>JAKSZU010000003.1:201874556-202602889 GCA_026018925.1 Tupaia tana
CATGTCAATGAATGTCATATTTACTTTATAAAAATGGATAACTATAATTTTTTATATAGAGAAAAAGTTTTAGGAGATATCATATAAATAATCATTAGTCATAATATACTTAATGTACTAAGAATATGCTGAGAATATTAGTAAGAGCGATTCTGTAAGTCAGAAGTAGACCCAAGACATGTGTATGCTTTTTTCTTCTATAAAACTCCATGGGTGTGGGAGGCTTCACACCAGCGAGTCTGCATGAGTCTCTTACTATTGCCATCTTAGGAAGCCCTTAGGTTTCGGTTTCTCAGAGAGCAAACAATTACACAATGCCAAAGGCCACAATTGGATCCCCTTCAAAACCTCACCTTCAAAACCATACTCTGATTGGCCACTAGAATCCCTCAGATTTGCATATCCAGTACCTCATGATTGGTCCACAAAAGCAACCAATCATAACCCACCTTTTAACAACCAATCACCGTCCACCAACATGTATGTAACCACGATCTCTGGTCCACAATAAACGGAGGACCCTGAAGAGTTGTAACACTGTGTTGTCTCCGTGTTGTAACATTGTGCCGTTTATCCGGTCTCTCACTCCTTCCCTCAGGAAACTGTTCGACTGTCCTGCGTACCGGACACATAGGTAAGACTGATGCGTATTCACAGTTGAAAGCTACCGACCCGGAAGACGCTAGATTTAAATTAAAGTAAGTCTGTGGCCAATAAACATTTTAAATAATGAGAGAAGTTATGACTGATTATACTTTACTCTTGTTGCCTGAAAATTATCATCAGGTAAAGCTATGCCATAACTCTGATAAAAACAGGAAAACTACATAAAATTATTTCAAATATTGTGATCAGTGTTTCCCTGGAGATTAGAGCAAATTATAGCAAGTGGGGGCATTGACAAATCTCCAGGGAATTCCCATGAAGCAAGCACTTTTCAAAATAGTTATACAATAAAATATTGCTACAAAGACTTAACTTAGATAGGGTGTCTTGGGCCATCCCGTCTGAGTCGCAGGACATAATTACAACATGAGCCTCATGTTTATATTGGTTTATATCTTTTTCTTGAGAGAGTACTTTGTTATAGGATGTGTGCACTTGCCAGAGACAGAGAGAGACAGAAACTGAGAAATCATCCCCTGGGGGTGGATGTGAGTTTCCTGTTTCCAGTCACCGGGTCCAGGACTTGAACTGCAGTCAACTACATGGGAGTCCAATGCCTTAACTACTATGCCACCTGCTGGTTCCTATATTGGTTTATATCCTTCTCCCTCCTCCCCACAAGTTCATGGAACTGATGCAGAGTCTTGGTGAAAATTGCTTACATGGTTGGTTTGTGTCACAGCTGAGGAACCCTGGCCTTAGGGAACTTGAATATTTTATAATGAGCTATATGTAAACTTTCCTGTCCTTTACTCTGGAGGAATACCTGCCATTTTCTCCTGGGAAAACACTAGCTCTTTCTTCTAAGACTACATGCTTCCCAAATGTCCTTGAAAAGGTAATCTGGAACAAAAGGGGCAACTAGTGCTTTTGCATACAAGGTGAATGGAAACACAAGAGGCTGTGGGCAATTGTTCTTCAACATCCCTGTTGTCCTCTTTTTTTTTTCTTAGATAATTAAGGATACAAAACATCAACATAAAGCATAGACAATGATTCTAGTAGACACAGATTCTTTGCTGTCTAGGCAGATTACAAAGAAGGTGAAGAATAACCTAATTATGGGTGAAGACATTAATCACTAACCAAGAAAGCAAACCCATAAAATTGCACACACTTTGCTAAGTTCTTGAGGCACGTGATATCTTTTTTTTTAGACATACATATTATAAACCAAGTTAAACAGAATTCATTTACCAAGTTTTGTCCTTCATTACGCTTTTTCATGTATGAAACCAACAGATGCTTTAGGGCAGATCTTGTGGTTCCTTGAGGTAAAAACGAACTTCATAATAATCTTAAGATGCTATTTTTGTTAACATCCTCTGTGTTCATCATTACTATTCTTCTATGAATTAATAAATGTATAAACCTCAACTTCAATTTCAAATATAATAAATATTGATATTGGCTCACTAGGCACAGCATTTTAATAGACTAGTAAATCTCATAACACAACTTACCATAGCCACACACATCATTTGTACACCTTTTTTTTTTTTTTTTTAAACTTATTTATCAATTTCTTTGTTGTGATTTCCAAGCTGCCCGAGTCTGGGACTTGAACCACGGTTGACCATGTGGGAATTCAGTATCTTAACCACCACATCACCTGCTGGTCCCTCTTGCCCAACATCTTAAAATGACAAAGATATATAGCTTTCTGTAGCATATAAAAATAAGAAACAAAAGTATGCAGACCTAAAATTATGTTTAATAATCAACATTTCAATTTCAGTAGCCTGTCTTACTTGAAATTAACTATAAACAGACTTACGTAGATCTTAATTACTCTGGTAAAATATCAGAATGATCCAATTTAGCTGCATAACAATGCACATTTTTCATATAGAAGTAACATTAGTGTATTTGACCAATAAACCTGTGTCGGTTTAGGAAAACTTATACATGCCAAAGTAGATTTAAAGCTAAGCTTGGGCCAGCAGGTGGCATGGTGGTTAAGGGGCTAGACTCTTACATGGCTGGCTGAGATTCGAGTCCAGGACCTGGTGGCTTGAAAATCATGCTGGACACGTGCATGTGTGCGTGTCCAAAATCCCAGAAAGAGAATGGAAGAGAAGGGATTGCAGTATGGCCATCCCCTTGTACTTAACACTGATAAGTTAGAAAACACAGGGTTTTTTTTTGGTTAATATTTATTTATTTAATTCCACTTGGTATTATTATTATTTAATTTGACCAGAGAGAGAGAGAGAGAGAGAGAAAGGGAAAATAAGAAAGCAAGCCGCAAGTGCCAGGACTCAAACTACGGTCGGCCATGTGGGAATCCAGTGCCCTTAACCACCACGCCACTCACCAGCCCCAACAGTTGTTTTGGTTGAGCCAAAAGTAAACTAGTCTAGCTTGCCAAGGATTTACCTTAATGATGTGAACTTAGTTTTTTTTTTTATTATTATTTATTTAATTTTAATTTATTCATTCATTTATTTTAATTTGACCAGAGAGAGAGAGAGAAAGGGAGAAAGGAAGCCACCAGGTCTGGGACTCAAACCGTGGTCGGCCATGTGGGAGTGTCCAGCACCTTAACCACCACGCCACCTGCTGGTCCCCAAGTTTTTTTTTTTTTTTTTAAAGACAGGATCCTGCCACATCATGATCGTCTTTCCTCAGCCTCTCAGTTCTATAATTTCAGTCATGAAATTATAGAATTTATGTAAAAAAAAAAAAAAAAAACAACCCAGTACACCCTGGACTAGATAACAAAGAACTTTTCTCCCTCTAGGTGAACATGAAATTCATGATTGACCTGAGGTCAAAAGAGACAAATATATAAGCAAATAAAAAGACCGATCAAGTTATCTATCCTCTTTTAAGAAATAGATATTTATAACCTATTAATCCAGCTTTGTAGATCACCAAATAGTCAAACATTAAAACCAAATTCTTAATTTTGGCTGACACCAAAGGAAGTAATTTCTCAACCATAAATAAAACACATGCACGGAAGAAGGGAAAAATAAACAAGGGGAGTGAAGAGTCAGCAAAGTTAAAGTTCTGTTGTCACTTGGCATTCATCTGTGGGAGCTAAGAAAATACGTGCCTGGACTCAAGCCACCACTGAGTGCACTTTCCTGGCAATGCAGCTTATTTGCCTTGTCAGGTCAATTAATTGGGCATTTTGATAGAAGATCTTCAAAAAGATAATTTTTTAAAAGGTAAAATCATGATTGATGTAAATACAAAATGAACATACATCTTAAATTTTATTTAACCCATTTATCAATGAAGGAGCTAGTAAAATGTCATAACACGTTCCTTATTTCCAGTAATTAAAAAAAAACAAAACAAAATGGAACCAAAACAAAGCCCCAAACTCAGAATGGAGTTTCATTGGTGTGACTTAGCTCATTTATGCTCACATTTGGTGTGCTGACTAGGAAAATGGACTGTTCTGATTGTTCATGTTTGGGTCTGTGCCCACAGATGGACTCAGCGTGGGGGCAGGGGTAGATCTTCAGCAGAAAGTTGGGTTGCTGTTACTGATGATGAGGAAGGTGCATAGATGGTGGACAGATGAAAAACAATAGCTCTTCTTACTCACAGCACTGTTTTTCAGGGCAAGAGACAGAAAAGACTAGAGGTGGGGAATGAAATTTGTTTACTCTGACAGACGACTAAAAATGGAGGGATTGATATGAGAGATATTGTGACCATAGAGCTGACCAAACTTGACGAAAGTATTAATATGGGAGTAAAAGGTGTCAAGATCTTCTAGCTCCTGGGCCTAGGATAATGCTGGAAGTCAAAAGAAGAGCAGACCTAAGAGGCAAGGTCACTAGGGCCATATACACACTTTGGGGTGCATTGAGGCTCTAATATATTTTTGGGCTTAATCAAATAAACCAGTAGGGAAAGGAAAGGTGGGCCAAAATAGAAATGATAATTGATGGGACAAGAGGTCGGTAGAAATGGATAACATGGGAACAAGCATATGGATGGAAGGGTTGGTGCTGAGTGTAGGTTGGTATGCTTTTTCTTTAGAAACAAAACAAATGACCAGAAGATAGGTAAAGAAAGCATTTCAAAATAAAAGGGAGAGGAATTGGGGATGTTCATGTAGGTTAATGTCAAATCCCTTAGGAGAGGAGATAGAGGTGGATCCACTGTATAGCCAATGGAACTTAGAGGCTTAGAACCCCTGACTTTCATGACCCTCTCCCTTTCTGAAAAATGTACTGACATGGTCACATGCTTTTATATAATTTGGAAAAGTAGTACATTTAAACTGAAGTTGATTATCATTCTTTTCATTCCAACTTTCCTCTTTGTCATAGTTTTCCCCTGTGTGTTGGCTTAGGAGTAGGAGGATACATTTGGAATCTGGCTAAGGGGAAATTGAGTTAGGGATATATTTAATTTGGATTTCATGGGATATATTAACTTTATTCTCAGTCATTTTTGTGGATAGTTAAGTAATTTCTAGACATCCTGGTTTAGCAATGGCTTTCCACAAATGCTCTGCTACCCACTGAGCTTACGTAACCAGGTATCATGATATAGTGATATAGAGCCCAAGGTCATAAAAATGTGAACCTTTTCTGCAGTTCCAGGCATCAGAAGTATGTTGATAGTGGAGGAGAACAAGGTTTGAAAAATAAGCAGTCAAATGTTCATTTATAGAAACTTCTTCCAAATAGTATAAGTTATTTATGAAAGAAACTTAATGAAACTTTTCCTAATTTGACAAGAATCCTAAAAATCGACATGACATTGGGAAGTTGAAAGAAGCTCCTAAAATGTCAATTAAAAACCCCCCAATTTTGATACCATCGTATTAGGTTCTCAAAAGAAACAGACTAAGTGTATATTTATGTATGTATACACACACACACACATATATATATACACATATATAAAGAGATTTTTTTTTTTTGGAGAGGTTTTCGCTATAGGGCGCGTGTGCTCGCCAGACAGACAGAGAGAGACATAGAGACAGAAAGCGAGAAATCACCCCCCAGGGGGGATGGTCACGCCGCAATCCCTTCTCCTCCATTCTCCTCTCAGGATTTTGGGCATGCATGCACACGCGCCCGGCGTGAGTTTTAAGCCACCGGGTCCGGGACGTGAACTGCGGTCGACCATGTGGGAGTCCAGCGACATAGCCATTACGCTAACTGCTGGTTCCCAATAAAGAGATTTTTTAATGAAGAATTGGCTCACACAGTTATGGAGGCTGAGTCTCTTTCTTTCTTTCTTTTTAGGTTTTTGCCATAGGGCATGTGCACTCACCAAAGAGAAAGAGACAGTGAGAAATCATCCTTAGTGAACAGCCATACCACAATCCCTTCTCCTCAATTCTCCTTTTGGGATTTTGGACATGCATTTACATGTGTCTGGTGTGATATTCTAATCACCAGGTTCAGGACTCAAATTATAGTCAACAATATGGGAGTCTAGTGCCTTAACCACTACGCCATCTGCTGGCCCCTATAGTCTTCTTCTTTATATATACATAATGTACACACACACACACACACACACATGTCTATGTATGTGTGTGTGTGTGTGTATTTATATATACAGAGAGAGAGAGACTGTAAAGAGATTTATTATCAAGAATTGGCTCATACGATTATGGAGACTGGGAAATCCCTAGTCGAGTTGGTACATAAAATTAACCATCATAATCATATAGGGAAAAACTGAATTATCTTTCTGTTCTTTCTGTAAAAATGATATTATAGGGCTGTTGTGTATATGAAGAAATAATCAAAGGGTATGCAGGCAAAAATGATAAGAAAAATAGTACAGAGGCGTGTCCGGCAGTTAATTACAGAAGACATGATATAATGTAGTGATGTTTTATTTGTCGGCTTTAATTTTTTTGGATTTATTGTTTTATTTTATTAATACAAAAGTTTTCTTTAAGAGACTTTTTTCCATAAATTCTATAAGCTTCAGACTTCATAAAACCTCCTAATAAAGGTTGGGTCATCTGTGGATTTGGAGGTGCGGGCGAACTGTGATGACTCTTCTATTGGTGAAGGAAGTTCACTGTAGGCACCAGAATATCACGGCTTATCAAACCAATTGCCTCTCCCCAATTCAGTGTAACACCAGAGTGTTCAGGCAAAGGCGAGATCCTTCTCAGACAGATCATTGTTTACTGACTCTGGAGTGAAGCTGTGAGTAGGTCCAGGCTTTGTCATCTTATATTCTCTCCCTCTCTGTAAAGGCTCCTTGAAGGGGAGTCAGAGCCGGGCCATTGGTCTCAGATCTTTGGCCTCTGGTCCTGACACCCCAGAAGGTGGACAATGAATCTGACAGGCTAGGGATTTCACTCATTCTTTGAGCTAAGATTACTATGAGGCAGCCCCAGAAGTTTCCATGGAGAAAGTTGGGAACTAGGACTCTGAGTACTTTTCTCCTCCTGCCTGGTATTTCTGTAGGATCTACACTCTTAGCCAAATGAGTTAGCTGCGGGAAGAGGTAATGCCACGAGAAAACCACACAGGCCTGGAAAGTGCAAACAGAGCAGAATTCTTTGTCATGGGACACAGGAATGTTACTACACCCAGTGTCAAAGCCATGTCAGGACATGGATGGATTCCAACATAGGTCAGGAAAAGGTCTGCGCATAACCCCACAGACTCTCCATATGTTAGTTGTAGACAACATCCACAAAGCCATGGCACTTGGCAGAGGCATACCCGTCTTCCCTGTGTGTGCCAAGCAGGGAGCTGCTTCCACACCATTTGCATGGTCTGTAGCAGCTCCCGCTGCTGAATCATAGTGAGCGGCCGGTGGGAAGCAGCCGCCTGGAAAGGCTCTTCTGGGATTGTTTATCCTGTTAGTGGATTTAGTGTTCTTTTCTGGTTGAGGAGTTTTTCCCGAGAGGAAAAGCATTTGAGAGATACATGTGAAGGCCTTGAAGTGGGAGAAGTAACTACCAAAGACCCAAGACAAAGATGCTGTGCTCAGAAGCAGTGAGGGTAGACTATGTCCCTAAGCAAAGGCCCCTCAACAGGAAGAAGTAGAAGAGGAAGGAGGGTCGTCTGGTGATGATCCATCCAGCCTTTCTAACGTGCCTGTGGGAAAGGTAGAGGGAAGAACTTGTTCTCTACCTGCTCTTATTCTGCCTGAAGAAAATTTGAGTCAGAAACAAAGATACTTACCCAGGCATCATAATTCCTGTTTTCATGGTCACATAAACATTTGAATCAAGAGAAGACAGCAGGGAGGTGACTGGATAAAATTCGCTTTTTAAATTAAGCATCTGAGGGTTGCAATTGCAGATAGAAGCTACTGGGTGGGGCACAGAGCATGCTCTGGCTTAATAGTGAAATATTGGGTCATTAGAAAAGTCATGACACATAGAAAAACATGTCATGATTTTTTTTTTTTTTTTGCTATAGGGTGCGTGTACTTGCCAGAGAGACAGCGAGAAATCATCCCCTAGGAGGATGGCCATGCCACAGTCCCTTCTCCTCCATTCTCCTCTCGGGATTTTGGGTACACACGCACACATACCTGGCATGAGTTTTAAGCTGCTGGGTCCAGGACTAGAACCGTGGTTGACTACATGGGGGTCCAGTGATGCAACCATTATGCCATCTGCTGGTCCCATGTCATGACTTTCTGATGACTCAATAGTTAAGCATGTAAGGCTCAAAAAGTCTATATATGAGTTACTATTAGCAAGGTTGATAGGCAAGTACATAGATTTATTCAGCAAGTGAACTGTGATGGACATCTACAGACTGGAAGACTTGTTCCAAATGAGAACCACGTCATTCATGGTAAGAATGAAAGCCTAAAAAGTGATATTTTTTGCAAAAGAAACATCACGTAACAGTCCTCTCATGTATTAGTGTTTCAGATGTATTTGTATCAGTGTGTAACATAATTATGTAACAAAAATGTCTACAATAAATCTTCTAGTATTTGTGGAAGAAAAACAATAGTAGAAAAATTCGGGAGTGATGATTGTAGAACTAAGCTGATGAGCCAGCCATGGAAAAGAGTACAGGTGGCAGGGCTGCCCCATGGGTCCAGCTGAGGCTGGTGGCATGCCTTCTCTCTGGGTATGAAGAACCCTGTGTGGGAATCCCCTGTAAATCACTATGGTACCACTTAGATTTTTTTTTTTTTCTTGAAGTTTTTGCTATAGGGCACATGCGCTCGACAGAAAGACAGAGAGAGAAAGAGAGATAGAAAGTGAGAAATCACCTCCCCAGTGGGGATGGCCACGTCACAATTCCTTCTCCATTCTCCTCTCAGGATCTTGGGCATGCACGCACATGCGCCCGGCATGAGTTTAAGCCACCAGATATGGGACTCAAACTGCAGTCGGCTCCATGGGAGTTCAGCAACATAGCCATTACACTAACTGCTGGTCCCAGGTACCACTTAGGTTTTGATGGGCAGTGAAGATTAATGTCAGATTAAAGATTTAAAAATGAATCTGACAGTTGATGAAATGACTATAGCTTGCATCTCTGGCAGAACCTCATGAATGCTTTGATGACTCGTTAACATGTGACCCTGAGATGATCTGTCTTACTGGGCTTTTGCCTTGTCTGTAACTGGTTTATCTCTTGCTGAGGCTCCTGTCCTTACAGTCCTGGGATTCAGTTTGTGAGCTACTTTCCATGTGGCTTATCTGACACACACTTCTGTAGAACTGCCTCTGTGGGGACAGGTCTCTTTTCCCTCTTGGGGTGATCTGAAAGCAGGTGTGGTCTGACCTCAGTTAGTGTTTACAAAGCAATCCCGATGGCTAGGACAGCATCTCTTTGCTGGGCAGTATTTCATCAAATGTGTGGACCGAGACTGGAATTGTGGATGCTAGTGAGTGGAGAGGAAGCGGAGCATAGCCTGTTCTCTGCTTCTGCGCAGGCCTTTCCCCAGTCTAGGAAACTAACGTCAATGGAAATGCGACGGGGAGCTACTGCTTCAAGGGCACCCAGTGAATGCTGACAACTGAACTCACAATCCATCCCTATTACTTTTATTTAAGAATTATTTAATTTTTAAAAAATGATTTCTTATTATTAACATCTTCTTATTTTCTACAGGTCACATGTGAGAGAGAGAGGGAGAAAGCGAGAAAGCAACTGGACTTGAACTGCAGCTGGCTGTGTGGAAGTCCTGCACCTCAGCCACTACTCCACCTGCTGGTTCCACGTTTTAAAGTTAATTGTTTATTTAATTTTATTTATTATTATTTTATTTGACCAGAGTGAGAGAGAGGGAAAGTGAGGAGACAAACTTCCAGGTCCAGGACTTGAACTGCTGTCAGTCATGTCAGAGTCCAGCGCATTAACCACCATGCCACCTGCTGCCCCTCCATTACTAATACATGTATATATATATATATTTATATATATATTATATATATATATAATATATATAATATATATATTAATATATATATAATATATATATATATATATAATCAGTTATTTAATTAGGTTCTTGGCAAGAAATTTAGAACACCAATTTGTGAGGATAAACTCCATTTGTAAGGGCACACACGGATCGCAGGTAGCCCTGGAGCTGAGGAACAGCTTTGATTTTTGGTAAAATTAGCGAGTCCACAGCTTTCTGATCAACCTTGCGCTGCTCTGAAATCTCATATTTCTCCTTCTCTGTGTTGAAGACCTCACCTTCCTGGTGTCTGGGCTTCCACAGTTTCTTTTTCTTGAAGTAAGCATCGGTAAGGTGCTTTGGGATTTTTACTTTGCTAATATCAATTTTCGTGGAGGTGGCAATGACAAGTTTCTGGTGTGTTCTACACAGTGGAACTTGATTGAGAACCAGCGGTCCAGTCACAAGTAGCAAGCCACTGCTCAGCTGCTTCAGGAAAACCACTCTCTGGCCTCTGTGGCGTCCAGTGAGGATGGTGAGAATGGTCCCAGGAGTGATGCTGGCTCGCAGCTTTCTCACATGCTGCCTGAAGGGTTTTTTGCCGAGGCTCAACAGCTTTCAAGGCACATCTTCAGTGGGATAATACCTAGGCATTTTGTGCAGTTTAACTACCCGGTACCACCATCCTTGTCTCCACCAACTGGTTTTGTGACAGTCACAAGAACCTTCTCCCTTTTCTTTTCAATCCTGGATTTAGTGGCTGAGTATTTCCTCTTGTACATGGCCTTCCTGGAATACATGGCAGACCGGGAGTATCTGCCGATGCCCCGGACTAGGACGGGGTTTCGACTGCAATGGGGCTTCCCCTTCTTGGGCTTTTAGCCTTGGGGTCACCCTTTTAACCTTGCCACTGGCATCAGCCTTCTTGGCTTCAGGTTTCTTCTCCTTAGTATCCTGCTTCGCAGCTTTTGCACCCGCCATCTTGTATAGTGGGGAAGACTAGCACATCTCTTGATAAGGAAAACCCAGCTAATTTAGGATGACTGTGTTGTAGGAGAAATTACAGAAAAATTGATTAATTTCAGGCTCCTGTCCCAATTTTTATTATAATACATTATTGTTTTCTTATCTAGTGAGTTCAGAACATAAGCTACTTTCCATAGAGAGCACAGGCTGTGGAAACTTAGCAGAAAAGAGCAGTGGGTGATGGGAAGTGGATAGATAGAGCACAAAGTGATACAAATTATAGTTACTATTTACTCGGCGGTTGGTGTGTGCCAGACATGTGATAGCATGAATATACTATTAGTATCTATCTATATATCTATCTTCACTAAACTTTCACAATAACACATGAAGCAGATACTATTATTATTTAGGATAAAACGGAGTCTTCAAGAACCTTAGTAACTCGTCGAGGTCAGTCACACAGTCAGTGTCAGAGCCAGGGTGCAAACTCAAGTGTGTCTGACTCCAAATGTTATGCTCTGTACCCCCCTGAGATGCTGAGAGGTAAGTAGGTGAGGGTGAGAGGGCTGAGAGTGGGCGGGTATAGACAGAGAACAGGAGGAGTGGGTGAGAAAGAGTAAGTGGTCAGCACAGGTATGTAGCAATAGGTATCATTTCTGTTGCCAGTTTGAAACTACACTGCAAGCAATCTGTCCTGCTAGCATTTCGTTATTACTAATTGCAGCATGTTTGTGAATGACTGACATTAAAGTATATTGGAGCATATTTGATGCCGTGCTTACTTGGATTCTGACGTGCTCCTCTTTAAGTGAGGGGGGAAGTGGAGTTACAGGTGGGAGTTCCTGCACTGGAGAAGCGATACACGTATGCATCCACTGCGATGAGAGGAAGGAGGAAACAAGGCAAGAATCACTAAATTGAAGATGTTATTGTTGGAGGATGTTGCAAATTTTAAAAAGTTCTTTTAAGTATTATTTTATCTATTTTTATTATTTTTAATTTTGACCAGAGAAAGAGAGAGAGAAAGGGAAACTGATAAAGTAAGCTGTCAGGTCTGGGATTTGAACAGTCATGTGGCACCTGCTGGTCCCCTTTCTTTCAGGCTTTTGTCATAGGGTGCTTATGCTCACTGGAGAGGAGAGTGACAGAGACATACAGCAAGGAAAGAGAAATCACTCCCCAAGGGGATGGCCATCCTGCAATCCCTTCTCCTCTCAGAATTTTGGGCACACATGCATAGGTGCCTGGTGTGATTTTCAAACCACTCTGGGGCTCAAATATTGGTTGGCTATGTGAGAGTCCAGTGCCTTAACCACCATGCCATCTGCTGACCCCAAGATGTTGCAATCCTTACATGTATTGCTCTTAAAGCTCCTCTCCTTTGCTACCCAGGCTCTTTGAATAGAAGTATGGGGATGTTTATATTTGGAAGCAAACCTCCACCAAAGTAAACAAAGAGGCCAGAAGCAAAAGAGTCATAGTTACATCCAAATAAGCTTTATAACCCTGGCCAAGTCACTTGGCTTTTCCTGGTTCCCCATATGTAAAATGAGGTTTGTACTATGTTGTTGTACCTACCTCACCGCCTTATCTTGAGAACCAAGTGAGATTGTGAGTTTAGCTGTGATTCCTACATATTTTGAAAGATATCATAGCAAGCAAGTCCTTTAGCCTTGGTGGGCCAAAGGTCCTGGGAAAATAGCATTGCAACAGTGTATTGGGTGCCCCAAACTCCTAAAATTTCCCTCTGTTCCTACCACACAGATGTATACACTCTCAGTGACTCTCTGTTCCCTCCACTGCCCACGCCTTTGCTTTCCAAGTGCTTAAATACATCACTTTCTAAACAACTGTTAGGGAAACTTTTAGAGGGTTGAGATGACAGGGTTTAACCCCGTTTTTGGTAACATGTTGGTAGAATGTTTGAGAATTAGTTCTAAAAGTCATTGTTTTTCCTCTAAATGGATCCCCCCAGCCCCGGAAGACCATAAAATAAAAGAGAGTAAAATTTTTACTAGGTTACACATATCCTCTGGCCCCAAATAATACAAACAAGAAAATAATAAAAGGCATTTATACAGGGTCCTTTTTGCCAGGGGTCTTCTCAACACATCATAAAACATTAGAACCTGACAAGGAGGAGTTTGGAATCAGCTGTGCCTATAAACTAGTGCTCACTCACGGCTTCTGCCTTCAGAATGGGAGAAGACTTGAAGGACACAGGGGACTGCTTAAACAGGTCTTGTGAACCAGCGAGAATGTTCTCTGGGCCCAGCCTCTCCCCTCCACTCCTTGGCTGCTCCAGTGCCCTCCAGCCAAGGAAAATTGGATTCTAGCTTGCTTATGGCTGCTCTGCTCCACAGGTTCAGGCCCATCTATTCTTGGTCCTGAGGACATCCAAGATTCTGGAGCAACATTTTATCCAGCGCCTGAAACCTTTTAATTCAGTCTTTGACAAGATGAGACGGGGAAAATGATGACGTGCTTGGCAGGAAGCTTAAAAGTTCAGTTTATGACAGTATTTCAAGAAATCATTTAGTTTAAGTTTGTTGACTTATTCACGGCCCATCATGTGATTGGGTAGAGAGCTAGGGTAGAGAAAGAGATCCTGCTTCCACCTAACCCAACACTCTGCCCATATTTTTTCACAGTACTTGCCATCAACTTGTCTCCTGCATCTAGACTGTAAGTCCATATCATGCCCGATGTATTAGGGTTCAATGTTTGCCTTGAATATTCTATATCACTAGGTTCAATTATTTTCCTAAATTTTTAAAGTCACTGATTACATTTTATTGATTTAATTGCCACTGGTATGATTTTATCCCATATTATCTCTCCTTGGCACTTATCTATTTGATATATTCATGGATCTCTCAGAAATCTCGAAGTTGGCCAGCCCTGTAGCCTAGTGGTTAAGGTCAGATCCCATATGGCTGACTGTGCTGTCCGAGTCTCAGCTCCGGTGGCTTGAAAAACATGCTGGGCACCTGTGTGGTGTGTGCCCCAAACCCTGATAAGACGGAGAAATGGAAGCATGATTATACCCCATTGGGGGGCTGCTTACTCCCCTTCCCTCTCTTGATAGCAAGTGCATATGTCCCCTGGCCACTTACAAAATAAATAAATAAAAAGTAATCTTGAAGTCAAAGTGCCAAGAATGTCAATGGAAGACTACTCCCCACCAATCTGTTCTTCCTGGCACTCATCATCAAGAGTCTCCATCAGAGTAAGGGGAACCACAGCTTCTCAGTTTTTCCAGCTGGAAACCTAGAAGTTGTCTTTCATTCTTCCCTTATCCTGACTCAGAGGTTCAATCCCCCATCAAGGCCATTTACAAAACATGTCTGAAATACTTTGACTTTACTCCATGACCTTAGTCTGGGTCACTAACACCTCCCACCTGGATACCATGCTAGGCTCCCAATGGTCTCTTTGTCTGCACCCTCGCTCCCTAGCCACCCATTCTCCCATCTCCCACAGATCAGTCTCTTTTCCCCCCTCAACCTTCAAAGTGTCATTCACTTCCTACCTTTGCATTTTAGTTTTAAGCAAATAACAGGCATCTTAATCTTTTCATTGGCTACTATTCTACTATATGTGTGTTTGTGTGTACAACAAAATATTATATAATATGAATGATAAGAGGGGTGTTCAAAAAGTTTATGGAAATGCCTATTATGAAGAAATTATGCATGTATTTCAATTTTTTTGCACCAAAACAAACTTGTACTTTAATTCCATTTTTCTATGAACTCCTTAAAGTATCTTCATATAATGTAATATCTGTTATAAGTCTGTGTGTGTGTATGTGTATATATGCACACATATCCATGTTCTCTTTCTATACAAACACACACAAACACATTCACACACCACATATATGTGTTCCTTCTTGGTAAACATAACCACAATAGTGTTATTGCAAATACAAATTTAATTTAAAATATCAAGTATTTTTGACCTAGTGGTAAAATTCTCAATTATGTAATAAATACCATAGTTTTAAATTTTAAAAATATCAAGATCCAAATATGATCTATGTATTTTAATTGGTTATGTTTCATAAATCTATTTTAATGTCACTAGATTCCTCAATCATCCTTTTTTTTTTGAGAGGTTTTAGCCATAGGGCGTGTGCGCTCGCCAGACAGACAGAGACAGAGAGACAGAAAGTGAGAAATCACTCCCCAGGGGGGATGGCCATGCCGCAATCCCTTCTCCTCCATTTTCCTCTCGGGATCTTGGGCACGCAAGCACACGCGCCCGGTGTGAGTTTTAAGCCGCCGGCGTCTGGGACTCGAACCGCGGTCTACTACATGGGAGTCCAGCGACATAGCCATTACGCCAACTGCTGATCCCCCTCAATCTTGCAGTTTATTTGTTGACTAAATTGAGTTGTTTCTTCCAAGTGTCTCACAATCTGCGTTTTTCATATTGCATCTCTATTGTGTATTTTAACATGTCCCTTTGTCTTCAGTTTTCTTATAGATTGATGAGTTTAGAAGCTTGACTAGATTAAGGCTTGATTTTTGGAAGGGGACGATTACTTCATAAACGGCATTGTATTTTTCCGGTAGGAGGCTTGCCCCTCTTTTTGTGATACTAGCAGCTATTAATGCAATACCTAGATGGATTATTTAATTAGCTGTGATAACATAATGATATTCAAACTTTGTCATTTTTTTTTTTTTTTTTTTTTTTTTTTTGCTTAATAAGATGGACTACATCTATAAAAAAAAGTTCACATTTACTATTTGGAAAGTGATGTTACTAAAACAAAAATTGGGAACATCTGGCTTTGGCAATAACCCTCCCTCTGAAGACAACTAAAAAAATCTGGGCAGAAAAAAATAGTCGTATTAGGAGGCAGGGCTGTTGAGAGGTAATTAGGTCATAAGGGTAGAGCTCCCAGGATTGGCATTAGTGTCCTTCTTAGAAGAAATGCAAAAGCTTGCTCCCACTGCTTTCCAGAATGTTAGAACACAGTCAGAAGATGGCTGTCAGCAAACCAGGAAGAGTAACCTCACCGGGAAGAGTATCTCACTGGATCTACCAGCACCTTGACCTTGACTTCCTAGCCTCAAAAACTGTGAGAAATGAGCATTTGTTCTTTAAGCCACCTCATCTATGGTAATTTGTTATAGCGGCCTTAACTAAGATAGACATGCCATGGGAATGGGGATATGGACTCTACCACGGTACGTCATCTTGGCGACTCAGAAAATCTTTGTCCCCAATAGCCAGGGCCCTCAGGTACCCGAGAGAAGGAGGAAAATGTTTCTGCAAAGGAAGATAACACTATTTAAAGTCTCAAATGATTTATTTAAGTAATTAAAAAGTAAAATGGCCCCAAACTGTAAGAAACAATGATGCACAAGAGATAAAATTATATAAACCAGAACCAGCAGAAAAAATAGAGCCACAGAGATATCAGATATTAGATAATTAGATATGGACTTCAGAACTACTGGGCTCACTATATCCGTGGAGATAAAGTCAGAGCTTAAACAAATCTCAGCAGGAACTAGGTGCTATAGAGTGACACTGAATGTGTTCCCCCTAACATCAGGAATAAGAAAAGAGTATATGTTCTTGTCACTTCATTTTTTTTTTAATGAGAGAGAAGAAGCGAGAGACTGTAGGGAGACAGAGTGAGACATGGAGAGAGATTCCTGATGAGTCTCATCATGTCATGATTCTCCTTCCCCAGCCTTCCAGTTAGCTAGGAGCACAGGCATGTGCCATTAGGTGGCACTTGGTCTGTTTGGGTCAGGTCCCATGTGACCTCAGTTACCACACAGTGATGCTCTCACACTTGTGCCTTCATTGCTGGGCCTTATCACTTCTATCTAACATTGTAGTGGAGGTTCTTGTTGGGACAATTGGGATAAATAAATAGCATCCATATTGTACGGGAAGAAGTATAACTGTATTCACAGATAACATGATATTATTTATAAACAAGATACTAAAGGATCCATTTATGAAACTATTAGGCCTAATAAATTCAGCAAACTTGCAAGTTATGAGCTCAATATACACAAAACAATTCTATTTTCATATACTAACAGTAAACAGCTTGAAAATGAAATTGAGGAAACAATTTTATTTACAATGAGAACAAAAAGAATAGAATACTTAAATATAAATTTTACAAAAGAAATGAAAGGCTTGCACACTAAAAACTGTAAAATTTTGATAAAAGAAATAAAAAAATCAATAAAAGTGTTGATGAATTAGAACACTTTTTTTTTTTTTTTTTTTTTTTTTTAGAGAGAGAGACTTTTGCTACAGGTTGTGTGCACTCACCAGAGTCAAAGTGAGACAGAGAGACAGAAAGAGAGTAATCACCCCCTACAGGGATGGCCATGTCACAATCCCTTTTCTATTTTCCTGTTGGGATTTTGGGCTCACATGCACACACACTCTGTATGAGTTTTAAGCTCCTGGGGCTGGGACTTGAACTGTGATTGACCACATGGGAGTCCAGAGCCGTAACCATTACACCATCTGCTGCTAGTCCCAGAATTGGAACACTTAATATTGTTAAGATGGTAGTAATTCTCAAATATATCTACAGATTCAACACAATTTCTATCAAAATTCCAGCTGCTTTTTTTTTTTCTACATAAATAGAGAAGCTGAATCCAAAATCCATATAAAAATGGAAAGAACCCTGAATAACTGAAACAAATTGAAAAAGAACAAAGTTGGAGGACCCTAACTTCCCAATTTCAAAACTTACTACAAATTTATAGTAATCAAGACAGTCTTAGGGGCTAAATGATGATGCGGAGATAACACAATGCTTTGTGAGTCATTGAAAGATTCTGGGTTTACATTTGGAGACTTCCTTGAACATGTCAGGCACATGCATGCCCATGAGCCAGGGCTGGTTGAAGCTAGGGATGGATGGGGGCATGAAAAACCCTGTTGAGGGTACCTGTTGTCTCTGTCTCTCTGTCTCTCACTCATGGAAAAGGAAAGGAAAAAGGAAATTTATATAAAAAAATTAAGGCAGCATTATACTTGCAGGAGGTTAGGTATATAGACCAATGGAATAGAATTAAAATGCAGAAATAATACTTGGTAAATTGAATTTTATGGTAAATTGAATTGTAACATGATTGTTAAGATAATTCAGTGATGAAAGAATATTCTCTTCAAAAAATGTTGCTGGCACAGTTGGATATCCATATTAAAGAATGAATTAGAACTCCGATCTCACACCATATCTAAAATGTTAACTCAAAATGGGTCATAAACCTCAATGTAAGAACTAAGGTTATAAAATTTTTAGAAAAAAATAGGGGTAAACTTCATGATCTTGGATTAAGCAGTTATTTCATAGGTGTGACATTAAAGGGACAAGCAACAAAAGAAAAAAAAAACTTCATCTAAATGAAAAATTTTTGTGTTAAGAACAATCCCACTGGGGCCAGTGGGTGGTGTGGTGGTTAAAGTGCTGGACTCCCACATGGTCAACTGCTGTTCTAGTCTTGGCCTGGTGGCTTGCTTTTTCACTCACCCCTACCACCGCTACCTTCCCCCAGTCTTTCTCTGGTCAAAATAAAAATAAATAAATAAATAAAAAGAAAATAATTCTTAAAAAAGTAAAAACAATCCCATTACAAAATTTAGACAAACCACAGAATGGGAAAACATATTTGCAAATCATGTATCTAATAAGGGACTGGCATGCAAAATATATAAAAAAGTCTTACAACTCAATAACAAAAAGAAACATAATTTAAAAAGGGGCAAAGAATTTGAGTAGACATTATTTAAAGAACGTATTGAGTTGTTGGGAGATTCATGACATATTTTTTCTATGCAAAAATGTGTCATGACTTTTCCAACAACCCAATATATCAATGACCAATAGGCTCATGGAAAGAAATTTTTTTTTTTTTTTGAGAGGTTTTTCGCTATAGGGCGCGTGCGCTCGCCAGACAGACAGAGAGAGACATAGAGACAGAAAGCGAGAAATCACCCCCCAGGGGGGATGGTCATGCCGCAATCCCTTCTCCTCCATTCTCCTCTCGGGATCTTGGGCACGCACGCACACGCACCCGGCGTGAGTTGTAAGCCACCGGGTCCGAGACGCAAACCGCGGTCGACTACGTGGGAGTCCAGCGACATAGCCATTACGCTAACTGCTGGTTCCCAAGAAATTTTTCATCATAAGAGAAATGCAAATCAAAAGTAAAATAAAATTTTGCTTGAAAGTATGATGTTTATAATAAGAAAAGATAGAAAATAAGTGTTGGCGAGATTGTGGAGACATTGGAATTTTCCAACACTCATGATAGAAATTGAAATGATCATCAACAGACCTAAAGAGGAATTTACGGGATGTTGTTCAAAAAGAAGGAAAATGATGCCAGATGAAAATTCTGTGATATGGTAAGAAAAACAAAAAAGGTGGTAAATATGTAGGCGATCATTAACTATATAAAGCAATAATAACAATATCTCATGGGGTTTTAAAACTATATGGAATCAAAATACATGACAAGAATATATATAACTTGGAGGAACACAGGTTCAAAATCATGGGTGAGAATGTGACTGGTGATGATGGAGGAGGGTGCAGTTACATTGAAGAATTACCAAGTAGGATTGGGGTGGGGACACAGAAAGATTAATTTTGACTGAGTGCATGTGGAGAGATGTGATGGATCTGGACTTTGGCTGATAAGACGTTACGAGTAGACATGAAGTTTGGAGGAGAGTGGGTGAAGAAAAGGCAATAATGAGGGCATGAATATGGGGATAGGACAAAACAAAGAAAGTACAAGGAATGAATGGATTCCAATATGGTTGTAATGTGGATATGGAGCATTATTGACTGAGATAAGTTGTGGAAGGTCTTATGTCACAAACTAAGATATTTGAATTTTATTATTTTATTTATTATTATTAGTTTTTTTGGAGAGGTTTGTGCTATAGGCCACATGTGCTTGCCTGAAAGACAGAGAGAAACAGAGAGACAGAAAGAGAGAAATCACCCCCCTGGGGGGATGGCCACGCTGCAATCCCTTCTCCTCCATTCCCCTCATGGGATCTTGGGCACGCACGCACACGCTCCAGGCTTGAGTTTAAGCCACCGGGCTCGGGACTCAAACCTCGGCTGACTACATTGGAGTCCAGCGACATAGCCATTACGCCAACTGCTGGTCCCAATATTTGAATTTTATTAATTGTAACATTATTGAAGGCTTACTGATCACCACCATGACATGATTATTACTGTCTGTTGGTAAAGAAAAAAGATTGAACAGAAATTTGGAACAAAGGCAAGGTCAAGATGGATTTCTTTTTAAAGGATAGAAGTGTCTTTACATCAATAAATTAATGAATAATCATTGATAACAACAGAGAAAGAGCAGCATATTTGAGAGGGAATAAGGGAATTTCTTTTAATAAATTAGGCCTTCTGTGTGCCCAGAATTTAACTAACACACCTTTTTAGTAAGTATCTGGCTGTGGATCAGGCTGAGAAGCATGATGATAGAGAATTCCTTTGGGTGTGCTATGCTTCACATGTTGGAAAAAAAGTGGTGGAGGGGATCTGTCTCATCTCTTCTTCTACCAAGGTGCTGTGGTAAAGACAAATAGTGCACTCCTGCAGACAGGGCCACACTTGCTCCCACAGCTGGTGCCCTGTGTGCCCCGTCAATGGTGTCCCTTAGGCAGCGACCCTACACTATCTCTCCCAGACATCACTCTGCAGACCCTCAAAGCTGCACCTTATGTGGCTTTGACACCAGCATCTCTTAGATTCCACAAACAGTGGCTTCTGCCCCCACAGCTCCTGCCCCATGTGCCCCTACACGACACCCAGAGTTCAGCAGCTGGAGTGGATGTCAGAAGTTGCCTTTTGTCACTACTTCCTGATTTGAAGGTTGAGGGAGGGGAAGGGAAAGAATATTTCTTTTACGATTGGTGCAAATGGAGTAGTTGAAAGTACATTCTTGTATTTCCTTATAGTAAAAAATACTGTTTGTTTTTTAGAGACAAAGAAAAATATTTCGCTTAAGTTGACTCCGCTACGGAAAAAGGGATGCTTTAGGTTGAACCATTAGAGCTTCAGATTTGATCTTTTCCTAAATAAAAACGTTAAAGCCAAAAAAAAAAAAAAAAAAAAAAAGAAGTTGCCTTGACTCTGTGGGATTGGGAGAAGGCACACAACGTATGGCTTCAGGAAGGAATGATCCAGCTCTCTTGAGCAGCACATTACTGCTGTGCCTTGGAACTGGCCTGTGCTGATGCTTTCACGAGTCTATGCTTATCTCTAAATTCATTAAGTTGTATACCAATATGTGCAGCTTAGTTATATTTAAAATACCTCCATAAAGTGTTTTAAAAGAAAGAGTGAAATTACTTGCTCATTCGAGTAAAGAAATATGTGTCTCTATTTGTTAGTCACTAATATGAAATACCCTCACGGAAAGAAGCAATTCATAGTCCCACTCTGTAGCACAGCGGTTGAGTTAGCCTAGTCTCACATGGCCAACTGCAGCTCAAGTGCAAGTCCTGGTAGACTAGAAAGCATACCAGGCATGTATGTGCGCGTGCAGAGTCTGGTGGAATGGAAAAGTGGAGGAAAATGGATTACAGAGTGACCAGGCTCCATCAGGGGAGCACTCTCTATCTTCCTCTGCCTGGTGAGCGCATGTGCCTTCTGGCAATTAAAAGAAAGAAGAAACCGTCCATGAAGGTTTTTTTTTTTTTTTTTTTTTTCTCCTTCAGTTTTTGCTATAGGGTGTGCATTGTATATAAGAGAGAGAGAGAGAGAGAGAGAGAGAGAGAGAGAGAGAGAGAGAGAGAAGTCACCCCCTGGGGGGATAACCATGCCACAATCCCTTCTCCTTCAGTCTCCTCTCAGTATTTTGGGAATGCAAGCCCATGCACCCTGCGTGATTCTCAAGCTGCAGGGTCTGGGACTCCAACCATGCAGCTGGCCATGTGGGATCTAGTGCCTTAACCTCCACCCCACCATAAAGGCTCTTTTTATTCTTGTTTTTATTTATAAAAGTAGAGCTAGAATTATAGAAAGCAGATACTGTCTGACTTTTTAAATTTTTTTAAACTTTTTTTTTAACATTTTTTTTAATACATTCAATCACATTTTTTAGCTTACAAGGTGATCATTTCAATATGTGAACATTTCTCCCCTGTCCAGTTGATCAAAATATAACAATACTACCTCCCTGTCTCAATAATGCTGTCTCCATATCCCTCCATTTTTTAAATTTTGTTTTTGCTATAGGGTGAATGCACTTGCCAGAGACAGACAGAAGGAGAGAGAGAGAGAAAGTGAGAAATCACTCTCCAGGGTGGTTGGCCACGCTGCGATTCCTTCTCCACGCCCCTTCTCCATTCTCTTTTTAAGATTTTGGGCATGCACATGCAGGGTGCCTGCCTCAGCTAGGGAGAGACAGTGAAGGGGACCAAGGGGAGAAGGCTATATGAGTGCAAGAACAGCCTGGGACATGATACCTTGCCCATGCATGAGGGCAGTTTGACTTTGTATCCCATTATTTTCCCTTTATCAGGGATGGAGTTTATTTTGGCTGCTGAAAACGTGAGAGAAATAATCAGGAGATGATGAATAAAAATAATTTGGGAATAAATCAAAAAGGGTAGAACTTAAAAAAATTGTTCAAGACAAAATAGGAATGGGAAGGAAAGAGGCTTATTTTCTTATAAATCATGTTGATTCTTCATAAGACCTTAAGGTCTATCTTGAGAAAGTGGATTAATTTCTACTTCCAATTAATTATGTTCATCGCCCTAACCACATGAGTGAGTGGTTACAGGGGAAAGTAAGGAAAACAGCAGGTTGGTTTGTGTTGTTCAAGAGGCTACTATGAATCATTCCCTGAAGATAAAGGATTCTTGGGAACCAGCAGTTAGCGTAATGGCTATGTCGCTGCACTCCCATGTAGTCGACCGTGGTTCGCGTCCCGGACCGGTGGCTTAAAACTCACGCCGTGCGCGTGTGCATGTGTGCCCAAGATCCCAAGAGGAGAATGGAGGAGAAGGGATTGCGGCGTGACCATCCCCCCTGGGGGGTGATTTCTCGCTTTCTGTCTCTCTGTCTCTCTCTCTCTGTCTGGTGAACGCACACACTCTATAGCGAAAACCTCTAAAAAAAAAAAAAAGAAAAAAAGATAAAGGATTCTTCCAAAGAGGCAAGGTCTATGAATTTACAATGCTTCTTTTCTTAGGAGTGTGAAATGAGAAACTGAAAAGTCAGGAAAGAGGAATTTACTTATATCTGATACTGTTACTGACAGAGACTTGGTATTATACCAGCGAGGCAGTATTAGCCATTTTCATTGGGAATAAAGGAGGAAAAAAAAGTTGATTTCTCGTGGGCCCACCCAAAAGACTGGTGGAGTGGCTGAGAGTGCTAAGGATCAGTTTCCAATAGGTTCTTTTATGTTCTGGAAAAAGTTACTATGGGGGCCAGACAGTGGCCTAGTGGTAAAATGTGACTTTCTGCAAAGCAGATCCATACTGGGTGTGTGTGTGTGTGTGTGTGTGTGTGTGTATGTGAGGGAGTGGCTGATTAGAATCCAGAGACCTCCCTGAAAGGTTGAAAGACATGTGTGTACTCATGATGGCTAAGGTTGAAGGCTGGCTGTGGTTGGGTTGGATTGTGGCATTGGGACCTTATTGGGAGTGTGATAGCTCGCTGTCCATCTGTCTTTCTCTCTCACTCAGGGAATAAATTAAGTTTTTTTTTTTTTTTTTTTTTTTTTTTTTTTTTAATTACTATAGATGAGGATTAGGGTACTGGGGAGAAGGTTTGAAAGTTCATTCTTCTACCCCTGTAGTAAAGAAGGAACATTCCATTAGCTCGGTTAAGTAACTTAGTTTCTCCTTAAAAAGTGAATCTGAATGATGTTTTACTAGTAATTTAAACTTAGCATTTTTTTTTCCTCATGAAAAAGAACTCAGAGAAAATTAAATTTTGTTTACAAACTCTTCACATTCAGTTGTGTAGTTTCATGCACTGGACTTCAAGGACCATCCAGACACTGAGTTCTTTATTTACTCACCTGTTTTGCAGGTGCTATGAGAAATTGATCCTAAGTCTTGGCTAGTTAAGTCATTTCAGCAGCAGAGTTTACTCTTAATTTGCCCATGCACATAAGCTTTTAAAGGCATTTCATATACTTGGTGCAGTTGTTCAAAACTAGTCTTATTAAGCAAACAAATGTTCTGTTTATTGAATGGAACTTTCTGTTTATTGCCATTCACAAATGCGTTTAAGTGAACAACAACAACAAAAAGATCTCAAAATTATTGTCAGAAGTTCTGTGGTAGGAAAAGAACACAGGAATTCCTCAGAGGCAGAGGATCTAACCTATAACTAAGTATTTTTTCCCTCAGATTTTCTTTAATTTATTTATTGTTGTTTTTGCTGTTAGGGCACGTGTGCTTGCATGCATGAGAGAGAGAGAGAGAGAGAGAGAGAGAGAGAGAGAGAGAGAGAGAGAGAGAGAATGTGAAGGCAAGTCAGAAATCATGCCCTGGGGGGAATGGCCATGATGCAATCCCTTCTCCATTTTTTATAATTTTTTAATTTATGTGTAATTGTTGTTGGAGTACAATATGGTTTTTTAAAAGCATGCATGCAGTGTGTGGTAATCAATCAAGAATATTATATTTGTCATTTTCAACAGAGAACTTTACTTTTTTAGAATTATTTATTTAATTTTTTGTTATTATTTAAAAAATTACTATAGGACATGTGTGCTAGAGAGAGAGAGAGAGAGAGAGAGAGAGAGAGAGATTGCCAGGTCTGGGACTCAAACTGTGGTCAACCATGTTGACCAGCACCTTAACCCCCATGCCACCTGCTGGCCCTGAGAATTTCACATTTTTAATATCTGTTAAGTATTGGGTTGTTGGAAAAGTAGTGATGTATTTTTTCTCTGCTTTTCTATGCATAAATGCATCATGACTTTTCTGACTACCCAGTAGTTCTTCCCTGAGCCCCTTCCACCCACCCTGTTTTATGTGCTTCTCTCCCATACAGTCTCTGGTATCTATACTTGTCCTCCTTATTATATTTCCAGTTCTTTCCATTTCTGCCATAGAGTGCTGACATTTGGTATTAAGAAATGTAATATAATTGAATATGGGATCTTGGGCCAGGCTGTGGCATGGTGCTTGAGGTGACTGGATCCCACATGGCTGACCGTGCAGTTCGAATACCAGACCTGGCAGCTTGAGAAGTGTGGTAGGTGCATGTTCATGTGTGTCCAAGGTTGAAGGAGAGAGAAATGGAGGAAAACGGATTGTGGTGTGATCATACCCCACGAGAGGTGCTTTCTCATGTTCCTCTGGTAGGCGCACATAACTCTGCAAATTAAAAAAAAAAATGAGGCTCTCTTCCTTTCTATGTCATCGTGGTGTATATGGGCGACTTGGTTCCTTGCCATGTCTTCTTACAACCACTTTGAGAATCAAGTGGTTTCTGGCCAAGAAACAGAAGCAAAATTATCCCATTTCCCAGTGGGTTCAACTGATAACAAAGTCAAGTACAGCTCCAAGAGGAGACTCTGGAGAAGCCGCAGGCTGGGTCTCTAAGGAACTGGACAGGAGATGCACACATACTCATGCTGTATCGAGGACACTGTTGTCTTATATATCAAGCTGAAAATCGTCCCCACTGCCTGGATAGCTGGGGATGTTTTATTGGAAAATAATGTTTTACTTTGTTTCTATGTTCTGCATTAGTAGGTTGGTTCAGTAATAAATACGTGAGACTTTTCTTTTGAAAATAAAAAAGAGATCTTGACGACCTCACTGGAGTACATAATGATACTCGCTTTTAAGTGAAGATTCACTTTGTAGTATTAATATAATAGGTAAAGGCAAGGGGTTCTACTGTATGGCCATCAGGAGTGGCAAAGATCTAAATCTAATGAGTTTACCTCTGAACTTCAGTTAAAAAAAAAATCAGCAATATTCCTTTACTTGATCCTCAGAGGTCTCTTCTCTATAGCTTCTGTTTTGCTGAGCAGTCTAAATTCTATTTCTGTCTCATCCTGACATCAGAATTGCCCTTCATATATTTTTTGTTCCTTCCTGTCCTAGGATGCTAAAATTGATGAAAAACTAAAGAGAAGACACTGAATACACAGGCCTGCTAGATCTTGTTATTTTGTTAATGGAGAAACCAGCAGCTAGTTTTATTGCTTTTCATGGGAAGACCAGGAAGCTCAGGTGCAAATTTCCGTTTCATATATAATTTTCTGAAATGAAAGTGAAATAATTTTTCATTTAATAAACTTACTATTTTTTAGAATAAAAGGAATTTTTTTTGCACTTTGCAAAGACCTTTATTTACATTAATCAGTAGGTGCCAGTTGGTGTCAGCAGGTGGTGTGGTGGTTACTGTGCTGGATTCCTACAAGAGGAATATTTTTATTGCCAGAGGGCATGTGTACTTGCCAAAGAGAGAGAAAGTGAGAGAGAGGAGGGAGAGAAAGAGAGAAAATACCCCCTAAAAGGGATATTCTTGATAGCTGATCAGTACTATAAATCCTGCCAGAGTTGGTCAGAGAAATGATGTGAATTTCAGATAACCAAGTTTTACTTTATAGATTATTCCATAAGAATGAGACTTTCCGTTTGTGTTGCTGAGATAAAGGGAAAAGAACTGCTTTTCCTACCCTTGGAAGCTGTGCTGACTCCCACCAGTTGCAGGTAGTGTAGACTGATGGGTGTCAAGTGAGGCATCACCTCGTTCCACATGCTTGGAGTATTCAAATTATGTCAGTGGGTCAGACACATGGAATTAATATTGAATTAGTTTCTTGTGGTAACAAATGACCAGAAACTTGGTAGCTTAAAGCAACATATACTTTTTTCTTACATTTCCAAAGGCCAGATATCTGAAATCAATTTCAATGGTTCAAGTCACATTTCTGGCAGGGCTACAGAGGTTCATAGAATATTATTTCTTTGACTTTTCCAACTTCTGGAGTGACGTTGCTTGCAGTCCTGGGCTCATGGTCTCTTCTTCTGTCTTTAAAACCCATAAAGTATGGGGCCAGCAAGTGGTGTGGTGGCTAAGGTGCTGGATTCTCACAAGGCCGGCTGCAGTTAGAGTTCTGGACCTGACGGCTTGCTTTCTCACTTTCCCTTTCTCTCTATCGCTTTGTCTCTCTCTGGTCAAATTAAAGAAAAGATAACAAGGTATATGGTGATGTCTTTGTCTTGACTGATATGCACGGTATTTGTGCTGGGAAAAGCAGTGTTGTACACTTTGAAGATATGTAGTGATTAAATGTAAATTAAAAATAAATAAGTAAAAAAATAATGACACATGGAATTAAATAAATACATAATTCTTAAAAAAAAAAAAAACCCACAGGGTAGCATCTTCAAATCTCACTTTCTCTGTCTGCAAGGTCCTCACATTGTTCTGTACTCTGTTCTGTAGCAGATGCTTCTTCATCACTTAGAAGCATACATGTGACCATATTCAAAGCTGACCTGGATAATTCAGAAAAATTGCCTCATCTCAAGATATTTAATATAATTATACCCGAAATGGAAAAATCTCTGTTATCATATAAGGAAATATTCATAGGCTCCAGGGATTAAGACCTGTATATCTTCAGGTGTCATTATTCAGCTTATCACAGGCACAAATTTTCCTTTCGTACTTCCTAGAGTGCCTATCCTGCGTCCAAAATTGTGACGATCCTTAAAGACACATAGATTAATGGGAGATTGCCTCTACCCTCAGGACATTCATGTATTTTTATTGTCAGAGGGCATGTGTACTTGCCAAAGAGAGAGAAAGTGAGAGAGGAGAGAGAGAAAGAGAGTAAATATCCCCTAAAAGGAATATTCTTCTTTTTTTTTTTTTTTGAGAGGTTTTTGCTATAGGGCGCGTGCGCTCGCCAGACAGACAGAGAGAGACAGAGAGATAGACAGCGAGAAATCACCCCTCATGTGGGATGGTCACGCCGCAATCCCTTCTCCTCCATTCCCCTCTCGGGATCTTGGGCACGCACGCACATGCGCCTGGCGTGAGTTCTAAGCCACCGGGTCCGGGACGCGAACCGCGGTCGACTACATGGGAGTCCAGCGACATAGCCATTACGCTAACTGCTGGTTCCCTAAAAAGAATATTCTTGATAGCTGTCAGCTTCACAGAGCATTAGGTTTTGCTGCTGTTCCCTCTGGCCCCTACACCAATATAAGGACTTTTGATTTGATTCTTTCTTTAAGCTCGATTTTAATATTGTTTTGTTTTTCAAAGCCTTTCTCCAAGTTACTTTTACTGCTGGAATTGAGAAGTGGTTACCTCTTCCAATCCTCCTAGACTCCACATTCTCTTTTATTCCAACTTTAAAAAAAAAAAAAAAAAGAAAGCTAATTCTCTTTTAAGATCATCTCTATTTTATAATTCCTTGCCAAATGTAGCAACAAACAGATACAATTCTTCTGTTTTCCAGCCTCTTTGTACAAGTTCATGGAGAACACGATTGTCTTCCAAGTGACTACTGGCAACAGATCGCTGAATGATTTGCCACTTGATAACTTGGATTGCCATCTTTCCAGCCCTCACTATCTGTTTCTTCACTTCCCATTGCATAATCTTTTAGCCAACGCTGCACATTTTAGATTATAGTTTAGCAACATCGCTTGCCCCTTTATTGTATTTATTGCCAGAGGATACGTACACTCACCTGAGAGGGAGAGGGAGAAATTTCTGCATGGGGTGTGGTCAGACTGTAATCCCCTTTCCTTCATTCCTTCAACTTATTGGGACCTCAGGCATGCGTGCACATATGCTTGGTGCATTCCCCAAGCCATGGAGACTGGTACGCTAACCAGGGTCAGCTGTGTGGCATTTGGGTACCCCAACCACCAGGCTGGTCTTCCATTATGCCTTCTGTTATCAATATTGGTATTGATCAGAATAGGTTAGATTAAGGTATAATAATAAAAAAATCCTAGATTTTTATGTCTTAAACGAATAAAGATTTATTTCTTGCTCAGAATCCATCATTAATCAGGGAAACTCTCTAGAGCATATGTTTTCCATATAATGGATGGGCATTTCATTTTGTGTCAACATTTTATTCTAGGATTACTCCAACAGTGGAATAATGGGATGGGGCAATACGCATTAGTAGTTAGAAGTTTCCATATGATGGGGCCAGCAGATGACATAGAGGTTGAGGTGGCTGGAACCCGCGTGATAAACAACTCAGTTCGAATCCCAGACCCAGCGAATACTCAGACCCAGACCTGGAAAATGCTTCATGTGTGTGTGCATATCTGCCCAAAATCCTGACAGGAGAATGGAGGAGAGGGGATGGTGGTATAGCCATCACCTCTAGTGCTATCTCTCTCCCTCCTCTCTCTCCTCCTTTCTCTCTCTCCCTCTCTTTGTCTTTGGTGAACACATGTGCCCTACAACAAAAACCCAACCAACCAAACAAAGGAAACAAACAAACAAACACAAAACCCAAAATAGAAAACAACAAAAAACATTTCCACATGGAAGTAAGACCCGTGACTTCTATTTTAATTTCTTTGGCTAAAGTTAGGCACATCGCCCTCAAAGGAAAAGAATTAGGCAGCCCTGATCCTACAGATGTCAACCTTTTATTTTATCATGTAAGGACATTAAACACACCAAATACCCACCATCCTAGCTTTTAAAATCACTATCACTTCCTTAAAGAAATAACTTTTTATATTATGCATAAAATTGTCTATTGAAAACTCAGTGTCTTTTTTTCTGTTTTTATGCTCTTCCTGTCTTAGGAAGTGAAATGGCAGTTTTCAGAATTCATTACAGTGGGATTTCTGGTTTTATTCTTTCACTGAATGGCATTCACGTGTGATTTGGAAATCAGAAGAGAAACAAAAGGTGTCATGGGTCCTAGTACTGTGGCGAGCAGAGTATAGGCTTTGGTAAACAGCAGATGTGTTCTCAGTGACCTCTGGAAATCACCCACTAGCACTTAGGGCAACTGAAATTGCTGGTGATAGTTTCCTGAAATTTCTACACTTAGAGTCTCTTAGACATTTCTACATTTTTTAAAGCTTGTAACTCTGAGATGTATCTCTTATGGCTTGACATATCTAGAGGAGCTTTTCTGACTGATAAAGCATATGATATTAAGAAACAGACCCTCTAATTGTCTAAAGGATATAGAAATGCAGTATATAGATGTAAATACCAGATATAGTGTGTGTCAAAGAGGAGGGTCTGAGGAAGGACATTTGGGGGAGGGATAGGGAGGAAAAGCATTAATGGCACAAAGAGGTGTGGTATTATCTGTTGAAGATATTTCATCGTTTTATCAACAGTACTAGGGAGAAATGTTCACCTGTTGAAATATCCATTTTGTAAGACAAATAATAATGTGATTGAATGTATGGAAGAAAATGAAATGAAAAAAAAAAAAAGAAACAGACCCTCAAATATGGGAGCATATCTAGTTAGATTTGAAGTGGTAATGACCTCATCTATTGGGGAAACATAGATATTGATAGGCCATGGCTAAATAGCTACTTAAATTATGCCTGTAGTTCCCTGTAATAAAATGTCTGTTATAGGCAAAACTTTAGAGGAGCAAGAGGCTGCTCCAGTAGGGTATGATAATGAATAAGAGGACCACAAAAATGATGGGAAAACTGCTTCTGATTGCATTGAAGAATGTTTGAAAAGAAAATAGAAAACTCAAGACAAATGTATTGCTTTGAGCACAGTTAGAAAACTAGAGACTTTGGGGACCAGCAGTTGGCGTAACGGCTATGTTGCTGGACTCCCATACAGTTGACCGTGGTTTGAGTGCCGGACCCAGTGGCTTAAACTCACACCAGGTGCGTGTGTGTGCATGCCCAAAATCCTGAGAGGAGAATGGAGGAGAAGGGATTGCGGCGTGGCCATTTCCTCCAGTGGGGTGATTTCTCGCTTTCTGTCTCTCTGTCTTTCTGGCGAGCACACGCACCCTATAGCAAAAACTCCTAAAAAAAAAAAAAAAAAGAAAGAAAGAAAAGAAAACTAGAGACTTTTATTTTTAATTCTGCAGTTCATGTAATTGAATTTTGGGTGTGATCTGTATCCAATGAATCAGACTCAAAAATCTGATGATGTGGATTGCTCAATTAGGACAAATTTAGATTCATGGCTTGCTGGATCTTTTTGTAAAAGTTGGGGCATTAATTGGAAATAATGAAATCCTAAGAACTGTCATTGAGACATCTGGATTCCATTGGTTTGAGTTCTTGTAATAACCTTCCTTGTTTTAAATGTCTGTAATGACCTCAACTAGGGTCATTTCAAAGTATTATGAAGGGATACTCTGTGGACCAGTGTTCTCCAGAGAAACAGAACCTACAGGATAAATATATATGTAAAACATATATTTCTAACGGTAATTATCTCACATTATCATAAAATAGAGAAATCCTACAGTGGCTGTCTGCAAGCTGGAGAAACAGTTGAAAGCAGGATAGCTGATTCAGTTCTTGTCCGAGGCTTGAAGGGGGCATTTGAGAGACTACGGGCCTGAACACTTTCAGGCTGCTGTTGGTGTTAGTGCAGAGTCTAAAGGTGAAAGAACTTGGAGTCTCTCTGGCTGGATCATACATCACACACGTACCCAGTGTGTTTTTCAAGTGGCTGGGGCTAGGATTCAAACTGTAGTTGACCATGTGGGATATGACTTCCTTAACCACTAGGTTGTGGGATTGGCCCAGTTTCTAGTAACCTTTTTCCTTTTTTATTTTAATAATTCTTTATTTATTTAATTCCATTTGTTATTGTTTAACATGATGAGAGAGAGAGAGAGAGAGAGAGAGAGAGAGAGAGAGAGAGAGAGAGAGAGAAACGAAAAAAGCAAGTCACCAGGCCCAGGACTTAAATCATGGTTTAAGCCAAGAACCAGCCGGAACAAAGGGAGCCAAGGGCCAAGTTGCAGATCAGAGGTGGAGTAGGCCGGTGTGTACAAGCGAAACGCACATCACTTTGTTGGAGGAAGAGATGAGAGAGAAGAAGAGAAAGAGGAACAGAACCCCACTTCTGTTTGTCCCTCTTAAGTGTCCAGCCAATTGAATAGTGCCCACACACATCGAAGGAAGGTCTTCCTCTCTCGTTCCACTGACTTGCAAACCAATCTTATCTGACAACATTCACAAACACACTTAGAAACAATATTTCACCAGCCTTCTAAGCATCTTTCAATTTGGTCAAGTTGACACCCAGAATTAACAATCACAGATGCATATTCACCTCAAGACTCATTCTACCACCTTTTATTATCTCCAGATCCATAACCAGAGTTAGCTCTCCAAAGACCCAAATGGAGAAGTAAAATATCTGTCACTGGAAGAGAATTACAAGGTTTTGCCAATTTATATCAGTCAGAAGAAACACAGCCTTGCTGAAACTTTGATTTTAGTCACATTGGACCGATTTTCAGATTTCAATATAATAAATCTGTGTGTGTGTGTGTATATATATATATGTGTGTGTGTGTGTGTATGTATATATTTTAGAGAAAGATTTTTGCTACAGGGTTTGTGCACTCACTAGAGAGACAGAAAGCAAGAAATAACCCCCCAGGGGGATGGCCATACTACAATCCCTTCTACTCCATTCTCCTCTTGGGATTTTGGGCATGCATGCACATTCACCCAGCATAAGTTTCAAGCCTCCTAGTCCAGGACTCAAATCGTGATCAGTCATGTGGGAGTCTGGTGATGTAACCATCAGACCATCTGCTAGTCCTGGTCCTGTAAGTCTGTATTATTTTAAGTCCCTAAGTTTGTAGTAATTTTTAAAAAAATGCCAGAGGATATGCACACTTGCGAGAGAGAGAAAGCAAGGGGGAGAGAGAGAGAGAGAGAGAGAGAGAGAGAGAGAGAGAGAGAGAGAGAGAAAACACCGAATGGAGCATATTCACACTGCAACCCCTTCTCTGCTATTTCTTTTTGTGCATGCACACACACGTACCCAGTGTGTTTTTCAAGTGGCTGGGGCTAGGATTCAAACTGTAGTTGGCCATGTGGGATATGACTTCCTTAACCACTAGGTTGTGGGATTGGCCCAGTTTCTAGTAACTTTTTCCTTTTTTATTTTAATAATTCTTTTTTTATTTAATTCCATTTGTTATTGTTTAACATGATGAGAGAGAGAGAGAGAGAGAGAGAGAGAGAGAGAGAGAGAGAGAGAGAGAAACGAAAAAAGCAAGTCACCAGGCCCAGGACTTAAACCATGGTTGGCCATGTGGGAGTCTAGTACCCTAACCACTACACCACTTGCTGGCCCTCTAGTAACTTTTTAGAGCAGCAATAGGGAGCTAATGCAGTGACATACTGAAGTTTACTTAATGTGAACAGTCAAAAAAATCCTAGGTCTGGTGAATAGAGAGAGGGCTTGAGTAGGCACAACATACCCCCCAGTGCCAAGATCTAAGTCAGCTATCAAAGAAAGGCCCCTTAGTGGAATGGAAGGACACATCCTTTTGAAGAAGGAAACACTCCTACATCCCTTTCTGACTCAAAACATGGACCAGTAGAGTAACCAGTACTAGAAATAACCCTAGAAAACAGATCCTGAAAATAGGATTCTAGTTTGGGTTATTTATGCATCTCAGATAAAGTCCCTTTTAGGGGGAACAAAGGGCCTGGGTAATCCAGGGCATATGACTGCATCAGAGTCATTCACATTATCACTAATGTTGGCATGAGATAAAGTGCAGTAAAAAGTAAAGTGGTGGTAGATCAAGAACGGCAAAAATAAATTGTGCAAGCTACTGGCTCAGACTCCTGAGGAATTCCCTTCAGTATACTAATGAGGGAGAAAAAAATTGATTTAGAGAATGTTGTACATAATAGTTCACTCATGGATATCCCTGATGACGGGAAAGAATGATCTCTTGTTTATTAAGTTATGTGCCCACTGGAAGACAAAACTTTGTAGGTTGAGGTACTATAAGATGTGGTATAGACTCCAAGTATATGCAAATTAAATCAGGTACTGTTTAATTCACTTTCTCCTGTTCTCCCACAGTTGACCAAGGGGAGAGCTTGGCTCCTCTCTCTATTATACCCAATAATCCACTCACATAAATTTTGCTTCCCATCTCTGCAACTTTAGACTCTGTTCTTCTGAAGAATCTTCAAAGTAGCTTCAATATCAGTCCCATTTTACAGATAATGAAACCAAGGCAAGCAGAAGTTACATAATTTGCTTAAATCCACACAATCATCAAGTGGAAGGATCAAACTCAAAACAATCTATCAGACTCCAAAGCCCATATTTCTCCAGTTATACTCCAGAGAAGATGAAGCAGGAATGCAAACTAAAAGAAGGGAGCTAAATGGTATAAGGAGGGAGTCATGCAGGGTTTCAGTTACCAAACCAAACCAAACCAAACCAAACCAAACCAAACCAAACCAAACCAAACAAAACAAAACAAAACGAAATGAAACTCAGTAAGATACTTTTGCCATAATTTCAAATCCTGTGGCAGGGAGTGCAGGAGACCTTCTAGCTGAGGACCCTTCTTTAATGAAGGGCAAGTGCACCCACCCTACTCCCTGTCACCCCAGCAAACCATTTCTGTGCATGTGGTTATTAGCGAGCTAATGCCAGCATGGAGTTCAGAACTAATCCCTGAGTACAACAAAGCCATGCGTTTTTCATGCACTGTACAACTCTCAAATGCCATGCCACTTCTCAGTGAGCAAGAAGCCAAGTGCTTACTTAGGACAGTGTGGGGCAAGATTTCAAGAAAATCCGTTAGGTACACATTTGAATTCTCTTCAGTTTGAAATGATGCTCAGAGGGAGCCAAGACCACAGAGAACATTTCTGGGTCCCAGTCTGATGTTGTTTGGAATCTGGGGCTGCTTTTGGTGTTCTGGAGTTGCTGGAGGGCACACTGGGGGAGGGGTGAGTGGCTGCTCAAAGGATCCCAGAAAGTTCTACATTTCATTTTCCCAATGTGCTGCAGAAGAATTTCCCAAGCTGTGAATGGAGTGTCAGTGCCAAAATTTGTCTCTTTGGTCTAGACCAGTAATAATTGAGCCCTCTTATAAAAGCAGAGCACTCAGAGTGGACAGACAGCAAAGTTTTAAGAAGCAACAAGGGGCAAGGGACTCCTCCATGGGAGCTGAGAACTAGTGGTTTTCTTTTTTTAATAAGTAAATTTTTTTAGTTCTTTTTTTTCCCTCTCTCTCTCTCTCTCTCTCTCTCTCTGTCTTTCTCTGTTTTCTAATCCTTTTTCTTTTACCTCATCACTTTGCTGCTCAGCCTCCACACACTGTGTCTAAACAGGTCTAAGTGAAACATAGCCAAGCATCCGAATACTGAATTTGCCGCATAAATTGAAAGAAATGGAACTGCAAAGAGATTGCAGATCACCTCCTCCTGCACACCTCTGAATGCTCAGACTGAACTTCTAGAAATTAGGACAAAATGAATAACCCATCAGATGACTAGAAATCACTTCAAAGGCACAAGAAATATGAGAAACCAAGAAAATACCTCTCCCTCAAGGGAAAAGCATAACTCCACTTCATCCATAGACAGTACAATGGACCTTATGGAAATGTCTAATCAAGAATTTAGAATATTCATAGTGACAAAGCTAATGGAGATGCAAGAGAAGAGAGACAATGAACTCCAGAAGAGGCATGAGAAAAGAGCTGATGAGTTCCAGGAGGTGAGGAAGTTCTTGCATGATCTGAAAGAGGAAATACACCCCATTAAAAAAGAATCAAATGCAACTGTTAGGGATGAAGGCTATAATACAGGAAGTCAAAAACCTCCCTTGAAAGTATTAAAAGCAGACTAGATCATACAGAAAATTGAATCTCAGATGTAGAAGACAGAATCATTGGTCTAGAAAAATCCACCATGAAGACTAAGAAAATAGCCCAGAAAAATGAGAATAATATATGAGAAATACTAGATACCATTCAATGTCCAAACATCCAGATAATTGGTATCCCAAAACAATGAGACTAATAAGGGGATTGATAATCTATTCCATGAAATACTGGAAGAAAACTTTCCAGATCTAAAGAGGCATTCAAAATTCCAGACCCAAGAAATACAAAGGATCCTAAATAGAATCAACCCAAGAAGATCCTCTCCAAGACACATTATAGCCAGATTGACCCAAACCACAGACAAAGACAAGATATTAAGATTGGCAAGAGAGAAACGTCAAGTTACTTATAAAGGATATCCCATCAGGCTAACAGCATATCTCTCACTAGAAACAATGTGAGCAAGGAAAGAATGGGAAAACATACTCAAAGTGTTGAGTGAAAAAACTATTTCAACCAAGAATAATATATCTGGCAATATTATCCTTCATATGGGAAGAGGAGACAAGAACATTCTCAGATAAACAAAACCCAAAAGAATTTACTGACACCAGACCAGTTTTCCAAGAAGTCCTGAAGGGAGTGTTCTATCAGGAAAACTAAAGTCATATGAGAAATATGAGTTCAAAACATATTTTGAACTCATATTTCATATCAGAAATATGAGTTCAAAAACAACTAAGAAAATGGTCAGCTTACTAGTAGGGACAAGTCTGGAGTTGAATGTTATCTTCCAGAATTTAAATGGAAAGATTGGACCACAACAGAAGATAGATTAAGTTCCATGAGACTGAACTGGTGAAATAGAATTTTATGACTTTTGAGTGAAACGTTACTAATCTTCTTCTATACTTTGTTTTCCTGAGTTAAAGATTTTTTTTTCTTTTCTTGAGTTGTGGATAGGTCCATGTACCTACTATTTGAATAGAATCCTAACTTGTTTCCTGGCTTTAAGTCTTAAGCAAAGTTCTCTTAACATTTTTTTGATTTTGATTTATTAAAGCTAAAAATGCCTTTATTGAAATTTAAAAATATATTAAAAATACCTATTTAATGGCCACAGTAAGCTATCTAGCCTCAGGTAGGTGCTACTTTATAGTATATTCATTCTACTCTCAAAGTTTCATGCTTGAAGTCAAACATGTGTTCACAGATATGTATATATCAGCTTAATTTGGTATTGAAAGTAATTAGATTAATTAAGATATTTTGTGAATCAATAAAATGTGGGAAAAAATAAAAATGAAGGGAACCAGCAGTTAGCGTAATGGCTATGTCGCTGGACTCCCACGTAGTCGACCGCGGTTCGTGTTTTGGACCCGGTGGCTTACAACTCACGCCGGGCGCGTGTGCGTGCGTGCCCAAGATCCCGAGAGGAGAATGGAGGAGAAGGGATTGCGGCGTGACCATCCCCCCTGGGGGGTGATTTCTTGCTTTCTGTCTCTCTCTGTCTGTCTGGCGAGCGCATGCGCCCTATAGCGAAAAACCTCTCAAAAAAAAAAAAAAAAAAAAAAAAAAAAAATGAAGTGGAAAGCAACTGCAGATACCAGAGACAGTTTGGGAGGAGGGTGGGAAATAGCAGAGTGAGAAATAGGGTGAAAAATATATAAACGGAAAATTATTTGTTGATCATAACATGTATGATTAAGCCACTATACAGTGCATTCTGGATGGGAAATCACATTTTGTATGCTGTTTGTGATGATGTTCAGTGAATGAATATAAAATAAATAAATTAATTAAAAATAAGGAACAAGGGGCAAGATTTTGTTTTTTAGAAAGATTGTTTTTGCTATAGGGCGTGTGTACTTGCCAGAGTGACAGAGAAAAGACAGAAAGCGAGAAATCACCCCTTGGGGGAGATAGCCACGCTACAATCCCTTCTCCTTCATTCTCTTTTTAGGATCTTGGGCACACATACACACGCGCCTGGTGTGAATTTTAAGCAGCCAGGTCCGGGACTCGAACTGTGGTCAACTACCTGGGAGTCCAGTGGCATAACCATTATGTCACTCTGGTCCCTTGTTTTTTAAGCTTCTTTTAGAATGGGGGACGCTGGGAATTAATAGTACTGAGATATCCTTATTAAACTTCCTTTGCTTTGCACAGGCCATATTTTGATAGGTCCTGAGAGGTAGTGGACAGAAGCAAACAACGGTAAAGGGATGCTGCAGGTGGGGGACAGAGCAGGGTTCCCCACTCTCTGCAGCTGCCTTCCTCCTGGGGTTTGTCTTCACACATTGCACCTGGGGTTTTGACTGGGCTGGGAAGTTGCTACCACTTCATGTAGCCCACTGGGCAGGGTTTCTTACAGGATACCCTTGAAAAACCTGCGTCAGCACCACCTGAAGTGGCACTAAAAATGCAGATTCCTCATAGTTGATTCAGACTCCACCAACATCTGTATTTGGAGAGGCTTCCCTAGTGAGTCTGTGTTTTTAGAGAGATTTTTGCTATAGGGTGTGTGTGCTCATTGGAGAGAGAGAGAGAGACAGAGAGACAGAAAGCAAGAAATCACTCTCCAGGCGGGGGGGTGGGGGGGGAGGATGGCCATGCCACAGTCCCTTCTCCTCCATTTTCCTCTTGGGATTTTGGGCATGCACGCACAAGTGCCTGACCTGAGTTTTAAGCTGACAAATCCAGGACTCTAACCTTGGTTGACTACATGGGAGTCCAGCTTATGCTATCTGCTGGTCCAGTGAGTCTTACACAAGAAAATTGAGACCCACTTCTGCAGGGGCTTCTCCTTATTACTGAATACTAACAGTTAACATCTGCAGAATGTTTATTATGCATCGGGTATTATTCTAAAAAAGTTGTCTATATTATTTTATTCTAGCTTGGCAATATTCTACAGGTGAAGACCTATTATTATAATCAGATTTATTTTTTTATTTGTTGCTATAGGGCAAGTATGCTTGCCTGAGACAGAGAGAGGGAGAGAGAGAGAGGGGGAGAGAGGGAGAGAGAGGGAGAGGGAGAGAGAAAGTGAGAAATCACCCCCTAGGGAGGATGGCCATGCTTCAATTTCTTCTCCAGGCTACTTGGGATTTTGGCATGTGCACACACATGTCTGGAGTGATTTTCAAGTCACCAGGTCCAGGACTCAAACTGTGTAGCTAGCCCTATGAGATCAAGTACCATAACTTCCATGCCATCTGTTGGCCCTATCATCAGAATTTTTACAGAAACTAAATATGAAACACAGGGAAAATAAATAACTTATTTCAGATCACATGGTAATTAGTGGAGTCAGGATTTGAACCCAGGTAGTTTAACCACAGAGAGTATAGTAACTATCATCACTGTTATACCCTGTGAATTAATCCTTCTTTCCTTCTTTGGTCAAGAGGATATGGGATTTTTTATAGATGGATTTTCCTGAGAGATAAAGGGAAAACGCCTTTCCAGAGGAGAGTTTCTTTATCTCTTCATCACAAGAACTGTCTGGGCATGGTTGATTTGGTTGGCGCAGCTTCTCTGGCGCAAAGTTCCCTTCTACTCCCCGTTCTTAACTTGTGAGCAGACACTTTGTCCCCTCTCTGCCCCAACCTGCCTTTCCATCCTCACTTTCTGCTTCCCTGCAGGAAAGGGTCCAGGCAGGCAGCTCTGTTCTTCATTCCTGCATCTTGGCCCAGTGTTGTTGGTTTGACCTCTCTACCTATAAAGGACAAACATATTCTTATACAAACCTTAAAGATCAGCCAACTCAAATCCTCCTTTCTCAGAGAAGCTACCAGAAAAACCACAAAAGTTATTTCTTTTGCAGGGTCCAAGGTCTACTCAGCAGTCCTAGATCAGTTAGTACCAGGTGGCAGCACTTAGCTGTCTCCTCTTAGAGCTTCTCTAACCGGAGGGTTCTGTTGTCTTCACGACGATGGAGAGTAAGACCCAGTTTCTTGTTGCCCCGAAAGCAGACACATGGCCCTTTTTGCTTGAAAAGTTTTATTCCATTTATAGTGCAAGCATGGCAAGTCGTGGGTTTGCATCTGGCTGTCTTGTTTACCAACTGTAGAAACTTGATGTGGATACTATCTACGCTTGGCATCTGGTAAGTACTATGTAAATGTTAGCTACTGAGAGAGAAGGAGAAGGGAGACAGAGAGGGAGAAGGAGGGAAGAAGGAGAGGCAGGGAGGTGGTCTGGGGAAGACAGGGTTTTAAAGGTGGAGGGACTTTCAGAAAGAGCAGAGGAAGCATTTGCTCAGCCGATGGCATAGTCAGGGAAGGGAGTTTGGATCATGCAGGGAAATGTCTACCTTGAGGAAGCAAGGGGACCAGGAACTCTCGTGAGAGGAATAAATGAACAGAAGCTGATTGATGCACTTCCTTGGTCCCAGAGGCATATTAGAAAGTCCAAAGAAGAGAGAAAAGAGGCATTAAGGATTTTGTCAAATCTCCAAGTAGTGTCAGCCAAGAGTCCCACTGGTTGGGCATCCCTAAAGATTGGCCTACGGTGCAATTGAGATATGGGTAACAGAAACTTTGATATCAAAAAGGTTGTGCCATCCAAGTAACATTTTAGCCAGATTTCTGTTACCTTAAGATGAAGAAACTAGAGGCCTGATGGTGGTACAGTAGTAGAATATGACACTCTGGAGGGCTGATTCACATAGGTTGGTGTCTGGAGACCTCTGGGCTGGGGGCATCAGTTACATGTGTGCCCATTGATACAGGGCTGGCTGAGGCTGGGGGTGGGTGATAGCATCAGGGTCCTGTTGGAGGTGTTGTTTCCCTTTCTCATTCATGGAAGATATACATAAAATTAAATTTAAAAAAATGAAGAAATCATGTTTAATGACTTCTTTAGCATTTAGGAGGATATTTAAAATTTCCAGTTTTCTTTAGCAAAGAAAACAACTTACAGTCTGGTCTCAGCCGCCATTAAAACTGTGATTAGAAACCATTCAGGCAGTATTTTTATTATTATTATTTTAAAATATTTTCATTTCATTTTCTTTTATACATTCAATCACATTATTTAGTTTACAAAGTGAATATTTCAACATGTGAACATTTCTCCCTAGTCCATTTGATAAACTATAAAATTATCTTCAACAGATAATACCACATTTCTTTGTCCCATTAATGCTTTACCTCTCTATTTTTCTTCTAAATGTCCTTCCTCAGACTCTATTCTTTCACACACACTATATCTGGTATTCACATGCACTTACTGTGTTTCTATATCCTTCAGTCAATCAGTTTCTGTCATAGAGTATGGACACTTGGTACATATTAAGTGGGGACATACAATGTCTCTCCTTCATTGCCTGGCTTGCTTCACTCAGCAGTAAATCTTCCATATTTTTCCACTTTCTGTCAAAAGCCAGGGTCTTTTTGTTTATTTATTTATTTATTTATTTATTTATTTATTTTTTTATGGCTGAGTAGTATTGCATAGAGTATATATGCCACAGCTTTTCAATTCATTCACCTGTTCATGGGCATTTGGGTTGGTTACATGTCTTAGCAATTGTGAATAATACTGCAATAAACATCAATGGCAGTGTTTTTTTAAACTTCGATGTGCATCAGAATCACTGTCTGGTCTGGGTAGAGCCTGGTAGCTGCATATTTAAAAAGGAACCACATGATTTTGACATTTACCATAGTTTATGAAGCACTTTTCCCTCAGTGATTCCTACACCTTAAAGTACACATGAATCACCTGGTGATTTTGTTAAAAGTGCAGATTCTGAAGGTCTCAGGTGGAGCAGAGATTCTGCATTTCTAACAAGCTCCTGTGGGATACTGTTACTGCCAGACTGATGACTACATTTTGAATTGCAAAACTGAGAGCAGGCATCGAAGCCCAGGCGCAAAGGTAGGGGAATCCGGAGGCACATGCAATAGGGAATGCGGGAAGATCTTAGGAGTATGGGAGTTGGAGAGAGCTGTATCTGCCCTTTTGCCCTGTTTTATGCACAATTTAGCTTAATGTAGAACCACTGCCACACATAGGCAGCTGTAGGTCAGTGGGTCCTGGCCTATACTTACTGAATCAGAATCTCCAGGAGAGAGTTTTGGGGGTCCACATGTTTAGGAACATTCCAAGTGATGTGTCTCATGAGGCAAGTTTGGGAAACATGGACAGGAGTGTTGAGGAGAAAGACAATTAAAAACTACTAGGCTAGATTAAGACATCTCTGCTTTAGCAGAACCCTGAAAATTATATGTGATGTCAGGGTGGTTAACTCAGGCATTTGTAATTGTTTCACTCATTGCTTAAAGAAATTTTCCATTTTACAGAGTATTCACTTGTTTACAACATTCACACTATGCTTAAGGGCTTTGAGTTCAGTAAAGCATAGAAAAATGTTGGAAATGAGAAAAAGTGATAAGAAAAAAATTGGACCTGAAAAATGTGAGTTCTCAGAAAGCACAGTGTCATTAGCAGATGAAACATTAAATGTCTACCACATGTTGTATTATGAAATCTTGGAGATCCCGGTAAGCTCTGGATTTGAATTGTGGTCATTGCAAATAAGTGTTATGCTTTAATAGATTCCCAGGCATGTTTTGCAAAGTTGAAAATCTTGATTAATGGGGTAGCCAAGTTCATCACGTTAGGGGCCGCAGAACTGCTTAAAATGTGATCCTGAGAACAAAAGTTAGGTGAGGTGAGTTTCTACCCTAAAGAAACTCATCCTCAAGCTCAGAATGAGAACTGATCACACGAGGAAACTCAGCTTGGATCTTCCGAGGATACTTGGGCTAACTCAGTAAACCTCAGCCACTTGTGTAAACTTGACCTCAGGTTTCCAAACATCAGTCATCTTCCTTTTTTTTTTTTTTTTTACTGACTTTTTATTGTGGTAAAATACACATAATCTAAAATTTACTATCTTAACCATTTTAAGTTGTACTTCCGTGGTGCTCAGTACATTCACGTTGTTGCACGATCATCATACCATCTACCTCTAGACATCTTTTCATCTTGCAAAAATTTAGTCACTCAACACTAACTCCTCATTCCCTTTTCCCCCACCCCCTGGCACCCATCACTCTATTTTTTGTCGCTATGATTTTGACTACTTTAATCCTTCATGTAAGTGGAATCACACAATATATCTTTCTGTGAAATCCTCTACTTTTAAAGCAGAGAAAATGTGTCATACTCTAGTTTCTCCTTCTTGTGCCTTCCATCTTCTTTTCTAATAGTACATATAATGCATCATGGCTTCCTATACCCTTTGTCTTACCACGCTCTGTCTTTCCTCACATGCAAAGTTTTTCAGAATGTTGATTTGAAAGATAGATTAAAACCATTTTTTTCCTCACTAAACCAGTAAGGATTGCAAATCTCTAATGGGTATTTTCTTAGTGGGATACTGCTATTTCAACAGAAGCAAAATCTTAGTAAAGGCATACATCTAAGATATTGGTGAGTACATGAACAATTTTTATGGTAGATGGGAAACTATGGGCAGGGATAAAAATTCTCAAGCCCAGACCACAACCAAGATCATTTAAATCAGAATCCTGGGTGTGAACTCCAGACACTAATACTTTTTCCAGTTCCCCTAGTGAGTATGTAGCAAAGGTTGAGAGTCATTAGATAAAGCAGGCTCTAAGACTAGTTCTTAGCTATATCTGCACATTAGAATTAACTGGAAGCTTTAAAAAATGCCTAGGGTGCCAGCAGATGGTGTGATGGTGAAGGCACTGGAAACTTACATGAGCTGTGGTTCAAACCCCAGACTTGGCAGTTTGAAAAAATATCACACTGGGTGCTTGTTTGTATGGGCCTCAAATCATGAGATGAGAATGGAGAAGGGGATTGAGTGGCCATCCTTTCTAGGGCATGATCTCTAGCTTTCCATCTCTCTGTCTCTGTCAGGCACACATGCCCTATGAAAAATAAAAAAATTAAAAAATTCCCAGTACTATTGCCATATCTAAATTATTTTTGAAGAAAATACAAGATGTTATTCACTCATAATTTATTTTTTCAGCTAATATATTGTGAATATTTTTCCACATCATGAAATATTTTTCTATTACTTTATTTTTAGTGACTGTATGGTTATTTCATCATGTGACTATATCATTATTTATCTGGACAATTTTTTATTAGATATTAAGTTTTTCATATTTTATTATTAAAAAAATAAGCCTTTGATGAATATCCTAGTAAATGAATCTTAATGTGCATTCCTGATTATTTAACCAAATCAGTTTATAGAAAGGGAATTCATGATAGGACCAGCAGTTGGCATAATGGCTATGTTGCTGGACTCCCATGCAGTCGACCATGGTTCGAGTCCTGGACCCGGTGGCTTAAACTCATGCCGGGCGTGTGTGCGTGTGTGCCCAACATCTCGAGAGGAGAATGGAGGAGAAGGGATTACAGCATGGCTATCCCCCCGGGGGGTGATTTCTCACTTTCTGTCTCTCTGTCTCTCTCTGTCGCTCTTTCTGGCGAGTGCACACAACACCCTATAGCAAAAACCTCTCCAAAAAAAAAAAAAAAAAAAAAAAAAAAAAAGAAGAAGAAGAAAGGGAATTTATCATTCAAAAATTTTGTATATTTTAAACATTTTTGACACATTTTATAAAATTGCCCTCCAGTAAGTTTGCACCAGTATGTACACCCACTAACACTTGAGGAAGATGTTCTTCTTTTCACATCTTTGCCAACATAATTATTTCAAGAAGCCTCTGTCAATTTGTTAAGTAAAACAAACAAACAAACCAAAAAAACCCTATTTTATTACTGTTTTGATTTGATTTTTTTTCCTAGTGAGATTAAACTCTGATAGGAAAATTAAAAATATTTAGAATAGAGGCCAGCAGGTGGCATGGTGGTTAAGGTGCTGGACTCCCACATGGTGGACCATGATTTGAGTCTTGGACCTGGTGGCTTGCTTTCTCACTTTCTCTTCTCTCCCTCTTTCTCTCTCTTGAGCACATATGTCCTACAGCAAATTAAAAATAATAGTAATAATAAATAAGATGAAATAAATCTTAAAAATATTATTAGAATAATGAATGCATATGATTACAGTCTCTATACCAAACGCCTTATATACAGACTCTCTGAGGCAAACAATACATTTTCTTTTTGTTTACTGAGAGACAGAGACAGCGAACGAAAGAGACCTTTGACAGAATTTTATCATGCCATGACCCTCCCCCACCTGGAACCTTCCAGCCAGCCAGAATAATGGGTGCACCATGTGCCTGAGATCGAACCCCAGGCCTTCCCCTATGGCTCTGGGATCTTGCATCACCTGTGCCACTTAGACTAGGTGTGGGCAAAAAATTCTTTTAGCTAATTGTTCTGGTGGTTACATCCATGTCTGTAAATGATTCAACCTCTATTTCTTAATGTATTAATTATAAACATTTTCTATTGACTTTCTGATATGATGAGTGAGAATTCATATTTTCATTCCCACTTTGAGTAGAAATAACATTTTTGTTTGTTTCCTTATTGATTAGATATTTGTTTATTTATTGTCATGTTAACTAGACTGTGTGTGTCCTATTTGCTTGGTTATAGAATCTGAGATTAGAAATAGTTTTCCCTCGACACTTTAAATGTGTTGCTTTCTTGTCTTTCAGCATCTAATATTGCTGATAAGAAATTTGGTATCATTTAAATTTTTGTTCTGTATTTGGTGACCTGTTTCATTTTGTTTTTATCTTTCACTCTGGAAACTTTTAGGATAATTTATTTCATGTTCTCTTCTCTTTTTTTTTTGAGAGGTTTTTTGCTATAGGGCGCATGCGCTCGCCAGACAGAGAGAGAGAGACAGAGAGACAGAAAGCGAGAAATCACCCCCCAGGGGGGATGGCCATGACGCAATCCCTTCTCCTCCGTTCTCCTCTTGGGATCTTGGGCATGCACGCACATGCGCCCAGCGTGAGTTTTAAGCCACCAGGTCTGGGACGTGAACCGCGGTCGACTACGTGGGAGTCCAGCAATATAGCCATTACGCTAACTGCTGGTCCCTATTTCATGTTCTCTTCTTCCCTCTCCACCCCATTTCCATCCCTTCTTCCCTTCCCTTCCTTCCATTCTTTCTGAAATGCCCCAAGTTGAATTTTCTTTCCTTTCATATTGATGGGCACTTAGCAGCCCTAAGGTCTGTGGTACATGAAGGTTACATTGCCTCTTTAACTTTACCTAACTTTTCTCACTTTTTTCCCCTTCGATGTTTTCCTAAGTACCTTATTTACCCTTTAACATTATCCTCTCTGACCTAGGCACAGTTCAGGAGTCAATCAATGTTTGTAAATTTCCCCTGTGGGGATCATAAAACAGGTAGCATACACCATCTCTAAGAAACTTATACACTGTAACTATATTACTTGGAGAGATATTCTAATATCAATAAGTGACCATGGTAAAGTAGAAAATTTCCTTTACTTGAGATCATTATGAGTAAGTCTTGTTTTAATTTGCATATTAGTATTAGGATGCCCTACTAGCAGTGGTAAGATGAGTAATATTTAGGACATAACATTTTCACTCACTCCAAAGGGTGATCCTGTCCTTAATAAAAGCAGAGGCTAAGAGTTAATCTAAGTACATGAACTTCTCAGAGGGACTGAAGAAATGTGGTTTTTGTGTTATTTCCTAGTGGTCTGATGTAGTTTATGGCAGAACTTAATGAAAGGTGGTTGGCAATGCTAGCGAACTTTTTCCAGTGTTAGATGTCTTAAATACTCCTTGAAAGTGACTACTTTTTACTATGCTTGAAGTCAGTCAATTCCTTGTGGCTGCATACAGCAGACTCTGCCCTGCTAACAGTGACAGAGGATGTAAGTGGGGCAGGCCCGGGGCTATCACAAAATATGTTAGTCCACTCATAACATGCCAAAAAGCTTCTGTAAAGAAAGAGAAGAGGGTCTGAATGCAAATGAAGCAACACACCTGAATCTTTATTCATTTCCTTTTTAAAATTAAAAATAATTCATAATGATGTTTATTATTACTACAAAATGGTTGATAAATAGAAGACTATGTGTGACACATATGTAAGTTGTAAGGCATGCTAGCAAACTGAACAGCCACAAACCCATCACCCAATTTAAGAACCAGGACTTCATCAATACAATGAAACTTCCATGTCCTTTGCTTTCCTGTCCCATGTCTCCACTTCTTCCCTCAAAAGTAAACATAATTCCAGATTTTCATTTACTGTGCTAATTAAAAAAAAAAGTTCTTTCTGGGAAAAAAACATCTATACACAACTGCAAAGTCAATTTTAATTGTCTAGGGAAAAAATCTGATAGAGAAAGAAATTGATGAACATAGTAGTGAGAATCTATGGAGTGAAAAAACAATCTGGAGGAAAAAAAAGAAAGAAAGAAGAAAAAGAAAGAGCAGCAAAAAGGTGATGGTGGGGGAGAGATGACTGGTAGTGTGGAGACTTGGAATGTAAGAGAAGGAAGGACTTCAAGGATGGTTAACAGTGCCCATGGTGCTGAGAGTTGAAGTAAAAGGAAGACTCTTAACTGCCTTCAAGTTTAGCAAGAAGGAAGTTGTTTGCAACCTGCTGGAAACCATTTTTCAGGGCTGGGCTTTGACGTTGCAAAGGGACCAGAAGCCAGATTGCCGTGGGCTGTGGAGTTGGTGGGAGGTTTGGATAGAAGCAATGAATGTAGACAGTTTTTTCAAGAATGTTGGCAGGGAAGGGAAGGATGGAACCAGAAGATGTGGACTCATGCCCAGGACTTTTGTTTGTTTTAAAATGGGAGATACTTGAGAATATTTAAATGCAGTTGTTTTGAAAGAGCCTGAGGAAATGGACATTTTGAAGAATGGGAGAGAGAGAAGATACTCTTGAGGAAGAATAGTAATCTCTCGAGGAAAAGGGAATTTTTATGGAGAGTTCACTGCTAATTAGGCACCAAGCCACCACAGAAACACATGGAAAAATAAAAGATGATTCCTGACTTTCACAAAGTGATTGTTTTAAATTTTCCTTTCTTATCTCTCAAACCCTTCTTTGAGAAAAATAAAAATAAAAGTAATAACTTTTTATTTTTTACCTGGGACATGTTCTAGGAATCACATTTCCTGAGAGTAGCCAGTTGTTATGAACAGAATCAGGGAGAGGCACATTGGAGACCTCAAAGGTTTTCCTGAAAAATGGATGATAGACACACAGATGTTAGTTGTGTCATTTTTCTTTACACTTCTCTTTTGTATGTATGCAATATTTAACAATAACAGTTTTAAAAATTGTTACATAACAGAGTGGAAAATATGTCAGAAGATTATGTTGCAGTTGATAGTTTGAATGGTGGGCTCATGAGTGTTTTATATGCATGTACATTTTACATATGCACATCTATACTTTTATATGTATCAGATATTACAAAATACACCATTTAAAAAGAAAAGGACCAGGACCAGCAGCTGGTGTGGTGGTTGAGTTGGCTGGCTTCCCACATGGCTGACCCCGGTTTGAGTCCCAGATCCACTGGTGTTTAAAACACGCCAAGGTGGTGTGCATATGTGCTCAAAATCCCAAGAGGAGAATGGAGGAAAAGGGATTGAGGTCTGGTCATTCCCCCGAGGGATGATTTCTCACTTTTCCTCTCTCTGTCTCTCTCTCTTTCCTCTCCAGCAAGCACATGAGCCCTATGGCAAAAGCAAAACAAAACAAAACAAATAACAAAGGGGCGGTTCTGTGACCTGGGGATTAAGGCAGTTAGTTGGCTCTCACAGGGCCAATTGTGCAGTTTGAATCCTGGTCCTGGTGTCTTGAGAAACATGCCAGGAATGGGTGCAAGCGTGTCCTAAATCCTGAAAGGAGAGAGAGATGGAAGAGAAGGGATTGTGGTGTGATTATGCCCCATGGAGGGAGCTTTTTCCTTCCCCTCCTCTTTGTCTCCCCCTCTTCGGCAAGCGCACCATACCCTCTACCAAAAAACAAAACAAAACAAAATGAAAAAAACAACAAAGACCAACAACAAAAAAGAAAATCAAAGAACACAGAGGTGTCTTCCATGAACTTTGTGAGGATTTATCAATCTGGAAATCTTAATTAGGAAATTTCTGCTTCTGTGTGTGGGTGGGGCCAGGAAGATTAGAAGGAATGAGTGGGAGGACACAGGCTTCTGAGTCAGAGTTCAGCAGTCTCTGCTTGGCCTTCGTCCTCCACCTCTGATTGCCGTAAGTGAAGCGGTGTAAGCCTTCATTATGTGCCTGGTCCCCATGGGTCCAGATGACAGGCCAGATGAAAGGCTGATGCTATTCATGTGGCTTTTGCCGGGTCTCTGCCTTCATGTGTGGCCACTGCCTGCCAGGAAACTCTGATGCCCTATTAGGCTATGGATCGCCTCCTGGATCCCAGTTGTCTGCTCAGAGGCCACTTGTCTTCCTTCCTTGCAAGCCGTCAAGTCCGGTCTGCTTTTTTCTCTCTTACCTAGTTAGCTCTTTCTCTAGTCTTTGATTTTCTCTTCTCTGAAGACTGGCTCTTAAATAGGGTAGGTCTCCAGCTCCTTCTTTTGATACTTGCTAAGGTACTTTTTATTTCATCTTTATTTTACTAAGGCTGGCCATTCGGTGAGATGAGGTTCTCTTTTCACTGGTGAGTCTGGTTGAAGGACTCCCTTTGACTTGGGTGAGCTTCCCTGGGAACTGCTTTGCATCCTGAAGCTCTTCCTGAGAGAGAGTTAGACTCAGAGACCAGGGTAGAAGGCACCTGAGAGTGGAGTCAACTCTCGTCCCTTTCCTCTGTCCTTCCAAATTGTCAGACCTGCCTCATAGTCTGAGGCTCTCCTCCACTCTCTTCATTTCGAATCCTATCTTGAAGTCCACTACTTGGTGAACCTCCTCAATGTATTAATATAGGTTCTTTTTTTTGTAGCACATATTCCTACGGAAGCAACATAGTAGGGTCAAGATGTTTCCTCTGACATTCAGGTTTCTGAGATGCTTCTTAATGGGGCATACGTATCCACCGAGCACAGCACTAGGCAGTGCAGCAGGACCCCGAAGGGGGTTAGAATCAGAGCTCAGGGTAGAAGGAACCTAAGAGTGGGGTCAGATGGGGAGGAGATGACAGGGGCCCCAGGAAAAGAGAGGTTCCTGAAGGACTGGGTAGCTCCTTGGGCACCTGGCTACTGTGAACCACACAGGAGGCTGCAGCAGGACCTGGTGATACCCTATCCTGGGAACTTTATTATACTTGTCTGTGTTTCTGGGACTCAGTGCTGTCCCTCAACCTCTTTAGAGAGCTGGAGACTAGAGGCTGGTGCTGGAGGTGGGACCAGCTGCAGGTGTGGGGAGCCACCAGGCAGGGGGAGCGCCATGTCTGTGGAGGCTGGGAGAGAAAGATCTGGGAGAAGAAGAATGGAGGAATGTAACAACCTGGAAAGTGGCTGAGTGAGAGGTCCGACAAACTGTACCCTTTCTCTCAGGCATGAGATCAAACCTCAAGTTTAATCTCTGAAGACAGAAATAGGGGTGATCCCTGGTTGCAGAGGAACCAGATCATAGCTGGGAAACTCTGGCACAGGATGGAGCAGGTTGCTGGCCTGACTGGCGTGGTGCTGCATTGTTGGTCCTGCTGCATTAGTCAGGGTCCCTGAGAGAGGGGTTAGAATCAGAGCTCAGGATCGAAGGAACGTGAGAGTAGGGTCAGGTGGGAGGAGGTGGCAGGGGCCCAGGAACAGAGAGGTCCTGCAGGACTGAAGAGGGCTGGGTAGCTCCCTGAACACCTGGCTGCTATGAGCCACACAGGAGGCTGCAGCAGGGTCTGGTGCTGTCTTCATGGAGGGCCCTTGGGAGGGACACTGAGCAGGCCTACCCTGGCATATGTGTTACTTTATGGCAACTGCCAGCCTGCGGTCCATATTCCGATGGGCATGACAGGCTTAGAAACATTTTCCAAAAAGCAATGATTGGCACTAGGAGCTGTGGATGCTTGAAGGACCCCAGACAGATATTCAAAGTCCTGAGTAATGATACCATTGGAAAATGTGGACATTTCAGAATGCACTGAGAACTCACTGCTTTCTTCAGCCTTTAATTCCAATTTGTTTTCCAAATCCATCATCAACCCAAACCACTACACATGGGAAAACAAACATGCTGAGCCTCTTCCTGGGCTCTTGCTTAACAAAAATATAATCAGCCAAACATCTCTAAAGGGAGAAGTGGTACCTTCTCACAATGCAGATGTTGTAATGTCAGTTCCCTCCCAAATACACAGAGCTGACTGAGAGGCAGCAGAACTGATGTGGGAGCTGGACAAGTTCTAGGGAGGGTCTGGCAGCAGGCTGTGAAGCCAGCCAAGCTAGTGCCGCAGCAGGCTGGCAGCAGAGCAGCAGGAAGCTGGGAGTTCAGCAGAAACCACGCTGAGTGCGGTTTCCTGGCTCTGCCTCTTTGGGACAAACTCTTGAGGACTGAAGATAGGGGCTAGTTAAATACTAAGGTGCTTAGGTCTCTCTCTAGAATTTCTGCTTTGTGATCTCCCAGTGATGCTTCAGAGTGTTTTTAATGAACATATTTAGGAAACACTGGTACCGAGGACAGTGCATCTTCAGTCAGGGGAGGTGGCCATTAACCTAATCCTCTGCTGGCCCGCTATCAGTGGCGTTTGCTGTGATTTGTGTCTGGTGGTTTCCACCCCTGCTATGGCCTCAGACTCTGTGGTAACACATGGGGACCTTATTTTGAAACATAGAATGTTATGATTTAAAGGACCCTTTAAAAAAGCCAAGGAAGGAGGCATGAAGTTCCATGTTTTCTAGATCACATGCTGGGCATTTTAATATTCACCTCATTTATTTCTCAAAGCAATAGAGTATTAGTGGTTTTTTTTTTTTTTTTTTTTTTTTTTTTTTTTTTTTTTTTTTTTTATCTAGGAGGCAAATGAGGCTATCAAAGGCTAAGTATCTTGCCCCAAATCATGCATTTTAAAGGGGTAGAGCTGGGACATGGCTGTAAAAGGCAGCATTCTTAGGGCCAGCAGATGGTGTAGCAGTTACATCAGTGGACTCTCACATGGCCTACCGTGGTTTGACTTCCGGACCCAGTGGCTTGAAACTCACACCAGGCACATGTCCATCCCTGCCCAAGGTCCCAGGAAGATAATGGAAGAGGGGACTGTGGCGTGGCCACCCCCGGGGGGTGATTTCTCACTTTCCCTCTCACCATTTCTGTCTCTCTCTCTCCAGTGAACACATGTGCCTTAATGGAAAACCCTCTTAAGAAAATGAAATGTTCTTAAGGCTGTCCCACATGGGAATGTTCCTGGTTCAAGTCTGGAGACCTCCCTGAGTATGTCAGACATACAGCTACCCATCATCTGGGGCTAGCTGAAGCTGGGGGTGGATTGCAGTATCAAGAGCTTGTTGGGGGTGCTGTTTATCTCTCTCATTCTCTCTCTTTATCTCTTGCTCATGGAAGAAATAAAAAAAAAATAAGAGCAGAGCTAAGATTTATTGGAACACTCTCCAGTTGACATTAAAGCTCTTAGTCTTTCTAGCTAAACATATTGCTTCTGAGGTCAGTAGGACCCTTCATTTTGGAAAGGCAAAGAGGCATGGAATGATTTACAACAAGTTGCACAGAGAGTTTAAGTGTATCTAAGAAAGGGTCCCCAAACCCCTAGGTCTTGCTCTGGTGCCCTAACTCCCAAGTCATTCAGGAGCCAGGCAGGAAACCATGATCTTGTAAGCTCCGTAGAGGTTTCCTGCACAGAGCTCCTCCTGTGTAAGGTTCTGCAGAGGTCTGCACTCAACCTGGTTTGTGCTTCTTGGCTTGATTCATCGACCAAATTCCAGCCGATGTTTCTGCCAAGATCACAGTCCTTTGTGTTATCTGTCTTCCATTGCCCATTTCCCATGCCTGAGAAAAACTAGGAAAACTACATCAAAGCAAGTGTTTCTAAGAGTTGAACATTTACATGAGTTTTAAAAAAATTTTCCTTGAAATAGTTTTAATAGTTGCCATAATAAAGTGAAAGAGGAAGGCTTCCAGGCAGGGCAGAGAATGTGGCAAGGTGACCACATGTGAGAATTGCTTCAGTGGGCAGCAGGAAGCTCACTGTGGAGCAGGCTGTGACCTGGCAAACAAAGGCAGCAACCCTTGGGTCATTCTCAGTAGCCTCAGGACACCAAGAGAAGCAGGAACTACACATGTCACCCTGTTGTCACCACCACCTCACAATCCTACAATGCTCTGGAATAATGTGAGCTTTCTTCTTTTCATACCTCCTCTGTAAAGCCCCTTCTACCTGAGGTGTTCTCCTTGATTTTGTCTCTAATCAATTTCTGTTCTGTCTCTAAAGTCAAGTTCAAATTCTGCCTCCTTTATGAGTATTTTTCTTACTCTTCACATGGCAATAGCTGCACTCCCACTCGGACTTCTCAGTGCTTGGCATCTCTTGCACCATTCCATTAAGTGATGCCATATATATATATATATATATATATATATTTTTTTTTTTTTTTTTTTTTTTTTTTTTTTGGAGAGGTTTTTGCTATAGGGTGTGTGCGCTGACCAGACAGACAGAGAGAGACAGAGAGATAGAAAACGAGAAATCACCCCCCAGGGGGGATGGCCACGCCGCAATCCCTTCTCTGCCATTTTCCTCTCGGGATCTTGGGCATGCATGCACACGTGCCTGGCGTGAGTTTTAAGTCACCGGGTCCGGGACTCGAACTGCGGTCGACTACATGGGAGTCCAGCAATATAACCATTATGCTAACTACTGGTCCTGATGCCCTATTTTGTATTGATTTCCATTTTGGTCTTAGCTGCAGAATCAGCCAAGTTCCTTAAGGACAGGGAATCTGGTATCCTTTATCTTGTCTTTCCTCAGTGCATAGCACAGGACTTTCCAGGGTTAATGTCAACCATCAAGGAACATACAATGATGATATATATATATATATATATATATATATATACACACACACACATATATATATATGTTTATATATGTATATGTATATGTATATGTATATGTATATACACACACACATATATATATATAAAATTATAAATCATATATATGATTATAAATTGTAGAATTGAATTTAATAGCACAATAATGGAATGATTCAGATATTCATCTGTAGAAGACTAATTAAATAAACTACGGGAAAAAAAATCATACTATGGAGTACAATGCAGCTATAAAAAAGAGTAAGGGCTATTTCTAATTACTGATATGTGGTGGTCTCTAGGATATATTCTTTTCTAAATGGTGCATATAATATGCTACCTTTTGTATAAAATGGAGAGGAAAAAGTATACACATCTTTGCATACATTTACAAAGAAGAAAAACCTGGAAGGATAAACCAGATATTGATAAAGTGGCTACCTGGGGGTTAAAAGGGTGTGGGGTGAAAGGAACAGGGTGAAGCATAAGGCAAACTTTCCTAAGTATACTTTTTAAAAATTTTTTTACATTTTCCCCACAAACATTTACTTTACATATCAAAAATTTTTTACTCATACTCCATAGTTCTTGACAGTTAATAAACAACTTTCAAAATTTCAAAAAACTGAACTTTAAGGATAATATTAAAAATAATTGTTATAACTTTGTGACTCTATAACAACAGAAACAGAATAGTTTTAAATATTTTTGAGAAAATATTTACATGTCAACTACTCAAACTGTTGAAAAGCAAACACCCAGCACACAATTCACACATAAACCGTCTCTATTCAGCCCTGCCTACCAAGTATTCTGTGATGTGCCATCCACTAGCAAAGATCAGTCTCTTTTCCTTCCTTCAAAGTCTTCCTCAAGATAATCCTCTGGTTCTGGCCACTCTTTTGCAATCTCTACTGATTACAAAGCGGGGCTGGAAAAGTCCAGGTTATTTAATGGTACTAATTCTTTCATTTCATATATCTTCTCTAATCCTCTCCTCCAGGCAGAACTGCTTATGGTGCCAGGTCATCTTTCCAAGAGCTTCTGTTGGTTTACTTGAGATCTACCTTAGTTCCATAGTTATCTGGTTTAATTTTCATATATGACATTCTAGTCAAAGGCCTGTCCAATAACGAGTATTTCCAATTTTTGATTCAAGGCAACAGGTTATTATTGAACTTATGCAAATAACCATTCTGCCACAAATAAGAATACTCCCAAGTATTTTCCAATTACACAGGGGGGAAGGGAGAAAAGTTTATGCTTCCATTTAAAAAAGCAAAGAAAGGAAGACACCTTCATGGCTCCTGAGAATTAATGATTTCAGGGAAAAAAGAGAATGAAGATTTTTCTACTGATAATTTAGCCTCCAGCCCACAAACTTGAGTGGGATAAAAATGGAACAGCAAAGAGATTCCAGATCACCTCTTTCTGCATGCTCCTAAACACTCAGATTAAACTTCAAGTTTGGGAAGAAACACACCATCCATCAGATGACTAGAAATCACCGCAGGGCCACAAGAAATATGGGAAAGCGAGAAAATACGTCTCCTCCAAGGGAAAAGAATAACTCCTCTTCATCCACAGACAGTTCAATGGAAATCATGGAAATGTCTGATAAATAATTTAGAATATTCACAATGGCAAAGCTAACAGAGATGGAAGAGAAGAGAGACAATGAACTGCAGAAGAGAAAGGAGAAAGGAGATGACGAGTTCCAGGAGGTGAGGAAATTCTTGCAAGATCTAAAAGAGGAATTACACATTTAAAAAAAGAATCAAACAGACCTGTTAGAGATGAAGGCTATAATACAGGAAGTCAAAATCTCCCTTGAAAGTATTAAAAGCAGACTAGATCATACAGAAAGTAGGATCTCAGATGTAGAAGAGAAAATTGTCTAGAAAAATCCACCACAAAGACTGAGAAAATTGCCCCCCTCAAAATGAGAATAATATACGAGAAGTACTAGATACCATCAAATGTCCAAACATCCAGATAATTGTGTCCCAGAAGGCAAAGAGACTAAAAAGGGCATTGATAATCTATTCCATGAAATCCTGAAAGAAAACTTTCCAAACCTAGAGAGGTATTCAAAGATCCAGTCCCAAGAAGTACAAAGGACCCCAAATAGAATCAACCTGAGAAGATCCTCTCCAACACACATTATAGCCAGACTGACCAAAACAACAGACAAAGACAAGATACTAAGATTGCCAAGAGAAAAATGGCAAGTTACCTGCAGAAGATATCCCCTCAGGCTAATAGTACACCTCTTATTGGTAACAATGCGAATGAGGAAAGAATGGGAAAATATATTCAAAGTCTTAAGGGAAAAGCAATTTCAACCAAGAATACTCTACCCAGCAAGATTACCCTTCATATGGGAAGAAAAGACAAGAACATTCTCAGATAAACAAAACTTGAAAGAATTTACCAACACCAGACCAGATCTCCAAGAAGTTCTCAAGGGAGTGCTATATCAGGAAAATTAAATTCAGACACATAGATATAAGAATTCAAAAACTTAATTGCGTTCGCAGCCGCAGCTCTCCAACGCCAGCACTGCCTCTAGCTCGCAGAGCTCCAGCCAAAGAAGGAGGGTAATCGAGGAGGTCTCTTTACCCTGGCTCCTACAAAGAGACAAGACAGCCCGCAAATCCACCGGAGGTAAAGCACCCAGGAAGCAACTGGCTACAAAAGCCACTCGCAAGAGCGTGCCCTCTACTGGAGGGGTAAAGAAACCTCATCGTTACAGGCCGGGTACTGAGACACTCTGTGAAATTAGACATTGTCAGAAGTCCACTGAACTTCTGATTTGCAAACTTCCTTTCCAGCATCCGGTGTGAGAAATTGCTCAGGATTGCAAAACAGATCGGCGCTTTCAGAGCGCTATTGGTGCTTTGCAGGAGGCAAGTGAGGCCTCCTTGGTTGGCCTTTTTGAAGATACCAACCTGTGTGCTATCCGTGCCAAACGTGTAACAGTTATGCCAAAAGACATCCAGCTAGCACGCCGCATACGTGGAGAACGTACTTGAGAATCCACTATGGTGGGAAATATTTCATTCTCAAAAAAAAATTTTTTTTCTCTTCTGTTATTGGTAGTTCTGAACGTTAGATTTTTCCCACCCATAGGGTCAAAAGGTACTTAACTAATGACTGTGAGTGGAAAATAGGGGACAGAAATCGGATATTGGCAGTTTTTCCATTTTCATTTGTGTGTGGATTTTTAATATAAATGAGGGGATGTAAAACATTAATGCAAGTCAAAATGTTTTGGTGAACAAGTTTCAGCAGTTCAACTTTATAACGATGATAAACAAACCTGTTAGATTTTTCTGGACAATGCCAGCATTTGGATTTTTTTTTTTTTTTTTTACAACAAGTAAATTTCTTACTGACGGCAACTAAATGGTGTTTGTAGCATTTTTATCATCCAGTAGATTCCATCCATTCACTATGCTTTTCTAACTGAGTTGTCCTACATGCAAGTACATGTTTTTAATGTTGTCTGTCTTCTGTGCTGTTCATGTAAGTTTGCTATTAAAATACACTAAACTAAAAAAAAAAATTCAGAAACTAAGAAAATGGCCAACTTAATCATAGGGACAAGTCTGGAGTTGAATATTATATCCCAGAATTCAATCGGGAAGATTGAACCACAACAGAAGATTAAAGTACATGAGACTGAACTGGTGAAATAGCATTTTATGACTTTTGACTAAAACATTGCTGATTCTCTTCTAGGCTTTGTTGTCCGATTTTAAAGATATTTGTCCTGTCTTGAGCTGTTGATAGGTTCATGTGCCTATTATTTGAACAGAATCCTAACCTATTTCCTGGCTTTAAGTTTTAAGCAAAGTTCCTTAGCATTTCTTTGATTTATTAAAGCTAAAACTGCTTTTATTGAAATTACCAGCTGAACTTGCTATCGAAAGTAGTTAGATTATGTAAGAAATTGTGTGATCAATAAAATGGGGGGGAGAAATGGAAGACAACTGTAGACACCAGAGATGATGTGAGAAGAGGGTGGGAAGGGGCAGAGGGTCAGAAATAGGTTTTGTAAAAAATACATGTATATATATATATATATATATATATATATATATATATACACACACACACACACATGAAACTAGAAATGGAAAATTATTGATGATAACATGCATGATTAAGCCACTATGCAATATATTCTGGATAGGAAAACCACATTTTGTATGATGTGATGATGCTTAGGGAATGAATGTAAATTAATTAATTAAAAAAGTTTCAGAATAAAAAGAAACAAGCAAACAAAAAGAAATAAATAAGGAAGAAGAAAATACAACAAATTACTGAAACTATCAACATCTCAAAAGAAAGCAAAATCCTTGAATTGGGAAAACAAAGCATAATAAAGAAAAAATCAGTAGTGTTTTACTCAAAAGTCATAAAATTATATTTCACCAGTTTGGTCTTATGTAATTAATCTCTCTTCTGTTGAATTTGCAATGTTACTGTGGTCCAATCTTTCTGTTTAAATCCTGGAAGTTAACATTCTTATCCCTAGCATTAAGTTGGTCATTTTCTTGGTTACCTTTTGTTCTCTTATTTTAGTATGTACCTTTAGTTTTCCTGATAAAGCACTCCTTTCAGAACTTCTTGAAGTGCTGGTCTGGTGTTGGGAAAGTCTTTCAGGTTTGTTTATCTGAGATTATTTTTGTCTTTTCTTCCCATATGAAGGATAATCTTGCTGGGTATCATATTCTTGGTTGAAACTGTTTTTCACTTAACATTTTGAATATATTTCCCCATTCTTTCCTTGCTCACATTGTTTCTGATGAGAAGTTGGATGTTAGCTTGATGGGATAACCTCGATAAATAGCCTGACATTTCTCTCTTGCCAATTTTAGTGTCTCATCTTTGTGAATTTTGCCAATCTGGCTAAGACGTGCCTTGGACAGGATCTTCTTGGGTTGTTTCTATTAGGGGTCCTTTGTATTTCTTGGGTCTGGATATTTGAATGCCTCTCTAGATTTTCAAAGTTTTCTTCTAGGATTTCATGGAATAGATTAGCAATGCCCTTATTAATTTCTTCACCTTCTAGGATACCAATTATTTAAATGTTTGGGCGCTTAATAGTATCTAATATTTCTCATATAGTTCTCTCTCACTTTTTTTTGGTTGTTTTTTCTTGGTAAGAGGTTTTGCCTTCAATATCTGAGATTTGATCTTCTGCATGGACTAATCTGCTTTTAATACTTTCAAAAGAGGTTTTGATTTCCTATATTGCAGCCTCCATCTCTAAAAGCTCCATTTGAATCCTTTTTATGGTGTGTATTTACTTTTTCAAATTGTGCAAGAACTTTCTCACCTCCTGTAACTCGTCTCTTTTCTCCTGCATCTTTTGGAGTCCATTGTCTCTCACCTCTTGCATCTCATTTAGTTTTGTCCTTACGAATATTCTGAATTCTCTATCAAATATTTCCACAAGTTCCACTGTACTGTCTGTGGATGATAAGGGATTGTTCTTTTTCCCTTAGGGAAGAGATATATTCTTGGTTTTTCATGTTTCTTGTGCCTCTGCAGTGGTTTCTGGTCATTCTGTGACAAAATATCTACTCTAGTGTTTGGCAACATGGTATCCACAGAAACAGATTCTGAGTTCAGATTTATAAAAAGAATTTTGTCCCTTAAAGCAGGAGGATCACTAAGTGTTGTGGATTTCAATGAACCAAGAAGTATCAGATGCTTGGCTACCGTGTACCTAGGCCCATCTAGACACAATGTGTGTGGAGACTTGTCAGAGTGTTTCAGGAATCTAGAAGATGGAGTTTAGAGCATAGCTTCCTTGAACATGCCAGGACATACCTCACATTTAAAATGTTTTTTTGTCTGAGTGTTTTGGGAGTCTAGAAGGTAGAGTTTAGAGCATAGCTTTACTGAACATGCCAGGACATACCTCAGATTTATTTTTTAATTTTTATTTATTTTTTTAAAGAATTATTTTATTCATTTATTCATTTATTTAATTTGACCAGAGAGAGACACACAGAGAGAAAAAGGAAAGTGAGAAAGCAAGCCACCATGTCCAGGACTTGCACCATGGTCGGCCATGTGGGAGTGTCTAGTGCCTTAACCACCACACCACCTGCCGGTCCCCACACCTCAAATTTAAAATGGCTTCTTCTCTTAGTGTTTCAGGAATCCTGAAATTGGAGTTTAGAGCATAGCTTCCCTGAACACACCAGGACACATCTCACATTTAAAATGGCTTCTCATCTGAGTGTTTTGGGAGTCTAGAAGAAGGAGTTTAGACTCCATGAACACACCAGGACTCACCTCAGATTTTAAAAATCCTGAGTATACTTTTAAAAAAATCATTTATTTATTTCTTCCATGAGAAAGAGAGAGAGAGAGAAAGAGATAGAGAGAGAGAAGAAAGACAGACAAGCACCCTCTTCAGGTTCTTCACACTGCAATCCATCCACTCCTAGCCACAGCTGGTCACAGGCATGCATGTGTCTGGTGTGTTTAGGGAGGTCCTCTGATGGGAACTGAGGACCTTTCCAGTGTGGGTACCAGTTGCACAGCTGCTGTGCCACTGCCTGGCTCCCAGAGTGTATTTTTTATGTTTAGTTGTATTTATGAAACTGTGTGAATATTTTATACATTCAAAAAATTAAATAAAGGAAAAAAATTGTAAAATTGTAAACAAATTAAATGATTGCACCTTTGCATCAAATTTGTAACAATCACACTGAGAAAACAAATAATTTTAAATGACTTTAGAATTAATTCTTGAAATCTACTGCAAAGAAATACCTTTATTTAGTGGGTTTACTATAGGTATTATTATTAGTATTGTTATTCTGGAACTATAGAAGGAAAAAGCAAATACATAAATATGTTAATGTCAGAAACCAATATTTTCAGCATAAGAGAGAAGAAATAAAATATGATTAAAGGCAATAATCTTACAATGTTAAATCTGAATTGGTGCTATCAGTATAAACTCATGATTTCAATAGATACATTTTATACCTCTGACCACTAAAAAAGTCATAAAGCAAAGACATTCTAGGAGCAGAGTACCCCTAGTTGTCAGATTTTGGTTCATAAATTCCATTCTACACCAAAAAGAACAGGATATCTAGGAGAGATGGTTGATTCCAGGTTGGTGGCAGAGACTATGCAAGATAAGCCTGAAATAACTTGTTTTGCAGAAAACCACTAAGCACTCAAAGACATGGAGTGGCCAGGTGGTGGTATAGTAGTAACACAATGGGACCCATTGAGAAAGGTCCTGGGTTTGCCTCTAGGGACCTTGCTGTATACACTGAGCCTGCCTGTGTGCCAGTGATTCAGGCTAGCTGAGGATGAGAGTGAACTCTGGCATACAGACCCTGTTGGGGGTGTCTGTCTCTCTATCCCTGTCTGTTTGACTCTCTTTCATGAAAAACAAAAAACAAAAAACAAACAAAAAAAACACTAAAGAAAAGACTAATGAGGTCATGTCAAAAGTACATAGAGGCCAACCTGACTAAGCTGTCTTGGCCAAAGTTGGAACAATTAAGGATCAAAAGGAAAAATGACTATAAATGATTAAAGCATATTAAACATATAAATGTCAACAAATCTCTAGTTACACTAAGAAAAATAAAAATTAAAGCCCAATCTTGCTTATTCACACTGGGGGTGACTGTCACAGTAATAGCTTACTCTGGGTGTTGGTACCTGAAGGGAAAGAGTGAGGGCAAGAGTTTGCTTTTCCAGTAGGGACTATATTATGTACCAGGACAATGACCTACTCTAAGTTGTTAAGGGAAAGCTTTTTCTTCTTTAGTTTTTTTAAAAAGAATTATTTTATTTAACTTTTATTTGTTTATTTATTTTAATTTGGCCAGAGAGAGAGAGAGAGAAAGGGAAAGTGAGAAAGCAAGCCACCAGGTCCGAGACTCAAGCTATGGTCAGCCATGTGGGAGTCCAGTTCTCTTAACCACCATGCCACCTGCTGGCCCCTGAAGATTGCCTTCTAGAAAACAGAGACAGAGAACTGGATAGCCACAAAATATTACCATATGGATCTGGAGCTTGACCCAAGAAGAAAAATACAAATTTATAGTGGGAGAAACTTTCTTTGGGTACCATGACCTTACCAGAGTTGTCAAATAGACATCCCTACTGGGATGACCAGGGGATGTGCTGTCTGTCTCTGGGTGTGAATCATGATGACTCACACTGATGTACTTTTGTCTAAAATATTGACCCATAATCTCCTTATGCCTTTGGTTCTAACTTCAATTTACAGAAATATGGGGGATGCAGGAAACAATGAAGTAAAATGGTGAGGAAACAGACAAATCTCCAAAGTATCTATTTTATAAGACATTTGATTTTGTTTCTTCAGCAAGACCAAAAAAAAAAAAAAAAAAAAAAAAGATGGAGATTAAGAGACATATTAGTCAAATGTAACATGTGGTACTTCTTCGGACACTAGTTTGAATAAACTCATTATAAAAAACATTTTTTCTGGGGGGAGATGATACAGGGAAATCTGAATAGAGACCAGGTATTAGATGATACTAGGAAGTCATTATGAATTTTTAAAAAAAATTTTATTTACATTTTTTTAATACATTCAATTACATTATTTAGCTTACAAGGTGATCATTTCAATATATGAACATTTCTCCCCGGTCTAGTTGATCAAAATATAACAACACTACCTCCCGTCTCAACAATGCTGTCTTCGTATTCACATCCACTTCTTCTGTTTGTACATCCTTTAGCCCGTCAGTTTCAGTTATAGAGTGCGGACATTCGGTATATATTAAGTGGGGACATACAGTGTAAAAATATGGAATGCTTCACGAATTTGTGTGTCATCCTTGCACAGGGGCCATGCTAATCTTCTCTGTATCGTTCCAATTTTAGTATATGTGCTGCCGAAGCGAGCACGGGAATCATTATGAATTTTATTAGAAATAAATAAATAGCACAAAAATGCATGTGATTATGTAGAAGGAGGTCCATCCTTTTCAGAGTTGCATAATAAAATAGGTGTGAGATATTGTCATGTCTGTTATTCACTCTAAAATATTTTAGCAGGATTAAACAGATGTAAATGTGGCCAACCATTAACAATTTAAAAATGTAAATGATGAGTATTCATAATACTATTTTCTCTACTCGTTTATGTATTTGAAGTTTACAGAAATGGAAACTTAAAATCTTTTTTGGTAGCTAGAGATGTTTGACAACTGAAATATCTGGCTGCCTGAGTGCATTCCTGGTTTGTCTTTGAGATTAATGGAGAGGGAACTGGAAGTTATTGGCTAGAATGTTCCATTACAGGCTCTGAGCTCTGCGCTCTTTAACCATCAGGTTGGAAAGTGGCCATCAGGGCGAGGGGTGAGTACGCAGATCACAGGGTGTCACTGTGTGTCTGAGAACGTCTTCCTCAGTTCCATCCTGCCCTGAGGCTTTGAGTTCTGTCTTCCTGGGATCAAACTGTCCTGGACAGAGTCTCTCAGCAGTGGCGTATTCAGATGGCCTCTCACCGCCTGTGCTCCCCTAGTTCCTCATTAGGGTGGTTCAACTGGGATCAATGATTTATTTATTTTTTTTATCACCTCTGGAACTGAGAATCATTTATCCTCACATACCCTTGTCTCTGGCCTAATAGAATTTGGGGCTAATGAGAAAGCATAAATTTCCTTTCATTGAACTAAATCACTCTCTCTCCCTGACATACGAAATTTATGGGACATGCAGGCTTTGGTATTGATATAATTGATAATCTAGTTTTTAAAAAGTGTTTATTTATTGAGTTGTAAAAAGCATAATGTACTTTTTCTATGCAAAAATGTGTCGTGACTTTTCCGACAATTCAGTATTTCTTTAAGGAGAGAGAAGGAGACAGAGAGACCTGCACTTCCCACATGATCTACATGCTACAATCTACCCCTAGTCTCTGCCAGACTGGATCATGGGCCGATGTGGTTCACACACATCTGCTTGGCGTGCTTGGGAGGTCTCAGGACATGAACCCAGGACCTTTCTTATGTGGGTCTAGTTGCATTACTGCAACTCTATCTCCAGGCCTAACATACTAGTATATCCAGATTCACTCCAGTATATACATGGAAATTCTACATTACTCTCCCATCTTACAAATGAAGATAATTAGGTGCAGAGAAAGTAAGAAGTTTGCATAAGACCCTACAATTCGGTAGTGGTGGGGCTAGAATTCAAACTGAGCTCAAGCTCTTTTAAACCTATTACACTTCCTACTCAATTGCTCCAATTTTTTTGCCTTTCCTATATTCTTTCCTGGTGCTACAAATTTTCTAGAAATTTCTGCCCTTAAGTAGTTTGCAACTTCCTTTGATAAATATTAAAGAATCAGATTGTGCTGTACTTGGAAAATTGGGGGTGTAACAGTGACACAGAGAAGCATATGCCAAGGGTACATGAATAATGAGTAATGAATCAGAGGATACTACTGGTTAAAGCACAGAACTAGGCTGGTTAATCAATGTCTTGATAGTAGCTTACTTACTTATTTAGAAAGAAATTTTTGCTATAGGGCATGTGTACTTACCAAAGAGACAGAGGAGAAATTAACCCCCTAGGGGATGACTATGCCACAATTCCTTCTCCTTCATTTGCCTCTTGTGATTGTGGGCATGCAAGCACACACCCCTGACGTGGCACAGAGTCTGAGATGTGAACTGTAATCAACTATGTTATCATTACACTATCTGCTGGTCCGGATAGTAACTTACTTTAAAGTCCCAAGTACCTTCCACTATAGCTCCCAGGTAGGCTCCTAGTCAATGGGAAGAACTCTAGGCCCGTGTTTCCCAGATAAGGAATCCAAATGGGGCTATGGATATGAGAAAGTTTTTTTTTTTTGGTCAGAGTCATTTAGGAAGCTTGCCCTAAAGCTGAAATGACTTGTTCAGCTATTTCTCTATGGCTAGTTGCTAGCTCCGCTATCTCCGAAGGACCACTTTGAATAGGACTCTCTTATCACTGTTCACCTTGACAAAGCTGTCTTCTTTCTAGGAGATCCTAAAAGGAGTCCATAAAAGGTGCATAAAATGATGTACACATTGAGAGCTATGGCTTTAATACAAGTGAGTTTCTAGGATTTTACTTCTACCTCAGAGACAGCTCGCTTGAGGTACATGGATGTGAGGTGGGGTGAGAAGGCATGGGAAGTGATAATACCCAAACGCAGTAACACAGATTAGTGGCGAAGCTGACACTAGAGCTTAGAAACCCATACTGGCATGTTTTCAGCTTGAGATAACATGACTAGCTAAAAACAGTCCAGGGATTCTCATGGTTGATTTACTGAGTTGTAGGAAAAGTCATGACACACTTTTTTTTATTTTCTTTTTTTCTTTTTTTTCTTTTTTTGGAGAGGTTTTTGCTATAGGGCGCGTGCGCTCGCCAGACAGACAGAGAGAGACAGAGAGATAGAAAGCAGGAAATCACCCCCCAGGGGGGATGGCCACGCCGCAATCCCTTCTCCTCCATTCTCCTCTCGGGATCTTGGGCACGCACGCACACGCGCCTGGCGTGAGTTTAAGCCGCCGGGTCCGGGACTCGAACCGCGGTCGACTACGTGGGAGTCCAGCGACATAGCCATTACGCTAACTGCTGGTCCCATGACACACTTTTATACACAACCCAATATAATGGCTCCACAGAATCTTCCCATGTTTTCCTCACCCTGTGGTCAGTATTGGCACCTACCCAGGGAAGAAAGTATTGACATGTAAAATAACTGCCACCTTTATGCTTTAAATGTGCTCTTCTCCTGTGTCTGAGCTAAGATCTGTCTTTGGAATTAGGAAGAGAATGTGAGTTAGTTTCCATGAAAGGACCACCTGACTTCAAATCCTTCCATGGCAGGTTCCTTTCAAAGTTTAAACTCATACTGGTAGATTCTGATTAACATCAAAGGTAGGAGGTTTAAGGAAAGGTGATCTATTGGGGAAGAACAATGAGGCCTTCTGTTGAGGTCCCAGAGGGCCACAGGATTTTCTTTGAAGAAGCTATGGAGAGCACCCCTGCTGATGAAGCTAGTTCACATTCCTGTGTGTCAGACACTGAGCCTGGAGTCCGTACTTGGTTCTGAATAAGAGGTTCCAGATGTTCACTCTGAGGGTCGTGTCAGTCTATGGCACTGCTCTCGCTGGGTGCCATGAGCTATCAGTGTAGGGTTGACAACTTTTCTTTCTAGAAAAGTCTTTTTTTCATTCTATAATTGCATTTTTCTACATTTTTATGTCGAAATATTTATTGTATGACATTATTATAATGGCAGTTTTAGAAAATGTATTAAATTAGCCATGTAAAAAGTTAGTAAGTCTTAGGTTCCAATATAAAAAAAAATGTTTAGTTTGTGAAATTTTAAAATGTGAGAACCATTGTTTCGATCAAGAAAGTCTGGTTTCTCAGAGGTATAGAATTAGATGGGTATTCTTGGGGCCAGCAGGTGATGTAGTGGTTAAGGAGCTCTCACATGGCTGATTGCGGTTTGAGTCTCAGATCTAGCGACTTGAAACTCACGCCAGGTGTGTGTGCATGTGTGCCTAAAATCCTGAGAGGAGAATGGAGAAGGGATTGCAGCATGGCCATCCCCTTCGGGGGTGATTTCTCACATTCTCTCTATCTCTCTATGTGTCTGGGGAATGCATATCCCACATAGCAAAAAAAAAAAAAAAAAAAAAAAAAAAAAAAAAAAAAAGAGTATTCTTTACAAGAGGAGATCTAAAGCTCCTTACTCCTAGATTCATTCATCTCCTAGTCCATCCATGCACTGTTCCTTTATTAGACGTCATCTGCCCTTTGCAGATTGACCGACCCACTTTCCTCATTGTGTGTACCTGCTTCTCCAAGAACACAGTGAACTTGGCCCAGCAGAGCTGTGGCCTGTGTCCACCCCCGTAGTTTATATCCTTTGATGTTTACACTTCCGCCTGACTAATGGCCTGTCCATTCTCCTTCAGGACACAGAAGGAATTATCTCCTGTTCTTCCTAATGATATTTTTGGCTCACTACAAGGGAAAAAGATCACATTAATACAAAAAGTGTTCCATGGAGTAGATTCTAATTTGGTGATATGCTTTGAAAGCTTTGTATAACTCAAATATCTTCGAGAAAGATCTGCTACCAAATCTTACAAACTCACTGAGTCATTTTTCAGTGCACCTGGAAGTGATAGCCTATTGGCATATCTAATAGAGCTGTATAGTCTATCATGAGAGAATTTATTTGATCATCATTTTCTTATGTCATCTAGTATATCACAAGAAAACTAAGGGACTGTGACAGGGGCTGGTAGATTTTGATATAGGGATAAAACAACATGTGCATTATGGTTCTCTTTTGTTTTTCTTCATCTCCTTCTTTTATTTTTTTAAAAAAATTTAGAAGTTTTTGCCTTAGGGTGTGTGCACTCACTGGAGGGAGAGAGAGAGAGACAGAGACTGAGAGGGAAAGTGAGAAATCATTCCCCTGAAGGGATGGCTACCCCGCAATCCCTTCTCCTCCATTCTCCTCCTGAGATCTTGGGCACACATGCATGCATGCCCAGTGTGATTTTCAAGCCACCTGTCAGGGACTCAAATGGTGGTTGGCCATGGGAGAGTCCAGTGACATAACTGCTATGCCATCTACTGGTCCCAGGGTTCTCTTTCCTTATTAGCTTAGTTTTCTATTCTGGCTAGAGTAGTTTACTAAAGAAAGTCATGATATATGTATATGTGATTTTGTCTCTAATCATAGGAGGGTAATGAAGATTAATGAATAAGACAACAGGAGCTAAAAGGTGTTATATGCCCAACATGCATGGATTAAAGGCATTCACCACAAACTCTGACTGCTTCACAGTTCCGTCCAAGGCTGAACTTGAGGGTGAGGAGCCTGGCCTTAACATATATAAGTCTGAGTGATGGTCAAATTAAAGCCCTAATTTCATATGTCTATATATTTAAAAGTTATAAATGAAGCTAATAAATTATTATTGTTATTATTTTTATTTTATTTTATTTTTAGGGAGATTTTTTGCTATAGGGCACATGAGCCCACTGGAGAGAGAGAGACAGAGAGAGAAACTGAGAAATCACCCCCCAGGGGAGCAATCCTTTCTCCTCCATTCTTCTCTTGGGATTTTGGGCACACATGGGTGTGGAGTGAAGTGTTTCAAGCTTCCAGGTCTGGGACTTGAACTGCAATTGACCATGTTTGAGTCCAGCGCCTTAACCACTATGCCACCTGCTGGCCCAAGCTAATGAATTATTAAATAAAATGAATTTTATCTTCTTAACTTGACAAATAGAGTTGATCCTTATTATTCATGGATTTGGTATTTTCAAACTTGCCTGCTTGCTAAAATTTATTTGTAAACCCAAACCATAAACAAGTGTCCTCCAATGGTCTATTTAGCACTGTGTTTTTCACTTTTCTGTGTTTTTGTTGTTGTTATTTGTTTGTTTGTTGGTGATTTCATAGTTAAAAATGACCCCGGAGAATAGTACCGTGCTGTCTAGTTTTTCTAAGTTCAAGAAGGATGTTATACACCTATAGATAAAATGCACATGTTAGGTAAGCTTTGTTCATGGGTTATAATGCTGTTGTCTGCGAGTACAATGTTCATGAATCAACAATAAATAAGATCTCTTTAAACAAAGCTGCACATAAAACAAAGTAATGTATTGATTAGTCAGCAAAGAATCAAAGCAAGGTTATTTTTTAAAATTTAACTTTATTTATTTTAAATTTAAATTTATTTATTTATATTCATTCACTGTACAGCATTACAGCATATAAAATGAGGTTTTCCATCCAGAATACACTGTATATTGGCTCAATCAAGCACATCAATATGCATGTTATTGTCAACAAATAATTTTCCATTTCTTGTTCCCTGTATTTTGCTTTTTTTTCCCATCCTTGATTCCCTATTTCTCAACCTCTGCCATCTCCCACCCTCCTCCCACACTATCTCTGGTATCTATGGTTGCTTTCTATGCCTTCCCCCACCCCCCCATTTTATTGATTCACTAAAAATCTTAATTAATCTAAATATTTTCAGTAGCAAGCACAGCTGATATATACATATCCATGAACACAAGTCTGACTTTTGGCATAAACCTCAGTGAGTAAAATAAACATACTACAAAGTAGCACGTAATTGGGGCAGTTATCAAATAGGTATTTGGTATTTTTAATGCTTTTTTTTTTTTAGTTTCAAGAAAAACAGTTTTAGGTTTTTTTTTTTTCTGAAACTTATTTTTAAAACTTAATTAATTTATATTCATTCCGTAAGCATCGTCACAGCATACAAAATGTGATTTTCCATCCAGAATAAATATACTGTATAGTGGCTTAATCATTCATGTTGTCATAAAAAAATTTCCATTTCTAGTTTCATATATATATATATATATATATATATATATATATATATATATATAGTTACCCCTATTTCTGACCCTCTGTCTTTTCCTACCCTCTTCTCACACTATCTCTGGTGTCTACAGTTGTCTTCTATTCCTTTTCCCCCCACATCGTATTGATCACGCAATTTTTAATATTATCTCACTACTTTCACAAGTTCAGCTGGTAATTTCAAGAAAAGCAGTTTTAACTAAGGAACTTTACTTAAAATTTAAATCCAGGAAGCAAGTTAGGATTCTGTTCAAATGGTAGATACATGAACCTATCAACATCTCAAGACAGGATGTAAATCCTTAAAACTGGACAACGAAGCCTAGAAGAAATTGAGCAACGTTTTAGTTAAGTCATTTGAATTTCACCAATTCTGTCTCATGTACTTTATCTTCTGTTGTGGTTCTATCTTCTCAATTAAATTCTGGAATATAATATTCAATTCCAGGCTTGTCCCTATGATTAAGTTGGCCATTTTCTTAGTTTGAACTCTTTTTTCTGTGTGTCTGTATTTAATTTTCCTGATATAACACTCCCTTGAGAACTTCTTGGAGATCTGGTCTGGTGCTGGTAAATTCTTTCAGGTTTTGTATATCTGAGAATGTTCTTGTCTTTTCTTCCCACATGAAGGATAATCTTGCCGGGTACAGTATTCTCAGTTGAAATTGCTTTTCCCTTAACACTTTGAGTATATTTTCCCATTCTTTCCTCACTCGCAGTGTTTCTGATGAGAGGTCTGCTGTTAGCCTGATGGGATATCCTTTGTAGGTAACTTGATGTTTTTCTCTTGCCAATCTTAGTATCTTGTCTTTGTTGTTTTGGTCAATCTGGCTATAATGTGTCTTGGAGATCTTCTTGAGTTGATTCTAATTGGGGTCCTTTGTATTTCTTTGGACTGGATCTTTGAGTGCCTCTCTAGGTTTGGAAAGTTTTCTTGCAGGATTTCATAGAATAGATTACCAATGCCCTCATGAGACTCTTCGCCTTCTGGGATACCAATTATCTGGATATTTGGATGTTTGATGGTATCTAGTATTTCTCATTATTATTCTCATTTTTCTGGGCCATTTTCTCAGTCTTCGTGGTGCATTTTTCTAGGTCAGCAATTTTCTCTTCTATGTCTGAGATTCTATTTTCTGTATGATTTAATCTGCTTTTAATACTTTCAAGGGAGATTTTGACTTCCTGTATTATAGTCTTCATCTCTAACAGGTCCCTTTGATTCTTTTTTAAAGTATATAATTCCTCTTTTAGGTCTTGTAAGAATTTCCAAAGCAAGGTTATTGATCAACTGGTGAAAATGCTATCATCTAAGATTTTGAGGAACCTAACCCTGTGCTTCCCCTGGGATAAGGAGTCAGTATTTCCTAATTCAGTGTTCACAGTGACTTTGTGGAATGTAATTACAATGAATAATGAGAATCTGCCAAATTTTCAAGGTTACAAAATTGAAAATATCTTTAAAGTTATGGTTTGTATCCAACTGGAACTCATCAAAACACCAATGTACACTGAATTTAACTTAATTAAACCATGCATGTTAGGTTAATCTGTTTATAGGCCTATGATTTTGGAAATAATTTTAAAGTCACATGCAATTCATTATTCAATATAATTTATTTCATAATATTTATTCATATTGCTTTCATTTTAGCAAAATCATGAATTTTATGTTATAATTAAGATTTTTTAGGACCAGCCCTGTTGCCTAGTGATTAAGGGAGTCAGACTGTATTGGCCAAATCTTCGGTTTATATTCTGACCAAACAATTTGAAAAACACTCTGAGTGCATGAGTATATATGCTCCAAATCCTGACAGGTTGAAGACAAGGAGGAAAAACATTGTGTCATGATCATGCCCTATTGTGGGGCATTTTCTCCCTTCTTCTTTGGCTTTGTCTTTCTTTGGCAAGTGTGTGTACCTTTTGGCAACAACTATATATGTGTGTGTGTGTGTGTGTGTATGTGTACACACACACACACACACACACACACATATATATATATATATTTAACCTAATTGTGTTCTATTAATAGTTATGATAAAAATCTAAACTATAACTGTTTTAAAAAAATTAACTGTAAAAAAATTTTTGCCAAGGGATGCATGCACTGATCAGAGAGAAAACAGAGAGTCAGAGAAATAGAGGGAGAAAGCCCTTCCCTCCTATGAGATGTGGTCAAATCACAATCCATTCTCCATTTCTTTATTATGTCAGAATTTGGGGTACACATGCACATGTGCCTGGAATATTTTTCAAGCTGCAGGGGCAGGGATTCAAACTGCATGGTCAGACATGTGGGATCTGGCTCCCTTAGTCACTAGGTCATGAGGCTGATCCCTATAACTGTTTTAAATGAACCCAATATGAATACATTTTCATAATAAAGTAAAAGTTTATAAAGAAAGTTTTTAAGTATTGATAAAATTTTAAATATTAAAAATTACTAGAAGCAAAATTAAATTATAATAATAGATATCAATTATCAGTTTTCTTTTCTTTTTTTTCTCTCTCTCTCTTTTTTTTTAGTTTGCTATAGAGCATGTGTGCTTACCTGGGAGGAAGAGAGAAATGAGAAATCACCTGCCAGTGGGGATGGCCATGATGTAATTCCTTCTCTTCCAGTTTCTTCTCAGGATTTTGGACATCCATACACATGCTCCCAGTGTGTTTTTTAGGCCACCAGGTCTGGAACTTGAACTGTGCAGTTGACCAGGTGGGATCCAGCCACATTTACCACCATGTCTTGGCTGGCCTTTGATATCAGCATTTTATTTATTTATTTATTTATTTATTTATTACATTCAATTACAATACATCGCTTAGCTTGTAAAGTGAATTTGCTAAGCATGAATACACCTCACACCAATCCAGTTGAGGATACTATACATGTTATCATCAACAGACAGCAATTCATTTCTATGTCCTATAAATATCTTATCTATTTTTCTCCTTAATTTTTTCCCTCAATACTCTCCCCCTTCTCCCATCCTCTTCTCACACTGTGTCCAGTATTCGTAACCATTTTCCATGCTTCTATATCTTCTAATATTTCAGTTTCCAACAAAAAAGGGAAGAGAGTCGATATATATTAAGTGGAGACATACAATGTCTCTCTTCTATTGCCTGGCTTGCTTTATTCAGCAGTAAATCTTCCATATTCGTCCACTCACTTGTTTTTTTTTTTATTATCATCATAATCTTCTTTATATTACATTGGATTACATATAACTTTACAGTGTATTACATTGCTTTTTCAAAAGGGAATGCCATGCATGCCAGTCAGTACAGAGACATTAATCTCCCCGCCTCAACATTCAATATCTTTTCTATGTTTCCCCCAATCATTATTATTATTATTCTAATTATTTTTTTAAAACAGTCAATCACTATTTCTCATTTTGCTTGTAAAAAGACTTTGCCCATCATGAAATACTTCTTAGACGAATCCAGTTGAGAATACTATACATGTCAACATCAATAGTTAATAAGTCATATCTGTTTCTCACTAACGTCCTGCCTCTCTATTGTTCACTTGCTATCTTTCTCTATCCTCTTCTCTTCACTTCCCGCATTCCACACTGTCCTATTCTCATTAAGTACCTTCACTGCTTTTATGTCCTCCAATTTTTGCCCTCTATCATAGAGTGCAGATAGTCGGTATATATTGAGTGGATACATACAATATCTTTCTTTCATAGCCTGGCTTACTTCACTCAGCAATAGATCCTCCATATCTGACCACTTTCTATCAAATTCCAGGGTCTTGTTATTTTTTATGGCTGAGTAGTATTCCATAGAGTATATATACTTTTAGTTTTTTTCCCCCAGGTTTCAATTCCTGGATCATATGGTAGTTGTATTAGTAGATCTTTGGGGAATCTTCATATTGTTATCCACAGTGGCTGTGGATACATTCCCATCAATAGCAAAGTAGAGTTCTCCTTTCACTGCAGCCCTGCCGACACTTAACATTTTTTGTGTTTTTAATCTTCGCCATTCTGACTAGGGTTAGGTGGTTATCTCATTGTGGTTTTTATTTGATGAGAGATGTTGAGCATTTTTTTATATGCTTTTTGGCTGTTTGTATGTCTTCCTTAGAGAGTTGTTTGTTCAGCTCATTTTTCTATCTTTTAATTGGGTCAATCACTTTTTTTCAGGTAAGCTGCTTGAGTTCCCCGTGAATTCTGGCTATCAGTTCCTTATCTGAGGAATAGTTTACAAAAATATTCTCCCATTCCGAGGGTTGTTGATTCACACTAATTATTTTGTCTTTTGCTGTGTAGAAATTTCTTAATCTGATGTAATCCCTTTTATCTATTTTTGGGATTATTGCCTGTGTTTTGGGGGTCTTATTTAAGATGTCTTTGCCTACCCCAATGTCTTCCAGAGTTTCCCCAGTGTTTTCCACTAGTAGTTTCATAGTTTAAAGTCTTAGGTTTAGATCTTTGATCCATTTTGACTTGATTTTTGTTAATGGTGAGAGATAGGGGTCCAGGTTCATCTTTCTGCAGGTGGAAACCCAGTTTTCCCAGCTTCATTTGCTAAAGAGGTTTTCCTTTTCCTGTTGGATTGACTGATACCTTTTGTCAAAGATCAGTTGACTGTATGTTTTGGGGTTTATTTTGGGGGTCTCTATTCTGTTCCCTTGGCCCGCCTGTCTGTTTTTGTGCCAATACCATGCTGTTTTGATTATCATAGCTTTGTAATATATTTGGGGGTAAGGGAATGAGATACCTCCTACTCCACTCTTCTTGTACAGGATTACTTTGGCAATATGGGGTCTTTTATGATTCTGGATAAATTCTATGATTGTCTTTTCTAAATCTGTGAAGATCGTCTCTGGTCAGGACCAGCAGTTAGCATAATGGCTATGTCACTGGACTCCCATGTAGTCGACTGCGGTTCTCATCCCGGACCTGGTGGCTTAAAACTCACGCTGGGCGCGTGTGCGTGCGTGCCCAAGATCCCGAGAGGAGAATGGAGAAGGGATTGCGGCATGGCCATCCCCCCTGGGGGGTGATTTTTTGCTTTCTGTCTCTCTGTCTCTCTCTGTCTGTCTGGCGAGCTCACGCACCCTATAGCAAAAAAGAAAAAAAAAAAACCTCTCAAAAAAAAAAAAAAAGATTGTCTCTGGTAATTTGATTGGGATTGCATTAAATATGTAGACTAATTTGGGGAGAATTGCCATTTTGATTATATGAATTCTCCCAATCCAGGAACACGGAGTGTCTTTTTTTTTAATAATTATTTTTATTTAACTTTATTTCTTTATTTATTTTAATTTGAGAGAGAGAGACAGAGGGAAATGAGAAAGCAAGCCACCAGGTCCAGGACTTGAACCATGGTCACCTTAATTACCATGCCATCTGCTGGTCCCTCTTTCAACTTTTTTGTGTCATTTTGAATTTATTCTTTAGATTTTTATAGTTTTCCTAAAAGAGATCTTTGACTTCTTTTGTTAGATTTATTCTAGGTATCTTATACATTTTGTGGCTCTGGTAAATGGAATTCCTTTCTTCGGTTCTTCCTCAGTCTGCTTGTTGTTAGTATATGGAAATGCTATAGATTTTTGTATGTTGATTTTGTACCCTGCTACTTTACTGTATTCATTTATTACTTCCAGGAGTTTTTTCATGGATACCTTTGGGTCTTCTATGTATACAGTCATGTCATCTGCAAATAGAGATAATTTCACCTCTTCTTTCCCTAGTTGAATGCCTTTTGTATTATTCTCTTTTCTAATTACATAGGCTAGGACTTCCAGGACTATATTGAAAAGGAGTGGAGAAAGTGGGGAGCCTTGTCTTTTACCAGTTTTTAGTGAAAAAGCTTTCAGTTTTTCCCAATTTAGGATGATGTTAGCTGTGGGTTTTTCTTTTTTCTTTCTTTTTTTTTTTAGAGAGGTCTTTGCAATAGGACGTGTGTGCTTGTCAGAAAGACAGAGAGAGAAAGAGATACAGAAAGAGAGAAATCACCCCCTGGGGAGATGTCCACACTGCAATCCATTCTCTTCCATTCTCCTCTCGGGATCTTGGGCATGCATGCACACATGCCTGGCATGAATTTAAGCCACCGGGTCTGGGACTCGAACCATGGTTGACTACATGGGAGTCCAGTGACATAGCCATTACTCCAACTGCTGGTCCTTTTTTTTTTTTTTCATTTGTTTTGGAGAGGTTTTTGCTATGGGCTCATGTGCTCACCAGAAAGACAGAGAGAGACAGAGAGACAGAAAGCTATGGGTTTTTCATAGATTGCTTTTATTGTGTTGAGAAATGTCTCTTCTATTCCGATTTTGCTGAGAGTCTTAATTATGGAGGGATGTTATATTTTATCGAATGCTTTTTCTGCATTGATTGATATGATCATATGATTTTTATCTTTCTTTCTGTTAATATGGCATATTACATTTATGGTCTTGTGCATGTTGAATCACCCTTGCATCTCTGGAATAAATCCTACCTGGTCATGATATATAATCTCTTTTATATGTTGTTGAATACGATTCACTAGTATCTTGTTGAGAACTTTTGCCTCTATACTCATCAAAGATATTGGTCTGTAGTTTTCCTTCTTTGTCATGTCCTTGTCTGTTTTTGAGATGAGGGTGATGAAGGCTTCGGAAAATGAATTTGGGATGGTTCCTTTTGGATTGTTAAAAATAACTTGATTAGAATAAGGGCTACGTTTTCTTTAAAATTTTTGTAGAATTCAAAAGTGGTCATCAGGACCTGGCTTTTCTTTGTTGGGAGGTTATTAATTACTGATTCAATCTCATTGCTTGTCAGGGGCCTATTCATAATTTCTATGTTCTCCTGATTCTATGTTGGTGAACTATATGGGTCCAGAAATTTGTCCAGCTCATCCAGGTTTTCTTGTTGGTTGGCATATAGTAACTCACAGTATCCTCCAATGATGTTTTATATTTCCATTGTGTCTGTTGTAATATTGCCTGTTTCATTTAGAATTTGCTTTATCTGGTTCTTTCCTCTCTTCTTAATCAGTTCAGCTAATGGTGTGTTAACCTTGTTTATCTTTTCAAAGAACCAGGTTTTGCTTTCATTTATTTTCTGTATAGTTCATTTATTTTCTATTTTATTTGTGCTCAAATCTTTATTATTTCTTTTCCCCTGGCATTTTTTGGATTTTTTTTTTGTTGTTGATTTTCCAGTTCTCTGAGGCACGATGTTAGGTTGTCCATTTGCCAACTTTCTATCTTTTCCTTATGTACACTAATTGCTATGAACTTCCCTCTTATGACTGCTTTTGCTGTGTCCATAGATTGTGGAAATTCATGTACTTCTTATCATTGGTTTTCATAAATCTTCTTTTTAAAAAAGAATTATTTTATTTAACTTTATTTCTTTATTTATTTTAATTTTGACCAGAGAGGGACAGAGCGAGAGAGGGAGAGAAAAAGTGAGAAAGCAAGTTGCCAGGTCTAGGACTCGAACTATAGTTGACCAGGTGGGAGTCTAGTATCCCCAGCCACCATTCCACCTGCCAGCCCCTAGTTTCTTTTGATTTCAGTCATTGTAAAGTCATTCAGCATTATGTTGTTTAGTTTTGATATGTGCATTTTTGATTTTTTTCTGAAATTAATATCAATTTTAATTTCATCATGGTTGGAGAAGATGCTGGATATGGTTTATATACTTTTGAATATGTAAAGCCTTGTTTTGTGCCCTATCATGTGGTCAATCTTTGAAAAGGATCCATGTAGCAGTGTGAAAAATGTATATTTATGGTTTTTGGGTGGAAGGTTCTATAAATGTCTGTCAGGTCTATTTGATTTATGATATCATTTGGTTCCTGTATCTCTTTGCTTATTTTTTGTGTAGATGATCTGTTCAGAGGAGATAGTGGAGTGTTGAGATCCTCAATGATTAGTGTGTTGCACTTTACCTCTGCTTGTAGATCTAGCAGTCTTTCCTTCATGTATTTGGGTGCTCCTGTGTTGGGTGCATAGATATTTATAAGTATTATATCTTCTTGATGAATTTGCCCTTGTATTACTATATAATGCTCTTCTTTATCTCTTCTTACAGATATTGCCTTAAAGCCTATTTTGTCAGAAATCAGTATCGTAATTCCAGCCCTTTTTTGGTTTTCATTTGCATGGAATACCTTTTCTAGCCCTGCACTTTTAGTCTATGTATGTCTTTATCTATGAGGCACATTTCCTTTAGGCAACAGATAGAGGGTTTCTGTTTTTTTATCCATTCAACCAGTCTGTGTCTCTTAATTAGAGAATTTAATCTGTTAACATTCAACGTTATTATCAATATTTCTGGACTTGTTTCTACAATTATATTAGCCATTTTCTCGGTTGTTTTTTATTCTCTTGTTTCTCTCTGTTTCTCCTTAGTTTCCTGGTATAGCACTCCATTCAGAACTTCTTAAAGAGCTAATCTGTTGTTGATAATATCTTTCAAGGTTTTGTTTATCTGAGAATATGTTTATCTTTTCTTTCCATTTAAAAGATAATAGTAACCATGATTGAAAAAAATTTTTTTAACACTTTGAATGTATCTTTCTATTATTTCCTTGCTTGCATTGTTTCCATTGAGAGATTCAATGTTAGGCTGGTGGGATTAACCATTGTAAGTAACTTGACATTTCTCTTACCTCTTAGTATCTTTTTTTTTTTTTTTTTTTTTGGAGAGGTTTTCGCTATAGGACACGTGCGCTTGCCAGACAGAGACATAGAGACAGAAAGAGAGAAATCACCCCCCAGGGGGGATGGTCATGCTGCAATCCCTTCTCCTCCATTCTCCTCTTGGGCTCTTGGGCATGCACGCACATGTGCCCGGCATGAGTTGGGTCTGGGACGCGAACCGCGGTCGACTATGTGGGAGTCCAGCGACATAGCCATTATGCTAACTGCTGGTTCCCACATTTCTCTTACCTCTTAGTATCTTATCTTTACTGTGATTTTGGTCATTCTGGCTATGATCTGCTATGGAGAGGATCTTGGGTTGAGTCTATTTGGGATTCTTTATATTTCTTGAGTTTTGATGTTTGATTGCTTCTCTAGGTTTGGGAAGTTTTCTGGAAGTATTTCATGGAATAGACCTTCTATGCCCTTGTCCAATTTTTTACCTTCTGGAATACCTATTATTCAAATATTTGAGTGTTTCATAGTATGTAGTATTTCATGTATGTTGTTCTCATTTTTAAAAATTACTTTTTCATTATTTTTGGTGGTATTGTTTAAGTCAAAGGTTTTGTCTTCCTGCTCAGAGATTCTGTCTTCTGCATGATCCAGTCTACTATTAATACTTTTGAGGACGGCCTTGATTTCCTGTATTACTGTCTTCATATCTAGGAGCTCTGATTTTTGTTTTTGTTTTTGTGGTGTTTATCTCCTTGAAATCCTGGAAGGACTTCCTCATCTCTGTCACCATGAATATTCTGAACTCTATTTCTGACATTCCTTCAAATTCTTTTGTGCTGCCCATGATAGAAGAGGGGTTGCTCTGTTCCACTGAGGAAGAGGTATTTCTTCGTTTTTCCATACCTTTTGTGTCTCTGCACTGGTTTCTAGTCATCTGTACTGATTATACATTACTTTCTGCTTTTCTGTTGTTGATTCTATAGTGTCAGGGGGAGGAAGAGCTCTACTTCTCAGATGTGTTCCTGGTAGAGGGCCTTTTCATCCTGCCAGAAACTATGTATATAGCCACCTTTAGGTGTTGCTTCCTTTCCCAGTCTCTTGAGACCAGGTGAACCTGGGGCTAACCTGGAGATTTTCAGATGGAAGAGGGAAAAGTTGTGCTACATGGTTCAGAGAACTACAAAGTCTCAGAAAATGGCAGACAGATGTACCTTGGATGAGTTGGAAGGCAGGAAGAAGCCTGGAGTGGTTTCCTACTTGGCTTCCTTCACAAAATGCTGTGTCTCCCTGGTCTGTAGCAGGACAGGTTCTGGGAAAAAATGGTGGTGGATGAATGTACCTGGGACAAGTTTGATATCAGCATTTTAAACTTTAATAAATATGACTTGTAATTTAGCTATTTGAAAATTTAATTAAGCCATTGACTATTTTTATAAAAACCAAACTATTTGTAGTTCAGCATTCAATGTTCATCAACTGCTAATCTGTTATCTTACAGGTTACATCTATACATACATACATAAAATATAATTAATTGCTTAATATTGCTTTCTAGTTGCTACGTAGAACTGTTGCAAACATTGTAACTATTGAATACCTTTAGAATCTAAATTATAACTTGACAAAAAACAAGAAAATGGCCTAAACATTACTTGGAAACAATACTTTCTTGTTAAAGTGTACTATATAAAAATTATTTCAAAACAAATTAGTTTTTTCTTTTACCTAAGTTCTTTTGTTATGAGTCTTTCCCACTTTTTGAGTCCTTCCCAATCTCTGGCTCTTATGTCAACAGTGGAACAATCTGTTAGGTTTGATTTGGGAATGGCAGTGGAGTCAGAGGCAGCAAGGACAAAAATACCAGAGTCAGGCCTTGGAGTTTAATAAAACCAATATAATTTATTCTGTGAAAAGCTCTTGGGTGAGGTCCCTCGGTCTAGTCAGAGGCCAAGGGTATCACACCCAGGTGGGTGCTGCTTGTTCTTAAAGGGCCATTGTCCAATAGGTGGTTGCCATGGGTCCTCGTCTGGCCAATGAAGTTCGCTGTTTCTGTTCAACTTTGGCAGCCTGCCAAATGCTGAAGGGTGGGAAAGTCCGTTGGTGATGGCGAGCCAGATGTGGAAAACAGGAAAGTTCCTGCTGACGGGAAAGTTTCCGCCATGTTTCTTTTCCCTTCCCTCAGACCTTATATCCTACCTTGAAAGGATAAGGGATGACGACCTCTCTGACTGCTTCAGGCTGTTAAGGGACATCGATCTAGGGCCCTCTGGTCGGAGGGTCTTGGGGAAGGGGTGCATAGGAGTGTGGGAATATCTAAGTAATTTCATTCGAGTGATGGTGGATGCACATTCCCCGCTACCTGAAGCTGGACTCTGGGTTCTGCGAGGGTAATTGGGGTTGTCAAGTCTGGGGCCTGTGAATCCTCAGCCCATCCCATCATTGCCAGGTAGAAATTGGGGTGGTGGATCTCCTCTCGGTGTAGAGGCATCGGGAGTGGATCTTGTCTCCCTCTTTTGGGGCAATCAGAGCCCCAGTGACCCATTTTGCCACACCCTGGGCAGGGTTTAATGGGTGGCCTTGGATCCGGGCATTCATGGGCCCAGTGGCCTGGCTTACCACATTTGAAGCAGTTTTCAGGGGGAAGACTTCTGAGGTGCCGGCCACAGGGCAGCCACCAGGGCTTGGTTGCATGGCAGCCATCTGTTTGGCCTGTTTTTGACAAGCTACTTCAATGTCCTCCTCGCAGGAATTGAAAATTTTAATTGCCATATTCACCAGGGCTCATATGGGGGTTTGAGAGTCCTGTTCAGCCTTTTTAAGGTTTTTTTTTTTTTTTTTTTCCTGATATCAGGGGTTGACTGGGTGATAAAATGGGTGGCCAGAACTCCTGCCCCGACAGGATCTTCTGGGGAGAGTCGGGAGTTGCATAGCCTCAGTGAGGTGGCTCCAAAACATGGCTGGATTTTCTTCTTGACCCTGGATGACGTCTCGCAATTTGTCATAATTTACTACTTTTTGGGCTGCTTGTTCCATCCCTGCCATAAGGCATTGCAACATGTAGTCGAGTTGCAGGTGGCCATGGTCACCTTCCTGATATCTCCAGCTGGGATTAACTGCAGGGATTGCCTCAGCACCTACCACTGCGGTGGCGTCCGCCATGTGGGCCCTGTCAGCATACTCTCTTCCTGCCACTTGTACCTAGTCACGCTCATCCGCAGTCATGGTGGATGTCATAATTATGTGGACATCATGCCAGGTGAGGTCATAGGCCTGTGTAAGATATTTGAATTCCTTGATAAATTGGGTGGGGTTGGCAGAGAAGGAGCCCAAGCGCTTTTCAGTGGCAGACAGATCCACCGGGGGGAAAAAGGAACATGGACTTGAATGACTACCTCAGCTCCAGCCACCTCCCGTAGGGGAGCCATGACCTGGGGTGGTGGTGGGTCATTTGAGTGTGGGGAAGGACAGAGGGATTGTTGGCCTAAGGGGGTGGGGAGGATTTTTGGGTTATGGAGGTAGGGGGACAGAGGGTTCAGGAAAGTTTAATGGGGGGATCAGGAGGGGATCTCGGCGGAGAGGAGAGTCTAGGGGAACAGTGAGAGCAGAGGATTCGGGGAATTCAGAAGTCTCCTTGGAAAGGCTAGGAACAGGTTTTCATCCCTTGCCCGCCTTAGCAAGCAAAATCTGGGAGGGAGAGCAGGTAATACAGAGGTGGGGACAAGAACACAGACACCAAAAAGCCTGAACATATGGGATTTCCTTCCATTTGCCATTACTCTTACAAAAACTGGTAAGACTGGTCAAGACATTGAAATTGAAAGTGCTCTAAGGCTGCCAGATTGATCCATTGTTTAGTGAATGTTTGGGCCAAGCCGAGGTTGACAGGAAGACCAGGTGGCATTTCGATTGTTCGGTCTGATCATAACCTAGCTTTTTCCAATTATAAAGGACACACCCTAAAAGTGTTTTTGGATCAGGTTTGGAGGCAGCAGACCTCATGATGGATTTGACCTCGGGTAGAGAAAATGAGCCAAGAGGCATCCCCCTTGGGTATAATTTCTCCACAGATAGGAGGGTGAAGGAAAGTGCCGTCCAGGCAGCCCTGAGAAGAGATGATCCTTAGGGTACCCCTGAGGTACCCAGAATGAATGTGGAGTGTTCTTGGCGCAGCCGCGACTACAGACAAGAATACTCTGGAGGTCCGAAAAACGAGACTGGGGTCACTTCCCTTCCCAGCCGGATGACTGCGTGAGAGGTCCGATGGAGAGATTCTAAGCAAGAGGCATCCGGCCCTCCCAGGTTTTGGCACAAGATGTTAGGTTTGATTTGGTCATGGTGGTGGAGTCAGAGGCGGCAAGGATGAAAATAGAGTCAGGTCTTAGGGTTTAATCAAACCAATATAATTTATTCTGCGAAAAGCTCTTGGGTGAGGGCCCTTGGTCTGGTCAGAGGCTGAGGGAGTCACACCCAGGGTGGGTGCTGCTTGTTTTTTTTTTTTTTTTTTTTTTTGGAGAGGTTTTTCGCTATAGGGCGCGTGCGCTCGCCAGACAGACAGAGAGAGACATAGAGACAGAAAGCGAGAAATCACCCCCCAGGGGGGATGGCCACGCCGCAATCCCTTCTCCTCCATTCTCCTCTGGGGATCTTGGGCACACACGCACACGCGCCCGGCGTGAGTTGTAAGCCACCGGGTCCGAGACGCGAACCGCGGTCGACTACGTGGGAGTCCAGCGACATAGCCATTACGCTAACTGCTGGTTCCGGTGCTGCTTGTTTTTAAGGGGCCGTTGTCCAACAGGTGATTGCCACGGGTCCTTGTCTGGCCAATGAAATTCGCTGTTTCTGTTCGACTTTGGCGGGTGGGAAAGTCCATTGGTGGTGGCGGGAAACAGGAAAGTTCCTGCCAATGGGAACGTTTCTACCATGTTTCTTTTCCTTTTCCCCAGACCTTACACAACTTTGAGGGATCTAGAATGGCCTCTAGTTTATATTGGGTCAACTTTTCTGCCTATTTCATTAGTAACACTAAGTGAAACGTTAAAACAAAACAATCAAAGATGCTGAAAAGTGACAGAAAACGAACAGAAAGTGGAGAATGGAAATTCGACAGTTGAAAGATCAAAACTCAGCAAATGAGAGTCACAGTTATAAATGAAGTTTTTCTATGGAGGATATTCTTTAGTCCAGGCAACACTGGAGCAGATAGAATTCAAGCAGAAACCACATCTTATTGTAAGAAGAGTCAGAGATTGGTGTGGAGCTGTCTGAGTGGCATATTAACTCTGTCAAATAACTGCTGACCTCTACAATGGACATAGATAAGGTAAGACTCCAAGGGTCTTAGACAGAAACAAGGCCTAGAAAGCTGAAATAGCTGAAAAGAGATTTCAGTAGGTTCCTACTCTAATGGAGGTAGTTTGAATTTGGATTCTTGCCAAATGAGAGTAGTTTGTTAAGCACTGGTCTTTCCTATAGAGACCCCCAAAAAACCATATGCTAGGAATAAAGATCCTAATTGGACTAAATGATTTTCCTTAGGACTAAAGGCAAAACCAAAATAGAGCTACTCCTTTAAAAAAACAAACAAACAACAAAAAAAACCAAACACAAAACAGCCCCTACCCGAAGAAAATGCCAAGCTTTAAGTTCACAGTGACCAGGAAAAGGAGGATTAAATCCATCCTTTATAGCATATTATTTAAAATGTCCAGTATGCAATAAAAAACTACTAGATGTGTAAAAAAATAGGAAAATATAACTCAAGGTTAAGAGAAAGATCAATATATAGAAGCGGACCCACAGATAACCATTTTTTTTAATGTTTGGTACAGGGCATGTACACTTGCAAGAAGAGAGAGGGAGAGAGAGGGAGAGAGAGAGAGAGAGAGAGAAAGAGAGAGAGAAAGTGAGCCCCAGGGGATACGACCACACTGCAGTCCTTTTCCCTCTCAGGATTTTGGTCACATATGCACATGCACCTGGCATAATTTTCAAGCCTCTGGGTCTGGGACGAACTACACAGTCGGCCATGTGGGATCCAGCATCTTAACCTCCATACCACCTGCTGGCCCAACTAGATGATTTAATAAGCAGAAGGACTTTACCAAAATATTCTAAAGAATATGTGGCAAAAAAATATTATGAATGAAAAGTTAGGGAATTTTAGAAGGTACAGGGGAACTATAAAAAATAACCAAGAGAAAAACCTAGTTATAGCAGTACAACCCTACAGCCCAACTTCCCAAATTGTATAAACTAGAGGCCCAGCTCCCAGCAGTGCAACACCAACCCCCACAAGCTGGAAGACCAATGACTACCACTGAACCTTCTGCCCAATCTCTTCTATTAATCTTATTCAGTGATTATTTTTTTAAACTCCAGATTCTTTGTTTTTTCAGTTCTAGGTTTTTCTCTTCACTGATAATGGTGGCATTACTCAATGAGAATAATGCTGGTGTTATTTTTTTTTCCTAGGTTTGCTAGAGCCATTTTGAAGGCTTTAAGATATGTTTACAAGGAACTTACAAAAAGCATCACTAATGCTATGGCCCTAAAGGGATGGGGATTCCTTTGCAAGGCCCCCACACCATGGAAGTAAAGCCAGGAAAGCTGGGAGCAGACTGCTATAACCATTATCAGTAAAGACAGTTAATACTTGCAGATGAGAACCTAAAACCAGCTACTGTATCAAATACTATGCTAAAAGAAGTATGTACAGCATTTTTGGAAACTGATGTTAATATTAAACTAGTGAAGCAACTAAGAGGAAATATCAAGTCTTCTATTGGTCTCAAAGAGATGGCATTTGGTTTGAACAAAAGAAAAATAATTCAGCATGCTGTATTTAAAGAACTTGTGAAGATTGCAGACCCTGGAGTTAAAGCATGGACACCCACTAAAGGAAAACAGAATGTGATCATGATTGCTGGATTAGGAGTGGTAAAACAGCAACATGTTCAAAGTTAGCATATTATTACCAGAGAAGGGTTGGAAGACCTGTTTGATACGTGCAGACAATCAGAGCAGGGGCTTTTGATGAACTAAAATAGAATGCAACCAAAGTAAGAATTCCATTCTATGGAAGTGATACAGAAATGGATCCTGTTATCAATGCTTCTGAAAGCAATAGAGAAATTAAAAATGAAAAATTTGAAATAATTATTGTTAATACAAGTGGCTGCCACAAACAAAAAGACTCTTTGAGGAGATGCTTCAATTGGCTAATGCTGTTCAACCTGATAACATTGTTTATGTGATTCATCGGGCAGGCTTTTGAAGCTCAAGCTAAGGCTTCTAAAGATAAGGTAGATGTAGCTTCAGTAATAGTGACAAAACCTGAAGGTCATGCAAAAGGAGGTGGTGCCCTCAGTGCAGTTGCTGCCACAAAAAGTACAATTGTTTTCATTGGTACAGGGGAACATATAGATGCCTTTGAACCTTTCAAAACACAGCCTTTCCTCAACAAACTTCTTAGTATGGGTGACATTGAAGGACTGATAGATAAATGAGTGGAAGTTGGATGACAATGAAGCAGCTATAGAGAAGTTGAAGCATGGTCAGGTTTCACTGTGAGATATGTATGAACAATTTAAAAATATTATGAAAACAGGTCCCTTCAGTCAGATCTTGCAAATAATCTCCAGTTTTGGAACAGATTTCATGAGCAAAGGAAATGAATAGGAGTCTGTGGCAAGGCTTAAGAAATTAATGATGGCAGTACAGATGGAGCCAAGGGTTTTAGTAAGCAGCTAGGAAGAACCTGGAGAGTAGCATGAGGATCAGGTGTGTCAACTAGAAATGTTCAAGAACTTTTGACACAGTATACTAAGTTTGCACAGATGGTAAAAAAAGATAGGAGGTCTCAAGGACTTTTCAAAGGTGGTGACATGTCTAAGAATATGAGCCAATCTCAGATGGCAAAACTGAATCAACAGATGGCCAAAATGATGGATCCAAGAGTTCTTCATCACATGGGTGGTATGGCAGGACTTGAGTCAATGATGAGGCAGTTTCAACAGGGTGCTTCTGCCAATATGAAAGGCATGTTGGTGGGATTCAGTAATATGTAAAGAAGATGCCTTAATATAAACTGATTCAGTTGATTATGTTATCTACTAAGACCTCAGAGTTTCCCTCCTTTTTGCAAATAGGGAAAAACAATCATATTTTCCTTGCCTGTCGTGATCACTTTCTTTTTCTTCTTGTCTCCCCCTCCATTTCTTTTTTCCTTCTTTTTTGTGATATAAGGGAGGGATATACAGTTTTTGTGGAAATCATTATATTCTTGCTTTAGATTTTCTTCTGTTAGTTTTCACTATCATAATATTTCCTAAGTTAAATGAATAATGATGTAAAATTTTAGTATTTAAAGGTTCTTAATTATCTCAAAGGCCAAGCATTAAATTTGTAAACAGTCCTGGTCAGTAGTTACATGATGTCTCAATAAAAATGCTGTAAAATAAACTTTAAAGGGGTTATAAAAAAAAGATTAATGGAAGAGTGGATAATATTGAAGAAAAGATTATGGATTTGAAGCCAGGTCAATAGAAATAATCCAAACTGAAGTACATAGAGAAAAAAAAGGTGGGAAAATATGGCAGAGCCAGTGATCTATGGGAAATTATCAAGCAATCTAATATATATTGAATTCTCAAAGGAGAGATGAGGATGAGAAAAAAATATTTGAAGTCTGGGCAGCAAAATTTCTAGATTTAATAAAAATGTATCAACCTAAAACTGAAAACTCTTGAGTAATTTCAAGCAGGATAAAGATATAGTAAACCAAATCAAATAATAATCGACTGCTTAAAACAAAATATAAATATCTTAAGGGAACCAGCAGTTAGCGTAATGGCTATGTCGCTGGACTCCCACGTAGTCGACCGCGGTTTGCGTCTCGGACCCGGTGGCTTACAACTCACGCCGGGTGTGTGTGCGTGCGTGCCCAAGATCCCGAGAGGAGAATGGAGGAGAAGGGATTGCGGCGTGACCATCCCCCCTGGGGGGTGATTTCTCGCTTTCTGTCTCTCTGTCTCTCTCTGTCTGTCTGGCGAGCGCACGCGCCCTATAGCAAAAAAAAACCTCTCCAAAAAAAAATATATATAAATATCTTAGTGTTTGAATACAATTCTCCATGGGGCTCTTGTGTTCCTGCACATCTGAGCATGAGGCCATTTTGTTCCAGACTACCTTTTCAACTAACCTTTTCAAGGCTGGTTAAATACATCAACCTTGAAAGATAGGATGTCTCCTTGTGTAGCACAACGTAGATTTGTTTACTGTTTGGTATATAAAATATAATGTCTTCCCTCTGGGACCAAGTTTTGTCAGGCTTATCAAAAAGCAGCTATTAGCTTGCTCATGAGCTCTTGTGGAAACTAAACACCTGATCCATGGAAGCTTTGTATTGTGACTTTTACTTGATATTGCCATATTTTGGTGGATTTACTCAGACTGAGTAGCTAATGAGGTGGGAAGGAAACTAAGAGTACTTCTTCTCAAATGGAAGTGGTATGATCAAGGACACAGCTGGCCTGATCTCAGCAGTAATCTTGGCTTTACATGAAAAAGTGGCAGTTATCTCTTTGGAAGAAACTCCATTTCCTACTTTGCTGCCTGAAGCAAAGCTGTTGTTCAATGGGTCTTTGAACCACCAAATTTACTCTAAGCACCTGTGTCTGGTTCACCGATGTTTAGACTATACTGAAATCTGACTGACAGTTGAGCTGTTGAGAATGGCCCAGTTGCTTGGTATGCTACATAGGGAACAACACAGGGGCAGGTTAATGACACTTCCTTTTTGGGCTGTGAATTGTGGGAACAGACTGTGGCTGCTGATTGAACTATTTGAATCACTCATACATGCCCACAGTGAGGGTCTATTGCATGATAGAGCTAATTGGAATAAAGTTATCGACTGACCCTGACACTATGCTACAGAATGTACATAGGTATGAAGGCTACCACTACATTGCCAGGCTTGGGATTCCTGTCAACAGCTGGCCCAACAGTAGACTGATAGTCTGATTCTACTTTTGTCATCTTGTCCTTGTCCTTCTCACCTTAGTAAGCTAGTTTGGTCATTGAATGAAGCTTCTGCTTCCTGGGTAATGATCAGGATGACAGGGGAGGGGAGTTATAGGAGGATATAGACCTGACAGGTACTGATGGATCTTTCTTTCTCCTAACAATGATCTCAGGAAAACATGGCTGGCACCTCTTCTGGGTGTAAGCCTGCTCTCAAGGGCCCTAGGTAATTCATACTTAACTCTGGTTAGTTTGATAAAAATGTCCTTGTTACTCTTGCACCTTACCTATCTGGATAAAAGATCTGCATATGAGTAGAGAATGATTTGAAGAAAAATGTCTAGTGGTGGGACCAGCAGTTAGCGTAATGGCTATGTCGCTGGACTCCCACGTAGTCGACCGCGGTTCGAGTCCCGGACCCGGCGGCTTAAACTCACGCCGGGCGCGTGTGCGTGCGTGCCCAAGATCCCGAGAGGAGAATGGAGGAGAAGGGATTGCGGCGTGGCCATCCCCCCTGGGGGGTGATTTCCTGCTTTCTATCTCTCTGTCTCTCTCTGTCTGTCTGGCGAGCGCACGCGCCCTATAGCAAAAAACCTCTCAAAAAAAAAAATGTCTAGTTGTAACAATTTGAATGAAGCACCAAGATTTTTGTGGGTGTGGAGATGCTCCTAGGAAGGAAACATCTGGAGTCCAGGAGATAGGGTGAAGGAATAAGCATTAATGATTTTTTCTTCAGAACTTGACCTGGAGCCTTTCTCATGGAAGAAAATATCCTGATGAAGCTCTTCCAAATTGTGCCACGCGCCCAGATTTGACTGATTGTTGAGTCTGCCCTCTTCTTTTGCAAAATCTTGATCATTCTGTCATCTCATGGGTGGACCAATGCTATCTGTGTGATGTTTTGGACAAACAGACCAGGTTAGACTGGATGCTTTCAAGCAGATCCTCTAAAACAAGGACTAGACTCAATTCTTTGAACTGGGAATTTTAGGGCTTTCCAGATGGCCAGGAGGCCATGTTGGAGGCACTGTCAACTTGTGTCCCCTCTTTGATGTTAGTTTCATTGGAGGGACTCCAAGAATTGTAATCACTTTCAGGATTGTATTTCTTGTGTGGAAGTCAGGTCTTAACTTGGCTCCTTTCCCCAAATACCAAGGGCTGTAGCTTAGGGATGGTCATCAAGACCTGCAACAACTCAACTATAGGAAGCATTCAGGTCAGCCTTATCTTGGTGGCCAGGGTTATTAGAGATGAAAAAAATTGTCCTATGATTCACTCCAAGATGGAGACTGTGCAATTGATGATACATCATGCTATGCCTGGTTACCTGCTTTGGACCAAGTCAATATAGAAAGTTAAAGAGAAAGCCACCTGACTTTCCCTGAATATGGGATTTGCTTATTTAGAAACCTAGAGAGCATGGCTGAGATCAACATTGCAGGTTGGCCTCATTCTGTCCTTGGAGTTCTATTGATAGTCACCTTAACTAAATGTGGCATGGGGCAAATTGACTAGATTTGGTCTCAGATTGCATTGGCCATATTAATAAGGATAGCTGTATTTATGGGGAAATTTGCTAGAATCCAAGATGGTGTTGAAAACAAGGGGTGATATTATAGAAAACAATTTTCTACGAGTCTGTCATGTTTCTGCATATCTTCTGAGCAAGAGGCACTGTAGGCTTTGTTCTGGGATATCTTCTTAAGAATGTATAGCAAACTGTCTTGGAAGACAGAGATAGTATTTCCCTCCAGGAGAGAGGGAAGATTTTTTGTTTTCCTGACCAGGCTAGTAGAGATGATGTTTTTATCCAGTGTAAGTAACAGGCATGTTGCTAGTAAGATAAGGGGTTTCTTAAGCTGTGTTTCCTCAACTGTGACATATACCCTACCTATAGCATTCATCTAGACTTATCTCCCATGGGACTGAGGGGTTCTTGGGGTTCCTGAAGAACCAATTTAAATACAAAATCTGTTCCACCTGTGGGGTTGTGAGTAACCCAAGTCTTTAACCCAAGTCTTCTACTGAGAGTTAGGGAACAGTGGCAGGCTAATTTGTTCATTTGCAAATAGGGTAAAATCTCAGTGCCTTCACGATTCTTGACCCTTCCTTCTTCCCTCATTTCCTCCTATACTCCTTTTTTTTCCTTTTTAGTATGGACTCACAAATCCCTATTTTAAAATAATTTATAATTAATTATGCACTTAACTATTTCGATGCTCAAGTTTGGCCAATGGGAGCCTTCCCAAGCCAGCTTCTGTGTCTTTGTGTGTAGTGAATAGTTATAATTTTACATTGTTTCTGGGACCGGCAGTTAGCATAATGGCTATGTCGCTGGACTCCCACGTAGTCGACCACGGTTTGAGTCCTGGGCCTGGTGGCTTAAACTCACACCGGGCGTGTGTGCGTGTGTGCCCAAGGTCCCAAGGAGAATGGAGGAGAAGGGATTGCGGCGTGGCCAACCCCCCTGGGGGGTGATTTCTTGCTTTCTGTCTCTCTGTCTCTCTCTGTCTGTCTGGCGAGCGCACGTGCCCTATCGCAAAAACCTCTCCAAAAAAAATAATAATTTTACATGGTTTCAATATCCATTTTGAATAGAAGTCAGACTTTTTTCATGCTGGAGGCAGGGCTCAGTCACCCTTGACACAGTGTCTAGTTCTCTATTTCTTTCCAGTTCCTTGACTGCAATATTTGCCTTAAACAGTGACCTCCTGGTGACCACTAGGGGATAGCTAGATATTATTGTATTAACTATTCACATAAGGCTGTTTAACTCTTCCTGCTGACTCCCATGACTCTGAGGAACTCATGCTTGCTTGTTTTAGACCCATCAGTGAGAACTTCCCAAGGGATACTTGCTTGGGCAATACTCTTGGCCCCAATAAAGATTTGACCTATAGGTTCTTTTCTCTCTCTCTTTTTCCCCACTCACCGGTTGAACAGGTATGTCTCAGATGTTTTCCACATTCCCTTTGGCCCTTTGAGGCATATTGCCCTTTGGGGTCTATAAGTAATAATCTGCTTCTGTTCTTTCATGTGTTTTGTTAAACTGCCTCTTCTGTGTCTCACCTGACTAAACAACAACCTAATTTACTTCATGGTTTGGGATTTCCTGGAGAGTGGCAATCTCGCACACAGGTAAGAAATAACCCACGAAGGACTCTTTCAGTACAGTAGTCCCCCTTTATCTATAGTTTCACTTTCTGTGGTTTTAGTTACTCTCTATCAACCATAGTCTGAGAATATTAAATGAAAAATTCAAGAAATAACAGTTCATAACTTTTACATTTCACACCGTCCAGGGTATGATGAAATCTTGCACCACCTCACTACATCCCATTAGGGATGTGAATCATCTTTTTGTTTAATATATCCACACTGTATATGATACCCGTTAGTCACTTAGTAGCTATGTCGAATTAAAAACAAACAAACATAGTACATACGGGGTTAGGTACATCTGTGGTTTCAAGCATTCAGTGGGGGTCCTGAAACATATTGCCCATGGATAACAGAGGGACTACTGTATGAACAAGTTTCTTGTTGGACACACAGGCATTAAGCTGTCTGCCAGATAAAGAAATACCCTATGAAAGACACTTTGTAAATATCCATGACCACATGCCCTGGAGTTCCATCAGGACCAGGTAGAGTTTATAGCCACGCTCTCGAGATAGATCTCAAGAACAAAGTAGAGAAAATACAGCATTGCATTTGAGATGGGAGTGGGGAGTGTCAAGGGTATTTTTCTTACCTCTTCCCCACAGTGGGGAACTCCCCTGAGGTCATTCCCAGCCTGTACTTTGCCTTCTTTGCAATCCTCCATCCCAAGTGTCCATGCCTCAGAGTTTTCTCTCAAATTCCTCGTTGTATTCGGGTATTTTCTCCTCATTCCTCTATTGGCAGTGTAGCTCTTTATTAGATTTTATTTTGTTTTGCTTTTTGTCCTCCTCTGTGGAGAGGAGTTGTTCTGAGTAACTCCAGTTAGTCATCTTCTTTCTCTCCACCTATCTCTATATTTTAAGTTTCTTTCTGTCTACTAGGTCCTTCTCTGAAGAATGGTGGTGGGGATGAGAGGAAGTGAACAAAGGGAATGTAAAAGAGACCATACTTAATTTCATACTATGGAGTAGACTTCCATCCACTTGCGGGGAGACAACAGTACTGAAGAAATATTCCTGTTCTTTCCATCACTTCCTTAACACAAGTAGGAAGATTTATCATGCCAGTGAGTTTAGGGCAAGAGGTGGTGCTTGTGAATGTTCTGGTTTCTTGTTCTCTGTCCTTCATAGTTGGCTATATATATGGGTACGATGATCTGGAGATCTTTCTAGGCTGTCTCCTCTGTGCAAAATGCAAATGAAGAAAATGGTGTGCCTTCCCAGGCCTCACCTTCTCCTGTAGCTCTGCCTGGACCTGGTGAGGTCATACGAAGGTTAGGGGTTAGAAAGTACTTTGGTGGAAGCTTTGTTTTCCAGTTAATCCTTGTTATGAACACAACTGATATTTCTCCTCCTTTTTGACTTTTATATCTGTCAGTTTGGTTCAAAACTCGAAGAAGGTAGATATGGTTAATTAGTACCTACAACTTCCAACACACGGTGCTAGAAAACTTTCAGAGTGTGTAGATTCTCATCTGGAGACAAGATTACCCTACGTCAAGAATGAGCCTTATAGTGTGACCAGAGTAGAGAATGATCTTTTTTGACTATTTATTATTCTTTTTAAGACAGTGTCTTATGATGTCATGATCCTCCTGCCTCTGCCTCCCAGTGGGGGCTCAGGAATATGCTACCATGCCTGGATATTTTTTAGACAGTTTCTTGCAATGTTTCCCACGCCAGTCTCAACCTGAGACTCCTATCTCAGTCTCCTCTAGTTGCTGGCATTACAGGTGCATGCCACTACATCCAGCTGTTAGGTTGAACTGGAGTTCAAACATAGGCCTCCAGTGTGGCTCCAGCCAGTGCATGTGATGGTGGTTGGGCCCTTGTCTGATGTATTTTTGAGTGGTCCTTCATGTCAAGTAAAGTCAATCATCTCCGTCATTATGATGCATGTCTGCTTGGTGAGCACAATAATGTCATTGCCACTGTTGCCACCTTTGGATACTTCAGCTTTCATATTGTTTTTTTCTGCTTCTTTTTTTCTTTTTGAATTTAAAAAATGTTTTATTTAATTATTTCTTATTTAAATTCAATCATTGCATATCTCCATAGTGTACAATATAGATTTTCAAAGTATGCATACAGTTTAGACAATCAATCAAGGGTATTACCATATGCATCATTTTCAACACAGGATTTTACATGACTTGGATACTGAATGACTTACCTGTTTTTTATGATTTTAAATTTATTATTATTATTATTTATACATTTACTATCTATACATCATTTAGATTGTAAAGAGACTTTACCCAGCATGATATACCTCAGTCCAGTCCAGTTGAGAATACTATACATATCTTTGTCAACAGATAATAAACCATATTTATGTCCCCAAAATGTCTTACTTCTCTATTTTTTCTCCAAATTTCCTTTCCTATGCCCTTCCCCTCCCACATTCTCCTTCCACTTTGTTTCTAGTGTTCATAACAACTTTTAATGCTTTTCTATCCTCCAATCTTTTAGTCTCTACCATAGAGTGAGGACAATCAGTATATGATAAGAGGAGACATACAATGTCTCTCTTTCCTAGCCTGACTTGCTTCACTCAGCAACATATATTCGATATTCGCCCACTTTCTATCAAATTCCAGGGCCTTGTTGTTTTTTTATGGCTGCATAGTATTCCATGGGGGTATATGTGCCACACTTTTTCAATTCATTTATCTGTTTGTGGATATTTGGGTTGGTTCTACATCTTCACAATTGTCAATGACGCTGCAATAAATATAGTTGTGTAAGTGCTTTTCTGACTGAGCATTCTCGTATCCTTTGGGTAGATACCCAGGAGTCCAGTTGCTGGATCATATGGTAGCTCTACTTGAAGGTCTTTGAGGAATCTCCATATTGTTCTCCACAGTGGCTGGACCAATTCACATTCCCACCAACAATGTAGGAATGTTCCCCTTTCACCACATCCCCTCCAGCACTTATCATTTTTTTTTTTTTTTAATCTTCACCATTCTGACTGTGGTTAGGTGGTATCTCATTGTGGTTTTGATCTGAATCTCCCTTACAATGAGGGATGTTCTGCATTTTTTCATATGTTTTTCAGCTGTTCGTATGTCTTCCTTAGAGAGTTGTTTGTTGAGCTCATTTTTCCCATCTTTTAATTGGGCTAATGATTATTTTCTGGATAAGTTGCTTGAGTTCTCTGTGTATTCTGATTATCAGTCCCTCATCTGAGGCACAGTTAACAAAAATTCTCTCCCATTCTGAGGGCTGTCGATTCACACTAATTACAGTGTTCTTTGGTGTGTAGAAACTTCTTAATCTGATGTAATCCCACCTGTCTATTTTGGAGATTCACACAGTGTGATTTTCAAGCCACTGAGTCTGGACTCTAACCATGCAGTTGAGATCCAGCCATCTTAACCACCACACCACCTGGCTCTGGTAGGTGAATCTATCAGGTATCTCAGTGGAACCTTCAAAACAAAAAGAAGAGCTTGGCATATTGGACAACGACCTTCGGGCCACCACAGCTGCACATGTGCCATGCTTGCTGCCCACTCTGGCCAGGCCTGCTTCTTTTTTGCCAAGAATTATTTTTAACTTTATTTATTTATTTGACCAGAGAGGGACAGAGTAAGAGAGAGAAAGAGAAAGAAGAGGGAAAGTGAGAAGCAAGTTGTCAGGTCTGAGACTCGAACCGTGGTCGGCCATGTGGGAGTCCACCGCCCTTAACCACCATGCCACCTGCTGGCCCCTCTTTTCTGCTTCTAATTATTTGATTAAATCTTCTTTCTTAAGGGTATATTGCATGTATTGCTTGTCTTTTATGTCTCAGTCTTCAGAAATCTAAAAATTCTTGGCTATAGAGTAATTTTTAGTAAGTTATATTTTCTGCTACATAATTACCTTTAGTTGCATATTTCACCAAAAAAGAGGAAGTCAAGTTGCTATTATGTTTTATGCTTTGTACTATTTTCTGTGAGTGAGGGATGAGTAGGACATGCTGTTGCACATGATGCTCCGTCAATTGGAACTAAACTTAATTTCCCCTTGAAATCGTAAGATTCCCCAGGCACTCCTTTATCTTTTTGTCCCAGACAGTGCGCCTAGAGACCGCATTTTCTATTATAGGTGACTGGCCTGCAGAAGGCAAGTGGGGATCCATAGTTAGCCAAACAGTCTGGTTGCCTCCCCTGAAGTGTGCTCATAAAGTATGCTTCATTATACCTTGGCCACTGCTGATCCCAGCTTCTGCCACCTCCAGATGTAGAGCTCCCATGTTGTTGCTTGTGTCTTTGGCGGTTGTGCTTCCTCTGGGTTCTCACCTGTGTGAAAGTGTGTGGATTACTTTCTTCTCTCAAATTCTGCCTCCTCTCAGCTTCTTAAAGATTACTCACAATTTCTGATCCTTTGAAAATCACCTCTTATGGAGTGGGACTTTGTACTTACTTTTGATAAATATATATATATATATATATACATATATATATATATATGTATGTATATATATATATACAAACACACACACATACATACATATATACACACACACATACATATATATGTTTTTATTAATTTTATTTATTACTATTATTATTATTTAATTTGACCAGAGAGAGAGAGGGAAAGTGAGACAGCAAGCTACTAAGTCTGGGACTTGAACTGCAGTCAACTACCAGATCACCTGCTTCTCCGATAATTATACATTTATAAGAGAGAGAAAAAGAGAGAGATTGTACACCCCAGGAGGGTCTCCATGGTGCAATCCACCCCTAGCTTCAGTTCACCCTAGATCATGGGCACGTGCAAGCCCTGCATACTGAGGGACGTCTCCAGACACGAACCTACGGCCTTCCCATGCAGGTCAGCTTTGCAGAGCACTGCATTTTACCACGGTGCAACCATCCAGCCTCTAGCTTTTAAGTTATTTGTAGAATTGGTGAGACTAGAGAGTACAGTATATGTTTGGCTTAGAGAATGTAGAAACTAAAAACCTTTCCTAGAATTATATAGTGAAGTTGGCAGGGTGGTGCTTTATTACTTCTCAGCCAACAGAACCAGAAGGATGAGGATGTGTACTGTGACTGTATTCCATAGAAAAGTACAGAGGAAAGCTGAACAGAGGTGAGGCAGAGAAGGCCCTGATGGACAGCTCGAAGTGCAGTTCTTTTTTTTTTTTTTTTTTGATAGATTTTTGCTATAGGGCACGTGTGTTCGCTAGAGAGACAGAGACAGAAAGTGAGAAATAACCCCCTGGGGGAATGGCCACATCACTATCCCTTCTCCATTCTCCTCTCTGGATTTTGGGCATGCACACACATGTGCCTGGCATGTTTTTTTCTGGATAGATTTTTTTGCTATAGGGTGTGTGCACTTGCCGGAAAGACAGAGAGAAAAAGAGAGATAGAAACGAGAAATCACCCCCCAAGGGTGGATGGCCACACTGCAATCCCTTCTCCTCCATTCTCCTCTTGGGATCTTGGGCATGCACGCACACGTGCCCGGCATGAGTTTCAGCCACTGAATGTATATATTCACATGAGCTAAAAATTAATTTTTTTATTTTAAAATTTTCTTATTGGGAAAATGGGAGCCTGTAGTTGAAAACACAAGGGGATAGGAGCTGGGTATCATTTTCTTGCCACAAGAATAATGCTGTCTAATATCTCAAGAGCCAGTGGGTGGGGTATCTCTACAGTGAGATCATTGATAAGGTCTGTAATCAGGTTGAGTCAACTGATCATCCCATGAATGGTAGCTAAGTAAAGTACACATCATCTTCTTAAAGTATTAGATCAAGGCCAAAGGAAATAGAAGTTGACTGAACTATGTGTGTGAGAGAGAGTACTGCTAACCAATAACTCACTGCAAATTAGAAATGTGGTGTGTTAGAAACTGTGTTGGATAAACATGGTTGGATTCTAGAAATAAATAAATAGTCCCTTTGTGGAATTGAGGCAGCTGTTTATTTAGAGTTCTGGGAATTCTAGTAACTGACCGAAGTAAAGTGAAGCTTATTTTAGTAGACTTCCATCTTTTTAATGTCTGAATAGTATTCCAATGTGTGGGTGTGTCTCACATTTTCTTTATTCCCTTCACCTGTTGATTCACTTTTAGGTTAATTTTGTATCTTGACTATTACGAATAGGCTGCAATAAACACAGGAGTGCAGGTATCTCTTTGACATACTAATTTTCTTTCCTTTGGACATGTGTCCAGGTGTGGAATTGGTGGATCACAAGGTAGTTCTATTCTTAGCTTTTTGAGGAATTTCCATACTATTTTCCATAGTGTGGTTGTTCTAAATCACACAGTCATCAACAGTATATAAGAGTTTCCTTTTATGCTAGAATACAGATTTTAAATGTTCTCAAAGCAAAGAAAAGAGAAAAATGTTTTCTATGGTAGAAATGATAATTACCATGATTTGACCATTACATATTTTATATATGTATTGAAATATTACATTGTAGCTCAAAAGTACATACAATTATTATATGTCAATTTAATATAATAGCAATAGAAATGAAGGCTTCTCAGGGCACTTTGCCTTTTGCTAGTCTTTCCTAGGAACACAGGTGCCATGGCAACTGATCATGTAAAAGTATATACAAAAAATTGCAAATAAATGTTCAAAAATGTGCTACTCAGAGGCAAAACATATTTTCATATTGTGAACTGGAAACTTCAAATAGAATTAAAACTCAGAAAAGCTTACATGTCTTGAGGAAAAAACAGTAGTATTCTTTTTCTTTTTCTTTTTTAATTTGCTATAGAACATGTATACTCACTGGAGAGAGACAAAGAGAGAGGGAAAGTGGGAAATCACCCTCCAGGTTGAATGATCATGCTGCAATTTCCTCTCTTCCATTCTCCTCTTGGGATTTTGAGCAACATCTATCTTATCTGTTTTTGTTTTTCTTTTAGACAGAGATTTTGCTATAGGGTGCATGCGCTCACCAGAGAAACAAAGAGAGACAGAAAGTGAGAAATCACCTTCTGGGGTGATGACCACGCTGCAGTCCCTTCTCCTCCATTCTCCTCTCGGGATTTTGAGCATGCATGCACACATGCCCAGCATGAGTTTTATTCTCCAGGTCGGGGACTCAAACCATGGTCGTCTACATGGGAGTTCAGCAATGTAACCATTACACCATCTGCTGGTCCCTGTCTAATGTGTTTTTTAAGCCTCCAGTTACAGGACTCGAGCCATGCAGTTAGCCATGAGATTCAGCTACCTTGCTACTGGCTCACCCCAGCAGTATTCTTAATGATGCTTAGTTTAATCCCATAAATCCTCTAACCAGAGGAACTATAAAGCATCTAGCAGTTAGGCTGCCCTCTTCAGAGGAAAGTAAACTGAAGTGGCTTTCTCTCTTCAAGAGCAATGTGACTCTGGCCCTGTTAGTCCACAGACTAACACAAGTGTTAAAGAGAAACTACATATGGGCTAAAGCTAATGAGGTCTGACTGCTTTTGATGTGGCCTGGCATGAAACTTGGTTCATAATGAGCAACAGAAACCAACTCTGGCTAGCTCAAGCTTCAAACTCTGTGTGTTATTGCTACATTGAAATGTGGTTGCTGGGTGACTGGCAAGGGTCACTCATTTACTAAGAGAATCGCTCCCACACACATGGTTGGACTAGACTTTTAGTGGTGTAAGCACTGAGAAATATTATGTCCCCTTGTAAATATAATCTGAGTAGAAAACACTACTACATCACAAAATAAAGTTTTAATTTTTCTTCCAATGACTATCTTAATTCTTTTATTGGAAATTTTAAATAGATATTTATTTATGTATTGTAGAGAATGCAATAAATTTAATCATAAAAAACATTATGTAATGAAATGAGCACACACATTGGTAAACTAGAATGCTCTCACCAATTCTACAATTGCAATAAATTTAATTCTGTAGACATATACTGAACAAAGCAGAACATTGTGGAAAGAGTTCAATTGCTTTAGCAAATCATAAAATTTTTATAAGTGAGGAGAAAAGAGACAAATGGAATTCTTAGAACCTTACTTAAAAATAGATTTTGAACACAAAGTTCCCAACATATATACACAAAAAAATTCACCTGTTACAGCTAGCAAATGTTGATTAGCCCAACTGCAGTGGCGTTTACAACTAATTGATCAAATAGATTTCTAAAGCAAACTTTTTTTCCCTTGACTTCTGATGCCTTTACTATGCTGGTGCCTTTGGTGCGTGCTGAATTCTTTCACTGGGAAGTTCAGCACCACTCAGACGCCAGTCTCACAATGCATCACCCTCACATGTTGCCGAACGAGGATATAAATGGTTGAAACCTCAATGCAGAGTAATTTGATAATATTAGCAAAGTAGAACATGTACACACTCTTTGGTCCAATGATTCTATTTCTAAGAATTCACCCTACAAATACACTCAGACTTAGGCAAACTGATACTCACATGTGTATACACAGGTTCTTTTATAATCAAAAAATGGAAGAAACAATCTTCATGTATTTATAAAAAGTTAGACTCATCCACAAAGTGAACCATTATGCATTTGTTAGAAAGAATGATAATTCAGTATGTAGTTTTGGGACATTATCTCCAAAAAAAGGTGTCAAAAAAGAAAAGCATAAGATAAGTATATAACTTAGTGCTCTTTGTATAGCACATATATATTTACTTCTTTTAAAAGTATTTATTTATTTTATTTTTAAGTTTTCTGTAGGGCATGTGTGTCCACCAGAGAGAGACAGAGACAGAGAGAGAAAGAGAGAGGGAAAGTGAGAAAGCAAGCCACCAGGTCCGGGACTTGAACTGTGGTCTATCATGTGGGAATCCAGGGTCTTAACAACATACTACCTGCTGGCCCCCGTATGTTTACTTCTACGTATAGAATACTTTTGGGAGGATACATAAAAACTGTCAGCAGGGCTTATCGCTTGAAACTGAGGAGTTGGCTAACAAGAAGAGAAAGAGATTTGTTTTTCACTTTATATCCCTTTTTACCATTTGGATTTTATAGCATTTATGATTAGCTTTCCAAGGAATGAAGTCAAGGCACCTAGGCAAACTATATTTTGTTTCAGCAAATGACAAATCACCATGTCTTGGACCTTTGGTGTGATTTAATAGTTATAAATATAGAAGAAAAAAAACACTGGGACTGCCAAACATAAGTTTTATTTTATACTTTCACTTATTTATTTCCTCCATGAGAGAGAAAAAGAGCGAGATGAAGAGACAGATGCCCTCAACAGGGTCCTCACACCGTGATCCACTCTCAGTCTGAGCTGATCTGGATCACAGACACAGGTGTGTGTGCTGGCGTGCTCACAGAGCTCTGGGATGCCAGGCGAGGACTGTTCTCTGTGGGCCCAGCTGCATTACTGCTATGCACTACCTGGTCCCAAGGATGTGTTTTATTAGGAGAGGGAAAGATGGACTTTCAGACCTGATCTTTATTGTTGCACATGTGTTCCAAGGACTTTCAGCATGGGCGTCACCTGAGAGGTTGTTAGGAATGTGAACTTCCAGGCGGAAGCCAGACTCACGGCATCAGATTACTGAGTGAGAAGACTCCAGGATAGAATGCATGCTAATGCTAAAATTTAAAAAGAAGTACTCTATATTTCTCTTCCAATGTCTACCCCGGTGTTTGGTGCTGAACTTCCTAGCATTGCTTTTTTCTTTTAAAACTGGGATCAACTGGGGGACCAGCAGTTAGCGTAATGGCTATGTTGCTGGACTCCCATGTAGTTGATCGCGGTTCGCGTCCCGGACCTGGTGGCTTAAACTCACGCTGGGCACGTGTGCATGTGTGCCCAAGATCCCAAGAGGAGAATGAAGGAGAAGGGATTGTGGTATGGCCATCCCCCCTGGAGGGGTGATTTCTCACTTTCTATCTCTCTGTCTCTCTCTGTCTTTCTGGCAAGCACATGCGCCCTATAGCAAAAACCTCTCCAAAAACAAACAAACAAAAACAAAGAAACAAACAAAAAATCTGGGATCAACTAAGCTTTGCTTGTTTGCGCACAGGTGGTATTAATAGAAGCCAGGGGTTCCTTTCATACTTTTTTTTTTTTTTCACACTATATACTTTCCCTGCCGATTGTCTCTTATATATATTTGTTCTTTTCTCACTCCTAGTACTAGAATCCTTAGTTTTTTGTTAAGTACATGACTGCCCAAGGAATGGCTCTACTCCCCAGCCAACCTGTATCTAGATTTGGCCAAGGGGCATGTACAACTCCTGGGACATATTGTTAAAGAGAGGGGCTGTGCCCTTTTTGAGTGTTTCTCCTTAATTTTGCCTGATTTGTTCTTGTATTTTATTTTTTTAGAGAGATTTTTGCTGTAGGGTGCATGTGCTCATCAGAGAGAGACAGAATGTGAGAAGTCACCCCCTGGGCGGACAGCAACACCACAATCCCTTCTCCTCCATTCTCCTCTTGGGATCTTCATCACGCATGCACGCATGCCTTGTGTGAATTTTAAATCACCAGGTCTGGGACTCAAACTGTGTTTGACCATGTGGGAGTCCAGCGATGTGACCATTAAGCCATCTATTGGTCCCAGTTCCTGTATTTTGTAAACTGGTGGCTTGAAAATCATGCTGGGTGTATGTGTGTGCGTACTCAAGATCCTGTGAGAATAGAGAAGGGATTATAATGTAAACCCCCCCCCCCCCCTTGGGATGATTTCTCACTTGCCTTCTCATTGTCTCTGTGCTCTCTCTCCAGTGAGTGCATGAACCCTAAGGCTAAAACCTCTTTAAAAAATTGAAATCTCATGTGCCAGTTGGTGGCATAGTGGTTAAGGTGGCTGGATCCCACATGGCCGATAGCCCAGTTTGAGTCCTGGACCAGAAGGCTTAAAAAACACGCTAGGGGGCTCCTAATGCCATCACAGTTGGGGACTGGGTTTTCACCTTATGAATTTGGGGGGATGTTTCGGGATTACAGTCAGTCATGTGGGATCTGGTTCCCATGACTTCCAGGCCTCAGGCCAGTCCTTCATATTTTCCTAATGATCTATTGTCAAGCTTGTTACTCTTTCTTCTGTCTTTCTTGTGTAGCTATTACACCTATCCCATAATTACTTTTTTTCAAAGTTCGTTGACTTCTTTCTTTCATGAGTGAGAGAGACAACACCCCCAACAGGGGACTGTGTTATGGTCCACCTCGCAGCCTCAGCCGGTCCCATGTCATGAGGACGTTGGTGCCCAGTGTATTCAGGGAGGGCTCTGGATGGTAGGCCTTCCTGTGGTCAGCCTTGCTGACCATTGTGTTTTACCTCGGCACCCATGGCCAAGGCCTCTCATAAGTTTTGTTTGTTTGTTTAATTTCAAAAATTATATTCTTTGGTTCTAAATTTTCATCTCTAAAAATTATTTCTATATTTCTGCTCATATTTGCTATTTCCTGCTTCTTTGCATGGGTTTAGTGAAGAATTATCTTTACCCAAAAGAGTTTTCGTTCTTGCTCCAGCTCCTAGGGAGTAGCTACCACAATCCTTGGAATAAAGAATATGGCTGGAGTTTGTTCCCAGATCCTGGAAAGTAACCTCTAACTCCTTGGAATTTCCTGAGTGCTAGGAGTCTCTTTGTTATTCCTGGTAGGCCCTGATAGTTTGCACTAAGGACTGGACTAAGAGTGGAAGCTGGTTAAGCCGAGCTGACCAACTATGTGATTAAAGAGTTAGTGTTTTGAGCTGCTTGAAGCAAGCCTGACCTATGGGAACAGATGAGGTCTAGAGACTGAGTTCAATCAAACTGCTAATAATCCAGTCAATTATTTCTATATAGTAAAATCTTAGCAAAAACTCTGGAACTGGGCCAGCTGGTGGTGTGGTGGTTAAGGCAACTGGACCCTACCTGGCCTACTGTGCAATTCGAGTCTTGGACCTGAAGGCTTAAAAAACATGTTAGGTGGGACCAGCAGATGGTTTAATGGTTATGTCGCTGGACTCCCATGTAGTCAACTGTGGGTATGAGTGCTGGACCCAGAGGTGAAACTCACACCAGGGGCTTGAAACTCATGCTGGGTGCGTGTGTGTGCATGCCCAAGATTCCTAGAGGAGAATGGAGGAAAAGGGATTGCAGGGTGACCATTTCCCCGGGGGTGATTTCTTGCTTTCTGTCTCTCTGTCTCTAGGGCTATAGCAAAAATTTCTCTTAAAAAAACCAAAAAACAAAACAACAAACAAAATTAAGCATGCTGGGTGCCTGTGTCGAATGGCCAAAATCCTGGAAAGAGAATGAAGAATGAATTTCAGTGTAGTCTCTTTCTCTCACTTTCTTTCTCTCTGTGTCTCTCTAGCAAACACATGTTTCCTATGGCAAAACAAAACAAATAAAAACCTCTACAGCTGAAGACTGAGTGAGCTTTCCTGGCTGGCAATACCCTGCATACTGTCAAACTGATGTGCTGTGGAGGCAGTACATCCTGGATTCCATGGGGATAGAACCAGAACACTTCATGTTTCAGGCTGAGAGTAGGATCCATACATTAAACTCTTCTCCTTTCTCCATCTTCACTTTATCTCCCTGAGGCCCAGTTGCTGGTCTAGCTGGGCCCCCTGAATATCTCGTGATGATTACCTTCACCTCATGGAATTGGCCTATGGCCAGACATGTCCCAGAGGTATGCACACCACTCTAACATTATCCTCACTAGATTACGAGCCCTAGATTCTAAACATACTCGGCTGATTCTGTTCATCGATAAGCTAACTTTTACTGTCACCTTCAAGCAAAGTATGTGCAAATCAGACTGCTGTCTCAGTGGCAGGAAGCCTGCATTGATCTTTAACTGATTTATGAATTCTTTATTCTTACATAAAACTGGACCCTAAGGTCACAGTGGCATGCACCATTCTCTGCTCAGCCATTAGTAGAACCTTGTTTCCTCCAATGGGAGATACTTATATCTTCGCTGAACCTCTGGGTATGGTTTTGGGATCAGTAACCATTATGGGCAAGCTCTCTCAGATTTGGGGCTCCCCCAGGACACAAGCCCTCCCAGACTTTCCCTATGCATTTCTCTTTTTGGCTTGTTCCAATTTGTATTTATTCTGAAACTGTAATTATAAGTATTATACTTTTTTAGAGTTCTGTGAGTTGTAATGAATTATAAAACCTCAAGGATTAGTGGGAACTGCGTCATTTGTAGCTAGCTATTTAAAAGTACAGGTAGCCTACAGACCCCTAATTCATGGGGAAAAAAGTTTTTTTTAAGAGATTTTTGCTATAGGGGTCACACACTCCCTAGAGAGACAGGAAGACAGAAATAGAGAAATCAACTCCCCTAGGGGGGAATGGCCATGCCACAATCCCTTCTCCATTCTTCTCTCAGGATTTTGGCCACTCATGCATTTGCACCTGGTGTGAGTTTCAGGCTGCCCAGTCTGGGACTCGAACTGTGGTCAGTCATATGGGAATCTAGCACCTTAACTATTATGTCATTCCTGGCCCCACGTCCCCCAAAATTTGAAGCTGATACCTGAAGTAAGAGAAGTGTTTTAGAGGATTCTGTCTATAACCTATGAAGTTTAGCTCTTTTCTAGTAGTTGGTGTCAGAAGTCAATACAACATGTGTAGTAATTTTTAGGACGCTGGATATTGTGAAAGCTATATTGTTACTTGTCTTTTGCCTTGTAACTTTGCAATACCCTCTCACTATGACTCTGGAATCCACCATGTGACTTGATTTGACGAATAGAATACATAGAAAGTAAGAACGGGCTACTTCTTGGCTTGAGCTGCTAGAGGTCTTGTGTGTTTCTTATACTCCTGTGCTTCTGCTGTTGACATTATAGAGACATGGAAAAGCTAGCTCACTCATCCCAGGATGAAGTCTCAGCTAGCCTCTGAGCTGCTCCACTGATGGAATGAGTACAGTCAATCTTAGTCATGCCAAGCGATCGATCACCTGACTCTCAGCCAGTCTCACAGATGCATTGACTATTAGGGTGGTTGTTATTCAGTAAAAGAGTAAAAGTTAGCTGTTAGAGTAGTGGGGGGTGGGTGGGTGGGGAGAAAGATAATGAAAACCCATACTGGGCAAAGTTAGGAGAAAAGAGGGAAGGGAATTGATACAGGAGAAATTTCTTTTAAAAAAGTTATGCCATTGGGAACCAGCAGTTAGCGTAATGGTTATGTCGCTGAACTCCCACATAGTTGACTGCGGTTCGCGTCCTGGACCGGGTGGCTTAAAACTCATGCCGGGCGCGTGTGCATGTGTGCCCAAGATCCCGAGAGGAGAATGGAGGAGAAGGGATTGCAGCGTGACCATCCCCCCGGGGGGTGATTTCTCGCTTTCTGTCTCTATGGCGAGCACACGCGCCCTATAGCAAAAACCTCTCCAAAAAAAAAAAAAAAAAAAAAAAAGTTATGCCATTGAACTAGGCTTGAAATGTCCCACTGCTTATCGTCCTGATGTTTTATAGTCTCTTGAAATATATTTTTCTCTAGTTTTCAGGCCAGTCTCCCAGGAGACTATGGCTATGGAGGACAGAAAAGTGGTAACACCCAGGAACAGAGAGAGAATTTAGGTGTGAGTGGGGTTGATGGGAAGATAAATGGGTTTGGTTTAACTATGAAGTTTAGTTCTATTATAGTAGTTGGTGTTGGAAGTAGGTTGGTAGGGTTAATTTAAGGGCTTCGAGAGCACCAAAATGGAGTTTTTTTTAGCTGGGAGCTCAAGCCTTTGTTGGAGATCTAGATCTGGGCATTTTCTAGAACATAGTAACCAAGAATCTGAGACTGGACCCGCACTGTAAAGCCACTGCAAAACAGCTGGAAGCAGTGGTGGTAACCAAAGCTTGGTTATTCCATGGAAAATGTTTCAGTCAGTATAGGTGATTCCTGCTTGTTGACCAATTTAAAACAGAAACACAATTACTATTTTTTTAACACAACAGAGATGATAAATACCTTTGGTCAGCAAGCAGGTGTCCTGTAGCACTAAACATAACTATAGACTAGGTGTCCCAGGCATTAGAAAATAACGCAGAACCGGAGCAGATGGGGGAGGGGTGCCTTTCATTGGAATAGTTGGTAGAACCAGGGGGGACTGAATGGGAAAATAGTAAGCAGGGTTTCTGTGAGGCAAGATTTAAAGTGGGGGCCAGCAGGTGGTGTGGTGGTTAAGGAGCTGGACTCCTACATGACTACCTGGGGTTTGAGTCCTGAACTGGACAGCTTGCTTTCTTACTTTTTCTTGATTTCTCTGGTGAGTGCGGGTGCCCCATTTGCAAATGAAAAAAAAAGAAATTAAATAAGTGATTCTTTCTTTAAAAAGTTAAAGTGAAGGAGGAAAGGTGAAGAAAGTGCCAAAGAGGGAAGGACTGTGGTGGAACTCCACTTAGCGACCAGAGGAGAAAATAGAGGTGCTGTATTCAAGGAAGGTGGGTTAAGAAGATGGAAGAGGAGGTCAATCAGAAAGGCCAGTCAGGACAAAGAAAGAAGGAAAAGAGCGAAGGAGCAAAACAGAGGGAGGCAGCAAGGAACGCCGGATGCTGAATTTATAAAGGGAAGAGGTAGAACGAAGGGGTGGGAAAGGGCTGGACAGGTGTTCAGAAAGCGGCGGTATCTCCAAGGCACCTCCGTACGGAATCTGCTCATGGGCTCCTGGAGCTGGGGAAGGGCGTCCTTCGGGAGAAGCCCCAGGCGTTAGCCTGAATTTGAACCAACTCCGGGGGTCCGGAGGCGGAGCAGAGGCTAGCGCGAGGGGGACGGGAGCGCAGCCCCGGCCGCCACCCGCGCGTCTGCACCGGAGCTCAGCCCCGGCTGCTATACCCGCGTCTCCGCGGCAGCTCAGCCGTCGCGCGTCTCTAACCGAGGGCGGCCCGGGGACGCCCTGGCCGGGTGTGCGTGTGTCCGGGAGGATGCAAAGAGAGACTGCTGAGGAATTAGTGCCCGGAGAGGCTGGCATCTGTCTAGGGACATGGAGGGGCAGAGCGGCACTGATGCTGAGAGTGACCAAGGCGTTCCAGGACAGACGAGGGCGGACGCTCGACGCACCAGGATGTCCACCTCCTTCGACCCTGGACTCGCCTCCTGGCGCTTCGAGAAGGATGCAGTGTTGATGGAGCACCGGCGTGAAGCAGAGCAGGGGACTGGAGCGGTCGGGGAGATTCTGGCTTGGGAATCCGAGGGTGGCTCCCGCGCAGAGAGTGTGCGCTGGGGCGGGAGAAGCGCCTTGGCTAAATGATCCCGGTGGTTTTCTCTTTCGAGTTCTTAGTTCCAGAAGTTGCAGCATCCGAGTTTGATGGGTGAGAAGTTAATCGAAGGGCAGCCGAGGGGGCAGACGAATGGAAAGCGCCGCAGAGGGCGAGCGAGGGAGACGGGGGCCCCTGGACGTGTTTTGGCACCAAGAAACCCTTCGCGCCATGTCTGCGAAAGGGGTACAGCTGCGGAGACTTGGGGCTTGAGGTGGGAGGCAGGATGCAGGGGCGGGAGCCAAGGCCGAAGGGGCGGACACCGGGAGGCGTCTTGCTCTCCTTAAAGGGGACGTGGGGGCAGCTCTCCTCTGCGCGGGCAGCAGCACCGGTGGCGAACACGGCGCGATGGCCGCTCGGTGCCTGCAGAGCCCGGTGCTGGCAGGCAGCGCCACTTTCGCCGCCCTCGGGGCACTGGTCCTGTACTGCGCGGAGCCTTCCGCCTACGGGAAGCACACCGAGAGCCTGATGCCGATGGCTATCAGCCTGCCCGCCCGCACCGCCTGGTTCCTGCAGGAGCTGCCCTCCTTCGCGGTGGCCGCGGGGTTCCTCGCCCTGCAGCCCCACTCTCTGTTCGTACCGCCCGGGACCGTGCTTCTTTGCCTCTTCTGCGCACACTACTTCCACAGGTAGCGTTAGTCTCGGGTGGGTGCCGAGGGAGCGCACCGGCAGGTTCCCTGCGACCCGAGCGCAGCGCGCGGCGCGCGGGGCGGAACGCGGAGGAGGCAGCGCGGACCGCCGCACGCACCTGGCCCGCGGGGCTCCGGTCTGCACGTGGGGGAATTTGGGAAACGGCTGCGGGGCTGAAGCCCCCTTTAGGTCCCCGAGCCTTGCACCCCTTTTGGGCTGCTCTAAATTCTCTGGCAACTCGGAGAAGGAGACCGTGCGGGCCGGGGGCGAGCGGGAAAGCGCAGGTTGAGCAGCGCCTCCGGCCGGACGTTTCCTCTCCCACTGCGCGCAGCCCGCGGTTACCTGTGGCATCTCGCATTCCGCCCCGTCCGTTTCTCCCTTCATCTATCCCTGGAAGGGTGGGGTCAGATTGGTTCTTGGGTGAGTCTAAATGTCGCCACGTTCCTGACGGAAACTCGGCTTGGAGGGAGGGACTGATCAACTTGGTCTTGGAGGGTCTGAGGAGGGAAGTCTGTGGAGACCCGACTTCGAAGGGGAAAACAGAATAAACTGGCTTCAGTGAGGGGACAGCAAAGGGCGCGCTCATCACCTGTCTAGGTCCCTGGGGCTTGAATAGTGAAAGGGTCAACAGCCTGGAGCCCCAGTGTTCTATATTAAAAGTTCCGAGTTCGGAGAACTTGGCTTTCTGGTATTGGAAGGAAAGACAGGGAAAAGACCAAGTAATATCAGGATTCAGAAAATGACGGTCAATGCGGACTCACCCTGCAGGGAAGACCAGATCCTCACATCACTTTCCACGCCCTATCGTTTCTTACCTTTCGTCTCGTTTAGCTCCCTGACATCTGTGGGTATCATGGCCACTTGACCAGGGCGAGTACGGTTACTCGACGGGATGAGGACCGCCCTGCTAGTGACAGCCAGGTTCCAATCCATGCCTCTGAATGCATCTTTGCGGTTCAAGGCCTTTTGCTATTATTAGTTGAGGAGAGAGAGAGAGAGAGAAAGGAGAGAAAGAGGAAGGAGGAAGGAGGAGGAGAGAAGGGAGAGATTTCAGGTGGAGTCCCGCCTTGGGATGCTCTGCTCCAGCCTGCCAGTCAGCCAGTCAGGCGCACAGATGTGCTATGCACTGAACTGTTCAGATAGGCTCTGAATTAGAAGCAAATCTGTCATGTGGCCGCAGCCCCACCCAGCCGTGACCCACCACGTCCCCCACTGCGCTGACCCTTTTTAACCACTGTTTTAATAAGTGGATTGGTACTACTCTATGCAAGCAATGCGGGGAGTCCACAGAGAGAGGTAGCTTGCCAGACCAAATAAAGACCTTGAATAGGAAGGGGCATTGCCTTATTTTGAGCACAAGATTCCTGGGATCAAAAGATCAAGGAAGTTTAAATTAGAAATCAGGATAAAGGATGCCTCTAGAAGATGACTCCTCCTTCTTGCTGATAAAAGTGCTTCGGATTTTCAGGGGACAAGGTGTTAGAGATGCAAATTTCCACCTGTCTTCCCTTAATCTGCTCTTATTCTCTGGGTCATCTTTATTAGTCAAAATGTAATATTCCTGCAATCTAGCTGAATTCTCGCTCCCTTAGAAAGGTAAGTAAGTGTCAACAAGCAATAAGAACTAAAATTTCGGAAATAAGTGTCTTTTCAACAAATATTTACTAAAAGCCTGTTTATAGGCAAGACCCCAGGGTAGCTATGAACTACTTTATTTTACCCAGATTGAGATAGTTTAATTTGCACAGAAAGAAGGGTGTTGTGTGCAGGAGATAGAAGTCCAACTTTTGATTCACTGACTTTAGAAGGCATTTGACAGAAAAATTTGATTGTTTCAACAATGATCTTTATCTTTAAATTAACCGCTGTCTGTATGCACCATCAGTAGGATTTTTATGAGTTCATTTCATCTTAGAATAATGATTGGTGGTTTCTGACAATCCTATTAACATAATTTTAGACTTGTTTTTAAAACCAGAAGGCACTTTGGACAATAAATTATGATTGGTACATTAAGAAGGAAAGAAAAAAAAAAGAAAAAAAGAAACAAAGAAGGAATTACCTGTAAGATGAATATCTGTCCATCTCCTTCAGGGAAACTTCTGAAATGTGAGTGTAGGATTTGAGGACTGATTCTGCCTGAGGGGAAATTGCTCCATGAAAACATAGCTCTGAGTTACTTGCTCCTGAGACGTCAGGAGGTGATGTCTGTGTACCTTTTCTCTTATAAGAGTTCTTTCTTAGTGGCCACCCACGTATGGGATTGATTATCATTTTGAATACTCAGTAGGTATCACACTCTGTGCCACTCCACTTATCCTTACATCAACCCGTTTGGTAGGTACTGTATATTATCGTCCCCATTTTGAAGGTGGGAAACTGGGACAAGAAACATCTAAATAACTTGCCCAAGGTCACACAGTAACTTGAGGAGTCAGAGTTGAAACCCAGGCAGTTTGAATCCAGATCTTGGGTCCTAGTTATGATGATAAACTAGTTTTATTCTCATTCTTGCTACCTCATCCTTGCTTTTTAAACCTGTATTTAGACTTAAAACTTTGATCACAAAAAAAATGTATGTTCAGCAAAGAAAAATGGAAAATACAAAAAGAAGAAAAATAGTTATAATTCCAGTATCTAAGTCTATTAACCATTTATATTTTGGAACATTTCCATCTAGTCTTTAATTTCTTTCTTTCTTTCTTTTTTTTTTTTTTGAGAGGTTTTTGCTACAGGACGCGTGTGCTCGCCAGACAGAGACAGAGAGACAGAAAGCGAGAAATCACCCCCCAGGGGGGATGGCCACACCGCAGTCCCTTCTCCTCCATTCTCCTCTCTGGATCTTGGACACGCACGCACACGCACCCGGTGTGAGTTTTAAGCCACCAGGTCTGGGACTCAAACCGCGGTCAACTACATGGCAGTCCAGCGACATAGCCATTACACTAACTGCTGGTCCCAAGTCTTTAATTTTTCTTAGTGGATTGCTACACATGCTTGTTATATTGAATATAATGTATGTGTTTGCTCTGCTTGCTTATATAACATTTTATAATAACTATTTCCCTACATTATCATAGAATCTTTGTAAATGTCATTTGAATAGCTGCTTATTATTTTTATCTTATTGTTTTATAGGTAAAACAATGATTTACCTATCTACTCATTTATAGTTGAACATCCAATTTGCTTTTTATTTTTGACTAAGTTAAATAAAGCTCTGATGTACACTTTTATGCATCTAAATTCTTTTTTTATTTCAATTTATTTATTTGCATTCATTCACTGTACATCATTACAGCATACAAAATGAGATTTTCCATCCAGAGTACACTGTATATTGTCTCAATTAAGCACATCAACAAACATGTTATTGTCAGCAAATGATCTTCCATTTCTTGTTTTCTGTATGTTTTGCTTTTTTTTCCCCCATCCTTGATTCCCTATCTCTTACCCTCTGCCATCTCCCACTCTCCTCCCACACTGTCTCTGGTATCTATGTTTGCTTTCTATACTGTTTTTCCCCCACATTTTATTGAATCGTGAAAGACCCTAATCAATCCAAATACCCTCATAGCAAACACAGGTGATACTCACATTTCCATGAACACAAGTCTAACTTTACGCATCCTATAAAGTAGCACCTAGCTGGGGCTACATATCCTACTGCAGTCATTGAATAGATATATTTTATTTTCCTGAATCTTTTTTTTTTTTTGTAACTCAATTTACATTCCTTCCCTAAGCATCATCACAGCATACAAAATGCGATCTCCCATCCAGTACACACTGCATAGTGACTCAATCATGCACATTACAAAAAAATTTTCCATTACTAGTTCCTAGAGTTATTTCCACCCCTCTTTCTGACCCTCTGTCCCTTCCCACCCTCCTCTCACACCACCTCCGGTGTCTACAATTGTCCTTCAATCCCTTCCCAACCACATTGTATTGATCACACAATTTCCTACATAATCTAACTACTTTCAATGGTGAGTTCACTCATTACTACTTAGAAAACTAGTATTAACTTAACTCAAAGAAGCGCCAAGGAACTTTGCTTAAAGCCAGGAAACAGGTTAGGATTCTGTTCAAATAGTAGGTGCATGAACCTATCAGTCTCATGTACTTTTATCTTCTGTTCTGGTTCAATTTTCCCAATTAAATTCTGAGATATAATATTCAACTCCAGATTTGTCCCTATGATTAAGTTGGCCAGTTTCTTAGCTTTTGGACTCTTATTTCCATGTGTCTGTGTTTGATTTTCTTGATACAGCACACCCTTGAGAACTTCTTGGAGATCTGGTCTGGTGCTGGTAAATTCTTTCAGGTTTTGCTTATCTGAGAATGTTCTTGTCTTTTCTTCCCACCTGAAAGATAATCTTGCCGGGTACAGTATTCTTGGCTGAAATTGCTTCTCTCGTAACACTTTGAATATATTTTCCCATTCTCTCCTCGCTCGCATTGTTTCCGATGAGAGATCTGCTGTTAGCCTGATGGGATGTCCTTTGTAAGTAACTTGATGTTTTTCTCTTGCCAATCTTAGTATCTTGTCTTTGCGGTTTTGGTCAACCTGGCTATAATGTGTCTTGGAGAAGATCTTCTTGGGTTGATTCTATTTGGGGTCCTTTGTATTTCCTGGGACTGGATCTTCGAATGCCTCTCTAGGTTTGGAAAGTTTTCTTGCAGGATTTCATGGAATAGATTATCAATGCCCTTATGGTTCTCTTCACCTTCTGGAATGCCAATTATCCAGATATTTGGACGTTTGATGGTATCCAGTACTTCTCGCATATCATTCTCAAATTTTTGGGCCATTTTCTCAGTCTTCCTGGTGGATTTTTCTAGGCCAGCCATTTTCTCTTCTACATCTGAGATTCTATTTTCTGAATGATCTAGTCTGCTTTTAATACTTTCAAGGGAGATTTTGACTTCTTGTATTATAGACTTCATCTCTAGCAGTTCCGTTTGAGTCTTTTGTAAAGTGTGTAATTCCTCTTTTAGATCTTGCAAGAATTTCCTCATCTCCTGGAACTCGTCAACTTCTTTCTCCTTTCTCTTTAGCAGTTCATTATCTCTCTTTTCTTCCATTTCTGTTAGCTTCAACATTATGAATGCTCTAAATTCCTTATCAGACATTTCTATGACATTCACCGAACTGCTTGTGGATGAAGGAGAGTTACTCTTTTCCCTTGGAGGAGAGGTATTTTCTCGTTTTCCCATATTTCTCGTGATCCGGTGGTGATTTCTTGTCATCTGATGGATGGTGTGTTTCTTTCAAATTCTTGAAGTTCAGCGTGAATGTTTAGGAGCAAGCAGACAGAGGCGATCTAGAATCTGTTTGCCGTTCTGTTGTGATTGCTGGTGTAGCAGATTCAGTAGATATTGGGAAATATTTTAACCCTATTAGTATTTGGAAGACAGAGGCGATCTAGAATCTGTTTGCCGTTCTGTTGTGATCGCTGGTGTAGCAGATTCAGTAGATATTGGGAAATATTTTAACCCTATTAGTATTTGGATGTTTAGCTACAGTGCTCTTAGATCCGTCTAAAAACACATTGAATGGATATTGGAGGGTGGAGAGACAAGAAAAAGGAAAATGAAAAAGAGAGAGAGAAACAACAAAAAGAGAAAAAAAAAGACAAAAAAAATTGTAATTACTGTTCTTTTTTTAAAAGAAAAATCACAAAATAGAAAACTGTGTGGCGCGCTAGCGCACCGCGCAAAATACCTAGTTCACAGGGGCCATGAGGAATCTTCTTCTGAAGGAAGGGCTCAACTCTCCTGCCTGGGCGGAAGGACCAGAAGGGATTATTAACAAAACAAAAGGTGGAGCTGAGAGCCAGAGAAAAACTTTACCTTTAAAAAAATCGTAAAAAGGAAAAATTACAAAAAAAAAAAAAAAAAAGGAGGAGACAGGAGCAGAGAGAGGCAGAGACCTCAGAGACACAGAGACAAAGATAGAAGGCCAGAGGGGCTCCCTACCACGCTAGCTTTGCTTGCTGGAGGCTGAATTATGAGTAGAAAATCTTCATTTCTCCTGTCCCCTGAAATATCTAGTTCACAGGGGCCATGCGGAATCTTCTTCTGAAGGAAGGGCTGAACTCTCCTGCCACACTAACTTTGCTTGCTGGAGGCTGAATTATGAGTAGGAAATCTTCATTTCTCCTGTCCCCTGAAATATCTAGTTCACAGGGGCCATGCGGAATCTTCTTCTGAAGGAAGGGCTCAACTCTCCTGCCACGCTAGCTTTGCTTGCTGGAGGCTGAATTATGAGTAGAAAATCTTCATTTCTCCTGTCCCCTGAAATATCTAGTTCACAGGGGCCATGCGGAATCTTCTTCTCGCATCTAAATTCTTATAAAAATCTGGGGTTATTAGTAAAGGTTCCCAGAAGTGGTGTATGCTACGAACATTCTTTAGGGTCTTGGTATATGTATCTGTGTGGAGGCTTTAGGAGTCACTAGGGATACATTAAGGAAAAAGCATCAGGTTGTCTTTGCTTTACCCTGTCCTGTGCATTGTTAGGACACAGGGAATAAGATGGAGGAACAAGGTCTCAGGAGCAAGGATGGCTCAGGTTTGGCTAACACCCTTTGTAAAATGTCCCTTGAAGACTGTTCAGAACAATAGTCTGTCCCATTGGATAGAAGCTAAAACTCAGTGCTCTTTTCTCAATGTAGGGATGACATATTAGAATGTAAGTATTACAAGGGCAAGGGTTTTTGTCTCATTTCTTCATGGCTGTATCTCCAGTGTATAAAAAGATGCTGGTGCATAGTTGGCACTCACTAAAATTTGTGGAATGCAGGGATGAATTCTCCTTGAAACATCAGTGTGAACAGATCTGTGGAAGAGCTAGTTAGCAATGACTTAGGGATCATTTTCGCTGAGAGTGCATGGCTAGGTCAACTCAGCTAACTCTCCTTCCTTCAGAATCTATTGTTGTGGATATTTGGATTGTTTAACAGCAATGAAATGAGTGCTGCCTAAGCATTTTGCCTAATCCCACTGCCAAAGTCACTTATTGTCAGTTATATCTTATCTTGTTGACCTTGGTTATAGCCCTGGAATGATCTTTTGTCCATATCTCTGATTGATCCTAACTTTGCCCAGAGCTCTTGGTCGCACTGGTGTCCTATACAGCATGTCACTGATGCCTGTGGTAGCTAATGTCTTTTTCAAGACTTGTATGTTACCTAGGTGAGTGGATAAAAAAGAACAAAAAATCTGTAGAAAAAGAAATGTGACTGTGGGCCTGGCCCTGTAGCCTAGTGGCTAAGGGAGCTGGATTCCACGTGGTTATCAACAGTTCCAATCCCAGCCCCAGTGGCTTAAAAAAAATATGCTGTGTGTGTGTGTGTGTGTGTGTGTGTGTGTGTGAGTGTGTGCTCCAAATCCCAAAAAGATAGAGAAATAGAGAAGGGTTTGCAGCAAGACCATGCCTCAATGGGGGTATGCTCTTTCCCTCTTCCTTTCTTTCTCTCTTTCTCTCCCCTCTTTCTTTGGTTAGTGCACACACTCTCTGGCAATTAAAAAAAAGTGCATTGGGAAAAGATGCTGGGTAATATGGCCTTCCATGATACAGATCCAGAAGTAGAGTGTAGTGCACACTAGAGTCTGTTTGGATTATGAAAGCTCTTTCCTAGGGTCTGGATGCTGAAACATTTTCCTAATCAGCCAAATGAAATGTTTTCTATAAGATGCCTTTTCACTTTACTGGTGAGTTTATTCTCCAGCAACTCAATTTCTTCCCCATCCTGTAAGACTCGGGACAAGCATCATTTCCACCAAGAAGCCTTGTCTGAGTCCCATCTCTTCTGTAAATCCAGTTACCATGCTGTTCCTTGGGCTTTCAGAGCAGTCAGTGCAGCTTTCCATGAGGCAGTTTACAGAGGGAGTCAATGAAATCATTATTAGGTAAACTTAGTATTAGGTAAACTTAGTTCCCAGGTATCCAGCCTCCTCATTTTCCAGAAGCAAAACACAAGAGGTTGAGTCTGCTAGGGCAGGACTTGGAAATTCAATCTCCTCATACCTCCCACCTCCAATGCTTTTCTAATCTAACAAAAAGTGCAGATGTCTCAAATATTCAGGAGTAATCAAACCTCAGGGAGGAAACTACTGATTTGGTGAGAATCAGAATGATGATTAATACCTACAATGGAAACACTAGACACATCTCTCCTCTCACAGATTACGAAGAAAAGCCCAGACAAGGTAAGTGACATTCTTGTGGTCATTTTATCATGAGTTAAGGACATTTGTGAAGCAAAGGGTAGATCAATTAAGATGAACTAAAGAATTGTTTAGGTAGGACATTAGCAACATTTTTCTGTAAAAAACCAGATCATAACAATTTGTGGCCTTGCAGCTACACAGTCTGTTGCAACAACTCCCCCCTGCTATGGTAGCAGGAAGGCAGTACAGACATTACATGAACAAATGAATGTGGTTAAGATGCAAACAAAACTTTATTTATCAAATGGGTAGTGGGCCAGATTTGGTCTGTGGGCCATACTTCACCAACCCTTCCTCAAGAAAACCAGGAATAGTAGGGTCGGGTGGTGGTACAGTGGCAATACAACTGAACCCACATGGGAAGAGTCAATGAGTTCATGTCTAGGAACTTCCCTGAGCACATACAAGCCCATAATCCAGACCTCCGAGCTTGAGGGGTGAATCTCAAGCACGGGGACTCTGTTGGAGGTAGCTGTTTCTATGTCTTTCTTTCTTTCTCTCATAGAAGAAATGAGTACATATTTTTTAAAAGAAAAAAACCTCAAAACTCCATAAATGGTATCACTTTATACACAGTGTCTTAGTAATTCTATAATAAAATTTAGTTATATTCTATAGCAAAGCAATGGACATAGTTTAAAAAAATTCTGCGATATTTAAGTGGAGACTTGCTAGTAAACATTATTTCCTGAGAATTCTTGGGTTCCAAGTCCTTTATTTGAACCTTTACGGGAAATAGCAGTTTTAGCCCTTTCATTTTAAATGGAATGACATCATAAGAACATCTGAAAAATATATGGCAATGTTTACCAAAAGTGTAAACGAGCTTTGGAAATCTAGACTGTTTCACTTTTACCACATTGATGAAAGGACCAACATCCTGCTCATTTAAAATCTAACTTAATTTCTCTTAAAAAGAACAACAAAACAAAGAAATAGGGATCTAGCCTAGCCAAATGACCTGTGAAGACCAAATGACATGGGAAGAAAGGGGCAGAGCAGGGCTTGAACACAGGACTTCTAATCTCTATCAGTGCTCTATAAGCTCACAAGCTTATTCACAAAAGAAGCACAGTACCTGCTGCTTGTCTAGGAGGAAAGCAGGAAAAAAACCATTGTGTGCCTACCCCTCTTTCTGGTGTGACACTTAGGTGGTGGCAATGTCAGTTTGAAAGAACCAGAAAGGTGAAAAGATGTAAATTTTGAAGAAAGGGGGCCTGAGGGGACCAGAGTCATGCCACTGAACATGTGGCGAGCCCTGGTGCCTGTGTGTGTCTAAGTGTATATGGGACAGAGGGCAGATGGATGGGTAGGAATTGAGGAGACCCAAAAACAACCCTTTTCTCTATGCAAGTTCAGAACCAATGGAGAGATAAACTTAGGAATTAGGCAACTAGAGACAAATACCACCTTTATTACTGGGAAAGTTGTTTTGGGGAAAGGTAGCTTAGATTTTGAATCATGTGGGCCACCCAACAATGTACCTCAAAAATACTCAGCAACAACCATGACGGAACAACCACAATTCTTTCCTAGCGGTGCCTGCTCTGAAAAGTCATCAGAACAGGAGGAGGGCTGAACTCTGAGAGATCTTGCTCTCAAATGGGCCAGTAAGATCAATCTCCACTTCTTTGATGAGGAGTGGGTAACAGTGAGAAGAAAGACCAAAAAGATTCTCTAATGAAAGGTCCTTAGTGAGGCCAGCAAATGGCATAGCAGATACATTGTTGAACTCCCACATGGTCGACCGTGGTTTGTGTCCCAGACCCCGGTGGCTTGAAACTCATTTTGGGTATGTCTATATGCATGCAGGATCCCGGGAGGAGAATGGAGGAGAAGGGATTGTGGTGCGGCCAACCCCTCTGGGGGGCGGTGATTTCTCACTTTCCCTCTCACTGTCTCCGTCTCTCTGTTTCTGACTAATGCCTGTGCCCTAAGACAAAAACCTCTGGGAAAAAAAGGCCCTTAGCAAGTTAGAGAGGGAGCATAAATATGTTTTGTTACTATACAGACTACGAAAGTTATCTACCTATTGATTTTTGTCAGAGCCTGACAATTTCTGGAACCTGGAGCACTTCTGCTATTGACTCCCTGTGGAGGATGACAATGCTGTATGGCACACTCTGATGGACTCAAGTTGTTTAAAAAGTTTCTGTGTCCAACCCAAGAGCCTTTAACGAGACTCAGATCAACATAGCAGCTCTAAAATGTAAAAACCTCTGAACTAGGGCCAACAGTGCAATTTGCCTTCTATTTGGTTATGGAAAGGGGAGAAGGGAAGGGGAAACCAATATTTATTGAGCTCTTGGTGTTCCGAGCATTAGGTTACATGTGTTTTATATTGGTTATCTCATTTTGTCTGTGAAACCCTCTCTATTGTTAGTGCTATTTAACAAGTGATTTTGGTGCAGAGGATTGGGGAGTCAGGGTAGTGGCAGAAATGAGAATGAGAAAACAAACACTTGAGCTGGTCCTTAAAGGATGGTCCAGTCCTTGATTTGTGGATAGGTGATGTTCTGTCAGGAAAAGGGGCCCACTGAATAAGTTATGACTTAAAATTGCCCTTTACTCCATATGCTTAGTCTTGGAATAGCTCCTCACTTTTAATTCCAAACATCTGTATCAATATACCATATACCATATGCCATATACCATATACCATACCACTCAGTTCTGCTACCTGAGCTTTAATTCAGACTCTAGGCCATTTTCAAAATTGTCCTAGGATATCTACTCCACGTCATCACAGCTGATTCTGGAAGATATGTGAGGAAAACAGGGATTTGTCTATGACATCTTCCCTATCTGGTCATGAAACATCTCGAGATCCTTGTCTATGTGTAGTCCTTTTCTCTCTCACCTTTCTCTGCTTGTACTTTTAAAGTAGCAGTACGTGATCATCTTCAGCCCTTCGAAACTTTCCTATGCTGTGCCTCAGTCTTCCAGGGAATGTTCTTTACTTACCCAGAGTTACATATCTGATAAACAAATCTAAATACAACGTTCCAGATTCAAATATTTTTTATCAGATATGTATTTAGTAAATATTTTCTCCCAGTTTGTGACCTGTCTTTATTTTCTTTACTGTCAAAACCTAGATATTAAATAAATTTTTCTGATAGAGAGTGCATGTGCATGCAAGAGTGAGCATGATAGGGAGAGCACCCCTGACAGGATCTTGTCAGGCTCTGATCTCCTTTCCTCAGTCCTTCAGATTCTCAGGCTCTTGGGTGCCATAGATGCAGCAGGTGTTTTCAGGCCAACCTGGGGATCCAAACCTGCAGCTGACTGTGTGACTTCTAGCGCTGCAGTCCAGTATGCTATTGGTGCATGCTACAGCATGGATTTTAAAAAGTAACTGACAAATCAACTCTATAATTAAAACTCAATAGAGATCAAGACACCCCTATAAGTAGGCACTTCTTAGAGGGATTTCAAGTCACTTATTTTGTATAAGATTTTGCCCCATGAAGCCACTGGGATACAAATTTTGAAGATTTCACCTTTCTTATTGCTATTTTGAGTTAAGATGTTGAAGATCCCTTAAGATGCAATCATGTTAGTTGATGAAGTGACCACACGAATATCCCTTTAATGTCTGTTGAATCTGAAAGGATGTCATGTTTCTTCTTGATAATACTAACTTATGTCTTACCTTTTTTCTTGATCTAAGTTTTATCAATTTTTAAAAGTTTTCTCAAAGAACCAGATTTTGGTTTCTTTGAGTTACTCTATTTTCTGTTTCCCATTTAATTATTTTCTGTTTTGATCTTTCTTGTTTCTTTTCTTCTGCTTATTTTGGCTTTTATTTGCTTTTTCTTTTCTAGTTTCTTAAGGTGGAAGCTGAGGCTAAAGCTTGCGACCTCTGTTTTTTTTTTCTAACGTAGGTATTTACTGCTATAAATTTCACCTTAAATACTACTTATGGCACTTCACAAATTTCAATATGTTGTTTCCATTTTAATTCAAGATATTTTAATTTCTCTTTTGATTTCTTCTCTTATCCATGGGTTATTTTAAAGACTATTATTTAGTTTCCAAATGTTTAGGGATTTTTTCAAACACTTTCGATGCTAATTTTTCACTTATCTCTATTGCAAACAGAGAATATACTTTATATGACTTAAATTCTTTCAAAGGTATTAAGCTTAAAACTTGTTTTGTAGCATGGTGGTTAAGGCATGGACACTGTCACATGGCCAACTGTGGCTAGAGTCCTGGACCTGGTGATTTGCTTTCTCACTTTCCCTCTTTCTCTCTATGTATCTCTCTCTGTTCAAATTAAAATAAATGAATGAATAAATAAAATGAAATAAATAATTCTTTTAAAAAACTTGTTTTATGGCCCAGAGTTGGTCTTTCTTATTACATGTTCTCTGTAAACATGAAAAGAATATACATATTTGCGGAAAGTGTTCTGAACATGTTCATAGGCTAATTTGATTGATAATGCTCTCTCTACATACTCTATATCCTTATTTTCTATATCCTTAATCTATTAATTATTGAGAGAGGAGTATTGATATATTCAATGAAAACTGAGGACTTGTCTACTTGTCTGTTTCTCTTTACAGTTCTATCAGTTTTTCTTATGTATCTGAAGGTCAGTTGTTCTATGCATAAACATTTAGAATTGTTATGTCCTCTTGATAGATTGGTCTTTTTTTAAAAATGTTTTTGCCATAAGGCATGTGTGCTTGCCAGAGAGACACAGAGAGAGACAGTGAGAGGGAAAGGGAGAAATCGCCCCCAAGGAGGGATGGCCATGCCTCTATCCTTTCTCTTTCTTTGTCCTACTGGGATTTTGGGCACAAATGCACACCTACCTGGCATTATTTCCAAGCTGCCACCAGATCTGGGACTCAAATCATAGTCTGGTGCCTTAACCACCATGCCCCCTGCTGCCTCAGACAAATTGATCTTTTGCTTTTTGAGCGATTTTTGCTCTAGAGTGTGTGTGCTTGCTGGAGAGACAGAGACAGAAACAAGAAATCACCTTCCCATGGGGGATGGCCACACGGCAGTCCCTTCTCCTCCATTCTCCTCTTGGGATTTTGGGCACGCACGCACATGTCCCTGGTATGAGTTTTAAGCCACCGGGCCTGGGACTCAAACTGTGTCAACTACATGGGAGTCCAGCAATGTAACCATTATGCCATCAGCTGGTCCCAATCCTTTTTATCATCATGAAATAATCATTTTTATTCCTGTAATATTTTTTGCTCTGAAATCCACTTCTATCTGATATTAATATAGCTATTATAGCTTTCCTTTTACAAGGTTTGTCATGGGTATATATAATAAATATATTTCCAATACTTAATTTTTAATCTCTCTATCTTTAAATTTAATGTTTGTATCTTGAAGGAAGCAGCATTTGATTGTATCTTGCTTTCCTTTTTATTTACTCTTACTATCTCTGATTTTTAAAAAAATAATTATTTTATTTAACTTTATTTATTTATTTTTAAAATTTGTCCAGAGAAGGACAGAGAGAGAGAGAGAGAGAGAGCAAGCTGCCTGATCTGGGATTCAAACCACAGTCGGCCATGTGGGAGTTCAGCGCCCCTAACCACCACACTACCTGCCGGTTCATTATCTCTGATTTTTAATTGGGGTGTTAGAATGCTTATATTTGATGGGATTATTTATACTGTTTGGTTTAAATCTTGTTATTTATTTATTTATTAGAGAGATTTTCGCAGAGAGACAGAGAGACAGAAAGTGAGAAATCACCCCCCGCAGGGATGGTCATCCTGCAATCCTTTCTCCATTTTTCTCTTGGGATTTTGGGCGTGCACACACATGCACATGCACCCTGTGTGAGTTTTCAGCCACTGGGCCCCAGACTCGAACCATGATTGACTATGTGGAAGTCCAGCCATGTGCCCATTATTGTCATCTGCTGGTCCCTCTTGCTATTTATTCCTCTGTTATTTGTTCCCATTTCCTGTTTATCTTCCATCTCTCATATTGAATTTTGTTTCACATTCTTTTTTGGCATGTTAGCTATAACTCTTTCTTATACTAGTTTGCTTAACAGTTTATCAGTTTACCTTATGGTGATATACCACTTCAAGTATTGTGTAAAAATCTGAAATACTAAACTTCCTTTTCTTCCCTTTGACCTCTATGCTGTTGTTTTATTCATACTCATATACATGCTATAAAAGCCTCAACCTATTGTATCAAATTTGCCCAAATTTGATGAGTCTTAAACTCACACATCAAAAAGTTTAAAGAAGCCCAGCATAAGAAATATGAAGAAAATTACATAAAGAAATATAATGATATAATTTATCAAAACCAGTGATAAGGAGAAAAATATTAAAAGTGGCTTTCTCTCTCTCTCTCTCTCTCTCTCTCTCTCTCTCATTCTTACTCTGTCCCTCCCTGGTCAAATTAAAATAAATAAATAAATAAGTAAATAAAATTAAATAATTCTTTTTAAAAAATGACATCAAAAGCCCTATAAACCTGTGTTGCACTATGAGTCAAATAACTGGAATTAGAAAATCCAGTTTTTCTTCTGAAAACAATGAGAAATAAAGGACAAAAACTACATCTTAGAGAAATAGTCTACCTTTATAGGCTTGCTGAATATTGTATTTCAACCTGAAAATCATCTCCTGTCACCATTCATAATATCAATATACTGATTTGGTCATGATCCATGAACATGAGTGGCTGAACATAACATCAAAATCCACCCCAAACCGATCAATTTTATCCCAAATTTGTCAGTTTTCCAATTAACTCCACTACGCCAAGATCCACCTCAAACTGATTAATTTAAGGGAAAGGAAAGGTAAACTGGTTATTCAAATAAATTGCTTAGTCATGTAGGAAATTTTCTTGCCTTTTGGCCAAGATCAAATGTACTCATGTAGAACAAAAGACTGTTCCCTTCCAGCTATTTTTATCTTTGGGATATTAAAAAATAATAAAAACATAAAGCCAATCATCAGTAATCTGCCCCTTATAGTGGGTTAGACACCAACAAAGATGAATTTTTTTTTTTTTTAAGAAAGATTTGGCTTCTTTTTTTTTTTTTTTTTTTTTTCTTTTTTTGGAGAGGTTTTTGCTATAGGGCGTGTGTGCTCGCCAGACAGACAGAGAGAGACAGAGAGATAGAAAGCAGGAAATCACCCCCCAGGGGGATGGCCACGCCGCAATCCCTTCTCCTCCATTCTCCTCTCGGAATCTTGGGCACGCACGCACACGCGCCCGGCGTGAGTTTAAGCCGCCGGGTCCGGGACTCGAACCGCGGTCGACTACGTGGGAGTCCAGCGACATAGCCATTACGCTAACTGCTGGTCCCCAAAGATTAATTTTTGAAGATAGTTTATTAATTTTTTTCTTGATTGAAATCTAGAAAAGAAAATATGCAAGGAAATGCTTTATTCTGGACATTGTTAGCATCACACATTCTTGGCTATAGTGGCCATGTCTAGAGTCTGGTGATAAGAGTCTGGAGGCCCAAATACTAGGCAGTAGAAGTTGATGAAAGCCACAAGGAAGAGCTGGAGAGCCTGGTGTCAGAGTAACTTCTGGGGAAGATCTGGCCATGATGATGGGGTTCGGCTCTAAGTATAAGTTCAGAGGTAAGTGGGAGCTGCTGTGTACTGAGTGGAATAATGTCTCTCCTAAATTTATGTTCTTCCTAGAACCTTCAACTCCGATCTTATTTGGAGATAGGGTCTTTGCAGATATATTAGTTAACATGGAACCACACTGAATTAGAGTGGGCCTTAAATCCAAAATGACTGGTATCTTTTTAAGAGGAGAAAAACAGAGACATAGAAAGAGAATGGGTAAAGACAGAGGCAGAAGTTGGAATTATGCGACTATAATAAGCCAAGGAATACCGAGAATTGCTGTCCATTGCCAAAAGCTAGGAATAGTCAAGGATGGACTATTACTTAGATCCTTGAGAGAGCATGACCCTGCCAACCTCTTGATTTCAGAATTCCAGCCTCCAGAACTGTGAAAAAGTAAATTTCTATTGTTTTAAGCTACACACTTTATGACGAGTTGTTATGGCAGCCCTAGGAAACTAGCAAAGGCTGGAAGAGCCATGTGAAGGATTAAGCACACTTCAAGGCAGTACAGGTCAAGGGATAACCAAACAGGACCCTTGCTCCTAGAACTGGGTGTCAGAGCAGTTCTTGATGTTGAGATGATCCTCTCTTGGCCAAGGAAGGACTCCCGCTGTTCCCCTGAAATAATGATCTGGCCAAGAGGGGCTCAAGTTCTCTTCAAGTATAGTAGCTTCTCTCTGATTTGCTTTGTGTTTTTTGGCCTTCCAAGCAGGATTTCCACTGAAGCAAGTGTCCACAGCAAATCCATTGTTAGATTTATACTCTGTAGGGACTAGTTTCTTAAGTCCTTCATAGTACTGATCAGAAAGGTGAGTCAGTGCTAGCCCTTGTTCAACCTCAAATTCACATCAGAGGGTCAAGCAGAACTGACTTGGGTCAAGCCTGACGCAGGCTCCAGGGGCTGCTTTCAAACCGAGTGAATTCACAGTGGAAAAATTTATTTAGTATGCTGTAATGATACACAGTGATTGAATGTAAAAGAAAAGAGAGAAAGAAAAGAAAGAAAGAAAGAAAGAAAAGGAGAAAAAGAAAGAAAGAAAAGGAGAAAGAAAGAAAGAGAGAGAAAAAAAAGACCAAAAAACCCCAAAGTGAGTTGTTTTCCATCAAGAAGAATGTAAGGAGTTTGTTTTATTGTAGAAGCAATAATGATCTTTTAATTTGTTCTAGGGTAGCTCCAGAACAAGAGTGTTCTATGCTACTCCCGAGGTGCTCTACTCTGGATTTTTGAGTCACAAATCTCCAGACCAGAGTTGGTCAGAAATTGACCAGAGTGGATTCTGTAGTTGGAGTGAATTCTCACATCTCAACCATCCCTAGTCTAATCCTTCTCCACTTTTTAATTCCCCATCCCCATATCCCCAATACTATGATTAAAACAAATTTTTGATTACTCCACATGAAATTTTTTTCTATAGTGTAGTCCTTGATAGGGATTTATCAACCAATTCATTAGAGAAAAAAGATAAATAAAAGACCTTTATTAAATTAAAACTTTTACTAGATATGTCAACCCAATTTCCCTGTGTGGACATAACCTCTAGAAAAGCCAGAATACCTGAGCAGTGCAAATTAAGAAACATTAATGAAATATCCCACTGTGAAAATTAATTAAATATTCCATATCAGTGATTTTTAGGCTGTACATTAACATTGTCCAGGGATGCCCTTAGGTACTACTGATACTCAAGGTTCTATGCCCAGATTCTAACTTGTCTTCACTCTTTAGTTTTAGTTTTTCAAAAATAATGAATTATTTAGTTTTGTTATCATTATTATTATTTTTAAATTTGCTACAGGGCACATGCATGAGAGAGAGAAAGAGAGAAAGAGAGAGAGAGAGAGAGAGAGCGCAAAGAGAGAGAAAACAAGAAAGCAAGCCGCCAGGTCAGGGACTTGAACCGTGGTTGGCCATGTCCAGTGCCTTGACCATGCCACCTGCTAGCCCCACACTTTAGCTTTTCTAAAGCTACTCAGGTGGCCTGAGTGTGCAGCTAGAGGGAGTGATCCTCTGATGTGAACAAATGCCCATACAACTGACTGGTTTTCTTTTTCCACACAGAGACTGCACTAGAGCAAAGAGTTTGAGAAAATAATCTCTGGTATCAGTGTTAGCTGGACTTGAATCCCAACTCTCTTTCATAGCTGTGTGACCTTAGATTAACTTAATCTCACTGGGCCTCAGTTATCTTCTCTGTAAAATAGGAATGATAATAATAATAACACTTCTCTCTTAAAATTGTTATAAATGTTAAAAGAAGTCATTTGTGCAAAGTACTTACACCATTCCCTGGAGCACAGTGAGCAGCAGATAAATATTCATTGCCTATGGTCCTTTGCTGACATTTTCCTTCAGGGAGGTTCTCTAACAAGATGATGTATTAGTTCCCTGTGACTGCTGTATGAAATCACCATAAACTGACTGGCTTAAAACACCACAGTTTTTTTTTTTTCTCTCACCATTCTGGAGGTCAGAAGTCTGAACCCAGGGCATCAACAAGGCCACCCTTTCTCTGGAAGCTCTAAGTGAATTTCTGTCACTCCCTCTTCCAGCTTGTGGTATTGGTATTCCTTAGTTTGTAGTCTCATCTTTCTCTGCTCCATCTTCACATTGTCTGCTCCCTTGCATCTCATATAAGGATACATGTGATTTTTTGGGGGGCTCACTAGATTATACAGGAGAAGCTCCTTCTCTCAAGATCTTTGATTTAATCACATGTTTTTACTCTATTAGATGACATGTACTCTTTTGGTAAATAAGGTAATATTCACAAGTTCTGAAATTAGAACATAGGCACCACCATTCACAAACTATCACAATAAAAAGTAAGCTTGGATAGGATACACCACCAATACATTTTATGTTTATGTAACATCACCTTTGGCCCAAATGTATCACTTTCTAATATGTCTGAAATCATTATTTATATAACAGATACTAAAACAGGTATAGAGTAAATTTAATTATCAGTATTTGTGGTTATTTCTTGGCAGGGACCTAGGGAAATGGGGCAAGGGTTCAGAAAACTGGTTGGCCCAATGCCATCAGGGATATAGAAAGATTCCAGGAAGGGAAAATCTCTTGGTGGATTCTGTTTTGAAGAGAATAACTTAAGGGGAAACTCTATTTTACGGTTAAATGCAAACCCCAAACATTCTCATTTATGACTTTAAAACTTAGAAACGCCCAATGCTCATTTTGAAAACACAGTGTGATATTGCATTAATAATAACTTTTTTTAGGTCCAAGAGAGAAAAATCAATTTAAATAAGCTTAATTGGAACCCTAATTTACTAACTTCCATTACTGGAAAATTCCAGACTGGGGTTGGTATTGATGCAGTGGTTCTAAAGATACATCAAGACCTGGTTTCTTTTTCCTGCTCTTGGTTCTACTGTTCCTGCCTCCATTTTTGGAAAGGTGGTTCTTTGGTGGTGGCAAGACAATCGTAGTATCTAAGACCATACATTCCATCAGGTTCAAGGCATGTGAAATGTAGGTCTTAGAAAAGTGAGCAAAACCTTATTGATGCCCATCTATGAGACAAGCAGTGTAATAGTAGGGGTATCTCCTCTTCTGATTGGCTGAGGATCTGGAAGTGGATATTCTCTCTCTCTCTCTTTTTTTTTTTTTTGGTATCGACAGTATGTATTTTATGACAATAACATGTACAGATTTAGAGCACCCTAGGGCTCTCTTTATATCCTAAAGAAATCGAGCATTTACATTATCCATGGGTCATACTAAATTAAAAAAATCAATTGTACACTTACCCCTGAGGCAGGATAAACTGTCCTGGGGTGTACAGCTTTAACACCATCATTGAAATTGTTTGCAAAAAGGAATTAAAAAACAAAAACAAAAAACACTTTTCCTTGGGAGCAGAGAGTCTTTTATTTGCTGTTATAACTAGCAAATGGCATTCATCAAATCAAAAATGAAAGGAGGGGCCCCCACAAACACAGATCTATCTGAGCAAGCTGACCAGTACACATTACAGTTTTAAAAATGAAGGTTATATACTATATGTTACAAGTCCCAACTAGGCAGTGTCAAAATGACATCTATTTCTTTGCTTGCTTTGTGATCATACCCTCTGGAGATGTTACAGGTCTTGTGGCATTCGGCTTTCATTTTCTCTGCAGGCTTTAAAATCTGAAAAGAACACATTAGTGTTTCGTCCACACTCATCATGGCACCTGCATTGTCAAATTCTCCACAATAATTGGGTGCAGAAAACAGAGTAACCAACTGCCTCTTTGCAAAAAATTCATATCCATCTTCAACCACCTGTTGGGCTCTACATATAAGATCCAAATCATGCTTATGGAGAAATTTTGCAACCACTTCTGCACCAAATGTGAAGGACACTCCTCTGTCATTTTCACCCCAGCCTAAGACATCTTTATTGGGGTCAGACCACAAAAGATCACAAAGAAGACCTTGATCTGGCACATCGGTTGGTCGCATAATTCGTCGAATCTGCTCCATAGATTGAAGATCTGGTGATAAACCTCCATGACAGCAGAATATTTTCTCATCGACGATAGCTGCTATCGGTAAACAGTTAAAACAGTCTGTGAAAGTTTTCCATAGTTTAATATTGTACCTTCTTTTACACTCATCATAAAATCCATAAATTCTGTTGATGCTGGCACATTCATGGTTCCCTCTGAGAAGAAAGAAATTCTCGGGGTATTTGATTTTGTAGGCCAGTAAGAGGCAGATGGTTTCCAATGACTGCTTCTCCCTGTCCACATAGTCCCCAAGAAACAGGTAATTGCTTTCTGGCGGGAAGCCACCGTATTCAAAAAGTGGAAGCAAGTTATGGTATTGCCCATGAATATCACCACATATTTTGAGTGGCGCTTCAAGTTCTAGTAGGATAGGCTGACTGAGAAATATCTCTCGAGACTTTAAGCACACTCCTCTGATTTCCTTCTCCTGTAGCTGGACGTTCTTACCAGCCTTGGACCCTCTCACTTCCAGCAGCCGTTGTATGATGCTGTCGATGTTGTTTATCTATATCCGCCATTGCCTTCCCACCGCCGACTGTCCTGCAGCGGCGCCGCCGCCGGATCGCGCCCGGGGCTCACACTTCTTTTTTTTTTTTTTTTTTTTTTTAATTTATTTATTTACATTCATTCACTGTACATCATTATAGCATACAAAATGAGATTTTCCCATTCACAGTGCACTGTATATTGGCTCAATCAAGCACATCAAGATGTGTGTTATTGTCAACACATAATTTTCCATTTCTTGTTTTCTGTGTATTTTGCCTTTTTTCCCATCCTTGATTCCCTATCTCACCCTTTGCCATCTCCCACCCACCTCCCACATTGTGTCTGGTATCTATTGTTGCTTTCTCTGCCTCCCCTATTTTATTGTTTCACTAAATATCTTAATAAATCTAAATATTTTCAATAGCAAGCACAGCTGAAATATACATATCCATGAACACTTCTTTTCCCACGCCATGAGCACAGGGGCGGTGGTGGCAGCAGCCTCGGCGGGTCCCCCCTCCAGCCGCCGAGCTCCCAGCTTCCTCCTTCTCTCCCCACTGAAACCACGGGCTGGAAGTGGATATTCTCTTTTAGCACTTGGGCTAAGATTGGGGAAGGATGTAAATCCATAGTAGAGAACTAGGGTGGGTACCTTAAGAAGGGAGAATGAATACTGGGTGGAAAAGAAAACAGATGACCACACTGAAGACACAGTTTAGGTCCCTGGATTCTTTTGAAGAGCATGAAGTTTCTTGATTTTTGTGTCCCCCTCCCCCTCACTTGTATATGTTGGTCACAAGTTCCCTTTCCACTTGGAAATGAGTGTGTGGTTTTGAAGTAGAGGACCTTCATTTAAATTCCATCTCTCTTGCCTCTTTGTAGCTGTGTAGACTTAAGCAAGTTACCTTATTTCTATGAACTTCAGATTCTTCTCTGGCCCAGCAGTAGCATGCGCGTGCACACACACACACACACACACACACACACTCACTCACACACAGAATCAGGACCATCCATCCTTCTTATCACCAGGGTGCATAAATAGAAGAGGCCTACCTGAATACAACTTGAATGGTATCAAGGAGTCATCTGTCCTCTTCTTTCTTGTGGCTCTGAAATTTCCTACCATTTAAGTAATTTTTTTGGTGGAAAACAATACTTTTCCAGAGAGCCAGGTAAAAGTGCAGATAGATCTCAGAGAAGCGACATGAAATCCTGCATTACTGATTATTTCTTGTCAGCCATTTTGGAGGAGATGAGCTAGACAAAGTCACTTAGTAAGATGATTCTCAATAGCAATGCAACCATCAAGACTTTAGGCAAAATGAAAGATGTTTTCCACATTTATTTTAAGATTTTTTTTCCTTTTTCTTTTTTTGGAGAGGGAGAGAAAAAAAACCTTCATTTTTAAATTTCAAGCTTCAAATTTATATTATGTACACTAAGTACTATATAGATGTCTTTAAGATATCAGTATTTGACTTGGGGCAATATTATTTTTTCTGAATTTATTTGGAGAAATACAATGTAGCCATTCAGTTTATAAACATAAAAAAGTTAGAAAATGGCATAAAAATAATAATTTTAAAATTGACCCAGTGTTTTCTTTTGATATTTACTGGGATAACATATATTTAGCATTTATCCTTAAGATTGGTAAAACATGTTATCAAGGTATTATGCAAGAGGAGGCATCAGGTGGAGTGGTGACTAAGGTGCTGGACTCCTATATGAATGACCATGATTCAAGTCCCAGACCTGGCTAGAAAATCATTCTGGGCATTTTGTGTATGTATCCAAAATCCCAAGAGGAGAATGGAGAAGAAGGGATTGCAGTGTGGCCACCCCCGGTATACACCCAGGGGTTGATTTCTTACTTTCCCTCTCACTATCTCTCTCAGACTCTATGGCTAGCACACACATCCTACGGCAAAAAATTAAAAAATAAAAACAGTATTATGCAAGAGATTACATCTTTTGCATAAGCGGCCCCTTGGGGATTTTGACAGAAACAAAATCTGCTGGTATTGTACACTAAGCTGTATTTGTATCATAAATTACAAGAAGTGGTGAAAGCCTAAACGAAATCTTTAAGGTTGGAAGGACCTTTCATTAGTTAATATTTGGGCTTAAGGAATCAAAATAGTCCCACATTGAATCTCACATCTCTTAAAAACAGGAAGTGTTTTTAGCATCTTAAACCTTTTTTTTTTTGTTATAACGTAAAACTTAATACACTCAGATTTACTTTGAAATATAGTTTACAACCAAATTTATTAAACATACATACACTGCACTTCTGCACAAGAGCAGACTTTAAAAATAGTTTTGAATCTTTTAAATTAGGCCATATTATAAAAAACAGTCCATGGGCTTACATTCAGCAAATTCACACTGGGATAAAGGCCCAAAAATCTACATATGCTGCAAGTTTATTGCATGTATTTATAGGGCTCTTTCCTCCCTAGGTACTTAGAAGTTTCATATTATACAACTCTGTACCTTAAGCAAGTTTTGCAGAGATGATGTGAGATCAGATCACTGTCAGAATAGCTTGTACAGTGATGCACTACAAGAATGTATTTTGAAAGCTAATTGAGTGACTACCAAACACTGAATAAGAGGTTGTTTTGGTGCATTTGTTGGCAGACATCTATTTGCTGCATATAAGAAAGAGGGCCGTTGAGGTGTTCTGTGCTTTATTCTACTAAAGCCCCAAGTGCTCTTTCTATATTCACCATTGTATAGTTTACTAAAATGATACTATACATTTTTTTTTTTGGCAGTGCATTAGATTGTTGGCCTATTGGTTTAGGTATTTCTAGCACATTAAGCTTTCAAATGTTCAATTGATTCTCAATCCTTGTATATCTCAGCTAGATGCTTATAATCTGATTCACTAATTTTCAACCAGCAAATATGATCCATGAGTGATAATCTTAAGTTACTATTTTCCCCCAAGAAAACAACAGAAAGAGTTGATCTTTTAACCATTCCCTATATCAGAAGTTCAGTGGTTTCACTTAAAAATTACTTAATTGACAGGGCTAGCAGGTGGCATAGTGGTTAAGATGTTGTAACTCCCACGTGGCCAACTGTGGCTTGCGTTCTGGACCCGACGGCTTGAAACTCACACCAGGCGTGTGTGTCCAGAATCCCAGGAGGACAGTAGAAGAGAAGGGATTGTAGTACGGTCATCTCCCCAGGAGTTGATTTCTTCCTTTCCATTTTTTGGTCTTTCTAAGTCTCACCAGTGAGCACATGTGACCTACAGCAACAATCTCTAGAAAAAGGAAGAAAAATTTACCCAGCTGAGGGGTCAGCAGGTGCCACGGTGGTTAGAGCACTGGATTCCACATGCCAGCTGAACAGTTTTAGTTGTGGACCTAATGCCTTAAAAATCACGATGGGCACATGTGCCTGAGTGCTCAAAATTCTGAGAGGAGATAGAACAGAAGGAATTGCAGCATGGCCATCTTCTCACTTTCTGTCTCACTGTCTCATTCTGTGTCTCTCCAGTGAGTGTACACCCCTTTGGCGATAACCTAAAGAGAAAGAAAAAAAAAAAAGGTTTTCAATTGAGACACTTATTATCAAGTATAATTATGTAGTTATTTTAAGTTGCACTAGTGATACTACCATTACATCACAGTATATGTGATACACAAATGAGATGAAGTCTGCATTTTTTTACATTAATTAGAAATCTTACAGATTTATTCCTAGTGAATTCGTTTCAGACCAACTGACTATCAGTAAACGTAACTGAATTTAAACATTAGTACTCTTACTTTATGACTGTACGTTAAGTAAGGTTTTAAGTTGAAATGACATTAGTTCCTTAACTGAAGGAAACAGGAACCCCATGGCTTGGTGGTTTGGGAAGAACACTGATGACGGTGGCTCACTAAATTTGGCATAGTCCTGATTAACTTGAGATTTAAAAAGTAAACTGGGACTGGATAAGCTAGCATTTCAATTTTAGTTATTTGGAAATTTTTTGTTATTTTCCCTATTTTGCATGGCCTGCCATGCAGCCGTCAGTGATTTAGCACTATGTCCTATTTCTTTTTTCTTATGAACAACCTTGATCTTGGAATTGTGGTCCTTGGTCTTCTGTCTGCTAAGCTGTTGCTGGTTCTTACTAACATTTCTAGACTGGGGGGGCGGGGGGGGGATGGAATATTAGACCTCTCTCCACCACTCATCTTTAGCTTCTTTGTTACCTTTCAGTCTGCTTTTCAGATTGTAGGATTTCCACCCCCTGTTCTCTGCTGACAAACCTAGGAAAACAGGTCTTTCTGGCGGATCCTTCCCTTTGTCTCAGTACTGCAAGTTTCCATGGGCTGATCTGCTGAGTTAGGCCAACATCTAGGAGTTGGGCCAACATCTGAGTCTCCTCAGCACACATATTTGAGAGAAGTTCTGCTGACTTTAAGCTCAGAACTGTGGCAGTGGCTATCTCTCAAAGTCAAAGCCTCCCTCCCTCTCCAAGATGAGAGGAGGCACTGAGTGAACAAAGCTAACTGAGTGCTGAACAGCTAACTCCCAACCATCCCAGCATCTCCAACTCGACCTTCTCCTCTGTTTTTTCCGACAGAAGGCAAGATTTTTTTCTAACTGCCTCTCCCGTCATGTCATTTAGGCATGGGGTTCATATTCCTTGGATATACCAAATTTCTTAAGAAATTTGAAATTTCCACACTGAAAAACTACACCTAAGGTTCTTCTCTCCCCACTAAGTGTCTCTAGGTACAAAATGACCTTTCTCTTCTGTAATCACAGTTATTATTTTGTAATGGAGTTGATAGTAGGGCAGGTGCCATCTGAATACTATTTATTAGGTTATCGGGAAAGTCATGACGTATTTTTCTATGCAAAAATGTGTCTTGACTTTCCTGACAACCCAATATTTGAATAATTTATGTGAAGCATCAATGAGTAGTAGCCTCAGCTTTCTTTCAAGGGACAGTGTTTTTCTTTAATCTTTTAGAGTGAGGTAGGAGATTTTTTTGAGAGGCATACTTGAATCTCTTTCCATTCTCTTTTATTATTATTATTATTATTTACAAATAAGGTTTAAGAACTCTCACAAAAAGAGTCTGCCCTCAAATAGGAAAATTGCACATTGTTTTATTTCAAAAGTGATAAATTTAGTGCTTAAAAAAGCAGCAGGACTGGGACCAGCAGATGGCATAATGGCTATGTCACTGGACTCCTATGTAGTCAACTGCAGTTCGAGTCCTTGAGCTGGTGGCTTAAATTTACGTCAGGCACATGTGCGTGCGTGCCCAGGATCCCGAGAGGAGAATGGAGGAGAAGGGATTGCAGCGTGGCCATCCCTCCTGGGGGGGGTGATTTCTTGCTTTTTGTCTCTCTGTCTCTCTCTAACTTTCTAGTGAGTGCATGCACTCTATAGCAAAAACCTCTCAAAAAAAAAAAAAAAAAAAAAAAAAAAAAAAAAAGGCAGCAGGACTAACAGAGTCTGGTTTTGGAACTGTGTGCAGGCAGATGAGCAAGTGCCAGGCCAGAAAGCCTTTCTCATAGTGGGGAGGAAAGTGCTTTCACAATCCTGCTCTGCTTGACTCAGTGTCAGTACTGCCTGTTCATCTTGAACTTCATAGCAATAGTCATCAGCAACCATCTCATTAGCAGGACACTTGTGGTTGCAGCTCAGGCTGTGGCTTCTTTGTGCCATCCACTCTCAAGTGGTGGGCTTTGGGCTCTTCTTTGTTTCTCTGAATGGGATCACTGAGCTCCTCATGATAAAATTGGTTGTGCTGCATGTAATTCACAGCCATGTTGATGGGCATGAAGGATGTCTTGCTATCTTCCTTCTTATTCTGCTGCTCTGCTAGCAGGTGATCCCTGGCATACTCTATGGAAATTTTATTTTTTATTTTAGCAGCAATGCCAGGATCCACTTCAGGGATGATGCTCAGCTTCTGGTTGGAAAGCATCTCCTTGATATTCTTTGCTGAGGAAACACAGATGTTTTCTGGACGTCTATAGAGACAGTCCTCTTCATTCTTTGACTTCACTTTCAGTTCTTTATATTTTACGATCCCCTTTCTCTTCTTCAGTTCAGTCTCAATATACTTCATCAAGTCTGTATCCTCATACCTTTGGTTGGTTTCTGTAGAAAATGATGTCCCCAAGTGGTGGTCTCCTCTTTATTAATCTTATCTTTGACCAGCTTGAACACTGGTCTTGGGCTGGCCTGAGACTTTGTGCTGAGCAACTCTAATGATGTATTTTCTTGGGTGGGGAAAGAAAGAAAAACTTAGATATTAAGTTATAACATGAACCAGGTACATTCAGTTATATAATTTAATTCTTTCCATAACCTTATGAGAGCTGTGCCATTATCTTTTGTCAGAAGGATACTCAAATATCCTTTAGGGAAAACCCCTATCCCATGTGAGGAGGAAATGAGGCATGAAGCCAACAGCCAGCCAACAACTCCCCAACCATTTGAGTGAGTTACCTTGGAAGCAGCTCCTCAGTCCAGTCAAAATTTCAGATGACTACAGGCCGGACAATAACTTAACTGCAGTCTCAGGAACGACTAGGAGCTAAAGTCTCCCAAACAAGTTGCCCCTGAGTAGTTGACACACAGGAGCTGTGAGTGTTCATAAATGTTGTTGACTCTCTTAACCACTAATTTTGGGGGTGATTTAATATGTGACAATAGATAGCTAATACAATCACATATTTAGAAAGTGACACTCCTACTATTTGTACTCTGACACTATTATTGCAATAAAAATAATCAAATAGAAATATAGTTATTTAAATTTAGACTAATCCATTGCTTATTGAGTATGTTAAAAAATTTCTTGAGAACATATTGAGTACATTTTCTTCCCAAGAATTATGCTAGATGCTAGGTTGACTTAAACGTAGCTGAACATCTCTCGAACCTAGAGACTTACCTGTGGATGAGAGCCAGATTAGTGGCATCAAACTCATCTGAAGAGCTTCCAAAAAATCCTTGGCAGAGTTTAGTTTAATAAGTAGGATGATTTTGATTCTCAGCCATATCTTCCACTGACATACAGAATTTAAGGGCTATCTCTTAATCCAGACAAAGAAATTCTCTTTATAGTTGTCCACAAATATAATTCTTGCAGCTAAAAACTGATATTATTTAACTTTATAATTTTGAAATATTGTATTCACTTGTAATTGTAAGAAATAATACTCAGAGTTCTCAGGTAACCTTTACCCAGTTTCCTCCAAAGGTAGCATCTTGCAGTACTCTACTGTAATAACACAGATAGGACAGTAAGACTTTGGTACAGTCAAGAGACAGATCATTTCTATCACCAGAAGGATTCATTATATTGTCACACTCATTCTCTTCTTGTTCTCACCATTACCAAATCCCTGGTTACCATTGATCTGTTCTTCAAGTCTAGACTTTTGATATTTTAAGAATGTTACATAAAGTGTAATATTCAGCATACTTTTCTGGAGATTTATACAGATTGTTGCACACATCATTAGTTCATTCCTTTTAATTGCTAAGTAGTATTCCATAATATGGATAGATTTCAGTTAAGTTGGTAATGTTATCTTCTTTACTAAGGTAAGTGCAGGCTTAGAGAAGGATGGGAAATCAGAGGTTGTTTTTACTTGTGTTAAGACAGATAGCCCTTAAACTAGATGTCTAGTAGGGAGATGGTTATTTGAGTCTGAATTTAAGGACTAAAGACATCCTGCCTGTAGAAAGACAGTTGGAGTTGTCTTATTTTGTTTTGTGTTGCTATAACAGCATACCTGAAACTGGGCGATTTATTAAAAAATGGAAAATTTATTTCTCACAGTTCTGTAGGCTGCAAAATCTAAGAACAAGATGCTGATATCTGATGAAGATCTTTTTGCTATGACCTCTCATGGAAGAAAGTGAAAGGTCGAGAGAGAGCAAACTTACTTCCATAAGCCATGTTATAATAGCATTAATCTATTAATGAGGAAAGAGCCCGCCCCGAAGGCTCCACTTCCCAACATTGTTGCATTAGTGATTTACTTTTCAACACATGGATTTGGGGAATACATTCAGGCCATAGTAATGATATTTAATGACATGGGACTAGATGTGAACATAGACTGTGACAGTAAATAAAAAAGAAAAGAATCCTGAGCCCAGAAGCCCTCATATATTTTGATGTCAGGAAAATGAAAAGAAACCAGAAGAGAAAAATGAGTACAAATCAGTGAAGTAGAGGAACAAAGAGTGTGATGTGCTGGCATCTGAGTGAAGAAAGTGTTTCCAGAAGGAGGAAGTGATCAACCATCAAATAAGAAGATAGCTGAAAATTGACTCTTGATTTTGGAAACTTAATGGTCTTTGGTGGCCTCATCAAGATCTATATCTATTGGCAGTGTCCAGAGGAGGAAAGAAGAGAAGAAGACATGAAAATAGGAAGTGTAGACAACTCAGAATTATGCTATAAATGAAAGCATAAAAATAAAGATATGAGGAAAAATGAAGTTATTACTATACAGAACAACTAATTATATGCATACAAACTTGTATTTATATATGGAATTTGAATTTATTTTGATTGACAATGAAGTCTAAAATTTCATATAGTGAAAAAGTCTTCAATAGGCTTGATAATCTTAGCAATAGCATTTATATTTGAAGAAGATTTAGTTAAATATGAGTTGATCTCTTCAAGATGTTTAATTTTAAAGTCTTTTTTTTTTGGATGTCATTTGGATTTGCAATTTGTTAACCCTTTCCAATAAGGGGCCCCTAGATGAATATTTACTTAGCAGTGATAGAAAATTTGATATTTCCATAGTATTTATCAGTTTCTGTTTCAGAACAACCATTAAAGAATAGAAACTTATACTGAAAGTATAGGAAGAATTTAAAGAGCTATTGTCACAAACCAGGGAAACTGAGTCTCAGGCCATAGAGGAGACATGAAATAGGAGGGACAAACTCATCTATAACTTCAAACACTAATTATCAGCCTCTTGAACTATGTGACTTTCTTCCACTTTTTTTCATTATTTTTCTTTTAGAAAGATTTTGCTATAGGGCATGTATGCATGCCAGAGAGAGAGAGAGAGAGAGAGAGAGAGAGAGAGAGAGAGGACTGAGAGACAGAAAATGAGAAATTATCCCCTGGAATGGTTGACCATTTTGCAATTCCTTCTCCTTCATTCTCCTCTCAGGATTTTGGGCACACATGCACACGTGCCCGGCATGAGTTTTAAATTGCTGGGTTTGGGACTTGAACTGTGGTTGACTACATGGGAGTCTAATGATGTAACCATTATGCCATCTGCTGGCCCCTTTTTTGTTTTGGTCTATACTGAAATATACTTATTTTGAACTATTTCAAGCTTTCCAATAGCAAAGTCATTCAATCAGATGAACTTTCTTTTTTCTCTAAGACTTTTGACTCTACAGAGCCTTATAACTATGCCATGTATTCTCCAAACCTCTTCCTTTTTCTACTGAAAATTGTGTAGGGTACACTTCTGAGACTTCTGCAGTGGGGTGGAGTCAAAGGAATGATGGTAAGAGTAATTTATACCATTTCCAGACTGAAGTCTTGCCCTTAAGAAAACCTCTACACAATTCTTCATGCTGTCTTCCATTTGTGTGGTTGTCAGATGTAGAAGCTTCCCTGAAAGAGCCTGAATCTTGAATCACTGTGGAACAGAGTCTTACCTTTGGACAGCATTGCACTGTGGCATGAGAAAAAAAAAAAGAGCTTTTATTACATTGAATCTCTGATATTTTGCAGTTGTTTGTTTCAGTAGTGAGTGTCCTCTGTTTAATACATACTTCTTTGGATGAATGCGATGAGTATTAACTCTGGTCAACAAATTCTCTGAAACTGAATTTAGAGACAAAGAGAGACCATATCAGCAAATGATTTGCAAACTGGAAAGATATAGATTTTGACATAAACTGAAAGCATGCTTAGATGGCACAAAAGGAGGGGTTGTCTTATAGAAAAAAGGTTCCTGGTTAGGTTCCCACTTCTCTGGACCAATCTAGTCTTGTGTCAATGGCAGGGTTGTAACCAACTGAGCAACCTGGAACCTGTTAAATTTCAACCAAAGTCTGTACCTTGGGTTAACTTGGTTTTGGCTTTCAGTTGGAGTGAGTTCAGTTTCAAGGTGTCATGTGAGCATAATTCTGGTAGAACACAGCTGTTCAAATAGGCTAGATTAATTTTTTTTTTTTTTTTGGAGAGGTTTTTGCCATAGGGTACATGCATCGCCAGACAGACAGAGAGAGACAGAGAGACAGAAAGCAAGAAATCACCCCTCCAGGGGGGATGGCCACGCTGCAATCCTTTCTCCTCCAATCTCCTCTCGGCATCTTGGGCACACATGCACACGCGCCCGGTGTGAGTTTTAAGCCACCGAGTCCAGGATGTGAACCATGGTTGACTACGTGGGAGTCCAGTGACATAGCCATTACGCTAACTGCTGATCCCTAGGCTAGATTAATTTTTTTAAGAGAGCCAGAGCTTGGTCCTAATATGAGGAGAATCAGTAAGAATTGAAGGTAGAACACAAAAGAGAATCAATACCAGAGGGCTGCCAACTAAAAATATCTGAACACTTAAAATCCAGCCAGCCAAAAAGACTCCAGAATGTATGTATGCCAAGGACTTGGATAGAATTAAAACTTTGAAAGTTTCTTTTTTGACTTGAGTAGAGGTATTAATCCAGGTACAACTTGAAGTATTTATGATTGCACAGATACCATCCTTTACAACCAGGGGATAATCTAGTATAAAAATTTATACAAAACCATCTGAGTAGTTAAAACTTTGAGCACAACACAATATAGAACACCAAGAAACTGAATACAACTTCCAATAACAGTCTCCAAGTTCCAGGTTCCAAGCATTTTGTTTAAGAGTTGCTTAACCTGAGCCCATGAATTCATGAGAAATAATATTTTTAAGAAAGAAAAGAGTCTCTAGATTTTTAAAAATAATTTAAAAGAATTTTTTCAAAGCCTGAAGATAAAAAGAAACAGTTAAATAAAGAGTTCAAATAATCTGGAATATAATTTGCAAGAAAAAGTAAAGAAAAATGGTGAATTAGAGCAAGGGATATCTGAACTTAAGATACCCTTGGAAAAAGAAGTTAAATTAATATGAAAATGAAGAAATTAGTTTCCAAGGAGCTTCAAAAGTCAGTTGATTTGAAATGGATATTCAATTAAATATGTAAAACATAAAATTGATAATCATGCAGCAAAACTTCAGCAAGACTCATCATCTTTCAAAACAATACAGAGGAATGTGTAAAACTAAATAAAGAAGAGAGGACTGAAGTTGAAACATCAAAAATCATGTGGAAGTAAATATGGCAGAAGCACCAGCTCAAGAAAACTTAGAGCAGTTAAGAGAGAGTAATTATGCTTCCATAGGAAGTGAAATGGAACTCAGATTTAAAAATCAGGAATCCGAATTCTTCAAAATAAGAGATTCTCAAGAAGATTCTAATGAAACAGAATTGGAAAAATATAAGCAACCCTGTCTAGAAGAATCACAAATTAGAACTATTATCAGATAAACTGAACAGACAGCAGAAGTCAGTGCCAAACTTCTTGTGGAGAAACAGCAGAATAGGTCTCTGCTCAACAGTCTTACTACAAGACCAGTCCTAGAGTCACCTCATGTTGGAAATCTTAATAACAGTTTAGTGCACATCAGAAATCTTATTTTGAGAGAAACCTCAGTGATGATGCCTACTTCAGTCTCACGACCTTCAAATAGCAGCATAGAGAACTACTTGTTCAAGGATGCAACAGGAGTTGGAAAAAAGTATAGAGAATGAAGAGAAGCTGCTACTGAGTTTGCACCTGTATTTTGTAGAGCATCTCCTTGAAGATCTACTGATGAGTCAAACTGAACTAAAGATCTACAGAAGCATCAAAAGAATATGTACAGATTCTGAAGAAAAAGGACATTATCTGAAAAATAAAATTTTATCCACTAGACTGTTTACATAAACTTTTATTTTCCACTAAATACATGACATGCACAAATCTTTATTAAAGACTTTTTTTTATTAAAAAAAAAATAAGACTTTCCATGTGTCAAACAAATCAAAATTAAACAACTAAAAGTTCAGGAATGGCCAGCAGGTGGTGTAGTGGTTAAGATGGTAGTCTCCCACCTAGCTGAATGTGGTTTGAGTCCTGGATGCAATGGCTTGAAAACCACTCCAGGCATGTGTGTACATGTGATCCATATCCCAGAAGGAGAATGGAGGAAAAAGGATTGTGATGTTGCCATCCTGCTAGGAGGTGATTTCTCACTTTCTCTTTCTCTGTCTGTCTTGGGCAAGTGCTCATAACTTATGGCATAAACCTTAAAGAAAAAAAGTTCTAGAGTAAATAGTTTGACAAGGTTTGAATTCCACTGGTCGTAGTTTTTGCTTGGATTATAATGGTGACCAAGGACCATTGTATGCTGTAAAGTGAGCAGACCTCAAGAGGTATTCAATTTTGTAATTAGTCTGGTGATACAATTAATAGTGACATGGAGACCCACTAACAGAAATGTAAATATTAGGAAAACTTGTAACGGAAGACTTGCTATTTACTGGTCAAGGGGCCCACAAATAACCATTACCCATCTCCACAAATGCATTATGCACTACTTTCCTGAATTCTCTTAATGTGTTTGGCTCTTGTGTCTCCAGTAATTAAGTCCTTCATGTTATTAAAATCAGGGTAAAGATAAATGCAGCATTTGGTTTTGTTCGGCACCATGCATAGGTCCCCACTTGTGCAAAAAAGAGATCGAGAGCTGCATAATGTTTTAACAAGTGTTTTTGATAGTTCTTTCTCTTCTTTTTTTCTTTTTTTTTTTTTTTAAGAGGTTTTTGCTATAGGGTGGGTGCTCTTGCCAGAAAGACAGAAAGAGACAGAGAGACAGAAAGCGAGAAATCACCCCCCAGGGGGGATGGCCATGCCGCAATCCCTTCTCCTCCATTCTCCTCTCAGGATCTTGGGCATGCACACACACGCACCCGTCGTGAGTTTAAGCCATTGGATTCGGGACTTGAACCCTGGTTGACTACGTGGGACTCCAGAGACATAGCCATTATGCCATCTGCTGGTCCCCTTTCTTTTCTTTTTTTAAACAATTATTTTATTTTATTTTATTTTATTTTATTTTATTTTATTTTATTTTATTTTACTTTATTCATTGTTGTTTTAATTTGACCAGAGAGAAACAGAGAGAGAGAGGGAAAGAGAGGAAGCAAGCTGCTAGGTCTGGTACTTAAACCATGGTCAGTCATGTAGGAATCCAATGCCCCAATCACTATTCCACCTGCCAACCCCATTTTTTTTTTTTTCTTTCTGTTTGGTTACTTGGACTAAATCAAAGGTTATATCTTCAAATTTAGAGATTCTTTCTTCTTCACAATCTATTCTGTTGTTGATACTTTCTACAGAGTTTTAAATTTTAATATTGTATTCTTTTTTTTTTTTTTGGAGAGGTTTTTGCTATAGGGCGTGTGCGCTCACCAGACAGAGAGAGACAGAGAGACAGAAAGTGAGAAATCACCCCCCAGGGGGGATGGTCACACCGCAATCCCTTCTCCTCCATTCTCCTCTCGGGATCTTGGGCACGCATGCACACGCGCCTGGTGTGAGTTTTAAGTCACCGGGTCCGGGACGCGAACCGCGGTCGACTACGTGGGAGTCCAGTGACATAGCCATTATGCTAACTGCTGGTTCCCAATATTGTATTCTTCATCTCCAGAAGTTATGTTTGATTCTTTTTAAAGATGGCTATCTCTTAGACATAGAATTCCTCATTCATGTCAAAGAAAGATTTTTCTAATTTCTTTGAATTGCTTGTCTGTTTTCTTTTGCATCTATCTCATTGAGTTTTGTTATAATCAACATTCTCAATTCCACTTCTAACATTTCCGTTACTATCTACTGTCAGTGAGGAGTTATTTATTGTTCCTTTTTGGGAGAGATATTTCCTTTTTTCATATATCTTGTGTCTCTACATTGATTTTTTTAGGCATCTGGTGGAGTATTCATTTCTTCCTGATTTATGAAGTAGGTTCTGAAATGCTGGGAATGGAGTTATGGGGGAATAGAGATGATATTTTCTTTAAGGCTGTTGTGAAAATAAAATAAGGTACTAAATGGTGATTAATTTTTTTTTACCCATTTTTTTTTGTTTGTTTTTTTTGAGAGGCTTTTGCTATAGGGCACTTGCGCTCGCCAGACAGACAGAGAGAGACAGAGAGACAGAAAGTGAGAAATCACCCCCCGGGGGGATGGGCACGCTGCAATTCCTTCTCTTCCATTCTCCTCTTGGGATCTTGGGCACGCACGCACACGCGCCCGGTGTGAGTTTTAAGCCACCTGGTCGCGAACCGCAGTCGACTACGTGGGAGTCCAGCGACATAGCCATTACGCTAACTGCTGGTCCCAATGGTGATTAATTTTTAATAAAGCAAGACAAATAATAGCATAAATGATTGATATAACCAGATAGTAATGTTATTTCACTCCACAAATGTAAGGGAAAACAGTTAGTAACAATGGGTTTAATGTGGTTTTCGGATTGAAGCTTTTTCCACTCATTGTTTGACTTTTCTTTTTCTTTTAAACAATGAATCCTAACCTCTCTCCCACCCAATATATTCCAGGACATTTATTTATTCGTTGCTCACCAGAGGGAGACCTTTTCCAGCTGTCCTCCTTTTCAGAGGTATTGTCTTCTGTATTGGAAATGGAGTTCTTCAAGGCTACTATCTGACCTACTGTGCCGAATACCCTGAGGACTGGTACACAGATATCCGGTTTAGCTTTGGTAAGTGAATCAAGCCATTTCTCAGTTGTCCTAGCAACACTCCTTCCAAGACTAAGCCATTACCACCTCCCAGTTATCATCACCTTTCCCCAGCCTATTGCAATAACCTCCTAAAGATCCCATTCTCCTTTTCTCTCACTTCATCCTGGTCTTTTATTTATACAGAAGCCAGAGATTGTTTAAAAACATATCATGCCATTTCTCATCTCAAAACTGTGATAAATTTCCCTTACTCTCAATACAAAATATAGATTCCTTAACATTGCCTGTAAGACCTGTATGTTCTTAATCCTTCCGATTTTCCAACCACCTTCTTTCCCTCCTTCTACCTCTTTTCCTGTGCTGTAGTATCAGTCCTTCTCCTGATATACCAGAAATTGCCCACTTTGTCCTGCCCTAGCGCTGCCGTACAATAGTACTCCCTCTGCTTGGAATGCTCTACTTCTCCATTTAATCATGGAGCTTGGTCTCTCATTTTATTTAGATTTCTACCAATTTTCACTTTCTCAGAGAGTCTTTTGACTACCTTAACTAAAATAGTTGAAAACAGTGATTTTTGAGTTTTCTGCTTGTTTTTAATGAGCCGAAGTATAGAAAGGTTCAATTCCTTGGACAGCATTTTGGTTCAAATCAAAATAATAGGATAATAGGTACTATTGTTAATTGCTCTTAGCATCACAGAACATATCCTACCCATTAACTTAGTAATTCTGGCTCTATCTCCAAAACATGTGCCAACTAGGCCCTGCTCCCTCACTTCATTCTAATCCAAGCCACAGTTGCCTCTTGCCTGGACTTCTACAATAATCTTCAAACTGAGCTTCTTACCTCCATGCCTGTCTTTCAATAACCCATTCTACACACATTGCGAACACGAATGGTCAGAAGATTAGTTTCATGACTACCAGTCCATGCACCCAATAGAGTATTCTGTAGCTTCCAAAGAAAGAAAGAAAGAACAAACAAAGGAAGATCTGTGCACTCATGTGAAGACACCTCCAGGATATGGGGTTAAATAAAAATAAATAAATGTATGTTCACACAGTTGTATGATACTTTTTATACAGGAATGAGATAAAAGAGAATGTGTGTGTATATGTGTAACTAGATAAGAAAATAATAGAATTATAAATAAGAAATGAATAAAAAGTTTCTCTATCTGTAATGGGTAAAGGACATAATGACCAGATACCATGTGTGGTTCTACACTGAACCTTGGTTTGCAAAAACCACCTATAAGAGTGATTCTACACCCATGGGCAGAGTTTTCTTTTACTCTTTTCTTTCTTTCTCTTTCTTTCTTTCTTTTTAGTTGTTTTGTTTTGTTTTGTTATAAGGAATGTGCACTCACCAGAGAAAGAGAGAGGGAAAGTGAGAAATCACCTCACAGGGAAGATGGCCATGCCACAATCCCTTCTCCTTTCTCTTCTTGGGATTTTGGGTACATGTGCACATGTGCTTGATATGAATTTCAAGCTGCAGGTCTGGGACTTGAACTACAGTTGGCCATATGGGAGTCTATCGCCTTAAACACCACACCACCTGCTGGGCCCCAGAACTTTTCTTTTAATGAAGTTTTATTTTTTGATTCATAAAATTTTATTACCTAATTTTTAAAAAAATAATTATTTTATTTAACTTCATTTATTTATTTACTTATTTTTTTAAAATGTGGCCAGAGAGAGGGACAGAGAGAGAAAGTGCGAAAGCAAGATACCAGGTCCGGGACTCGAACCATGGTTGGCCATGTGGGAGTCCAGTGGCTCTAACCACCAAGCCACTTGCCAGCCCCTTTCATTATCTAGTTTTAAAAACTAAGCTGAAGAAAAGTTCTGTTCTCTAAAATTGGAAAACACAAGTGTACCTTACTGCATATTAAACTGGTAATATAACTACACAAGAGAATGATTTATGTGTTTATTGGAGACATAATGGGTAGAGAAACAAGTTGAATTCCTCCATGAGAAAGTAAGCTAATTGAATCTAGAACAGGGAACATTCTGAATGACAACTATCTATCTTTTCATCAAATCATTGTCCTGAAGGAAAACAAACAAACGAACAAACTAAAAATCCCAAAGAAACAAAAAGGCAGGGGTCTGGGTTACATTAAAAAAGCCTTAAAGTGGTCAGCAGGTCTGTCGTGCCCTATAGCAAAAATGTCTCTAACAACAACAACAAAAGCCTTAAAGGACATAATAACCAGATACCATGTATGGTCCTATTCTGGACCTTGGTTTGCACAAACCCCCTGTAAGATGGCATAATGGTTACGTCAGTGGACTCCCACATGGTCAACTGTGGTTTGTGTCCTGAACCTGGAGGCTTCAAACTCATGCCGGGCATGTATACATGTGTGCCCAAGATCCCGAGAGGAGAATGAAGAAGAAGGGATTGTCATGTGGCCGTCTGCCTGGGTGACTTCTCATTTTTCTGTCTCTCTGTCTCTGTCTCTGTCTCTCTCTCTGGCAAGTGCATGTGCCCTAGAGCAAAAATCTCTTTAAAGGAAGAAAAAAAAAAAGAGAGGCATTTGAGGGACAGCTGAGGAATATGGCCATGAATACTTTATAAAATGAAAATCTGGAAAGTTATTCATTAAGGTGTATAGTGGTAGTAATATCTGGGTGGTAAGAATAGATGTCTTGATTTTCTTTCTCTCTCTCTTTCTTCCTTCCTTCCTTCCTTCCTTCCTTCCTTCTTCCTTCCTTCCTTCCTTCCTTCCTTTCTCTTTCCTTCTTTCCTTCTTTCTTTCTTTCTAGCTTTTGCTGTAGGACATGTGTACTCACCAGAAAGAGACAGAGAGAGAGAGAGAGAGAGAGAGAGAGAGAGAGAGAGAGAGAGACATATATAGAGAGAGGGAAGGTGAGAAGTCATCCTCTGGGGGGATGGCCATACTGCAATCTCTTCTTCTCCACTCTCCTCTCAGGATTTTGGGAACACACACACACACTTGTGATTCATAAGCTGCCAGGTCTGGGACTGGAATCACAAAGCTAGCCATATGGGACTCAGCGCCTTGACCTCCATGTCACCTGCTGGCTCTGGTGTTTTCATTTTCCTATTGCCAAAAATTAGTGCTTAGTATACAACATATATATTTCTTTTACAATACCAATAAACAGAAATCAGATCCTATTTATGCAATAGTATACTCCAATGGAGAGTGGTCATGCTGCAATTCTTTTTCCTCCATTTCTCCATCCTGTCAGGACTTTGGGCACATATGCACATACACCTGGTGTGGTTTTCAAGCTGCTGGGGCTGGGATTCAAACTACATGGTCTTCCATGTGGGATTGAACTCCCTTAATCATGGAGCAACAGAGCTAGCCCTTGCCTGATGTATTTTGATTAGCACAAATATACTTGGTTGAGAGGTAAGATTGGGCCTCTGTGTGAGACACAGTGTTTCTGGGCCACAGTTTCTGGGCCACACTCATTAGGATGCAGCATCTAGCATCCCTGACCCTGGCTGTCCTCATCTCAGACATGGCCCTTTTTGTACCAGTGGATGGTACATGTGGAGTCACCTTCAGGACATGTGATTAACTAAAATAGATAAGTGTGCAACTAGTACATGCAGTATGCTACTTTTAGTGTAAGAATGCACGTGTGTGGACTGGCAGTGGTAGAAACTAGTTTGCTCCTTGCCAAGCCCTATAGTCTAGTTTGTATTACTGTCATGAACATGGTGTACCAGCCAGGAATGTGCTCAGCAACGAGTCGCCAACTAATTGCGACTTAAGCAATGCAGAATTCATATTTCTTACATAATGAGAAGTGTCCAAAGGTAAGTTGTTTCAACATTTCTTTGGTTTCTTTCAATGCCACGAAAAACCCAGGCACTGTCTCTCTCCATGACTCTTAGTATCTTAGGGGGTGGGGGTCTTCAAAAAAGTTCATGGAAAATGCATATTAAGAAAGAGCTATGCATGGAATTCAAATATTTTTAATCTTTATTTTAATTTCATTTTTTCCCCTGAACTTTTCGAAGTTCTCTCAGATTTGCCTGAGTGTAGTCTTCATGTTAGTTACTTCATGAATGCAAGGCAGTGGCTATAGCACAAGGCACGACCATCTGGGAATCAAAGCAGGAGAAAAGAGGGAGTAACGGTATCTGAGCCATCTGCCCTCTTTATCAGAAAAACAAAAGGTTTCCACTCAAGTCCCCCAAAGACTTCCCTTTACATCTTAATGAGAGGACAAGGTCATGTGACCACTTTTCAATCTCTCACTTCTATAGTAGTGGATGGAAAAGGGAAAAGGATTGGGATTATGGTTGAGTCAGCCATCCATGATTTACTTTTGTAAATGAGCCAAGGGCTTGCTATTACTCATTCATTTCCTCTCCTGTCTCCATTGTGTGTCACTGTGTACTTTTAGCTTTTTGTTCTAGGACACAGCACAACCTCTCTTCCACCCAAACTGGAGCCTGGGGCTAGTTGCCTCCCTCCCTTTTTAATTTTTTTTTTTTTTTTTTTTTGCTATATCTTGCTATTACCCTTAGATTGAGGAATGAAATGTCCCTTCCTTCACGTTTAGACAAGAGCATAGGTTGAGAGAAAAACACCAACAGCAGGACACATTTTCATACTTCTTCCCTCTCTCTTCTTTGCCAAGGTGTGTTCTTATTTATCTTGGGAATGGGAATCAACATTCATAGCGACTGGATATTGCGCCAGCTCAGGAAACCTGGAGAAGTCGTCTACAGGATTCCAGAAGGTAATGCCTACCTTGCTCCCCAGGTCCCCAGACTTCCTTAGATCCTGTCCTAGGGATTCTACTCCAAGGAACAAGTGGAGGAGTAGGGGAGCGCAAAAGGTACAAGACTCCCTAGACTGCTCTTGCCTTCCCCTTGACACCTTGTCCCACCACAGTTCATCTGCATTCTTTACTCTGTTCAGCTCAGGAGAACTAGAAGAGCACTTGCTAGGGAAGATGCAAGATCACAATACTCTAAAATGGAAAGAGAATTTGAAATTCGGGTAGGGTGGGAATAGTTGCAGTAGATAAGATTGTCATGTACTTAGAGTGTAAACCTTTCTAGATTAGCGAATGAAGCTGAATCCCAAGGATGAATTGTCCTCTCCAATTGGTCTAGACCTATCTAGTGAGTCATTAAGGGTAGTATTTCCAGCTGCTTTTATACTCTTAAAAGTGAGGAAAACGGTATTTACTAAATCAAAAGTTAAGATGGAAGATCTTATGAATACAGGTACATTTTTGGAGATAAAGGCAGAGATGATTTGAAATCCTAGCTGTTCCCAAAAAACAAGGGTATGAAGTTGACAATTATAAGCCAATGGAAAGTAGGAAATTTGGGGGGAAAATGGAGAGGTAAGACACTTGTGGGACACAGATAAGGTTTATTATCTGTTGACAAGGATGGATATGGTGGTCTCAACTGGGCTGGACTGAGGTGTATAACATGCTGGGTAAAGTCTCTTCACAATCTAAATGATGTATAGCAATTTAATATATGAATAAAATTAATAAAATATATACATAAAAAAGATAAAGTAAAAAAATAAGCCAATGGGAGTGAATCAGTTCAATGAACTCTTCTATATATTTAATTGGATATTCATATATTAATAGGTCAGTGGTTCCTATTCTTTTTGAGGTAAAACAACCTTTTACATAAAAAATTTTCTGATTTATAACACAGTGTTAGTGCAGATTAATATGCATTGATTTAGAAAATAATCGCAAAGCTACTATGAATTTAGTAACACATTTAAATGAACATAAATGTTGTTTATAATTTAATAGTATCCACTTCAAGAAAAAAATATGGTAGGTTCAGATATACCATTCATTGTATTCATAGACAGCTTATAGACACCTTGCAATAGGTCAGTGGTGCTTCCCAGGTTTTGGGGAATTTTAGCTCAAGTTCAACTGATAGAATGTCATCCTAAAGGAAGATAATGTTAGAGAGCTTAGAGGTTTTTACATCTTCATTCACTAACTAGACATGTAATGAAGAGCAGAGAAAGTACGTATAAAACAGATTGCCATGGTTAGTTTCCAACTTCTGAGTTATGATAGAGAATGATTTAAAAATAAAATATTTTTTATATTACTGTTGAAAGAAAAATGGTTCTGGCTGAACTTTAATATGGATCATAAAATTTGAGTGTAGAAATGTGCTGATTTCTGTATACAGTTCTGGAGAAATTTTACTTGGAAGGATAGAAAATAAAACATGTAAAATCAATAGAAGCAGACCCCACCAGCAGGACACACGCCTGTAGCTCCTAGTTGTTTCTTTCCTTCTCATTCTTTCTTTCCTTCTCTTTCTTTCTTTTTTTTCTTTCTCTTTCTTTTTCTTTCTCTTTCTTTCCTTTTATCTTTTCTTTTCTTTTTTCTTCCTTTTATTCTTTCCTTCCTTCCTTCCTTTCTTTACTTTCTTTATTTCTTTCTTCTTCTTTCTCTCTCTTTTTTTCTTTTTCTCTTCTCTCTCTTTCTCTCTCTCTCTCTCTCTCTCTCTCTCTTTTTTTTTTTTTTTTTTTGTAAAGTTGCTACAGGGTGTGTGCACTCCCCATAGAGATGACAGAGGGAAAGAGAGAGAGAGAGAGAGAGAGAGCGAGCAAGCATCCTCAGGGGGATGGCCATGCTACAATCCCTTCTCCTCCATTCTCCTTTTGGGACTTAGGGCACACATGCACATATGCTTGTGATGTTTCTCAAGCTGCTGGGTCTGGGACTCGAATGACACCCAATTATGTAGGATATAACTGCTTTAATTACCATGCCACCAGCTGACCCTCTATTCCCTTCTTTAAACTTTTTATTTTTGTTTATTTACTTTTTTTTTTCTTTTTTTACCTTAGGGTACATGTGCTCACCAGAGAGAGAAAGACAGTAAGAGAGAGAGGTAAAGTGAGAAGTCATTCCCCCAGGGGGGATGGACATGACACAATCTTTTCTCCTCTTGGGATTTCATTTTGAGCATGTATGCACATGCACCCAGTATGAATTTTAAGACACTGAGTGCAGGACTCAAACCACAATAGGCCATATGGGAGTCCAGTGCCTTAATCACTGTGTCACTTGCTGGCCTCTAAACTTTTTCTTTTTCTTCTTCGTATTTTTTATTGCCAGAGAGTTGTGTATGTTTGCCAGAGAGGGTGGTGGTGGGGAGAAAGCATACCCCAATGGAGCAGAGTCACGCTGCAATTCCTTCTCCTTCATTTCTTCATCCTGTTAGGATTTTGGGCATGCGTACACATGTTCCTGGTGTGTTTTTCAGACCACTGGAACTGGGATTCAAACTGTAATTGACCATGCAGGATCTGGCTCCTTTAACCAGTAGGCTAATGAGGTTGGCCTTTTAAACTTTTTTTTTTTTTTTTAAAGAAATTTATTTAGTTATTTAGAGAGTGAGCAAGAACCCCTGATAGGGTATTAACACCATGATTTACTCTCAGCTTTAGCCAGCTCTGAATCATGGGCTTGTGCGTGCCCAGGGTACTCAGGGAGGTTCCACAAACTGGCAACCTTCCCATGTGGGTGTGGCCTGCAGAGCTTTGCACTCTCGCTGTTGCACCTGTGTCCAGTTCTCTTTCTTTAAACTTGAGCAGAGTATAGGAGGGGTGTGTATATGGGCAGGGTGGTGGTGGTAAATGCCAAAAGACATTCTAATAAGTTCTCACCTCAATTAACACAGTGCTGTTTTACTTTGTGTGATTGTGAATGTGGAAAATGCTGACTGGCTGTGTGGGTGTCCAGGGAAGGAGTAGGAAGACAAGAGGCAGCCTGAAAGTATTCCTTAATGCAAAGAAACCAAACCCAGAGCTCCTATCCCTCATCCTTGTCCCGCCCAAACCTAGTGGTCACACTGTTGTTAGAAATTTGGATAGAACCCATCAAGCAATTAGGACCACTTCCCCCAATTCCAGAAGTTCTAAGAGAAAGAGGCTATCTTTGCTCTGTTTTCCCGTTTCCCTAAGAGGATTCTATCAAACTCCCCATAATACGTCTAGCTGTCTTTATATATTTTGGAACAAAACAGAGGGGTTTTATGTCGCAACAGTTCAGTTCTGACTATTGCCTTTTTGATTCTTTTGCATGCAGGTGGCTTGTTCACGTATGTTTCTGGAGCCAATTTCCTTGGTGAGATCATTGAATGGATCGGCTATGCCTTGGCCAGTTGGTCCCTCCCGGCACTTGCATTTGCATTTTTCTCCCTTTGTTTCCTTGGGCTGCGAGCTTTTCACCATCATAGGTAATTTTTCATTAAAGGCGGCATCATCCCTGTAGCTTTGTTTTCCAAACAGGCTTTTGGTACATGGGGTCAGACTTAGAAAGCTAACATGTTTATTTGTTCAGGAAAGAGCGATACAATAATCTGGACTGGTAAATCTGACTTTTTAGGTTTTTATTGAAGTTGGAGTTAAGCTGGATGACAGTAGCCATAACATATTTTTCTTCTCCTAAGAGCAAAAAATAAGCCTGTGTGGACAGAAGCTCATGGGTAAATTTTGGAAAGCCATTCTGCTTCTGTTATTGAGGAAGCACCTGGTGTCCACACAAGTTAGCCGGTCCCCCTGGCAGACTCACCTGCTGGTGGTTACTGCTTGGAAGTAAGCTATAGGTAAGAGTCCAACGGTGAAAGAAATAACTTCCACTTCTGTACTCCAATTCAATTTCCTTCCACCATCTTTCTTGAGATGTGTACCATGGGTGAGACCATGACCCGCATTTTCAAGGCTTCCTAGATAACTCTGAGGTATAGTTGGGGTAGAGAACCCCTAGAGAAAAGCCCTAGCCCAGTGGCTGTGTGGCTACTATTTTAACTTGAGTCTTGGTGCTAACAGCTCAGGTAATCACAAAGCCTTGGAAACTGTAGAAGGAGTATTTTCCCTGGGAACTGGGTATAACACAGCTTATTTGTGTACTGCCCTATTTCCTCATTCTCACCCTCCACAACTCATAGTCAAGGCTGTCACTGGCTTCCTGGGAGGGTAGGACAGCAATTGTGTGTGTGGTGCAGTTCTAAGACTGCCCCACCTGCTGGGAAATGCTAGGAATTGCAGGCATTTAGAGTCTGATCTGAAGGTCTAGTCTGAACCTTCACTAACCCCTACTTTTCTCTTTACTCTTTTAAGCTGGGGTGTGATGCAGACAAAAGAGTTAACTAAAATTATTGCTGAAAGGGAAGGGGTAACCTATTAAGTTGTTACCAGGCTTTAAGCCTGGGTGTGAATTTCGGATCCTTTCCCTAAAATGGCTTTTGCAGCTTTGTAACTCTCTTATAACCTATTCCAGCCACTTCCTAGGCTGGAGGGAAGGGTGGCAGAGGGTTCCTAACACATAAGAGAGTTAGTGTGACAGTTCTCACCACTCTAGGCCCAGCTGATTGCTCACCAGAAGCACAGAGGGAATGGGAGGAGTGAGGGCATCATGGAGCACCCAGAGGTTCCCTGAAAGGTGTGGGCTCTGTCATGCTTGGTGAAGGGAGGGACAGTAATTCCACCAGAATTTCCAGCTGGTGCAATAACAGTATTCGAACTGAGACCTCATGGTGGTAGGTAGCACATGCAGAGGCAGCTCCCTGGGCTTCTCCAATATCAGCCACCTCTTGGAATATATTATTATATGCCCCCCAATTCAAACTAGGGCAGTTTACCAGAGTGCATTATCTTGATTATGACTCGAGGGCTACCAAACTCAGCTATCAATACTTAAGAAGTCAGTCTGGTAACTTAGGGAGGAAGGCTTCTATTTTTTTTTTTTTTTTTGATTTTGTAGATGTCTTTATTAATTTTTAAAAACTTTTTTTTTAATTTTAAATTTTTTTCTTTTTTATTTCATTTTCTTTTATACATTCAATCACATTATTTGGTTTACAAAATGGATATTTCGACAGGTGAACATTTCTCCCTAATACAATTGATGAAACTATAAATTATCTTCAACAGATAATACCACATTTCTTTGTCCCATTGATGCTTTGCCTCCCTATTTTTCTTCTAAATGTCCTTCCTTGGACCCTCCTCTTTCACACACACTATATCTGGTATTTACATCTGTATACTGTGTTTCTATATCCTGTAGTCAATCGGTTTCAGTCATAGAGTGCGGACACTTGGTATATATTAAGTGGGGACATACAATTTACAAGATACATTAGGCAACAAATAATCATAAAGTGTGTGGCTTAAAACAACACAAATTAGCTCTCTCATAATTCTGGAGGCTTGAAGTTTGAAATCAAGATGAGAGCTGGGCCATGCCCTCTGTGATGGCTTTAGGTATGACTTCTTCCTTGCACTTCCTGGCTTCCCATGGTAGCCAGAAATCCTTGGTTTGTAGCTGCATCACTCTAATCTCTGCCTCTGTTTTCACATGGCCGTCCCTACTATGGGTCTCTATTTTTATGTCTCTTCTCTTCTTGTAAGGATATCAGACATACTGGATTAAGGGCCCATCCTACCCTTATGCATGAAAATGTATGATCTCATTTTCATTAATTATTTCTGCCATGATGCTAGCTCCTAAAAAGGTCTCATCCTCAGGTACTTCAACACATCTTTTTGGGGAACAAAATTAATTTTGTAATATACAAGGTCACATTTTCTTGGCATTCTCAGGCCTCATGAAGGGATATTTCCCTGGGAAAATTGCCAGTTCTCTGGGTTAATGTTGCCCATGTTCCTTGGGATCTTTGATTTTCTGTATTTCTCAGCTGTATCCAAATGAGTACTTCTTTATGGCTATTACATTTTAAAATTTGAGTACAATGAAGATAACATACAATTTACTATTTTAACCATTTTTAAGTGTAAAATTCAGCTATAGTAGATAAATTAGTAATGCTACACAATCATGACCACTACCCTCTGGCTATTGCTTTTTATTTTCCAACACAAGAAACTTCAACATTTATAAGAGGTAGGATGTAAGAAGGGGGAAAAAAAAAATGGATAAATGACCATCTGGAATAGTCAGGCCCTAAATAACTGGAGGTTGACTTGTAATGAGGTTTTGGACACAGCTCCATTGTGGTCACAGTGTGTAACTCCTGGTCCATTACACTTATAATTATTCCTTTCTTGTCTTCTAGGTTCTACCTCAAGATGTTTGAGGACTACCCCAAATCTCGGAAAGCCCTTATTCCATTCATCTTTTAAAGAAGCCAAATAAAAAAGGAGCAAACTCTCAAAATACCTATGAAAACTGTCAAGCTGCTATCTTATCTTTGAAGTTCTTCTATATATACACACATATACACAATAGTAGGTCTCTTGGTGTTCTGCCAGTTGGCCTGGGGAGTCTGAGTGGTGTTGCTTAGTTTACTCCCACCTCCCAGAGAGCTCTATTCTGATCTATCAAAGCTTCAAAAAGTCCTTTACCAGACGGAGACATTTGCTTTCCCTTTTAGACTTAGGGATTCCTTTCAGAAAGTGCAAAACTTCGTTGAGGCTGTGCTTATTGAATTTATTAAAAGTTTGCATTTCATACTATACAGAGTAGCTGATTTAAATGCTGAAGCCACGCAGGCCCAGAGAAAAGCTACTCCCAAATGAACACCTACTCATGTCTTTCTTTTCCTAAGTTAAATTAGGAAAGAGTTGCATTTATTAGGCAAATCTTTAATACAGGACCTCTTACCTCAGATTGTTGAAAATGTACTGATGCAGTTCAAATTTGTGCAATGTCTTAGTTGATCTGTTTTCCAGAAGAGTTTACAATTCCTTTTTTTTTTTTTTTTTTTTTGAGAGGTTTTTGCTATAGGGCGTGTGCGCTCGCCAGACAGACAGAGAGACAGAGAGACAGAAAGCGAGAAATCACCCCCCAGGGGGGGATGGTCACACCTCAATTCCTTCTCCTCCATTCTCTTCTCGGGATCTTGGGCACGCACGCACACGCGCCTGGCCTGAGTTTTAAGCCACCGGGTCCAGGACGCGAACCGCGGTTGACTACATGGGAGTCCAGTGACATAGCCATTACGCTAACTGCTGGTCTCCCTACAATTCCTTTTTGAGATACTATCACCCAACCCCCAAAACTGGTGTGAGTTTTCTTGAAGGTCAGATATTAATGGTCATACACAAAAAAAGACATTCCTCTAGATGGCTACTGAGAGAGTAAAAAGCATTTTTTTAATACTGCAAACTCTCCTGTTTTGGAAACCAATGGGAATATACAAATAATGAGAAAGTGTCAAATAAGTAAAAAGAATAAGATCATATGCTGCTTGTCTTGATGAGATGTCAACAACGATGTGAGTACACTAGAAATGCCCAGCAATTTTCCTCTTCTGGAATGTCTTCATCACAGTTTTTAGGACCTGTTCAAGGAAGTGCCTCCTAGGGGTAGCTTGAACATTAGCCTCAGAGCTCCTGGGGGGCAGGGACTGAAAATGGCAGATGGAGGGACAAATGTGGACAGAAACCTGTTGTGATTGGCTCAGACACATAGTTTTATTATTTTTTTTTTTTAAATCATCAAGTTTCTAAGGTTTAAAAATTAGGAGGTTCCTACATAAAATCCTGATCTTCTAGTTTTCTTTAAAAAGTTGGGCAGTCTAGACCTGCAGAACCTTCATTCTCACATAAAGCCTGGGTCTGAGTAGCTGGCAAGCACTTGAGTTTGCAACTGCAGCTTCTTGTGAGAGGAACTTCCCAGCATGGGTGCTGAGACTTGGACTCTCTAAGGAAGGAGCTGAGCACTCATAATCAGAACCTGTGAAGATGTTTATCTCCTCAGGCCTGGGTTTGTGCCAAGCGTTGACAATATTTAGCAAATCTTTTTGGGAAATGAGTACCAGTTTTATCAGATGCAGGGCTAAGAACAGAGACTCACTGTATAAGACACAGAAAACTTGAAAGATGCTGTAGATGACTGAAAAATACAAACTGTAATCATATAAAGCAATGTTTTTTGCTGTTCATTAAATGCCTCTCCAATCACAGATGTTAAGAAATTTCACTTGGGACCAGCAGTTAGTGTAATGGCTATGTCACTGGACTCCCAGGTAGTCGACCGCGGTCCGTGTCCCGGACCCGGTGGCTTAGAACTCACGCCGGGCGCGTGTGCGTGCGTGCCCAAGATCCTGAGAGGAGAATGGAGAAGAAGGGATTGCGGCGTGGCCATCCCCCCTGGGGGGTGATTTCTCGCTTTCTATCTCTCTGTCTCTCTTTGTCTGGCTGGCGAGTGCACGCGCCTTACAGCAAAAACCTCTCCAAAAAAAAAAATAAAATAAGAGCTTTTCTTAAATCCTTTATCTTATTACTATGCAAAATTTCCAGGCAAATCATTGAAATGTAATAAGTGCTTAATAAATAGCAGCTACTATGATCTCAGGACAAAACTATTTGGCAATTCCTTTTTTTTTTTCCCATGGGAGAGTGCTTTCTTTTAGGCCAAACTTGGTTTAATTAGGTAAATGACATATTTTCAGGGGGGAAAAAAACAACAACAATCAACCATACCACCATTTCAGTTAGCATGATTGTGGATTTTATTGATTTAAATATAGAGTAGTGTGAACTCTATGTAATCGTCCCTCAATAATTGAGATATTCTCAGTGTTCTAGGGCCATTGTGTTCATATTTCTTTCTAATTCTCCTAAATACATAGTGCAAGAAACATATAGCTAATTGAGGTTTCCCCAGAGTGTTTTTGGTTACAGTAACAGTGTCTTTGCTAACATGATCCTAACATGATCCTATTGCTGAAACCTTCCTAGAGAGAATGATTTCCTGTTGACCATGCAGAACATGTTTTGTTTTTTGAGTTCATACGTAAGGAGCTGAAGCAGACCTTAGACATCAGCTAGTCCCACCCTTTATATTACAAACGGAGCCACTGAAGCCCACAGAGTTAATGCCTCTCCAAGGTACCTAATTTGTCAGAGCAGCCACCTCAACTTGCCCCTTTTAGGGTCAGAAATCTTTTTCTTTAATTTTTCTTAAGGCACAGCAGACTTTCACTAGAGACTCAGCAGAGCCTACACAGATGGGTCTGAACACACTTAACAATCATTTACTGATGTGCTATCTGGAAAATGGAAGGATATTGTTGAATTAGACATGATGCTTTCCCCTTAGGGCCTGCCATTTGGATTTCTGTAGAACTTAAGGAAGAGAGAAATAGCTGCAGCTTAATTCTGTGCCACAATTCACAGACACATCTGTTATCCTGTACATGTTTCCATGAAAAATTTCCCTCACTCCATGAGAGGATCAGGCTGAAGTCCTTGTCATAAGCCTATTTGAAAAGATGGGGTAATTTCCCCCACCTTGATGCAGTAGCAGACACATTTGTGTTCAATACAGAAAATGTTTCAAATCAGAAATTCCTTTTACCCCAACACTTGCCTTCATAGGGAATAATTTGGTTTCACTGAATTCTAAAATGAAAAATAGCTCTAATAAAAAAAATTTACAGCTACATAGCGACCTAGGTGGTTGAAACCCTTTTAGGAACAAATAAATAAACCTATGGTTTTACAACCCTAGACTTCTATAACTCTCTTGACTTCATAGTTTCCTCAAGGTAATCTCACTCAAGAAGCAAGGGAGCGCTCTTGGCGCATGAAGAAACAGATTGAGGAGGAGTTGTTTCCTGCCTGGCCTTCTGATTCCCTAACAGCCTGTGAGTTGGGGGCCCATGCCCTCATTGTTACATGGTGACAATGAATATGCAGCAAATCTTGGAGAAGGCTGTTGGATGATTCACAGCACCGTGCCCTAGCCCATGACTTTGAAAGAGCCATGGAGCCAGATGGCCATGTGGGCGCTTGGGTGATTTAGTAATGCATTCTGTGGGTTTACTTTCTAAGTCAGAGGGTGTATTCATTCTCTCTACAAGTCCACTGAATTGTGATCTTAAAAGTTTCTGTGTTGGACTAGCCTCATAGCACAGCAGTTGGGTCCTTTGTGTAGGGAACTGGATCTCACATAGCCAAATGTGGCTCAAATTCCAGTCCAACAGCTTGAGGAACTTACCAGATGTGTGTGTACGTGCCCCAAATCCTGACAGGATAGTAACGTGGAGGAAGAAGGATTGTGGTGTGATCATGCCAGATTTGGGGGGTGTGTGCTTTTCCTGCTCTCTCTCTGGTGAGTGTACATGTCCTCTAGCAATACAAAACAATTTTTAAAAAGTTCTATGTTATATGTATTGGGTCTCACTTCTTCCCATTAACCTTAGCTTGGGATTTGAATGAATGAAATAAATTGTTGGGGAAGGTTGAAATTTGAACTGAGCCATGCTAGTTCCTTTAGTCCTGTCCTTTTATGGGGTCAGGGTTGGTTTTGCCCAGTGCAGTCAGAGTCTAGATGAGGCACATCCCGTATCCCTTCCCACAGGGCAGACTGTTGGGTGGTGGAGGAGAACAGAGAAAGCAGAGGAGGATGGGGTGTTAGGTGGGGTGGATGGGGGAGCACTGTTGGTGAAGTGAGGCAAATGGCCTTGGGAGAGGGGCCCTTCCCTCGATGAAATGGGCTTCTTCCCTTTCCTGTGTCCAGACTACGTGAGCCTGACCTGTTCCTTATCCTCCCAGGGGAAGTCCCTTGAGACTGAGAATAAGCTCATCTTCGAGCTCCATTTTTATGAGGAGATGCTGAGTTTCTTTAAACACAAGCCATATGGCTGTACCTCACAATAAATAATTTAATGGCATTTCTGTCAGTTCACCTCATAAAGATGGTTTTAGGTCTGTGTTGCAGTGACACTTGCGAGGAGGAGGTGAAGTAATGGTTCTGATGAGAGTGTGGTGACAACCAAGTTCAGTGAGACCCATGGAGAGACAGAGTACCAGCAGAATATACACCCCATCGGGGTGTTCCCTTTCTCAAGGTCTTTGTTTTTCTTTACTCCAGGCTCAAAATTCTATACATAGCAAATGTATCTTTCAAAAATGAAGGCAAAATGTATGACACAAAGATTTTAGAATTTGAAAAATAGTCAATAAATGACAATGGTTTCTGAGCATTGTGCACAGCTGTTACGAGTATTGTGGGGTCCAGACCTCATCTTCTTAGACCACTTACTGCACATCCATCAGAGTGATGTTCACAACAAACCTTCCTGAGAGGAGGGCTAGGCTTTACCCTCACTATTCAGATGTGCCTCGGGTGGGGGGGGGGGTGTTCAGTCACGGGACAGAAAGGGGCTGGAGCCCTCATCCCTACTCCTGAGTAGGGTATATGACTCCTGTTCCCTATGAGACTGACAGCAAAAGTTCCAAGGCCCAAGGTCATGACATTTCCCTATAGAATCGAGTAGAGCCCCTAGAGCTATGAACTTTCCCTCTGACACTTTCCCTGTGGATGTTCTTCTCAAAGTATGGTATGGGGTTCCCTGAATCAGAATTGCTTAAATGCTCCTATTCTGTCTGATCTGCTTTTGAAATTTTGGCAGAATCCCACCACTCCCTCCCCACCTTTTCAAAGCCACCACCACCACCTCTCAGAATAATTGCAAAACTTTCTTACTGGTTTCCCTGCTCCTACGCTTTTTCCCCCATAGTTTGTTCTTGACACAGCAAGCAGCCAGAGAGAGATTTTTATAATGTGAGCCCTTTAACATCACCTTATGAATAATCTATGGCTTCCCTTCTCACTTAAAGCCAAAGAATAGTTTCTTGCAATGGCTTACAAAGGCTTTAAGAACCTGGAGCCCATTGCCTTTGGACTTTATGTCCTGTTACTCCCTGTGCGGCTCACTGCCCACTGCCACAGTGACTTCCTGGAGGTTCCTATTGAAACTCACAACCCCAGGATCTTTGCACATGCTCTCTCCTTGCCTGGAATGCTCTTTAAGATAGCCACATGGTTCACCTCTCACTTCCTTCAGGTATCTGCTCAAGTATCACCTTACAAGAGAAAGGCCTTTTCTGCCAATCATGTTCAATAAATATCCCCCACTCCTACCCTTGGTGTTATGTCTCTTGTCTCTGATACACTATATAGTTCTTTCTTCATGTCTTCATTGTCTGTCTTCCCCCACTGGACTGTAAGATCCCCTCTAAGTGTAGGGACTTGTCTGTTTTGTTCTCTCCTGTGTCCTCAGCACAAAATGGAAACTTGGTAAATATTTGTACTATGGGAGGAGCTATAGCTAGGTTTTCTTTTCTCCAAATAAGGGGACTCTTGCAGGCACAATGGCTCCTACAGTATGAGTAAAACACACGCAAGCTTTAATGTTGCTTCTCATCATCCTGAGACATGGAAGGAATAAACAGAGAAATCAAGCTGAAGAGGATTTAGAGGCTAGGTCAGCCCAGGTAATTAATACATGATACCTGATAATGAGAAGACGGTGGTGTTTGCATCAACAAGTGAGTCAGCAAGGAAGCTGAGCCTTGTCTCATCTGGTCAGCCAAGTGCACAGTGTTCATTGGCAAGTCTTGGCAGATGTAGTGAATGAGGGGCAGTGGCAGGTGCGTGGATGAGGTCTATGTTCTTACGGAGATATGATCATTGAGCTCCTTTATGAGGCATCTGGGAATAGGCTGGTTACTTATTGAGTATAGTCGGGCCAAAAGTAATGGCTGCTTAGCCACTTAACCCACCATCCCTTTAACGACCCATGGAGAAAAGCCCAGTTCTGCACGTTCACTGCCATACTGGCGTCTAAACTCAGTCAACCAAACAAGGGTATTCGACAAGTTCACAAAAAGTGCTTATTGAGAAACATATGTGCAATGTTTTCAATGAGTTCAAAATGAACTCATATTTTCTATCTTTCCATGAATTTTTGGAAGTGCTCTCATAGTGTAGTAATGTTACATTTCAGCTTTATGTTAAGGTCTTCACAGTCGTCTACTATATTGTCAAATAGTATGTGACAAAGAGTCTCATTATAAAGTGTCATTTTTTTTTTTTTTGAAGAATCCCCATAAACGGGATATTGCATTGATCTCTATTAAGGGAGTGCCCCAGATGATGTTTAGAACATGAAAGCTGAGGATGCTATAGTTGGCTTATATCTCATAAGAGGTTAGTTTTTTATGTCTCTTTGCAGTTTGTTTTAAGAAGTCTGACAGTCATATGACCCAAATATCTTCCTTTATCGCTACCCATGTGTCAAAAATTCCTCTCCTGGCACTTATTTTAGGAAACAGTCACTTTTAGTTGAGTTAAAGCACCAAGTGACCTGAAATCACACTAAATTAACTGTATCTTGGCAGCAATGAGGTTGTCTGATTGACCCCTGGTTCTAGGACAGAGAACAGGGCAAGGAAATGTAAGGAGAGGTGCCGGGAGAGGGAAGAGGCTGATTGGTACTCGGAGTGCCCTCTGGTGGGGACTGCCTAGATGCATAGAAGGGTCCATGGGAAAATTGGGGTTGGTATCAGAATTCTGGGCTCCCCAGAGACAGGGAGAGACATCAGAAAGGAAACACCTCAGGAGAGAGAGCTCTGTTAACCCTAAGGAAGACAACAAATATGCTTATGAGTTCCCTATTACTGAAGTTATCTGGAAGATGCTGGAAAATGACTCAGGAAAAGTCAGGTTGAATGGAAGCCAGTATTTAGACTTGTGTTCTCTAAGCCTCTTTCTAGATTTTTCTCTCTAAATGCTAGGTGTTAAAGAAAAATTCCTTAGAAGATTTCCAAGGAGTTTCTTTTTTTGTTTTATTTATTTATTTATTTATTTATTTATTTATCTATGCTATTGGGTACATGGGCTCACCAGAGAGATAGAGAGATAGAAAGTGAGAAATTACCACTTAAGGGGGATGGCCACACTGCAATCTCTTCCATTCTCCTCTTGGGATTTTGGGCATGCACGCATGTGCACCTGGTGTGAGTTATAAGCCGTGGGGTCTGGGACATAAGCTGTGGTTGACTATGTGGGAGTCTAGTGACTAACCATTATGTCATCTGCTGGTCCCTTCGAGGTCTTTTTGACCTATAGGTTAGGCAGTTCATGGAAATCAGACCAACCCTGCATAGGTTTCGTTTTGAGGTGTATACAATTTTTATTGTTATATATTTTCAATTAATGGAGATGAAAAACCCTGATTGACAATATTACTATTGATAATATTTTCTTTCTGAAAGTACATTTTATCAAAATATATCTATTCTATACTTCTTATGCTATTTACGTGATACATCTTTTCCCATATCTCTTTATTTTAAATCTTGCTGTGTCTTCATATTTAAAATATATCTCTTGAGACAAATTTAATCTTGCCCCTCCTTTGACTCCTTATTCTTTAAGGGCATGTGCACTCACTGGAGAAAGACACAGAGAGAGAAAAATTGAGAAATCTCCCCCAAGAGGGGATAGACACCCTAAAATCCCTTCTCTTCCATTCTTCTATTGGGCTTTTGGTCATGCAAGTGCATACACTCAATGTGTTTCTTTTTTTTTTTTTTAATTTTATTTACTCATTCATTTTATTTTAATTTGATCAGAGAGAGACAGAGAGATAGAGAGAGGGAAAGTGAGAAAACAAGCTGCCAGGCCCAGGACCTGAACCGTGGTCAGCCATGTGGGAGTGTCCAGCACCTCAACCACCATGCCACCTGCTGGCCCCCGCACTCAATGTGTTTTACAAGTCACCAGGTCCAGGACGTGAACCACACAGTCAGCCATGTGGGATCACTGTTTGCTGGTTTTCTTGGTTTCTGAGAAGTTATGATCATTCAAATAGCTGTTGACTATCATGTATCATTTTCTTAGGCTAATTTCATAATTTTTTTTTCTCTTTCTGGCTTTCAGTTATTTGAGTGTGATGTGTTTAGGTCCAGTTCTCTTCAAATTGATCCTATTTGGGGTTATGGAACTACTTGGATCTGCAAATTTAAGACATTAACAACGTTTTGGAAGCTTTTGGCCATTATTTCTTTAAATGTTTTTCCTGCCCTCTTCTCTTTTTCCTCTCCCTTTTTGACTGCATTTACACATATGTCAGACCTTTTGAAATGGTTTCATGTATCACTGAGGCTGTGCTCATTTTTTTCCCCTGTTGTTCAGATCGTATACTTTCTATTGATCCATCTTCAAGTTCAGCCTTCAAAGTAAAGCCACAAAAAGTGGGAATTCATTGTGTTCCACTGTGTTCCTTGTGTGGGTTTCAATTGCTTGCTTTTGTTCAGTCTCCAGAGTTTCAGTTGTTTTCGTATTTTGTTCAGATTTTGTAACTCTTACATGCAGCAAGATCGGATTTTTAGATGTTTATTTCCCACACAGTGAGCAGAAACTAGGGCATCATTTTTATTTTAAAGTCAGCACAGATTTAACCCAACTTCTTACAATTTATACAATCATATTCAAAGACAGTTCTCAATGAATTAATAATCATAGTGACCTAAAGTAAAAATTAGAAATTAAATGTTGTTCATTATACCACACTTATTTATGAAGAAAAGAACTCACATATTTATAATATTTTCCATTAATTTGCTTCTAGTTATCTAGAAAGATCTTTCTGACTTTAGATTACTTGATTTCTTTATAAAGAAAAAAAAAGGAAAGAAAAGAGAAAAAGTTAGAGACTATATTAACTTGTCCTGAAAGTTTCTAGTTATATGAGATGTTGCTTACAAAAAAGTTGTACAGTTAAATACTCTGTAGGATAAAACAACCTCGAATAGATTCTTTTCTGAACTATTAACCAAAGCCTTTAGTATGCTAATATGTTATGAGTTTCCAAAAAAAAGATAAAAATAGTATTACCTGTTTTCTTTTAGGCTTTTATATAATGTAGTATGCCACTGTCACTGACGCTGTTTTTATTTTAATTCTTGATATTTTGTTCATCATGCATTTTTTTTCTTTTAAATGCTACACTAAAATGTTCCCTATCTTGATTACTGAGTTTTTTGGTGCCTTCTTAGATTTTGCATAGAAACAGGTATCTCATTCACCTCACCTGCCTCACCCTCATCTTAGTGTTGGCAACAGCTGAATGAATAGATTTACTAATACAGTTTTGAATATCTTAGCTTATCAAATCAAACAAACTCATCAGCTTATAAAATCCTTTACGGTATAAATCTTATTCTACAAACCCCATCTTCACTCTTCTTTAATTCCTTCTTGTCACATGAACATTCTGTTATGTGTTGAACTGTTACTCCTCAAGCTTTTATTACTCTTCCAGAAAAACCAAGAATATTTCTTCCTTCCCATTTCTTCTCTGCTAATCCAAATTCTTCTTCAGAATCCTGCTGAAGTCTTTCTCTTTTTATTTTTAAAATCTACATTTAATCACTATACATCTTTACAGTGTACAACATGGTTTTTTTCGTGTGAATAGAGTACTTATTAGTCAAGTCAAAGGTATTACCATATACATTATTATAAACAGATAACTTTTCATTTTTATGTCTTTCAAATGTTTTGTTTGTTTATTTGTTTGTTTCCCCCGATCCCCTTCCTTCCACCTCCTTTGGTCCACCACTCCTATACCATCACTAGTATCTACAGTTGCCCTCCCTGCTATTATACCTTCCAGTTTTTCAGTTTTGCCAGAGAGTGACAATATTTGATATATATTAAGTAGGAACATGCACTGCCTGTCTTTCATAGTCTAGCTTGCTTCACTTAGCATTACATCTTCCATATTCACCCACTTTGTATCAAATGTCAGGGTCTCATTGTTTCTTTACAGCTAAGTAGTATTCCTTAGTATATGTGTCACATTTTTTTCAATCCACTTATCTGTTCTTGGAGATTTGGGTTGATTCCATGTCCTATCCTGTTCAAGTCTTACTCTCTCTTTTATTTTATTTTTTTCTTTTTCTTTTTTCCTTTGTCACTGACATTTATTACTCTACTTTGATATGCAGCTCCAGAACCCATTCCTTTTGTTTGCATGCACTCTTCAAAGTAGCTAGGACATGGACTCAATCTAAATGCTCCCAAATCAAGTGATGAATGGATACAGAAATTTGGCATTTATACATGGTGGAATGTCACTTAGCCATAAAGAACAACAAATTCCTGGCATTTGGGACAAAATGGATGAGCTGAGGAGATATAATGCTAAGTGAGGTAAGCCAGGTCATGAAAGACAAATACCGTATATCCTCACTTAACAAATACAGGTGTTCTCACTAGTTAGTGGAAGCTAAAGGCTCAATAGCACAAAAGTGAGAGAGTAAAGGTAGATATTAGATGCTGGATGTGGGGAGGGGTGGGAGGAATGGGGAGAAATTGGTTAAAAGACTTGAGAATGAGTGAGCTAATATTAAAACTAAAAATAAGGAAGTCTGGCAGGTAAATAAAAAGTATAAAGGAGCAATCGAAAGGTAGGAGAAATATGACATCAACAGGAATATAGACGTATATTCCTTAGTTCTTGGTCAGAACTACAGATTATATGAATTGTTCTTGCTAAGAAAGGCAGTAGTTCATGGAGCCTTCAGCTCATGACTTGTTATGAACCATGCAAGATGGATAAGTGGAGAGGTAGGCATAGACTAAGGAAGGCAGTAGCCAAGGTCCTTAGTTCACGTACCCAGGTGATAAGATGGGAGTTACTCCCCCTTTGAAGCTTCCCTGATCTTTGGAGGAAGGCCATAGACCCTCTCCCTCTGCTAATTGTTGTCAGTGATTTTATCAGTGGTGCATACAACTTGGTCCTGAATTATGTGCTTCCAGGGATGGTTTTTGGTTATTTTATGAGTGCATGTCTTATCCCTTCTGTCGCCCAGGCTCATGTCTCATGCTTATAAGACAAAGTACTCTTTACAGGAAGTCACATAAGGCTCAGTAATTACTGTTGACTTGATAGGTTGCTCCAGAATTCTCTCAACTCACTCTTGTTCTCTCAGGTCTTTACTCTTATCTTTTTCTTACACACACACCTGAGAGGATCCATAATCTCAGGACTAAACCAGTACCCATCAGTTTTGAACTCAACTTTAAATTCTGGGTGTGAACATATGTCAAATTCGTGCAGGATTTGCAAATTCATGAACATTTTTCTGCACAGTTTTCGGTTAACTCTGTATAGTTTTAATGCCTGAGTAGACTGGCCTCTAATATTGTCTTCCACAAATATAAAAAGCAGAACTCTCTGCTCCTGGAAATGCAAGAATCTACCTGATGGAGTAGTGGAGAGGATGGTGTGCATTTTCTTAATATGTTATCTCTTTTATAAGCTGTGATTAGCTTCATCTCCTTCTTCTCCAAGAACCTAAAATTATGCCAGATCTCCTATCCTTCTAGCTTATTTCTGTACTAACTTGTCTGCTTTATCTGTTCATAATATTGAAACAAGGAGGGAATGAATGTTTAAAGGGTTCTTTATGGCTTGTTAAAGGTCCCCCCCCCCACCCCCATGCAGTAAACAAAATATTTGAAGCTTAGATGGAGAGCAAAGGTGCTGGAACCAAGGGATCTAATAAAGGAAAATCTTATATAACCTTTTTGGGTTTCTTTCTACTCAGTTGGTCTTCAATACAAGAGTCCATATTTTTCTGCAAAGAAAATCATAATCAACTGAACTGCTGATTGATTTTCCAAGACTTTCCTTTGTGTTTATGTGACATATTTTCATGCAGGGTCTCTCTGTCTTGTGACCTTCCTGTCTCAACTTCTTTTGAAATTTTTTTTATTTTTATTATCATCATAATCTTCTTTATATTACATTGGATTACATAAAACTTTACAGTGTATTACATTACTTTTTCAAAAGGGAATGCCATGCGTATCAGTCAGTACAGAGACATTAATCTCCCCACTTCATCATTCAATATCTTTTCAATGTTTTTCCCAATCATTATTATTATTCAAATTATTATTTTTAAACAGTCAATCACTATTTCTCATTTTACTTGTAAAAAGACTTTACCCATCATGAAATACTTCTCAGACCAATCCAGTTGAGAATACTATACATGTCATCATCAACATGTAATAAGCCGTATCTGTTTCCCACTAACGTCCTGCTTCTCTATTGTTCTCTTGCTATCTTTCTCTATCCTCTTCTCTGACCCCCATTCCCCACTGTCTTATTCTCGCTAAGTACTTTCACTGCTTTTATGTCCTCCAATATTTTGTTCTCTACATAGAGTGAGGATAGTTGGTATATATTAAGTGGATACATACAATATCTTTCTTTCATAGCCTGGCTTACTTCACTCAGCAATAGATCCTCCATATCTGACCACTTTATATCAAATGCCAGAGTCTTGTTATTTTTTATGGCTGAGTAGTATTCCATAGAATATATATACCACACTTTTCCAATCCATTCATCAGTTTGTGGACATTTAGGTTGGTTCCATGTCTTGGCAATTGTGAATAATGCTGCAATAAACATTGATGGGCAAGCACTTTTTTAACTGATTTTCCTGTCCTTTGGGTATATACCCAGAAATGGGATTGCTGGATCAAATGGTAGTTCTATTTGTAGATCTTTGAGGAACCTCCATATTGTTCTCCACAGTGGTTGAACCAGTTTACATTCCCACCAACAGTGTAGGAGGGTTCCCTTTTCACCACATCCCTGCCAACAATTATGACTTTTTATATTCTTAATCTTTGCCATTCTGACAGGGGTTAGGTGGTATCTCATTGTGGTTTTTATCTGCATCTCCCTTATGATGAGGGATGCTGAACATTTCCTCATATGCTTTTTGGCTGTTCGTATGTCTTCCTTAGAGAGATTTTTGTTTATTTTTCCATCTTTTAATTGGGTTAATCATTTTTTTTTCACATAAGGCACTTGAGTTCCCTGTGTATTCTGGTTATCAGTCCCTTGTCTGAGGCATATTTAACAAAAATATTTTCCCATTCTGAGGGTTGTTGGTTCACAAGTGCTACTGTGTCCTTTGCTGTGCAGAAACTTCTTAGTCTGATATAGTCCCACTTGTCTATTTTAGGGATTATTGCCTGTGCTTTGGGAGTCTTATTTAAAAAGTCTTTGCCTACTCCAATGTCTCCCAGAGTTTCCCCAGCATTTTCCACCAGTAGTTTTATTGTTTGAGGTCTTAGGTTCAGATCTTTGATCCATTTTGAGTTGATTGTTGTTAATGGTGACAGATGGGGGTTCAGTTTCATCTTTCTGCAGGTGGATACCCAGTTTTTCCAGCACCATTTACTAAAGAGGTTTTCCTTTTCCCAATGGATTGACTGATATCCTTTGTCAAAGATCAGTTGGCTATAAGCTTTGGGGGTTATTTCTGGGGTCTCTATTCTCTTCCATTGGTCCACATGTCTGTTTTTATGCCAATAACATGCTGTTTTGATGACCACAGCTTTATAGTATATCTTGGGATCAGGGAGTGATATGCCTCCTACTCCATTCTTCTTGCACAGGATTGCTTTTGCAACACGAGGTCTTTTATGATTCCAGACAAATTCTATGATTGTCTTTTCTAGATCTGTGAAGAATATTTCTGGTATTTTGATTGGAATTGCATTAAACATGTAGATTAATTTGCATAGAATTGCCATTTTGATTATGTTAATTCTTCCAATCCAGGAGCATGGGATGTCCTTTCACTTTTTTATGTCACTTTCAATATCTTTCTTAAGATTTTCATAGTTTTCTTTATAAAGGTCTTTGACTTTCTTAGTTAGGTTTATCCCTAGGTATCTTATACATCTTGTGGCTACGGTGAAAGGGATTCCTTTCTTCAGCTCTACTTTATTTAACTTGTTGTTCATATATAGAAATGCGATAGATTTTTGGATGTTGATTTTGTATCCTGCCACTTTACTCTATTCACTTATTACTTCAAGAAGTTTTTTCATGGAGACCTTTGGGTCTACTAAGTATACCATCATGTCATCTGCAAATAAAGATATTTTCAACTCTTCTTTGCCTATTCGAATGCCTTTTATATGGTTCTCTTCTCTGATTGCATTAGCTAAGACTTCCAGTACTACATTAAAGAGCAGTGGAGAAAGTGGGCAGCCTTGCCTAGTACCCTTTTGTAGTGGAAAAGCTTTTAGCTTTTCCCCATTCAGTATATCAAAGATGTCCATTGGGGAGCCAAAACCACCACCTGCTCCACCCTCTTTAATTGCCTGCTCTCCTCCTTTGTTATAATTCCCTTTTCTTTGCATCAGAGAGAACTTCATAAGCTTGAGAAATCTGTTTAAACTTCTCGCCTTCATTTGGATTCTTACCGAGGTGGTACTTCAAGGTCAGTTTCCTGTAAGCCTTCTTCAATTCTCTCTGGGTAGCATTGGGTTTGACCCCCGCCCGAAACATCATAGTAAGTCGTTTCTTTCACCATTTTCTACAGCTGGTGAGCGGGCTGAGGCCGGCGTGGGGGAGCGGGAAAGTGTGCGCAGCTGTGAGCAGCTCGGGCAGCCGCCGCTCCTCAGCTTCTCACCGAGCTTTCTGTAAAGTTCCGCCGGTCTCAACTTCTCTGGCAACTGTGACCAGAAGTGTGCACCAGTGCACATGTCTCCTATAAGGTGGGTTGGGAATTGAATCCAGGCTTTCAGGTGGCCTCAGTCAGCCAACCAGAAATATTCAATGTATGCTACTACAGCTAGTCCACTAAGCCTTTTCTTTTTTGGGGGGTGGGGGAAGAAGGGGGGATTTGTTATAGGGTGTGTCCTCACTGGAGAGAGAGAGAAACAGAGAGAGGGAAAATAACAAATCACCTCCTAGGGGAATGGCTACACCACAGTCCTTCCTCCTCCAGTCTGCTCTTGGGATTTGGGGCACATACACACACACACACACGTCCAGCATGATTTCCAAGCTGCTTGGTCTAGAACTTGAACCATGACTAGCCATGTAGGAATCCAGCATACTACCTGCTGGTCTCCTAAGCTTTTCCTTTAACCCTACCTATTTACTAATGCATGCATCCAGTTGCTTCCTGGCCTTTTGGCTATAAGTAAATGTAATGAATGCCTCATTTTGGTGCTCCCTGAATGCTCATTTACTAATTTAGTTTCTTTAAGAGAGTCAATTTAGGGCCTTTGGAATGGGCAGGAGGCTGCTTAAGATGATGTCTTTGGAGATAGGCCAGAAAAAGAAAGTGCTTGGGGAAGAGAATTGGACTACTGTCTATGCTTGTCATGCCATTTTTGTCCTCATGGGGCCTGTATTGTAAAAGTGAACATGACTCTGGGGAATGAGAATCAATTCATACCAGCTGTTTGTTCAACTGAAATGGTCTTTTGCCAACTCCCAGGATCCTTCAATGTCAGCCTCTGTGGCCATCACAGGTTCTCCAGGAAGTAGTGCAGAGGGAAAAGTTCCAAACAAAACTATTGTATTACAATTGCAATTTTCTCTCAAATGCTTGGTCAGCTGGACTAATCACTTAATTTTAGATTGGGCTAATTCTCATACCAAAAGCAAATGGAGGAAACTTGATCATCTTGTGTTGAGCCACTCCAGATTTTTAGCTTTCTGGGTGAGGAAAGGTGAAGAGCAGTTAAGTCAAGGGAGAGCATACCAAAGATGAAAGGTTTTTCTACCAAGTCTGGCTCAGCAGTCACCTAAGTCAATTTATATCTGCCTTCTTATCATGAGATCTAATCCTTCCCAGCTGTTCAGGGTACTGGGCAGGGGGGTTTCCAAACAAGAGGAAACACCAGAATACCTCATTAAGCCATAAATTGGATTCACAGTAACTCCGATTTAATCAATACACATTGTACTCTTATATTCAAAAATCAGATTATGTTCCATAAACATGTACAATTTAGTATATGTCAGTAAAAAAACTTGGAAGGTACAGATAGTAAGATAAGTATGACTTGAAGAGAAACAATTAGGCTACTGAAATAAAATGTAGATCCTAAACAAAAAATAAATTCATGATTATTATGGTAAGAGAGTGTGTGTATATAATATATAAATCATCTTAAGATGGCATGTCTTACAATAAACCAGGAAAAGAAATAGTAAATGATATTTTAATATGTTTAGTTATTATAATTATATAATAAATCATTTATATTATATTTACATAAAAATGATATCTTCAATATGTTTTCATGGGACAATTGACAAATCGTCAATTTGAGAAAAAGTTACATTAATAATTCACTTCATACAGAAAAGTAGGTTTCCATTAGATTAAAATAATAAATGTGTGAAAAGTAATTTTGAGGATCCCAAATAGAATCAACCCAAAAAGATCTTCTTCAAGACACATCATAACCAGATTCACCAAAACCACAGAGACAAGATACTAAAAGTGACAAGAGAAAAACATTAAGTTACTTATAAACGATATCCCATCAGGCTAACAGTGAACCTCTCATTTTAAACAGTGTGAGCAAGGAAAGAATGGAAAAATATATTCTAAGTATTAAGTGAAAAACAATTTCAAGGGGACCAGCAGTTAGTGTAATGGCTATGTCGCTGGACTCCCATGTAGTAGACCGCGGTTTGTGTCCCAGACCCAGTGGCTTAACTCACACTGGGCGTGTGCATGTGTATACCCAAGATCCCGAGAGGAGAATGGAGGAGAAGGGATTGCAGCGTGGCCATACCTCCTGGGGGGTGATTTCTCACTCTCTGTCTCTTTATCTCTGTCTTTCTGGTGAGCGCATGCGCCCTATAGCAAAAACCTCTCAAAAAACAAACAAACAAACAAAAACAATTTCAACCAAAAATACTATACCCAGCTTCATTATCCTTCATATGGGAAGAAAAGACAAAAACATTCTCAGATAAACAAAACCTAGAAGAATTTACCAACACCAGACCAACTCTCCAAGAAGTCCTGAGAGAGTGCTATAACAGGAAAACTAGACAGCACCCAGAGATAGCCCTCAAAACCCCCAAGAAAATGGCCAACTTAATGGTAGGGATAAGTACAGAGCTGAATGTTAACTTTCAGAATTGAAATGGGAAGACCAGACCACAGCAGAAGAGAGATTAATTACATGTGACTGAACTGGTGAAATAGAATTTTATGACTTTTGACTAAGACATTACTGATTTTCTTCTATGTTTTGTTTTCCAGATTTAAGGATTTTTGTCTTCTCTTGAACTGTTGATAGACTCATCTACCTAGTATTTGAACAGAATCCTAACCTTTTTCCTGACTTTATGTCTTAAGCAAATTTCTCTTAACATTTTTTATTTTGATTTATTAAAGCTAAAACTACTTTTCTTGAAATTAAAAATACATTAAAAATACCTATTTAATGACCACAGTAAGTTATATAGCCTCAACTAGGTGCTACTTTATAGTATGTTCATTCTACTCATTGAGTTTTATGCCTAAAGTCAGACATATATTCACAGACATGTATATATCAGCTGACCTTGCTAATCAAAGTATTTAGATTAATTAAGATATTTTGTGAATCAATAAAATGTGAAAAAAATAAAAGGAATGGAAAGTAACTATAGATACCAGAGACAGTCTGGGAAGAGGGTGAGAAATGGCAGCGGGTGAGAAGTAGGGAATCAAGAGGGTGAAAAAAGCAAAATATATAAGAAACAAGAAATGGAAAATTATTTGTTGATGATAACATTATGGTAAGATCCTTGACTGAACCAATATACAGTGAATTCTGGATGGGAAAACTTATTTTGTATGCTGTGATGTACAATGAATGAATGTAAAATAAATACATTTAAAATAAAAAAGAAACCCCTCCCCCCAAAAAAGACTATCTCTTAAAAAGAAAATAAAAGGCTTCTGTAGAAAAAGACATACAAAGAAGTTAAAAACATAGGCCATAGACTGAAAGGATCTATGTATAATCTCCATATCCCAAACTCCCACAGTTTGGTAATCATAAAATGGTGAAAAATGTGAACAGACAATTCATAGATGAGAGCTCCCGAGTGGACAATGAACATATAAGAGACTCAATATTTCTGTTACTTAGGAAAAAACAACTTAAAAATGAGATGTTTTTCACACATCAAATTTCCAATAACTACAATATCTTCCAATACTGAATTGTTTGGCAAAGATGTGGAGAAATAGAAACTTGACACACCCTTGTGATAGTAAAATTGGGACAACCACTTGGAAGACTAATTTTGTAATACTGATAAAACTGTCACTCTGCTGACTTTATAACTCAATAGCTTTACTTAAGTTTTGCTGTCTAAGAGTCACATTTAAAAAAAAACAAAAAAAAAAACAGGAAAAATTCTAATTTTAAACTACATTTTAGTTAAACCACTATGTTGTTATAGTGGTTTATTGTCATTTTAATAATAATTTTTATTTTAAATCTAGTGTTTCTTCACACTTACAATATAGTACACTCTCTGTTACACCAGCCCAAGTCACTTGTAGCTATTGAGCACTTGAAAAAATTGAGATGTACTACAAAGGTGAAAGAAACATTAGATTCAAAAGAAGAATAGTTTCTTTGCAAGTTTCAATTGACCACAATAGTCTTAGTATAAGAAAGTGAAAGCGCAATATCTGATTCATATTTTTATGTTGGTTACTTATTGAAAATATATTTTATGTGTATTGATCTAACTAAAATATAGTACAGAAGTAAAATTTTACTTGTTTTTTTTTATTTTAAAAATGTGGTTACTATAAAATTTAAAATTAAACATGTGGCGTGCATCACATTTCTTTTTTCTTTTTTTATTATTTTAATTTATTTAATTGCATTCATTCACTGTACATCAATACAGTATATAAAATGAGATTTTCCATGCAGAATACACTGTATATTGGCTCAGTCAAGGATATTATCATACATGTTATCATCAACAAATAATTTTCCATTTCTTGTTTCTTATATATTTTGCGTTTTTATTCTCCCTTGATTCCCTACCTCTCACCCTCTGCCGTTTCCCATCCTCCTCCCACACTGTCTCTGGTAGCATTATATTTCTATTGGACAGTGTTCAAGAGGACATGCACAAGAAAGTTTGTGCTACTATTGTTTGTGATCATGAGACTTAGAAAAAAAATCTGTTTACAAATAGAATAATTGATAACTTGTCTATGCAATGAAATTTTGTTCAGTTGTTACAATAAATAAATTAGAGCTACATGTGCAAGCACAGAAAAATCTCAAATACATAGCTTATGAAATATGCAGCGTGCATAAGATAAAAACACAAGTTGTAGAATATTACATAAAGTATAATACCATTCATTTAATGTTTAAAAAAGCTCCACATTTAAAGAACAAATGTTGTTTATACATACATATGCAGTAAGAGTGTAAAAGCACAGAAATGATACAAACCAATTTTAGAATAATTAATGTCTTTGGGAATAGAAAGAAGGATAGAAAGAAAAGGAAATGAGGTTCCCTGTGAGTGAAGACTAGTTTCTTTCTGCATCTGTGGTATCTGTGGTAGCTGTTCTCTGTCCATTTTTGTTATTTTCCAACCTGGAAAATAAACTGCCTGATCAATTTGTGCTTGTACAGCATTTAGAAAGAGAACTCAGAATATGTTTTGTCCAAGTACCACAGAAAGTTCCCAGTTATGCTCAATTATCGAATTACCTCTTGGTCTGACCCAATTATTTGAATCAGATAAATCATTACTGAATAAAGCTCAACAAAGACCTACATTTTGACAGGCCTAAGTGTCACTTTTCTACACCTCAGACTTATTCCAGTCAAGGAACCAGGAAGCTGAGGAGTCATTCACCTTTGTTGGAGATTCATCTCCTTCCTGAGCTGTGCTAATAGGTAAGAGATGGTGTCAGGCTTTGGAAACACTGGTTTATGGTTTGGTAGCCTCAGTCTGGTGTGAGAGGGATACCAAGATCACTATTGGGAGCTTGAACAACCGCCTCTTCATAAAACAAAACAGAAAGCTATGTTTTTTAAAACTCCAAATGGAAGTTTATTACATTACTAAATCAGAACTAAAAATCATGTAGGAATAGATTATAAAAGAAGAAAACTGGTATTAAATGGAAAGAGCTTATTTAATCATTTTCAGTTCCCTGATAACATTTTGCAGGTGTAATCAGGGTCCTCCTCTGGTAAAAGTAAGCCACAAATGATCCCAGCAAACTTATCTGCTTTAAGTTAGTTCATTGTATTTATGATCATATTTTTCCACATATAAAGATCTCCAGAACCTAATTTTTTTTCAGAGGTCTTTATTCTTTTAAAAGTTTATTTATTGTTCTCTTACTTCCTCTCATAAATGAAAGACACACTTTTTAAGAACAGGTTTCTTTTAAAAGGTCTGCATATCATACTTTTCTCTTTTTCAGTGTTATTTCCAAAACTGCTGAATGCGTAATTGAAATAGACCTACTGGAAATGGCAGAACCACATAATTCAGGTTCCCTGAATTATGGACTGAAGGTTACTAAGGTAGGAAAATACAAGCAGAAGCCTCTTGGACTCCCTTTTCCCACCAATAGTAAACCGAAGTGAATGCCACACATTTGGGTGAATTACAAAAACTAGTACCACCATCAGAGATTCATAAAATGCAGGAGGGTGATTTCTCCTATATCCTCACTTAATCTGCCTCTTGGCCTGGCCAGAAGGCAGATGGGTCTTTAAAAATGTGCGTTTTTGGAAACTTAGTCCATTTTGATTCCAGTTTCAGCTGTGATATAACAGGAATGGGTGCCATGGGAGACTGAGCCACCTGTTCACCAAATTAACTTACATTCAAGACCATTTCTACTCCATATCACATGTTGCCATGCATGCCCAACACTGTGACTGGGGTTCTGATGATACTCAGCTCATAGCGAGCAGCTATGATTGAATGGTACTTGGAGTTTCACAGTCAGGCATTCTGTCTCAACTAGAGCTTAGTAGTAAGTCATAAGCCAGAGACTTCTTTTTTTCTTTTCTTCTTTTAAGAGAGATTTTTGTTATCAGGTATGTGTGCTCACTGGAGAGATAGAGACCGAGGGACGGCCAAGCTGCAATCCCTTCTCCATTCTCCTCTCGGGATATTGAATAAGTGTGCACATGCATCCAGTGTGTTTTAAGTCACTGGGTCTGGGACTCCAACCACAGTGGACTACATGGGAGTCCATTAACATAACTATTATGGCATCTGCTTGTCCCTCAAGAAACAGTTTTTGAAAAGAGAATAGTGAAGAGGAGAACATGGTTTTATTCCAGAACCTTAGGAGTCTGCATCAAGACTGGGGCTTGGGACCAGCAGTTAGCGTAATGGCTATGTCGCTGGACTCCCATGTAGTTGACCGTGGTTCAAGTCCTGGACCCAGCGGGTGCATGGCATGTGTGCCCAAGATCCCGAGAGGAGAATGGAGGAGAAGGGATTGTGGTGTGGCCATCCCCTCTGGGGGGTGATTTATTGCTTTCTATCTCACTGTCTCTCTCTGTCTTTCCGACAAGCGAAAACCTCTCAAAAAAAAAAAATAAATAAAAAATAAATAAATAAAATAAAAAGAGTGGGGCTTGCTGGAGATTCCATACATACAGATGCTGTGAACATCACTGGTTCTTCTGGACTATAAGGCCCAAGTGACTGAGCAGCTTGAACTAAGTGGACTAATTGCAGAGTCTTATCTTGCTCTCAGCCTTGTTTAAATCAGGCAGTCTTATAGATTTTTTCGTAAATGAATTAGAGTAATCCAAGTAACACACGTAAATATGGCATATGTGTAGCATGACCTTATATTCCAACTAGCTCAGGCCAGTTCTAGTTGTTTCTAAAATATGAAATCTTGACCAACAAAGAGATCTGTAATATTTTATTCCTCTGGAAAAACACTCTCACTCTTATATAGATCTACACCATTTGATTTTCCTGGAAAAAAAGACTGACTCTTAATTAGAGCTTCAATATGTTACTCTGTTGGACAACTACTATGAACTTTCATAACTAGTTAATATTTACTGAGCAAATATGTGTCCTCTTTGGAATGTATGCCATCAGTACCAATTTCAAATATGCTATTTGAGAAGTATTTAATTTGCCTTTCTGCAATGCATGTGTCAAGCGCGAGCACATCAGGTGCACTCTTGGTCTCCTAGAGGCAACAGCTTATAAGGGAAGACAGATAATTAATAATCATAATAATCGTCAGGTCAGCTGCTTCATTTTTCTGATATTGAATAAATCACCTTAAGCCCTCTAAGAACAGGCAACTTAAGGTATCCATCTCACTGTTTCTTCTTTCTTCAATGGGTTCTGGAGTCTTCTATAACGTTTAACAGGGTAGGGCTGGAAGAAACAGGGAATGGAATGGCTGGAAACACTACTGAGGGATGAGACTCAGAAGGAGGAAACTGAGTAGACATCAGAGGTAAAGGTCAGACATACACCTGAGTTTTTTGTAGATGGGTGAATCCATGGAGGGGCACAACATTGTTATAGGCACTCATATGAGTGTGGGTGCTCCTTATTCCTCCTCTATATTCCTGGATCCTGGACAGCTGTCATGATACTAGAAAGAGGCAAGACTCTACAGAGGATTGTGACTGAACTGCAGCAGTTACCTCAGGTTCAGGAATAAAGTCCTTTGTAAAAATGAATTGCCCAGGTATGTGGATGTCAGAGCAGTAGAGTAAAAGGAATATGAGTTAGACGTCTATTTTTTAATTCCAGTTCTTCTACTTACTAGGTATGAACTTGCCCTATTTGAGTTCATCCGTGAAATGGGGGACTGTGCTGGCAATTCTCCTCACTGGAGTGGCAGAGAAAATCAGCAACTGCATTTTTTTGTATCAAGTTCAGAATGTAAATTTGCTTGACCAAGCATTTATTGGCACTGTTCTAATTTTTAGAAGTTAGAGGTAAAATAGAGGCCATTTTCCAAAAAGAAAGTTGTAGAGACATGGCATTTGTACAGGTGATTCTGGGCTTTGTCTCAAGTTCCTGAAGAAGGAGTGATAGTATCTATGTCTTCTTGATCTGACTTTTAATCCTAATTGCAGTTTGTTGTGTTGACTCTCCAGCTTTCTGGGCATGAGAGGCCACTGGAAGGGGAATGACTTTTTTTTCTCTTTCTTTTCTATAACTACAGTGACAGTTTCAGAGGAGTATGTTCCATGTTCCATGGTGGATCAGTTTTTTTTTTTTTTTGAAAGGTTTTTGCCATAGGGCGTGTGCGCTTGCCAGACAGAGAGAAACAGAGAGACAGAAAGTGAGAAATCACCCCCCAGGGGGGATGGCCACGCCGCAATCCCTTCTCCTCCATTCTCCTCTCGGGATCTTGGGCACACACGCACACGCGCCCGGCGTGAGTTTAAGCCACCGGGTCTGGGACTCAAACCGCGGTCGACTACGTGGGAGTCCAGCGACATAGCCATTACACTAACTGCTGGTCCCAACCCTTCTGATGATTTTGAAAAGACCTAATTCTCCAAATAAAATCCAAATCCCTTCCTGCTAAAGTTCTCAAAGTAATGTTTATTTCCTGGACTGAAGAATGGTACCCATAGAAAGGGGCGTTGCTTGGGCAAGGTCATTTGATTCACCATGAAAAAGCTTCACAATGTCATGTGGCATTTACCTTGGGGAATACACTGAGATCCAGGTTGGGTTCTTGGCTTACTATTTTAGGACTGGGCTTGTAGAGCTTGGATGCTGACTCATGTTAATGAAACTCTCAAGAAGAGGATTAATGGGACCAGCAGTTAGTGTAATGGCTATGTCACTGGACTCCCATGTAGTCGACTGTGGTTCGCGTCCCAGACCCGATGGATTAAAACTCATGCCGGGCGCATGTGTGTATGTGCCCAAGATCCTGAGAGGAGAATGGAGGAGAAGGAATTGCGGTGTGGCCATCCCCCCTGGGGGTGATTTCTCACTTTCTGTCTCTCTGTCTCTCTCTGTCTTTCTGGCGAGCACATGCACCCTATAGAAAAAAAAAAAAAAAAAAAAAAAAAAAAAAAAAAAAAAAAAAAAAAAAAAGAAGAGGATTAATGAAACCGGAAATAATTTACAGTGAGGAATACATGCCAAAAAGACCAGGTGCAAGTACTAGTCTGACCAGCATTTCTGTTGATTGTGGCCAAGTCACAAAGAAACTCAAATTTTCAAAGGCTGCTCAATATGAAGACAGTGGGAACCAAGAAAGGGAAGGACTTGCCCCTTGGACCAGACTAACCAAGTGTCCTACTCATCCACTTCTCTGGACAGTATTTGAATGGACTCTCCAAAGATGTGCCTCTGAGTTCCTTTTTTCTTTGCTTTGAAGGCAGACCAACCTCTCTCCTGATCATAAACATGGAAGTGCAGGCATTCAAGGGGGAAAACTGCATTGCGAATATAGATGATACCTCCCTAGGCAATCTGCCACCAAAGGCCCAACGTGGAGAGTTTCCTCCCTGAATAGGACTTTGTCCTAATTTATGTTTAGCTCTCACTATCTTAGGAAAGTGGGCAACACCTGAGCAAAGGTCAGCTTTTGCCAGGAGGGATAGGCTTAATACTAGTAATGAAGAATTGATTATTTTAAAAAATTATTTTATTATTATTATTATTTCATACATTCAATCGCTATACATCATTTAGCTTGTAGAGAGAATTTACGGAACATGAAATACACCTCAGATCAGTTCAGCTGAGAATGAAGAGTCAATTCCATCTCTTAAAAAGGGGCCATATTTAACAAAACGTATTGATATGCTATATTTTGACATGAAAGATTGCCCTTGCTGGGGGTGGATCATAGCATCAGGGTCCTGTTGGGGGTGTGTCTTTCTCTCTCACTCACTCATGGAAGAAATATATAATAAACTTTAAAAAAATGAAGAAATCATGATTAATGATTTCTTTAGCATTTAGGGGGATTTTTTTTTTTTTTAGAGGTTTTTGCTATAGGGCACATGCACTCGCCAGACAGACAGAGAGAGACAGAGAGACAGAAAGTGAAAAATCACCCCCAGGAGGGATGGTCATGCTGCAGTCTCTTCTCCTCCATTCTCCTCTCAGGATCTTGGGCATGCACGCACACGCGCCCAGCGTGAGTTTTAAGCCACTGGGTCTGGGACATGAACCGCGGTCGACTATGTGGGAGTCCAGTGACATAGCCATTATACTAACTGCTGGTCCCATTTAGGGGGATATTTAAATTTCTCTTTTTCTTTAGTAAAGAAAACAAATTATAGTCTGGTCTTAGCCACCATTGAAATTGTGATTAGAAATCATTTGGGGCTCGCCAGCAGCATCCCAGTTCCATCTATTGCCCAGTGGCCAGCAAAAGACTCTGAGGCAGGGCACCACTGGCCCTAGCCCCACCCAGCTCCAGCTAGCTTCTCCCTTCCCATTGCCCAATCCTACAGCCAGGAAAGCAGTTTTTTTTTTTTTTCCTCCTCTTCTTTCTTTTGCTAATTTCCTACCTCTCCTTGCCCCACAGACTGGCCTCTGCTTGCTAGCCAGCTGCATCCCAGTTCCACCTACTGCCTTGTGGCAAAATTACTAACGCCTGGCACGTGACTTCTCCTTTATTCTTCTTCATACTTTTTCCCCTCTTATATTGTCCTCTTCTTCTCATCCTCCACCCTTCTGGAGGGAATAGACAGGTCTAGAGTCACAGTTCTGAAATACCCTACTTTTGTAAAGTTCCCTGGGATCTTTTCTTTTACTGAACCACCTGCGAAAAAGAAGATACCGCTCTTCAGACACCCGAATAGAATACTCCTGAGACCACATTGCTAAACACAGCAGAAGAGAGACTTTGGCACACATCAGTCCACAGCAAAAGGGAAGCACACTTGCTACTAGTCAAAGAAACATTCACTAAAAGTTCAAAAGTGAATACATCTCCCAATGGCTAGAAGTAGAAGAAGAGCCTCTGGTTTGAATAAAGCAGGAACTATGTCTCCATCAAAAGAATACAATAACTCCCCTCCATCTCTTGAAAAAACAGAAGATATTATCAAAATGTCAGAGAAAGAATTTAGAACATTTATGGTGGCAAAATTCTGAGTTGTAACAGAAAAGAGACAACGAACTACAGGAGATTAGGAAGCCCTTCCACAATATGAAATAAGAAATGAACACTCTAAGGAAGAATCAGATGAAACTATTAGAGATGAAGTCTTCAATACGGGAAATAAAAAACTCTCTTGAAAGTATTGGAAGTTGATTAGACCATGCTGAAGATCGAATCTCCGATGTAGAAGATAAAACCTCTGACCTAGAAAAAAACACCAAAAAGATAGAGAAAATAACAAAGAAAACACGAGGATAATATATGAGAAATACTAGATTCCATTAGATGCCCAAACATCCAAATAATTGGTATCCCAGAAGGTGAGGAAACCAATAAGGGCATGGAAAATCTATTCAATGAAATCTTGGCAGAAAATTTCCCAAGTCTAGAAAAGCACTCAAACATCCAGACCCAAGAAATACAAAGGACCCCAAATAGAATCAAACCCAGAAGACCTTCCCCAAGGCATATCTTAGCCAGACTGGCAAAGACCACAAATAAAGACAAGATACTAATACTGGCAAGAGAGAAATGACAAGTGGCGTATAAAGATCATCCCATCAGGCTAACTCTGGACCTCTCAACAGAAACAATGCAAGCAAGGAAAGAATGGTAAGACATATTAAAAGTGTTAAGAGAGAAACAATTTCAACCAAGATTATTATATCCTGCAATTTCTCATATTTTCATATGGGAAAAAAAGATTAAAATATTCTCAGACAAACAAAACCTGAAAGAATTTGCCAACACCAGACCAGCTCTTCAAGGAATCCTGAAGAGAATACTGTTCCAGGAAAACTAAAGAATGAACAGCAAGAAATAAGGGAATAAAAGGCAAGACAATGGCCAACTTAAACATCAGGACAAGCCTGGTAATATTGCTAGTAACACTGAATGTGAATGGATTAAATTCTCCAATCAAAAGACACAGACTGGCTGAATGGATAAAAAACCAGAAGCCCTCTACCTGTTGCCTACAGGAAACCCACCTCATGGATAAAGACATACATAGACTAAAAGTGAAGGGTTGGAGAAAGGTTTTCCATGCAAATGGGAACCAAAAAAGAGCTGGAGTCATGACACTAATTTCTGACAAAATAGGCTTTAAAACAAAAACTTTTTGAAGAGACAAAGAGCACTATATTGTAGTAAAAGGGTCAATTGATCAAGAAGATAGAATGCTTATAAATATCTATGCACCTAGCACAAGAGCACCCAAATACATGACTTAGATCTAAAAAAAGAGATAGACTACAACACACTAATTGTTGGAGACCTCAACACACCACTATCCCCTCTGGACAGATCATCTAGACAAAAAATAGGTAAAGAGATAAAGGAAAGGATCTAATTGATACCATAAACCAAATGGACTTAACAGACATCTATAGAACTTTCCACCCAAAAACCACGAGATATACTTTTTTCTCATCCCCAAATGGAACCTTTTTGAAGATTGACTACATGATAAGGCACAAGGCAAGCCTCTATAGATTCAAGGAAATAGAAACTATACCCAGCATCTTCACTGACCATGATGGAATTAAACTAGATCTTAATTTTAAGGGAAATCCTCAAAAATATTCAAATTTATGGAAACTAAATAACGTAGTCTTGAATGACTAAACAAATACAGAAGAAATAAAGTCTGAGATCAAAAGATTCATGGAAGTCAATGACAATGAGGACATGAGTTTCCATAATCTTTGGGACACTGCTAAAGCAGTCATAAGAGGAAAGTTCATAGCAATTAGCACACATAAAAGGAGAATGGAAAAAAGGCAAATTGATCACCTAACATCATGCCTCAGAGAACAGGAAAAGCAACAGCGAAAGAACCAAAAAAACTCCAGGAGAAAGAAAATAACAAAGATACAAGCAGAAATAAATGAAATAGAAAATAAACAAACTATATAGAAAATAAATGAAAGTAAAAGCTGGTTCTTTGAAAAGATAAACAAAATTGATACACCACTAGCAAGACTTATTAAGAAGAAGTGAGAAAAGAAACAGGTGAATCAAATGTGCAATGAAGCAGGCAATATAACAACAGACGTAGTAGAAATACAAAACATCACTAGGGGACACTATGAACAACTATATGCCAAGAAACAAGACAATCTGGATGAGATGGACAAATTCCTGGACACATATAATCTACCAAGATTGAACCAGGAGGATATAGAAAGTCTGAATAGGTCCATAACAAGCCAGGAGATTGAATCAGTAATAAATAACCTCCCAACAAAGAAAAGCCCTGGCCCTGATGGCATCACCTCTGAATTCTACAAAACTTTCAAAGAAGAGTTAACCCACATTCTGCTCAAGTTATTTCTAAAGATCCAAAAGGGTGACTCTCTCCCTAATTCATTCTATGAAGCCTCTATCACCCTTATCCTTAAAACAGATAAGGACAGGACAAGAAAGGAAAACTATAGACCAATATCTCTGATGAATATAGACGCAAAGACTCTCAACAAGAGTTCCATGAAAAAAGGGAGTTGAACTAAGTGATGACCAGGAGAAAAATAAGCCTTTAAGAATTCCCAGTAATTTTAGTGGAGGGAGGATGCTGAGTGCTCCTCATATACAAAATGGAGTTCCATTCACTTTTACTTAAATCTCAAAGCACAAGGAAGAGAGGGTGGTTGAAGAGCTTAGGAAAGCCAGGATCAATGTAGTCAGGAACGATGTGGTTTGTAAAGGAGAAGGACATCAAGTACGAGACAATGTAAGGCAGAACATTGTGACCTGAACAGGGAGCAGATATTTTGACTTCTTAGTATTTCTTTTGTTCTCTTGGTAGGTGCTACTAACTAAACTTTCCAAATGCTGGAAGGGGAAGCTTTCCCTCTGGTTTCTAGACTCTTTTCCTCCAACCTCATGTTGTTTGGCCAATATGGGTTGGTTCCAATTCCTTTTTTTTAAAAAAAATTTAAATTTATTTATTTACATTCATTCATTGTACAACATTACAGCATACAAAATGCGATTTTCCATCCAGAGTATACTGTATATTGTCTCAGTCACACACATCAATATACATGTGATTGTCAACAAATAATTTTCCATTTCTTGTTTCCTGTATGTTTTGCTTTTTTCCCCCCATCCTTGATTCCCTATCTCTTACCCTCTGCCATCTGCCACTCTCCTCCCACACTGTCTCTGGTATCTATGTTTGCTTTCTATACTGTTTTATCCCTCACATTTTATTGAATTACTAAAGATCTTAATTAATCTAAATGTTTTCATAGCAAACACGCTGATATATACATTTCCATGAACACAAGTCTAACTTTAGGTATCCTATAAAGTAGCACCTAGCTGGGGCTATATATCTTACTGCAATTATCGAATAGATATTTTTCTGAAACTTTTTTTTAACTTAATTTACATTCCTTCCCTAAGCATCATCACAACATACAAAATGTGATTTCCCATCCAGAATATACTGCATCGTGACTTAATCATATATATTATTATAAAAAATTTTCCATTTCTAGCTTCTAGAATGTTTTATTTACCCCTCTTTCTGACCCTCTGTCCTTTTCCACCCTCTTCTCATACTATCTCTGGTGTCTACAATTGTCTTCCATTCCTTTCCCACCCACATTGTATTGATTACACAATTTCTTAAATAATCTAACTACTTTCAATAGTAAATTCACTTGGTACTATTAAGAAAACAAGTTTTAACCTAAATCAAAGAAATGCTAAGGGACTTTGGTTAAAGCCAGGAAACAGGTTAGGATTCTGTTCAAATGGTAGGTGCATGAACCTATCAGTCTCATGTACTTTACCTTCTGTTGTGGTTCAATTTTCACGATTAAATTCTGGGATATAATATTCAACTCCAGAGCTGTCCCTATGATTAAGTTGTCCACTTTCTTAGTATTTTTTTTTTTGAGAGGTTTTCGCTATAGGGCACGTGCTCTCGCCAAACAGACAGAGAGAGACATAGAGACAGAAAGCGAGAAATCACCCCCTAGGGGGGATGGTCACGCCGCAATCCCTTCTTCTCCATTCTCCTCTCGGGATCTTGGGCATGCACGCACACATGCCCAGTGTGAGTTTTAAGCCACAGGGTCTGGGACGCGAACCGCAGTCGACTGCGTGGGAGTCCAGCGACATAGCCATTACGCTAACTGCTGGTCCCTCCACTTTCTTAGTTTTTGAGCTCTTATTTCTGTGTGTCTGTATTTAATTTTCCTCATATAGCACACCCTTGAGAACTTCTTGGAGATCTGGTCTGTTGCTGGTAAATTCCTTCAGGTTTTGTTTATTTGAGAATGTTCTTGTCTTTTCTTCCCACATGAAAGATAATCTTGCCAGGTACCGTATTCTCGGCTGAAATTGCTTTTCTCTTAACACTTTGAATATATTTTCCCATTTTTTCCTTGCTCGCATTGTTTCCGATGAGAGATCTGCTGTTAACCTGATGAGATGCTCTTTGTAGGTAACTTGATGTTTTTCTCTTGCCAGTCTTAGTATCTTGTCTTTTTCTGTGGTTTTGGTCAACCTGGCTATACTGTGTCTTGGAGAAGATCTTCTTGGGTTGATTCTATTTGGGGTCCTTTGTATTTCTTGGGACGGGATCTTTGAATGCCTCTCTAGGTTTGGAAAGTTTTCTTGCAGGATTTCATGGAATAGATTATCAATACCCTTATGGGTCTCTTCACCTTCTCCTCATCAGTTATCCAGATGTTTGGACGTTTGATGGTATCTAGTACTTCTCGTATATTATTCTCAAATCTTTGTGCCATTTTCTCAGTCTTCGTGGTGGATTTTTCTGGGCCAGCAATTTTCTCTTCTACGTCTGAGATTCTATTTTCTGTATGATCTAGTCTGCTTTTAATACTTTCAAGGGAGATTTTGACTTCTTGTATTATAGACTTCATCTCTAACAGTTCCATTTGATTCTTTTGTAAAGTGTGTAATTCCTCTTTTAGATCTTGCAAGAATTTCTTTACCTCCTGGAGCTCCTCAACTTCTTTCTCCTTTCTCTTTAGCAGTTCATGGTCTCTCTTCTCTTCCATCTTTGTTAGCTTCACCATTATGAATTTTCTAAATTCTTTATCAGACATTTCCATGATTTGCATTGAACTGCTTGTGGATGAAGAGGAGTTATTCTTTTCCCTTGGAGGAGAGGTATTTTCTTGCTTTCCCATATTTCTTGTGGTCCTGCGGTGATTTCTAGTCATCTGATGGATTGTGTGTTTCTTTCTAATTCTTGAATTTCAATCTGAATGTTCATGAGTAAGCAGAAAGAGGTAATCTGGAATCTCTTTGCCATTCTGATGTGATCGCTCATGCTAGCTTGTTTGCTGGAGGCTGAATTATCAGTAGAAAATCTTCATTTCCCTTGTACCTTGAAATAACTCATTCGTTGGAGCCATGAGGGATCTTCTGAAGGCCTCACCTCTCCTGCCTCGGTTGGTTTCAATTCCTAAAAGCATCTCTATGCTCTCTTCTCACTATACACACACCATTGTAACAATGAATGTTTCTCTGACTTTAAAAGAAAACGTGTTACCTCCCTTTTGTTCTTTAAGTCTTAAAAGATTTTTGATGGGCAGCAGTAAAATTCCATCCTAGTAAAGACAAAAATTGCAGGATTTTAAATACTTGAAGTAAGGCTCTTTTGAGCATACAATATCTTCTTCCAATTATAAATAAAACAGATCATTAAGGTTAAGTCTTGCAGCTTCCTGCCTGGTGCCCACATAAGAGCATCAATGGATTCCCCATTTGGGTTTGAAGTCTTGTGGTATGAACGATTTTTTGTTATAGAAGAGAACAATGTTGTATGTGCTTTCTGTAAGGTTCGACATGCCTGCCAAATGCTTCTCCTGATAGAGTGGCACAAAGTGCCTGTGAGAAACTTTGACACCAGGCTGTGTAAAGCTTTTAAGTGCGTTAGTAAGAGCCAGAAATTCTTACTAATCAGAAAGGATTTTGTGGGTAAAAGGAAAGTTTGGGACTTTTTCCTCAACTTTATAAATAGAACCAGAGTAAAATTTATTATAAATAAATCTCAGTGAGTCATAGCAACATTTTTCATAATAGCCAAAAGTGGAAGCATCCAAGTGTCCATCGATGGATCAAAAAGGAGCAAAATACAGTATATATGATATATACAATGGAATATTATTTCATCTTAAAAATAAAGGAAATTATGACACATAAATGAACCTTGAGGACATTATCCTAAGGGAAATAAGCCAGTCACAGAAAAGACAAATACTGTATTACTCCACTTAAATGAGATGCATATAGTGGTCAAAGTTACAGAGTCAGAAAGTAGAATGGTGGTTGCCAGGGGCTGGGGGAAAGGGGAATGGGGAATTATTATTTAGTGGGTATGGCATTTCAGTTTGAAAGAAAAGCTCTGGAGATGGTGATGTTGCACAACAGTGTCAGTGTACATAATGTTACTGAACTGTACACTTAAAATGTGTATAGTATTCTCGACTGGGCTGGACTGACGTGTATATCATGCTGGGTAAAGTCTCTTTACAATCTAAATGATGTATAGTGATTGAATGTATAAGTGATGATAATAAATTTTAAAAAAGAAAAAATGTTTAAATGGTACATTTTGTGTAATATATGTTTACCATAAAAGAAAACGTTAGACAGATTTTATGTTATATGTGAAAATTTGCTATTCTTTAAATCATGTTTCTTAACCTGTGTTCCATGAAAACATACCCTGAAACTCACTCTGGGCATGTGGAAGTCGTGAAAATGTTGGATAACCAATTCAGAATATTTCTTGTGACCAAACAAAATGAGATGCAAGAGAAAAGAGACCATGGGCTCCAGCAGAAGAGGAAGTTCTTTCATGATTTGAAAGAAGAAATAGACACCATAAAAAGGAATCAAACGAAATTGTTCGAGTTGAAGGATGTGATACAGGAAATTAAAATGCCCCTCAAAAGTATTAAAAGTAGATTAGATCATGCAGAAGATCAAATCTCAAATGTAGAATACAAAACCTCTGACCTAAAAAAAAGTATCAAAAAGACTTAGAAAACAACCAAAAAAAATGAGAATAATACACAAGAAATACTAGATACCATCAAGCACCTCACCATCCAGATAATTGGTATCCCAGAAGAGGAAGAACATAATAAGGCACTGATCATTTATTTAATGAAATCCTGCAAGAAAACTTTCCAAATCTAGAGAGGCATTAAAATATCCAGATCCAAGAAATACAGAGGACCCCAGATAGAATCAACCCAAGAAGATCCTCTCCAAGGCACATCATATCCAGATTGGCCAAAACCACAGACAAAGACAGTATACTAAAATTGGCAAGAGGGAAATGTCAAATTACTTACAAATGTTACCCCATCAGCCTAACATCAGACCTCTTGACAGAAACATGCAGGCAAGGAAAGAATGGGGAAATATGATCAAAGTGTTAAATGATAAACAATTTCAACCAAGAATACTATACCCGACAAGATTATCCTTCATATGGGGGAAAAAAAGATAAAAACATTCTTGGATAACAAAACCTGGAAGAATTTACCAATTACAGATCAGCTCTTCAAGAGGTTCTGAAGGGAGTGCTTTATCAAGAAAACTGAAAAATCAGATGGATGGTTATAAGAGAACAAAAAACAACCAAGAAAATGCCTCACTTAATGATAGGAACATGTCTGGAAATATCAATAATAACATTGAATGTTAATGGATTGAATTTTCCAGTTAAGAGACACAGACTGGCTGAATGGATAAAAACTAGAAACCCTCTATCTGTTGCCTACAAGAAACACACCTTATGGATAAAGACATACATAGGCTAAAAGTAAAGGACTGGAAAAAGGTATTCCCTGCAAATGGAAATCAAAAAAAGGGCTAGACAACAAAGCCTAGAATAAAAGCAGCAATATTTCAGTCAAAAGTCACAGAATGCTCTTTCACCAGTTCAGTCTCATGTACTTAATCACACTTCTGTTGTGGTTCGAGCTTCCCGATTGAATTCTGGGATATAATATTCAACTCCAGACTTGTCCCTATGATTAAGGTGGCCATTTTCTTAGTTTTTGAACTCTTATTTCTGTGTGTCTGTATTTAATTTTCCTGTTATAACACTCCCTTGAGAACTTCTTGGAGATCTGACTGGTAAATTCTTTCAGGTTTTGTTTATCTGAGAATGTTCTCGTCTTTTCTCCCCATGTGAAGGATAATCTTGCCGGGTATAGTATTCTTGGTTGAAATTGCTTTTTCCTTAACACTTTGAATATATTTTCCCATTCTTTCCTTGCTCACATTGTTTCCAATGAGAGATATGCTGTTAGCCTGATGGGATATCCTTTGTAGGTAACTTGCCGCTTCTCTCTTGCCAATCTTAACATCTTGTCTTTCTCTGTTGTTTTGGTCAGTCTGGCTATAATGTGTCTTGGAGAAGATCTTCTTGGGTTGATTCTATTTGGGGTCCTTTGTATTTCTTGGGACTGGATCTTTGAGTGCCTCTCTAGGTTTGAAAAGTTTTCTTGCAGGATTTCATGGAATAGATTATCAATGCCCTTATGAGTCTCTTCACCTTCTGGTATGCCAGTTTATCCAGATGTTTGGATGTCTGATGGTATCTAGTATTTCTCGTATATTATTCTCCCTTTTTTTGGACAATTTTCTCAGTCTTCGTGGTGGATTTTTCTAGGGCAGCAATTTTCTCTTCTACATCTGAGATTCTATTTTCTGTATGATCTAGTCTGCTTTTAATACTTTCAAGAGAGATTTTGACTTCCTGTATTATAGTCTTCATCTCTAACAGTTCCATTTGATTCTTTTGTAAAGTGTGTAATTCCTCTTTTAGATCTTGCAAGAATTTCCTCACCCCCGGAACTCATCAGCTCCTTTCTACATTGTCTTCTGCAGTTTATTGTCTCTCTTTTCCATCTCTGTAAGCTTCGCCATTATGAATGTTCTAAATTCTTTTTTTTTTTTTTTTTTGAGAGATTTTTGCTATAGGGCGCGTGCGCTCGCCAGACAGACAGAGACAGAGAGACAGAAAGCGAGAAATCACCCCCCAGGGGGGATAGTCACGCCGCAATCCCTTCTCCTCCATTCTCCTCTCGGGATCTTGGGCACGCACGCACACACACCCAGCGTGAGTTTCAAGTCACCGGGTCCGGGATGCGAACCGTGGTCGACTACGTGGGAATCCAGCGACACAGCCATTATGCCAACTGCTGGTTCCCGATGTTCTAAATTCTTTATCAGGCATTTCCATGATTTCCATTGAACTGTCTGTGGATGAAGAAAAATTATTCTTGTCAAGGCCTTGGAGGAGAGGCATTTTCTTGCTTTCCCATATTTCTTGTGGTCCTGTGGTGATTTCTAGTCATCTGATGGAAAGCGTGTTTCTTCCTTAACTTGAAGTTTAATCTGAGCGTTCAGGAGCATTCAGAAAAGGAAACAGAGAGAGAAACAACAGCACCAAAAACAACCAAGAAACAGAGAAAAAGAGAAGAAAAATACTAAAAAAATATTATTTTTTTAAAAAGCAAAAATTAGAAATCACTAGTTCTCAGGAGCCATGAAGATGTCTTCTGAGGTCTGCTCCCTTGCCTCTCCTGGGTTGGGAGGAGGAGAGGGGATTATTAACAAGATAAAGGGAGAGAAGGGGCCGAAAGCTGAGATAATGCTTTCCCTTAAAATTTTTAAAAAGGAAAAATTACAAGAAAATGAGAAGATAGAGACAGAGGTAGAGAGAGACAAAGATGGAGACAGAGACAGTAAGCTTGAAAGTCTTCCTACCACTGGAGTTTGTGGGCTGGAGGCTGAATTATCAATGGAAAATCTTCATTTTGCTTATTCACCTGAAATCACTAGTTTTCAGGAGCCATGAAGATGTCTTCTGAGGCCTGCTCCCTTGCCTCTCCTCTAAACTCATTCTTTTACTCTCTTCAAGGAAATTCTCCAGTTTTTTAGCTATAATCATCTAACTCTGTATTCCTCTAAGTTTAAGACCTTGCTTCATACTAATTAAATTACAAACCAAATGATGTACAGCTATTGAAGGTTTAATAAAAAAAATCTGAAAAAAATGAGAAGCTATTTGCTGCTGCTGTTGTGTATAGTAATGTCTTTGTCTTGATTGATATGTGTGGTAATTGTGCTGGAAAAATGAATGTTATACACTGTAAAGATTGTAATTTATTTTAATGTAAAAAAATAAACTAACAGACAAACAAAAAACAACCAAAAAATCCACTAGATAAGGGGACTTTAAAAGTTCATGAAAAAGTGAAAATAAAAAATAAAAATTAAAAATAGAAACTTTATTTCTAACATAAACTCCATCGAGTTCAAGACACTTTTGTAAGTGATAATACCATTATTTTACTTCATCTTTAAAGAACTGAGGTCCTGGAAATTCAACCATGTCAATGCAGTCTTACAATATTAATTGAAGAAAATCGGTACCTTTTAACTTATTATTTTTTTTTTAAGATTGGGAAACAGAAATAAGTCAGAAGATACTAAATCAGGACTATCTGGTGGATAACTAATGATTTCTCATGGAAACTCTTGCAAAAATTGCCTTGCTTGAGGAGAGGAATGAGCAGGAGTACACTCATGGTGGAGAAAGACTCCCTTGTGAAGCTTTCCCAGGTGATTTTCTTTCTTTTCTTTTCTTTTTTAGGTTTTTACTTTTTTTTTTTTTTTTTTTTTTTTTTTAGGTTCTGGAGTATGTGCTAACCAGAAAGGAGAGAGACAGAGAGGGAGAGAAAATGAGTCACCCCCCCAGGGGGAAGGCCATGCCACAATTCCCTCTCCACCATTCTCCTCTCGGGATTTTGGGCATGCATGCACACATGCCTGGCATGATTTTCAAGCTGCTGGGCCCAGGACTCCAATCACAGTTGGCCACGTAGGAAATCCAGCTGTCTTAACCACCATGCCACTTGCTGGCCCCTCCCAGGTGATTTTCTCCTGAAGCTTCAGCAGACTTTCTCAAAATACTTTCACACTAGGCAATCATTATCATTCTTTGGCCCTTCAGAATGTCATCAAGCAAAATACCTTGAGCATTTCCAAAAAAAAAAAAAAAAAAAAAAAACAACAACAACAACAACAAAACAAAACAAAAACAACAATGTTGCCATCAGCTGCGCAGGTCTGCTTTTGCTTTAATTGGGTCACTTCTGCTTGGCGGTAAACATTGATTTGAATGTGCTTTGTCTTCAGGATGCTATTGGTAAAGCCACACATCATCTCTTATAATTCTTCAAATAAATGTTTCAAGATCTTGGTCTCATCTCTTTCAAATTTCCATTGAAAGCTCTGCTCTTGTCTGCAGTTGATCTTGGTACAACAGTTTTGGCACCAATTGAGCAGAAAGTTTGCTCAGCCTTAATTTTTTCAGTAAGAATTGTGTGTGCTGAACCAAATGAGATGTCTGTGGAGTTGGCTTTTGTTTCTGGTGTTAATCATTGACTCTCTTCAATTAAGGCATGAACAAGAATAATTTTTTTCTTTCAAATTGATGTGGATAACCTGCAGCTTCAACATTGCCTTGTCCTTTCTTAAAATGAGTTATCCATTTGTAAACTGCTAATTTATGTGGAGGCATTGTTCACATAAGCTTTTCATAAAACACCAGTGATTTCATCATTCTTTCACCCAAGCTTTGCCATAAATTTGATGTTTGTTCTTGCTTTAGTTTTAACAGAATCCATGTTTCTCTGATAGGGGGGGTCTTCTCAAACTGATGTCTCATACTTAGTGCCTAGATTATATTCAGGCGTATTATAACAAGTTAGTATGAGTTTACTTTTTGCAAAATTTTTTGAAATCCATGAACAGTTTCTTCATAACATGCATTTTCTTTTTTTTTGAGAGGCTTTTGCTATAGGGCGCGTGTGCTCGCCAGAAAGACAGAGAGAGACAGAGAGACAGAAAGCGAGAAATCACCCCCCAGGGAGGATGGCCACGCCGCAATCCCTTCTCCTCCATTCTCCTCTCGGGATCTTGGGCACGCACGCACGCGCGCCCGGCGTGAGTTTAAGCCGCCGGGTCCAGGACTCAAACCGTGGTCGACTACGTGGGAGTCCAGCGACATAGCTATTACGCTAACTGCTGGTCCCCATAACATGCATTTTCTGTGAACTTTTTGACGCCTCCTTATGTAATGTAGAAATTCTACTTGTTCCCACTACCAAATCCAAACACTTGATGGCATCACCACCCAATTTTCTTCTTTCTTGTTTTTAGGAAGAGGTGCTCATCTTCCTCTGTGAAGTTAGGCTCCTCCTTTCTGTTCTGGATCCCACACCTCTATGCTTTATCAGGCAGTTTGTGCGATTGTTAACATTTCTGCCTTTACTCCCTACTGAGTTCATCCAATAAATATTTGAATGTTTATATGCCACCTTGTAAGGTCTAATCCCCTCCAGCTGTTGCCCTGATCCTCTGCTTCCCTTAGCAATACTTCTTATATGAGTTATTTGGAGTCATAACCTCCTCATCATTTATTCACTCTTTGGTGTACTCAATATTGGCTTCTGCCCTCCTCCACTGCATAGAGATGGACCTTGGTAAAGTCACTTCATGCTACCAAAGCCAAGGGTAATTTCTCTGTCCTTATCTTGCTAGACCTTTCTGTGGCATTTTAGTCTGTCAATCACTTCTTTCTAGAAACATGCTTCTCCTGGTGTCTATGACACTACTCTCCTAACACCCTGGAAGACTCCTTTGCCAGCACCCATATCCCCTCTGAACTCTAATACCTGAGTTCTTCAGGGAGCAAACAGTCTATGGCCCGTTTCTTGTCTCCCTTTAAGTTTTCATTCTATCCAACCCCTTGATGTTTAATATTACCATATGCTCTGACCCTTAAACAAATACCTGCAGCCCAGATCTTTTGATTGGGTCTCAGACTCTTATATTCAATGACTTATTCTACATATCTATATCTATATCTGTCTATATATATATATACACATTATATATAAATATAAAATATTTATATAAAATATAAACATTTTATAAAATATAAAATATTTTAACTTGGATGGTCCACAGGAATCTCAAAATTAACCTCTCTTGAATAAACTTTTGGTTCTCCTATTCCTGCCTCTTCATCTTTCTTCTTCTGGGTAAATTGAACAAGAACCAGTTCTAACTATTTTGCTGTCTTCTTCTCATTCACTGCTTCTTTCCCACACATTCTAACCCCATCACAAACTGCTGTTGATTCTATCTCTAAAACATTTCTCAAAGTTTATTAAATGCATGTCCATAACCATCTACATGGATATAAACTGAGTCACCATCATTTCTTTTCTTAATCTCTGCCTAGCCACCAAACTCTTGCCCTCTTCAACCCACTCTCCATGTAGTTGCCAGAACAATGAAATAGATGGCTATAAGAAAATGTCTCACACTCACACAAAACACCCCAATCACTGAAAACTTACAACAGCTTATTTCACATAAAACTCCTTTTTAAAAATATAAGTTTATTTATTATTATTTTAATTTGACCAGGAGAGAGAAAAGAAAGAGAGAGAGGGCGGGAGGGAGAGAGGGCGGGGGGAGAGGGAGGGGAGAGAGAGAGAGAGAACACAAGAAAGCAAGCTGCCAGGTCCAGAACTCAAACCGTGGTCAGTCACGTGGGAGTCCAGCACCTTTAATCACCATGCCACCTATGGGCCCTTAGTTCCCATAAAACTCTTAACACAATGTTAGGCATAATCTAGTTTTTCTCGCCAATTTCTCCTTGAACTGCTTTTCTACTCACTCACTGTAGTGATTTCCCCTCTCCCACTAACACCTTGAGCTTCCAAGCTCTTTTCCATTCTGGGAGTCTGTAAACTCTTCACTTTACTTGGAATATTCTTTTTACCATGCTTTGCTGGCTTACCCTGAGCTGGCTCTCCATGCCAGTATCCCTTCCTCAAAGTAGCCTTCTGGCTGTAGTTCATTGTCAGTCTGATAGCCCAGTCTTTTCAATTGTAATAAACAGCCCACATTTGAAGTATGTATTTACCTGTGTTTTTATTGGCTTAATGCTAGTTTTTTTTCTAAAGCTATTTTATCTCTATGAAGGTACAGATCAGGCCTGTTTTGTTCATCATTGTGTATCAGTGTGTATAGTTCCTGGCCCATTGTAGATATTTAATAATTACTTGTTAAATGCACTTGTTATTGAGGGTAAATAGACAATAAGTTATCCAACTCCAGACTTGGATGCATCATTTTTTTCTCATAAAGTCATTTTTTATAGCTCTTACAGAAAGGAAGCATCATTTTTTTCTCACAAAGTAATTTTTATAACCTTCTGTATTTATATTTAGAATGTTACTAGTGGTAGACATTACTAATATTCACTTATATTCTATTCTCTTCTACTTTGAGTTACAGGTAGAATTACTGTTTCCAATAGCTGCTGCCCCCTCATGGGCTAAAATTATTATACTTCCCAACTTTTTGTAATTAATCATGGAAATTTGATTTGTGATCCTATAAGCCTCGCAGAAGGAGTTCATACTCCCTCCCTACCTACTGGTTGTCTGTGGTGTGATTCAGTGTAGGCATCACTTCCTACTTTCTGTAGGAAGTGCCTAATAACTATCACTGGTTTATTGCTAGATGCACAGGATCAGGAAGTTCTTGAGAGAGTAGCTTAAACTACAGCTGGTGAGGCTGTGGTAAAAAGGGATCTCTCCTACACTGTTGGTGGGAATGTGAATTAGTATAGCCACTGTGAAGAAAATATGGAGTTTCTTCAAAGACCTACAAATAAAATTACCATACGATCCAGCAATTCCACTCCTGGATATTTACCCAAAGGATAGGAATACACTCTGTTGGAACAACGCTTGCACATTCATGTTTTTGTGGCATTACTCACAAGTGCTAAGACATGGTACCAGCCCAAATGTCCACTAACAGATGAACAGATTGAAAAAATGTGGCCTATGTACACTATGGAATACTACTCAGCTATAAAAAAAATGAGATCCTGGCATTTGATAGAAAGTGGACAAATGTGTAAGATTTATTGCTAAGTGAAGTAAGCCAGACCATGAAAGAGAGGCATTGTATGTCCCCACTCAATATATACTGATTGTCTGCACTCTTTGGCAGAAGCTGAACGATTGGAAAGTATAAAGGCATGGAGAGCAAGTGTGGAGACTAGAGACAATGTGGGAGGAGGGAGGGAAATGGAGGAGTGTGAGAGGGAGGAAATCAAGGGAGAAAAGAAAGAAGCAAAACATTGAAAGGACACAAAAATGGAAAATTATCTGTTGATGATAATGTGTATGATGATATCTTTGATAGGACTAATATTCAGTGTATTCATGATGGGAAAATACATTTGGTATGCTGTAATGATATACAGTGATTGAATGTAAAAATAAATAAAAAAAACATATTGCCAAGCTCCAACCTCTACTTCAAAAAACATTTCTTAAATACTTGTTGCATTACTGGCAATTAATAAGCATTGTCTCTGTACAGACACCAGGAAAAGAAAATATTATGATCTCCATTATATAGATGGGAACATAGTTTCAGAGGATATAAAGATCTTGCTCATGGGGGCAGAGCTAGTGAGTTGGGAACCTAAGATTTAGGAGCATTGTAATTCTATGCCTTCTCCCCTCCTCCCTGATACTGCTTGTCTAATCACTAATATTCCCTTCTCTAAATCTCATCCCTAGGATATTTTTTCTTGAAAGGCCTTCCTATTGGCCTAGTATTAAAGGACATTTCCAGTTTCCTGGAAACAGTTTCTTTGTGACAAAAATTTATTCTTTCAAGTGGGATTAAGGAATTCTGAGGGGTAAGCTCTGGGAATCAAAATAACAAAACCTTTCCCAACTCCTATTGGCTACTGAGACATACTCTGTTCTGGCAAAACCAAACCTGGGGCTGACATAGGAAACCAGGGATGCATAGGGTTCTCAGTTGGAGGCACTAGCCTAAGACCTTGTAGAGAGAATCTTCAGACACCTGAGGCATTGCCCAGCATCCATCTGAATGCAGTGGGGTGTTCCAGAGGAAGAATAGCTTGCTACAGGGTTTTTCTTCCCAGACTGCTTTCCAGAACTAACTGTGCGCTTCCCAAGCTGGAATACACCATAATTAGGGTACATGTTGGGGCAGCCATAGGTACCCACATCTCAGTGCCACCCAGTGCTCCTCCTCCTTGTTGCTGTCACGTCTGTTCTTAAGCTGACCTACAGCTCCCGACAGTGACTAACTGTTGACTGGTGGTTCTGCTGGGCTTTTCAGGGCCTGTTGAAGCTTGGGCCTTGAGAAAGTGCCTCAAGGGGAATTTGAATATTATATCTGAATTCTGTTAAGCTTTGTATAGAGAGAGTGTCTTCCCACTGTTCCTCCACTCCCCAATGCTTCCTTTTCTTTCAGTGGATGCAGGTAGGAAAACAGTGGGTCTTCAGATCCTTATTGTACATGTGAAAACAGGTGCAAAGGTGGGCTCTTTAATTCAACAGTACCAATTGCTGCTTCTTGGAGCTGATATCTGATTCTCATATCCTATTCTTACTCATACTCTGGAAAACTAGCTTTTATTGACACAAGTTGGGCATCAATATATTCTTTATCTTATTCTACAAATGCCAAATTTGACACCATCCTGCTTCCTACACACTATAAAAATGAATAATAGCTTCCCTTGCCAAGTAGGAAGGGACCTGAGTATGGAGACCTTTGCTTTTCGAGGGAGTGTAGAAGAAATCTGGAGGGAATTTTGGGAAGGGAAAGGGACACTGCTACAGCAACTAGCAGGGCAGCGTTTCCTTTCTAGCAGAGACATGAGAAGAGATTGTTTTACTCTCCAGAGCTTCTCTGAAGTGCGGTAGAGAAGTCCGTGGTCTGACCATTCTCACTATCCTCTTCCTACTTGAGCTAACTCACCCGGCTTGATGCAGAGTCAGGTTGGCATCAGGCCACTTAGACCATGAGGCCACAGAGGTAGGCAAGGATGCTGGCTGCACTTATGCATAGAGTTGGCTTTCTTTGAGTCACTTTTTGGCTTTCTTCTTCATCCTCTGCCTAGACCAGTTTTCCACCTATCCCTTTCTCACACCTTTCATATATTCTCCATTTACCCATTTCTGGACTGCTTCCACCCCTTTAGTAAGCATCCTTCTCAACTTCCTTCAGAAATGTTCCCCACGAGAGCATTTCCAGCAGTCATCACCCATGACAGAGCCCAAACATGAATAACTCACATATAACTTGTTCTTTTCTGGAAAGTCTGACTTAATCCAGCATTTCCAGTAGCTGGGGTCCATTTAAGTAGTACTCATTTTCCTGTCACTGGATTTTTGTGGTTGGTTGTTGCTGTTCTGTTTTCAAATGTTGAGGGTGTCCTCCTTGACTCTTCCTTATTGGCCCAAGTCCAGTGTTGATTAGATCTCTGTGGGGGTGGTTTACTAGGCTCTGTGTGGGTCAGTCACCAGGCTCTGTGTGAGCTGCTCAGTCAGGAGAACAATGTGGGCACTCATGTAGTAATCTTAGGGATCCAGTAAAGTAAGAGGAGCACTCATTCTGGAATTAAAAACTAGAGTTCAGGTTTAAGTTTTGGCACTTTTTCATTCTCAGAACCTATTTCTTTACATGAAAATGGGACTTATTGTATCATGTGTTTATTAGGCTATCATGAATTGCCATGTATCAAAGAACCATAATACAGCACAAACCATACTGCATGATGATAATGATGGTGAATAGTAATGATAAGAATAATATTAAAAAACCCCTTTTCTTCTGTGAAGGAAGTGGGTTTAGGTGAACTGTGTGAAAAGAATAGTTGCCTATCCCTTGGCCCTCTACAGCTGAGCAGAGTCATTGAGAAAATATTTACTGACTAGTATGGTATGTTCAGTAGGATAAAAAATGAAGTAAAATCTGGTCTCTGTGTTACATGCTGTAACAGAAGTGGGTATAAAACAAAATGAAAATACATAAGACAGTAATAAATTTTCCTGGGTGTGAAGGTTTGTGGGAGTCTGAGATTATGGGCTTTGGGAAACTGGTTGCATTTAAGCTGAGCTTTTTTTGGAGAGAGATTTTTGCTATATGGCGCTTGTGCTTGTCAGAGAGACAGACAGAGACAAGAGACAGAAAGTAAGAAATCACCTCCGGGGGGGCGCGGATAGCCATCCTACAATACCTTCTCCTCCATTCTCCTCTTGGAATCTGGGGCATGCATGCACACACGCCTGATGTGAATTTTAAGCCTCTGGGTCTGGGGCTCACCCTGTGGTTGATTAGATGGGAGTCCAGAGATGTAACTATTGCGCCATAAAGGGTTTCAGTAGGGGAAGGAGTTGGGAAAGGGAGTTCTAGGTTGAACAAATAACCTAGGCTAAAGCACTGAGATTTAAAAACGGCGGTGAGTTCACAGTAGGATCTATTGATATGTAGCTATATGGTATGGAGCAGAGAGTATCTATTATGCCAAAGATGGGTTGCATGGATGAGGTAGCTAGAGATGAGGCTAGAAAATGAGGCTGGGTCCAGATGGGTACAGATGACACAACCCTGTGTGTTATGGTAATAGAATTTATGTTGAACTCCAAGAGTCCTTCTCTTTGCCCTTAGAATCTTTCTCTTTGCATTGCTTTGAGTTTTAGAAGAGATTTGTCCCTAAAGCTGTGCATCTTTGCAACCACACACCTTTTCCTCCTTAATAATATGTTTGCAAGCTGTTGGAATAGCACCGCTTCCCAGACTCACTCCCACACTGCAGGACTTTGGGGCAAGAATACAAATGGAGGCCCATATGCTGTATATTTGCAGAGCTATGAGTTGTAAACTGACTTAAAATGTTTAATCAAAATGTTCTAATCTATGACAAGCAGTTAAGTCCTGCATATTGGAAGTGGGATCCAAAATGGCAGTACGTGGTTTGAATCCCAGCTCCACAGGATTGAAAAACAAACGTGTGTGTGTGTGTGTGTGTGCGCGCGCGCACATGTCCCAAAGCATGACAGGGTAGAGAAGTGGAAGAAAAAGGATTGCAGAGTGACCACACACCTTTAGGGGATGCTTTATCAATCTCTGGTGAGCACGTGTCCTCTGGCAATAAACAGAAATGTTCTGTGCTTCTCAGTTGATAAATGTACCTTCATAATAATCTTGAAGACCAGTTTTTTTTTTTTTTTTTTTTTTTAAAGAATTATTTAACTTTATTTTGTTTATTTATTTATTTTAATTTGACCAGAGAGGGACAGAGTGAGCGAGTGAGAAAGCAAGCAACCAAATCCAGGACTTGAATCGTGGTTGGCCATGTGGGAGTCCAGTGCCCTTAACCACCACAACTGAAGACCAGGTTTTATCTGATAGTTTTCAGACTCTCTAGAGAACTGTGTTCCCCTGATTTCTAGCCCGTCTCCCCAACCCCCACTGTACTTCCCATCCCCAGCTCTATCCCACTATGTGATGTTCCTCCTTGGAACACTTGAATGGATAGCACGGTCCACATTTTCAGGCTAAGCCACTGCCCAGTAGGTGCTCCAGAGGATCTATGGATGCATGCAGGTATCAGGAGTCAAGGGATGGGCATACCAGAGACACCATTCTCCTCTGGAAAGGGGTCACATGCCAGGAAAATGGCCAGGTCTGACCTTGGAAGTGAGCTGAGAGCCAGTAGGCAGAAAACCTGGTAACAGGACATGCTATAAAAGAGAAGTGACAGGCCCTGAGTGGTCACTTTCCTTTGGCCTATTGCAGTTCTTATTCAGTAGGGAGAGGCTTAACCAGAGGCCAGAGCAGGGCCCTGGGCAGGGCTACATCTTGTCTAGACCTCAGAGTGGGGCTGTGGGTCTTGCTTTTAAGGTTACTGGACTAATTTTTTACAAGTACAAGACCTTGGAGCCAGACACTTCTTGCCACTTCAATTCTCTAATGAATCTTTTTAAGGGAATGCACGCTACTTTCTGGAGGATGAGAGTTTCAGGCTGACAATGTATTTTGTTATGCCACAAGAATATATTTTAAAAAATGACTTATTATTATTATTAAATTTAATTTTCTATAGGGCACATGCACTCACTGGAGAGTGACAGAAAGAGTGTGTGTGTGTGTGTGTGTGTGTGTGTGTGTGTGTGAGAGAGAGAGAGAGAGAGAGAGAGAGAAAGAGAGAGAGAGAGAGAGAGAGAGAGAGAAAGAAAGAAAGAAAGAGAGAGAAAGAATATAAGCTGCCAGATCCGAGACTCACACTGGTTAGCCATGTCACCTACTGGCCCCAGCCACAAGAATACTAAGAAATGTTCACAGGCTTATTAAAGAGAAGATTCTTCAAGGATGTTCCATATTTAAGGAGATACTGACCACAACAGTTACCTAAAAATGGCAAGTATGAAATAGAAGTGGGAGTGTCCTGAGATGAGTGAGACTTTAGAGGTCATGAATAAGGGCCATTGTCCTCTTTGCTACTAGGAAGAAGAATACAAAAAAATGCCTAAGTTTTATTCTATTAATGTAACATAATGCCCAAAAATGTCAGAGCTGAAAGGGGTTTTGGAGTTTTACAGATGGGAAAGGAACTTGCCAAAAGTGACAGAAAGAAGAGCAGATCCTTGGCTTTCCCCTGAATCTTTCTTTTCCTAGACTGGGATTACTCCCATGGCTTCATCTCAACCCAATGTTGATTCCAAAACTTTCTGGACTAGTTAAATGAAGCCTCTGTCTGTTCATAACAAAGGAATAAAAGGCTGGTGAGATTTTGCCACAGAGAAAATTTGGTTTTGGTTTTTAAAAGACAAACTCTAAATCAAATAAAACAAAACCAAAAAACAAGTTCTCAATCTTTGCTCACAGATCCACCATTGAAGGACTTGCAGTTAGCCTCCAGGCAAGGTGTTGCATTCATTTTCTGGGAACTCTACTTCACTTGCAACGTAGACATGGCTACTGGGGCTATGAGACACGTTTACAGAGCAGCCAGATTCTCATCACCCCACCACAAGAAATTCCCAGAATAGTGGTGATAATAAGATAGAGATGATGAATAGGAGAAGTTTAATATAGTGAAAATACTGATAGTGATCAAGACTAGAAAATTATAGTTGCCAGGCTTCTAAGGACTATTAACTATTCTGGTCTGGCTACTCAGTTGGAGACAGAGGACAACTCAGAATCACAGGATAGGAAATTTAAAACAAGAGGCCATGGAGTGGCCCCTGGGATAACTATGGTTCCCATCCTATAGTCACCATCCTTAGGACCCACCAGTCTTCTATATTTCTTTCTTTGGTTCTTCTGTTTTCTTTTTTCTCTACTAATAAACTTACTCTATCAATATTTCTGCCCAGGCTCACAGGTGTCACCCATGGAGGGTTGAAACCTGCCTCGTCCAGGGGCCAGCAGATAGCATAATGCACTAGACTCCCACCTGTTTGAACACAGTTTAAGTCCCAGACCCAGTGGCTTGAAACTCATGCTGGGTGCATGTGTATGTGTACCCAAAATCCTGAGAAGAGAAGGGACTAGAAGGGATTGCAACATGGCCATCCCCCATGGGGATGGGTTTTTTGCTTTCTGTCTCTCTTTCTCTCCAGTGAATGCATACTCCCTAAGAGCAAAAATCTCTAAAACGAAACAAAACAAAACAAAACAAAGCCTACGCCATCCTGTTTTATATTCCCTAGATGTTGTAAGAATAATCCAAGCCACTAGTGAGCACTGCTTTCCAGAAGCCTCTGTTCTTTTAAGAGAATGAGGGTTAAATCCAAGTGCTGGGTAGACCCTGATAGAGTGTTACTTCTCTGCCCTTCTCTGTGCATCCTGGGCCTGGAGTCCTAGGGCAGTGAAAGGAGTTTACAAGGTCCATGACGTCTTCTTCTCCTGGGAACTTAGGACCTGTGTCCCTTCACTGGGTCTACAAAGAGCCATATTGGCAGATGGCTGACAATTAAGATTGTATTGACTTCCCACTATCTGGTTTGTCTCTTGCCCTGTAACATTTTTGTACTCTGTATTTTAGTTTGGGATTACAGAATTTCTTGTAGATTTTTGTAGTCAGATACCAGCTTTTTGTTCATTGGCAACTTCTGGTCTAAAACACTTTATAGTGACTATAAGAATAAAAGCAGAGAAAACTTCCCTGTGTATTTTTTTTTTCTTTCTTTTTTTTACGTCCTATTTTTTTATTTTTCTATGATAATACAATAATTCAGACATTTAAAAATCCACAATACTGGGACCATCAGGTGGTGTAGTGGTTGAGGTGCTGGACCACAGTTCAAGTCCCAGATCCAGCAACTTGAAAGTCATGTCAGGCATTTCTGTGCGTGTGTCCAAAGTCCTCAGAGGAGTTTGGAGGAGAAGATGATTTCTCAGTTTTACTTTCTTTCCTTCATTGTCTCTCTCCCATGAGTACATGCACTCTGTGGCATTCCCCCCCTCCTCCCCCCCCAATAAATCCACAATACTCAGGAAAGTATCAGGTTTTCAGAAAAGTCATGATGTAGTTTTGCATTAAAAAAAAAAAAAAGGTCATGGGACCAGCAGTTAGCGTAATGGCCATGTCTCTGGACTCCCATGTAGTCGACCATGGAAGACAGGCCCCAAAGACTCTGAGCCTACAAGTGTCACATGATATACCAAGCTCCTCACTGTTTCATTCTCTATTCACTTCACTCTGGTTCTTTCAAGGCCAAACTTTCTCACTGTTGTGAAAAATTCAGTGTTAGTGAGACTCTGATAATGAGGTGATCTCTCCTCTGCCCTCTGTCAACCCTCATAAAGTATAAAAGGATCGTTTTGGGTGGAGTCTAGCTAGGAATGCCTTGCCTTTGCTCTCTGTTGTTATCAGAAGATTCCAGAAGCACAGAGACTTAGGTTCGAATCTTGGTATCCCTTCACCAGTCATGTACCTTTTCATGATATATTTAAGTTTTCTGAGCCCAGCCCATTTCTTTACCTATAAAATAAGAAATTATTTCTAGTAGGGATTTTATTAAATGATAAATGAGATCCATATGGGATGCCAAGCCTAGAACCTGGCACATACTAGTAGCTTTATAAACCTTTTCATTTTTCAAACATCTCCTACTGTGGAGATTTCCCCTTGATCTGTAGGGTAATCTCAGGAGTAGAAGCCTCTTGTCACAGCATTTACGACAAAAACTACATAGTCTCTTAAAAGACCTTAAAGTTACTTACTCAATCATAAGGAGATGGGAATATATTATTTTTCTCAATCCTTATAAAATGCACTAAAAGAAAGCTAACAATATAAACAACCCTCTTAAAACTTTCAATGAGAATTTCTAATGTGCTGAGATGCAACAGTATCATAGTAGCTCATGAGATAAAATTCACGCTTCCTAAAAATGATAAACATTATGTCATGAACCATTGGAATTACTCAGAGATAGCTAAAATCTCATATATTAATCCACAATTGCCAAACATTAACTGGCTTTCAGAGACATGGAGGGAGAGGTTGACCTCTTCCAAAAGTATAACAAAGGCTATAAAGGAAGATCCCATCAGTTGACAACATAAGTCCACCAGAGAGTGACTCAGGTAGTAAGGGAGACTACAGAGGTCAGTATAATCCCCATTTCCTTTTCTTGAGTGTAGGACTATATTTTAGAGAGCAGATTTGAGGTGGCCAACTTGCTCTGTCCTTGGTTACTTTGAGGAATATACTCCCTTTTGGGATGTTTTGCTTGTTTGTTTGTTTGTTTTTTTTTGAGAGAAGTTTTTGTTATAGGGTGTGTGTACTTACCAGAGAGAGACAGAGACAGAGAAACAGAAAGCAAGAAATCATGCCTCCTCCGGGGGGATGGCCACGCTGCAGTACCTACTTCTCCTTTCTCCTCTTGGGATCCTAGGCATGCATGCACACGTGCCTGGTATGAGGTTCAAGGGACTTGAACTGTGGTTGATTACCTGGGAGTCCAGCGACGTAACCATTACACCATCTGCTGGTCCCATCCTTGGGTTGTTTTAATGGACCTCTTTTTGCAGGAAAAAAGGGATTTCTTCCTTTTTAAAAGAAAAACAAGGCCTATAACAGCATCAGTAATAACGAGCTCCTGTGGAGAGTTCTGGAATGAGGACAAATTTAGAACAGAAACATCAGGTGATCTTCCTATAACCTTTTATGCCCTGAACAGACTTCCCAGAGGCTGTCATAATAAAACTAGAGTCATTTCCAAGAGATCAAAAGGAAACTCTCACATTTTCATATGACCACTTCTCCAAATATGTCAACACATAAGCCTTCATTCTGCATCAACTCTGAGAAGTGGTGAAGTTTAAAAGGGTGGGTAAAGAGTTATGGATTAAGTTTCTGCAATGTTAGCTCTGGATATTGTGGGTTATCTGTAAGGTATAGAAGGAATTTTCATTAAGCCTTGTTGATCCTAGAATTAGTCAGTGTCCAGCGTGGTGCCTGACACAAGGGCAGAGTCTCATTAAAGTTGATAAATAAATGGATGTGTGGATACAGTCTAATATAGACTGTATTCTTACTCTGGAGTCCATCCTTAATACATAGTATGGGGATCAAAGTCCACTCAGGAGTCTATGATACTCAGTGGTGGTCCCATTTGCACATGTAGCTTTGTGTATGGACCAAGCGAGACATATAAGCCATGAGCCCTTCCCTTTACTAAAATCTGTTTCTGTCATTGGTGTCATCCATTTGTTCATTTATCTATTCATTCACTCATATAATTTTTGTCATTCATTTATTCATTCATGATTTAACAAATATTTCTTGTATAAATATTGTGTCTATCATGTCCATATCCATGCACTCACCAGAGAGTGACAGAGAGAGACAGATAAGGGAAAGTGAGAAATCACCCCCACAGGAGAGATAGCTACACTATAATTCCTTCTTCTCCATTCTCCTCCAGGGATTTTGGGCATGTGCTTACATGCACATGATGTGAGTCAAGTCACTGGGTCTGGGGTTTGAATAGCAGTTAGCCTTGTGGGAGTCTAGCGCCTTAACCACCATGCCATCTTCTGACCCCTCCCCTTCCCCATGTAGTGTTTCGTATTGAGCAAAACAGATAAACATCTTTGCCTTTATGGAACTTATTGTATTAATGAATGTAATACTAAATGTTATAAACACACAAACCCAGAAATCTCAAGCTAGTAGAGGAAGCTTCATAGAGGTCAGTCTAGCCTCCATTTCCTTTTCTTGAGTGTTAGATTATATTCTAGACAGCAGGTTTGAAGTGACCAACTTACTCTGTCCTTGATTACTTTGGGGAATATAATCCCTTTTGGGATGTTTTGTTTGTTTTTTGGAGAGAGATTTTTGTTATAGGGTGTGTGTGCTCACTGGAGAGACAAAGAGAGACAGACAGACAATATTTCTTGTTTCTGTAAAGTCAAATAGGTAATAAGGGTGGGTGAGTGGATATGTATTAAGCTCATTACATTCATTTAGGATTTTAGATGATTGGAAGCTCTATTGTCTCCAGTGTGTGACTTCCAAAAACAACCTGGGCATTGACATCAGCTGTTAGACAGTGAAAGAGAGAGAATGGAAGACCAGATATTGCACATATCACTTTCACCTCCTCACATTCATCAGAACCCATTCATATGGTTTCATCCATATGTAAGAGAGCTGAGAAGTATAGCCTCTGTCTTGGTAGTGGCTTCCAGCAGAAACTCTTCATTACAGAAGAGGACATGAACATTTGGTGGGCAGATAGACATACCTGCCATATTTATGTTCTATTTGGTACAGGAAGACAGATTACAAATATATAAGTGAGTTTATTGTATAAAATTCAGATGATAGTGAGAAAACATCACGGCAGAAGAGATAGAAGATGCACACAGTTGTGGAAACAATTTTCCCAGTGGTTACTCATTGGCCTGTATTAGGTACAGAACACATGTGAGCAGACCTTTGAAAGAGTGAAAAAGTAAGAACTCTCCAACCTGAATTGTGCAAGAGCCTCTCAAATTGGAAAGAGAGACTTTTGTGTCTATCTAGAAACCAACACCACATTGCCATCACCACAAATGACTGGTTTACAGGAGTAATTGAGTACTCAGTTTGTACTTACTTTATTGAGTACAAAAGACATTATTGAAAAACAGAAGGATAATGCAGACATTTAAATTTGCTTCTAATCTTTCCTATTCTTTGAACTTTTGTGTATTTGCTGTGTAAGCAAGTGAGAGGTCTGATATTAGCCTGATGGGATAACTTTTGCAAGTAACTTGCTGTTTTTCTCTGGCCAATTTTAGTCTCGTATCTTTATCTATGGTTTTGGCCAGTCTGGCTATGATGTGCCATGGAGAGATCTTCTTGGGTTGATTCTATTTGGAGTCCTTTGTATTTCTTGGGTGGATGTTTGAGTGCTTCTCTAGACTTGGAAAGTTTTCTTCTAGGATTTCGTGGAATAGGTTATCAATGCCCTTATTAATTTCTTCACCTTCTGGAATACCAATTATTTGGATGTTTGGGCGTTTATTGGTATCTAGTATTTCTTGTATATTGTTCTTATTTTTTTTTCAGTCTTTTTTGTGATTGTTTCTACATCAGAGGTTTTGTCTTCTACACCCGAGATTTGATCTTCTGCATGACCTACTCTGCCTTTAATATTTTTGAGGGAGGTTTTGATTGCCTTTGTTGTAGTCTTCACCTCTAATAGTTCCATCTGATTTTTTCTCATGGTGTTTATTTCTTTAAAATTGTGGAAGGACTTCCTCATCTTCCAGGAAGTCCCATTGTAACTTTTCTCTTGAATCTTCTGGAGTTTGTTGTCTCTTTTCTATTGAATCTCATTTAGTTTCATCACTATGAATATTATAATTTTTTTTTTTTTTAGAAAGAGAGATTTTTGCTATAGGTGCATGCACTTGCCAGAGAGACAGAGAGACAAAAAGTGAGAGATCATCCTTCAGGGGGAATGGCCGAGCTTCCCTTCTCCTCCATTCTCCTCTTGAGGTCTTGGGTATACATGCACATGCACCCAGCGTGAGTTGTTTGTTTGTTTGTTTGAGAAGTTTGTGCCTTAGGGTGTGTGTGCTCACCAGAGAGAGAGAGAGAGAGACAGAGACAGTGAGAAGGAAAGAAAGAAATCACCCCTCGGGGAGGGGTGATGACCATGCTGCAATTCCCTTCTCCTCCAGTCTCCTCCTGGGATCTTGGGCATGCATACACATTTGCCTGATGTGAGTTTGAAGCCCCCAGGTCTGGGACTCAAACTGCGGTCGACTACGTGGGAGTCCAGTGATGTAACCATTATACCATCCCAAATATTCTGAATTCTTTATCTGACATTTCCGTGAGTTCCTTTGTACTGTCTGGATGATGAGCAATTTTTTCCCTCTTGGGAGAAAGATATTTACTTTGTTTCTAATATTTCTTGTGCCTCTGTACTGGTTTATGATCATCTGATGGGTTATATATTTCTTCCTAATTTCTGTACTATTATTGTTAGAACTGGGTATTCCAATGGCCTCCCAGTTTCTTGAGAACAGGTTTACCTGGGGCTGAGCTGTGGGGCTTCAGTGGAGGGAGAAAGTTGGGTGCCACACACTTCAAGAAACTAGGTAGTTGAAAGAATTCTTCAGTGGGCAAAAGGCAGCTAGAGGTCTAAGGCAGTCTCCTGGAAGCGGTGAGGAGACAGTGAAGTTTCCAAGGCGATCTCTGGCCCCATTCCTTATTGGCTTCAGCTGCTGCCCCCAGGTAGGCGTAAGGAAAGATGGTGGTAGTGGTGGGGGGGAAGGGCTGGAAGCAGGAGGTCTCTGTTCACCTAGAAGTGGTGGAGAGACAGTGCCCTTTCTAAGGCAATCTCTGGCCTCAGTCTTCCTGTTGTGCAAACCTAGGCTGAAGTTCACATACTATTAGTTTCAGCTCTGTTTCCATATATATTTCTTTTTTTAATAGCTAGAGGGCACTGACACTCACCAGAGAAAGAAGGTAGAGAAAGAGAGAAAGCATCCTTCAATGGGTCAGGATCACATTGAAATTTCTTCTTTGTCATTTCTCCATCCTTTTGGGATTCTGAGTATATATGCACATCTACTTGCATGTTTTTCAAACTGACAGGGCAGGGATTTGAACTGTAGTCATCTATGTGAGACCTAGCTCTCTTAACCACTAAGCTACATGGCCAGCCCTCTGTGTCCATTTTAAAATAATCTGATCTTCCTGATTCAAAAAGGATCTACTTCCAAATATGTGTAGAAAATCTAGAATTGATTTCCTCAATAGAAACAGAGTAATGTGGTCCTTATGCTGATGATACTGGCTGGTTACTTACCAGGAAGTTAGTTAGGAAGGAGTTGGTGTGAAAAGTTAAATGATGCTAAGAATATATGAAGTGATGGAAGAAAGTTCTGTGTTTAGTGAAAGGCAGAGACTTAGGCATTGCTGAAAACGCAACTCATCACTTATATCATAGACTTAATTTGATAAGCCTTTGTTGCTATTTTCTGTACATATAGTCCTATACTAGGCATCAGTGACACTGTGGTAAACACGGTTCCTCCTGATCGCAGGGGTTCACTACCTAGGCATGAGAGAAAGACGCTTCCCCAATCAGAGGTTGCATTTCAGCCACAGTGAGAAAGGTCATGAGTGCTATGCTAACAATCCAGTTTTCTTACCAAAGAATGTTTGAAGTGATAATTTCTCTGCTGGGAGGGGGTAACAGGAGTAGAAACTGGCACTCACCATTGGCTAGTTGGCAAGTCAACCTTTCTGATCCTTATTTTTTTCGTCTGGGAAAGGAGATAATAATAACTTCCCTGCTCACCTCACACAGCTATTGTAAGAATCAAGTGAAACCAGGTTTGTGAAAGGAACACTATTTAGGTGTCAAGAACTATTATTAGGACTAGTTAATGACTGAATGTCTGGCAGAACAGGGGAAGACTTGGGTGTTGGATAGCAATGATCTGAGAATATAGCAAAATCTTCTATCCAGAGTGGAGCATAAATAGATGTGAACACGGTCTTGGTTAGAAAAAAGAAAAGTAAATTTAAACAATAAAAAGAAAGGTTTTTTTTTTTTTTTTTTTTTTTTTTTGTTTTTTTTTTTTTCTTTCAAGTAAAGCTTAAGGTCAGTAAAAAGAAAAAATGCACAGAAGGTACCTTTAGGTTATAGTTGAGAATACACATCTGGATGCAGAGGTAAAGAGTGAGCAGACCAGAGGTGTGGGCTGCTGTAGAGACCAGTGAAGGGCTGCCAGTGTGACTTCTGAAGGGAGCTGGGGACACAGCCAGGGCATGGGGACATGGCAAAAGATCAAAAGCAGTAAAGGCCCCAAGGCTGTTGACCCAGATCTGTCCAGGCCTTCAGGGAACACTCCAAGGTCTCTCCTGAATTGACTCTTCCTGCAGGAAGTGCTTAGCCTGGAGGAACCTCACTGTTCCAGAAATAAAGACATGGCTCTTAGCAGCAAGTTTATTCTTATCTGTTGTGGTTCTAGGAGGGAAGAGGCCTGTATCCAGGAGACCTTAGGGTTTATCTGGCTTTTCTGTGGACTTTTGTACTTCACATGCCAACGCAGTGCATATTATAAGCAAAGATTAAACTTAATAAAATGGAGTAAGTTAATGTAAAGCAGTATAAATTACAGTTGGCCTATTTCCAGACCTTGAAGATCTATCAATTCAACCCAAATTCAGAAGGCATCCCAAATGTGAAATCATAAACAGGAGGCTTTCAGTGTGGAAAAGAATCTCACTTTGTTTGTCTAACTCTAATTTATTATAACTTGAAAGGTCACAGAAAGGGGACTGATGTCAGTAAGATGGCAGAATAGGACTTTCCAGCATTCATCCTCCTAAGGAAGCATCAATTTGATCAACTATCCACATGCAAAATATCTTCACAATAGCTAAGAAAATCAGGTGAGATATTACCTAGGTGTAGCACAGAAATAAGAAAAGATGCAAAGCAGAGGGAAAGAAGGACACTTTTACATGATTTGTGTTGCCATTCTCCAAACCTCAGGCAGTACAGTGTGAAGAGAATATTTTCTGCTTAGAGGAAGGAGACAGGAATCAGCACTGGACTTTACCTTAGACCTCAATGACAGGCCTGCCATGGTAAAATCCAGCACTGGGCAATACCCCATGGCCCCAGATTCAGACTGGTACTGGTAGATTATTTATCTAGGCCCACCCTGGTGCCAGGTAGGATTCCCCAGCCTCAGGCTTTAGGCCTGCCCAGCAGACTCTGTATTTCAGCCACCCAGTGGCCAGGCCAGCTTCATAGACTCAGTCTCCAGGCTTCCCAAGTGCCAGGCCAGCTTCCATAGACTGTCTCTAGAGTAGTACAGTGCCAGGTCAACCCCCATAATGTCAGGTTCCAGGCTGCCTCAGAGTAAAGCCAAACACCTCCAACACTGGGATGACCCCCATGGCCATTGACAACAAACATACTCTAGAACAAGACTCTCCCTACAGTACTGATCATCAGGTCAGCACGTAAGTATAAGCTCCAGGCTGGTCTCTATGGATATAGGCTTTAAGCCTACCTAGCAACAGGCCAGCCCCTATAGTCCCAGGCTTCAAGCCCTCCCTTGGTTTTAGAGCAGCCCAGAGACAGGTTGGCTCCACGTAGCCCCAGGCTTTGGATCTGTCCCAGAACCAAGTCAGCATCTCTGGCCTCAGGCACCAGGCAGACATCCACTGATTCAGGCTCTAGGCCTGCCCCTTGCCACATCAGTTCCTCTGACCCCACCTTCCGGGATAGGCTCTGTGACCCTATGCTATAGCAGACCCCAGTTCCAGATTTTGGCCCCTTTGGATAAAATCTAACACCCTTACAGACCCAGGACACCCCACACACATTTAGCTAACTCTACAGACTCAGGCTCAAGGCCTACCCCAGCACAATTTAAGCCCCATGTGGAACCAGGCGGAAGGCCGACCCCTGTAAAAACATCCAGGCTTACCCTTGCAGAAAAAGGCTCTAGACACACTCCCTCAGATCTAATCAACAGGTTCATCGCCAGTGAATTCTGGTTCTAGAATTGGTTCTATGGACCCAGCACCAACCCAGCCTGTCTGAGTCCTCCAGCAGCAATCACACTTGTAAACCATACCAGACAACTTACCCAGAATCTCTAGATGGTCAGACTGGTAAAGGGTTTACTCAGAAAGGATCATCTTCAAAGACTGGAATAAATCTCCACTTCTTCAAATGCTCAGACATGGATGTAAGAGAAAGAAATAAAATGCTCATAAACTGGAAAGGTAGAAGTTAAATTATCTGGGGATCAGCAGATGGTGTAATGGTTACGTAGCTGGACTCCCACATAGTTGACTGTGGTTTGAGTCCCAGACCTGGTGTCTTAAAACTCATGCTTGGTGTGTGTGCATTCATGCCCAAGATTGCAAGAGGAGAAGGAATTGTGGTATGGCTATTTCCTCTGGGGAGTGATTTCTCACTTTCTGTCTCTCTGGCCAGCATACATGCCCTCTAGGAAAAATCTCTTAAAAAAAAAAAAGAAAGAAAAAAGAAGTCAAATTATCTGTTTACAGATGACACAATAATATATGGGAAACTCAAAAGAATCCATCAAAAACAAAACATAAATAAACTAAAAATCTGTCAGGACTCATACTTGAATTCAATAAAGTTGCATAATAAAATTCAATAAAGTTGCATAATAAAAAATAACAAAAATCAGTGCATTTCTGTACACTAACAACAAAGTATTTGAAAAACAAAACAAAACAATTCCAATCATAGTAGCCACCCCAAAAATCTCAGTGAACAGAAATATTATGAATAAATTTAATGAAGGAGGTGAAATATCTGTATGCTAAAATCCATAAAATCAATTTAAAAATAAATGGAAAGATCATGTGTTCGTGGATTGGCATAATTAATACTGTTAAAATGTCTAGTCTACCAAAGTGATCTGCAAACTCAGAGCAACCTCTATCAACGTTAAAGTGACATTTTTCACAGAAAAAGAAAAACAATCCAAAAATTTTTATGGAATCAAGAAAAGACTCTGAATAGACACATCTTGAGCAAACAAGAAACAAATACACAAGCAAAAACAAAAACAAAACCAACAACAAAACTGTAAGTATCCATAATACCTGACTTCAAAATAGCCTGTAAAGCTGTTTAAAAGTAATCAAAACAGCTAGATATTGGCAGAAAAACAGACACATAACCCAATGGAAAGGAACAGCTCAGAAAAAAACTCAACATTTAGTTGACTGATTTTTTTTTTTTTTTGACATAGGGCATGTTTGTTTACTGGAGAGAGACAGAGAGAGAGAGACACAGAGAGAGGGAAGTAGAAAAATCACCCTCCAGGGAGGATGGCTATGTCATAATCCCTTCTCCTCCATTCTCCTCTTGGGATTTTGGGTAAGCATGCACTTGCACCCAGAGTGTTTTTCAGGCTGCTTGGTTCGGGACTTGAACTGCAGAGCTGGCCATGTGGGATCTAGCACCTTACCCATTGTGCCACCTGCTGGCCCCTAGTCAATTAAGTTTTGACAAAGTTTCCAAGAACAAACAGTGAAAGAAAGAAAAATCTCTTCAATAAGTTGTGTTGGGAAAGCTGGTTATCCATGTGCAGAAGGATGAAATTAGAGTTTTATCTTTTTTTGTAGAGGTTTTTGTCTTAGGGTGTGTGTGCTCACTGGACAGAGAGACAGAAAGACAGACACAGTGAGAAGGAAAGTGATAAATCACCCTCAAAGAGTAGGGATGGCCACACCGCAATCCCTTTTCCTCCTTTCTCCTCCTGGGACCTTTGAACATACATGCACAGACAACCGACATGAGTTTTAAGTCACCAGATCCAAGATTCCAACCACGGTTGGCCATGTGGGAGTCCAACAACTTAATCCTTATGCCATCTGCTGGCCCCAGAAATTACACTTTTATCTTACACCATATGAAAAGACCATCTCAAAATGGATAAAACGCTGAAATACAGGACCAGAAACTACAAACCTGCTTGAATAAAACATAGGGGAGGGGCCAGAAGATGGTGTAGTGGTTACATCACTGGACTCCCACAAGGCTGACCTGGTTCTAGTCCCAGACCTGGTGGTTTGAAAATCACATGGTGTGTGTGTGTGTGTGTGTGTGTGTGTGTTTGTGTGTGTGCCCAGGATCCTGGGAAGAGAGTGGAGGAGAAGGGATCATGGTGTGGCCTTCCACCAGGGGGACGATTTCTCACTTTCCCTTTCACTGTCTCTGTCTCTCTTTCCAGCAAGTACACACACCCTAAGACAAAAACCTCTTAAACACAAGCAACAAATGTAGGGAAAACCCCCATGATATTGTTCTGGGCAGAGATATTTTTGAACATAACCATAAAAGCACAGGCAACAAAAGCAAAAATAGACAAATGTATGACATCAAACTAAAAGCTTCTGCATGACAATAGAGTGCAGAGACAAACTATGATGACAGAAAATATTTGCAAACTCTACATTTGATAAGGCGCTTAATATCCAAATCATAAAAGAGACACAAACAACACAACAACAAGGAAACAACACAGTCAAAATGGACAAAAGGGCCATCTTTGTGGCACAGCAGTAATAATACTGCTCAAGAGAAGCCTGATGCCACATGATCACGGTGGTTCTAATCCTCTACTGAATCAGCCTGAAACATTCTGGGCATGTATGCAAGTGTCTAGGATCTGATGAGTTGGAGGACTAGCGGAAAGGGATTATGAACAAACCCTGTGAAGGGTACACTTCTCTTTCTCTCTCTTGTTCATGTGAGCACTATCATAAATAAAGGGAAAAAAAGGGGGACCTGAATAGATGTTTCTTTTCTCTTTTTCTATCTTTTCTTCTTTCTTTCTTCTCTCTTTCTCTCTTTCTCTTTCTCTTTCTCTTTCTTTCTCTTTCTATTTTCTTTGTTATAGGGCATGTATACTTGCCTGAGACAGACATACAGAGAGAAGGAAAGTGAGAAATCACCTCCTAAGGGAGGTGGCGATGCTGCAATCCCTTTTCCTCCATTCTTCTCCTGGGATTTTGGACATACATATACACGTGCCTGGTGTGATTTTCAAGCTGCTGGGTCCAGGACTTGAACCATGGTTGGCCATGCAGAAGTTCAATATCTTAACCAGTACACCCCCCCTGCTGATCCCTGAATAGATGTTTCTTAAGACATACAAATAGCCAAAGGATATACAAAAAATGTTCAATCCCACTAGTCATGAGAGAAATGTAAATTAAAATCACCTCACACGGGTTAGAATGACTAGTAACAAAATGATGAAAAATAACAAGTGCTGGCAAGGATGTGAAGAAAAGAGAATACTTGCACACCATTGGTGGGAATGTAAATTAGTACAGCCATTATGCGAAACATTATGGAATTTTCTCAAAAAATTAAAAATAGAACTATCGTATGGGTCCAGCAGACTCACTGCTGGGTATATATCCAAAGGAAATAAAAGTAATATGTTGAAGAGCTGTTTGCCTTCCCATGTTCACTACAGCAGTATTTACAATAGCCAAGATCATGAAATCAATCTAAGTGAATGGATAATGAAAATGTGTTGTGTGCATACAATGGAAAACTACTTGGCTCTACAAAAGGAGGAAGTCCCGTCATTTGCAACTACATGGATGACGCTGGAGGACATTATATTAAGTGACATAAGCCAGGCACAGGAAGACTAAGCATAATCTCACTTGTACGTGGAATCTAAAAATGTTGAACTCAGGCTGGCCTTGTGGCCTAGTCGTTAAGGGAGTCAAATCCCACATGGCCCACCATATGGTTTGGATCCTGGTCCCAGTGGTTTAGAAAATGAACTAGGAGACTGTACATGCATGCACCAAACCTCAAGAGGTGGGAGAAATGGAGAAGGGATTGTGGTACTACCATGCCCCATTGAGGAGTACTTTGTTCTCTCTCTCTGAAAAATTGCATGTCCCTTATGCAATTAAAAGAGCTGTTCAACTCCTGGAAGTAGAGAGTAGAATTATGGTTACCAGGGGCTAAGTGTATGTGGGGTTGGAGAGATATTGTTTAAATAACATAAAATTTCAATTAGAAAGGAGGAGTAAGTGTAAGAGATCTCTAGTGCGACATGGTGGTGACTGTATTTAATAACAATGTATTATAGTTTGAAAATTTCTACGAGAGTCTAAGTGTTCTCACCATAAATACTGGTAAATATGTGAGTTAATACATATGTTAATTAGCTCTATTGAGCTATTAGATGATGTATACATTTTTCAAAACCTCATATTGCACACAGTAAATATATATATTTTTTCTTTTCTTTTTTTTTTTAAAAGAGAAATTTTTGCTCTGTGTGCTCGCTGGAGAGACCCAGAGAGATAGAAAGCAAGAAATCACCTCCCATGGTCATGCTGCAATCCCTTCTCCTCCATTCTCCTGTTGGGATCTTGGGCACGTATGCACACATGCAAGTTTCAAGCTGCCGGGTCTGGGGTTTGAACCACAGTCAGCCATGTGGGAGTCAAGTGATGTAACCATTACACCATCTGCTGGTCCCAATACATGTAAGTTTTGTCAGTAAAAAAAGAAGTCACGGGACCAGCAGCTGGCATAATGGTTACATCTCTGGATTCCCATGTAATTGACTGCAGTTCGTGTCTCAGGCCTGGCAGCTTAAAACTTACACTGGCGTGTGTGTGTGTGTGTGTGTGTATGAGTTCCCAAGAGCTCGAGAGGAGAAGGGACTGTGGCATGGCCGTTCTCCATGGGGGATGATTTTTCGCTTTGTCTATCTCTGGTGTGTGCACTTGCCCTATAGCAAAAATCTCTCACAAGAAAAAAAAAAAAAAAAGTCACAGAAGAAGAAAATGGTCACAAATATTTTGCTGAATAGGAAGTAATCATACTAAGTTGGGGGCCAGGTATAAAATACAGCACTCTGTGAGGCTGATCCACATGGGTAAGTTTTGGGTTTGTGTTTAGAGACCTCAGTGAGTATGCCAGGCACACACATGCCCATGGTTCAAGACTAGCTAAGTCTGGGGATAGACTGTGGCTATGGGAGTGCTCTCTCTCCATTTCTTCCTCTCTGTCTCTCTTGCTCATGGAAGAGTGGCTAGGTAAGCTTACAAAAAAAAAAGTAGGCATGTGAAGTGAAAGTTCTTCCAGATTTTAGTATTGGAGGTTCTAACTAGTTATTATAAAAATAAAAATTCTGAATGACAACATAAACACTCATTGAAAATTTGTTTCACTTTTATCTTTTAATGCTCTATAGGGACAGGGAAGAATTTCCACTCCAGGTAAAAGAGGGAGTTGAAGACTGGCTGAGTGGGGAGAAGCAAACCACTACGTATTACATTGAGCTCTACAACGGATGACACATTTAACCCATGTTTCACTCTCATAAGAATTGATTCTTACAAAACTGGTATAGTCACCACTATTTTGTTAAATGAGGGTATTGAGGACAAAAGAGTGATTTTTCAAATGGTCACATAGGAATGGTGGAGCTAATATTCCAGTCAGTCTACCTACCTCCAAAGCCTCAGCTCTTTCCTCAGGCCTCCTTCCATCCTGAAGGTTTCCTGCGCTTTGTCTAAAGACTGTTTGGGGGAAAGTGAGGACTGTTTAAGTTGGGTGGATCAATGAGTAGAGGAAAAGTCTCTCAATCACATAGGTGTGAATATCAGGAAGAACTGACTCAGTACAAAACATGCCCCAGGTTCATTTCTGTCCCTATCCTTACCTCCTTCCTTCTTTTTTCTTTTAGAGTGTATTTCTCACTGTTGGCTCTATTGACATTTCAGGCTGGACAATTCTCAGTTGAAGGGGGCTAGCTGATACTTTGTAGGGGGTTTGGATCTGTCTGCTAGATGTCAGCAGCATCCTCCCCAGTCCTGTCAATAAAACTTCCCTGGACATTGCCAAATGGCCTCTGGAGTGGGAAATCCCCACCAGTCAGCCGCCCTGTTTTATAGTGACCCACCATCCTAGTTTGCTTTGGACTGAAGGATTGCCAGGATCTCTGAGGAAATTTTCAGGGATTCAGTGCTAAAACCAAGATAGTCCAGGGCAAACTGGGATAGGTTGGTTACCCTGTAAGTGAGGTTTCTCCTCCTGGTTAAATGAAGGCTGTGGTGGGGGTGAAGATGGTGTTGACTGCAAAGTCATCCTGGCTGTCTTCAACCTCTCTAAGCTGTTACTGTACCAAGTACATCTGCTTAATACTTCTTGTTTTCCCCACAACATAGCCTGCTAGGCTAGGGGAGGTGTCTTGCTTCAGAAAGCCTGGCTGAGTGATTATGAGTCATCACAGGATGAAGAAGACTAGAGTGAATGCTGGTGTGTGTGTGTGTGTGTGTGTGTGTGTGTGTGTGTGTGTGTTGAACTAAAGCACTGGGAGGGACATTGGGAGGTGCTGGATTGTAGAAAGCCTGCTAATGCTGCTCAGATGGATAGTGTTTACACTGGGAGTTAATAAATACTGAATGTGGACGGTTTTCAGTTCTGTGTTATTTGGCCTATGCCAATGTAGTATGGGCATTTTAATTTATTTAGTGTTTTGAAAAAAAATTTTTGGGGGTAGAGGTTTATGGCTTAGGGTACATGTGCTTGGTGAGGAGGTGATAGGGGGAGAGACAGTGAGAGGGAAAGTGAGAAATCACCCCACAGGGGGGATGGCCACACCATAATCCCTTCTTCTCCATTCTTCTCCATTCCCCTCCTGGGATCTTGGGCACATGGGCACACATGCCCAGTGAGAGTTTCAGGCCACTGGGTCTAGGACCCGAACTGCGGTTAACCACGTGGAAGTCCAGTGACATAACTGCTACACCATCTACTGGCCCCATGTTTTGAAATATTGTTATAAATTACTCTGACAATTTGTCAAGGGTATTTTCATGAGAGAAACCAGTAAGAGAAAAATCTAAAAAAAGATTTGCTATCAGGATTATTTTTGGGGGTGTTGAGCAGAACACTTTTGCATCAGTGATAAGTATTTTAGTTCTTTGCAAATTTACAAGGCTCTTGTGAATTATCATTTGCCCCTTACTCTTTTGATTTTGGTGTCATTCTTATGTTCCTCTGTAGGACAAAAGCAACCAAGTTCTGAAGACAATAAGTAATGTGTCAAATGCCAGGACTGATTGGCTCTGATCACTGAGCTCCATGGTTTATAATGTCTGTACTCCACCACATTGGAAGAAAATGAGTCTTGCACGTAAGCACTAAATCTGTGTTGCAGTAAACCTGAATGGTAGAATGACAAGTGTAGACAGGGAGAGTATGAATCAGCTCCATTGCAGTGTCTCTGACAATGGCCCTTCCCCCTCTTCTGTCTTGTAGCAGGTGTGAGGATGAAGCAGTCTGTCGGGGCAGTGCTCAAGACCCATAGTCATCTGGGGCCAAGGCACTGGCTTTATTGATGTCTGCATGCACCTTCCTCTGTGCTCTTTGACACAGGTGTGGAGGATGTGATTCGCTGCGTGTGATTGTGTTTTCCTGGATTATGTAAACCAGTAGTTTTTGCCAAGAACTCTCTGTGCCCTGAAGCTCTAAGCTGGTTCCCTCCCATTGGCTGACTTCTGTTCATTTTATTGGGAGGCGTTTCTTTCAAGTTGCAAAGCAATGATAATTGCCAGTGTCTCTTAGGAGTAGGTACTTGGAGTTCAGGGACCCCAACTGGTGACAATGACAGCAGATGAGTTGGTTTTCTTTGTGAATGGCAGAAAGGTAAGCAGGAGCTGCTAGGTTTGGTGTCCCTGCTTGCTGGGTGGGAATGTCCACCCTCTAAAAGGCATGCTCTGGTTCTCTCTCTTTCCTTTTCCTTCTTACTTGCTTTCCTGTTTCTTTCTCCCTTCAAAGGTGTTGCCGCATTTGGTAACACTGGGAAATGAAGACCTTCTCAGGGATAGAGCAGAGGCAAGATGCCCAAGGGACAGAGCAGGAAGGGGGAGAAAAAAGGCATCTGTGAGCTTGCTACCAGCTCTGCAGTGGTAGAAACACTGGCACTGAGCAAAAGTTCTAGGTGAGAAAAGATGTTACCTACACCTCTGTGTCTGTGTTTGATTAAATATATACTAAAGTGTTCATTGCTCTTTTACTGAGAAAAGGAAGAGGAATGGTTTTATTGCTTATGTCAGGATATAAAATGTATGTAGCCTTTGATTCTAATATATGTATAAGCATAATACTAGTCCTGATTTACTGTGTGTGGGGACATACATTGATACCTTGTGGCAAGACACATTTTTTTTTTCCAGAAAGGGCATGTTTCCTCCCTGCTTCCTCATCTTAGTTTGTTTTCTGTTGCTATAATAGAATTTCACAGACTGGGTAGTTTATTGAGAATAGAGCTTGGGACTAGCAGATGGCATAATGGTTACATTACTGGACTCCCATGTAGTCAGCTGCAATTGGAGTCCTGGACCCGGTGGCTTAAAACTCACACTGAGTGCATGTGAGTGTGTGCCCAAAATCCTGAGAGGAGAATGGAGAAGAGATTGTGGCGTGGCCATCCTTCCTAGTGAATAATTTCTTGCTTTCTGTTTCTGTCTCTCTGGCGAGTACTTGCGCCCTATAGCAAAAATTTCTCCCCGCCCCACCCCCCCCCCCCAAAAAAAAAAGAAAAGAACTTAAGGCTGTGGCTGCTGCCACTCTGTGGCACAGTGGTAATGCTCTGCTCAAGAGAAGTTCGATCCCACATGGTGACTGTGGTTCAAATCCTTGGCCTGGTCAGCCTGAAACATTCCAGGCATGTGCATGTGTGTGCTCAAGATCCAACAGACTGGAGGACTTGAGGAAGAGGATTGTGGTGTGACCAAATCCTCGGGAGTGTGCTTGTCTCTTGCGCTCTTATGTGCATGATCATGAATTAAAAAATATAGAAGTTTATTTGACTCATAGTTCTGCAGGCCAGGAGGCTGGGGCTGCATCTGGTGAGAGCATTGCTCCTGCATCATAAGATAGCAGAAGGTACCTCAAGGCAAGAGAAAGAGAGGGCAGACAAGAGAAGAAGGTGGCCAGCTCACCCAATAACTAATCTACTCTTGCAATAATGGTATCAATTTATTCATAAGGAAGGAACTCTCATGATTTAATCATCTCTGAAAGGTCCTACCTCTTAATACTGTTGCAATGCCAATTGCATTTCCACATGAGTTTTGGAAAGGTATTCAAACCATAGCTCCCTCTTCCTCCTTTGTTCTACATGTAATTATTAAAAATCTTAATCACTTGAATTAAATTCATTGTGCACAGGGACTTAGGGAATTCGGCATGAGTAACAGTTCCTGGGCACTGCAAAAATGAGAATCTTTGTGAATTTTAATGCTGATATAGGGAGAGAGAGAGCAAGTACATTATGTTATTTCCAGCCTCAACTTACTATTCCTACATCATTGTTGAGATGCCCACACTTGCTTAAGCTGCCACTTGGAAATGAAAAGGATAGTAGAAGAGTAGCTATAGTGCACACTCACTGGCCACATGGCTTGTGTGAGTGATTAATGTGCCCAATGGGCCCCCAAAGAAAGACAATTTCAGTTGTCTTGCTTATTTGCACTTTCACATAGAGTTGAGAAGCTGAGCAACTTTTGAGGTAGTTTTCAAGAACTACAATGCGTTTGGTAGGACTCCTAGGACTTAAGTTGCCAGGCATATTTGGGTGACTATTAGGGGAATTTTAAGAGCCATTTCAACATAAGGACTGTCAGACTCAATTTGAGACATGCTATCAGGAGGCGCTAGAGAATGGGATCAGTCACATTCTGAGTTTATAGTTGTCTTTGTGCACTTCTTTCTTTTCACAGTTGGCAACTGGCACTAAGCCAAGAAACAACTGGCACTAAACCAAGAAACAGAGCAGAGCGTCCAAGTTGATGGTAGCAAGATTTTTGCATCCAACCCTTCAAACAATTTCTTTGCATTCAGCAATTACACTGGAAAGATTTAAGAATTTGTTGTTGAATTGACTTTCTAGAAGTGCTATTTACACAAAGACATCTTCTTTGGAACTTTTATAAGTAGTATTATATTGAATAAGCAGATGGATTCAATGACTCCCAAAGTTGTGACTTACTCTAAACTTTTATTATTTATTAAGCCATTAATGTATGTGTCAAAGTATAAGGTCTTTCCTTTCTTTAGGGATGGTTCGCTGTCATGAAGTAGGTTTACACTGAAGTATTTCTAGATAAATCTGGCTTGGTGAAAGTTGCTTTCCCTTGAATCTTATTTTTCAAAATTATTTCTTTAGGAAAGCAATTTTAAATTTTGGGATGTATTATCACGGTAAACTTATTATTTCTGGAAGTGTCTACTATTGCCAGTTTCTGTGATAAATATCCATGTTCATAATTTGTAAAATTGTGGGCTCTTGAGAAACTGCTGGGAGGATGGAGAGGCAACGTAAAGAGGCTTAGTGGTTAAAGGCTGGATCCTGTATGGTCAACTGTGGTTTGAGCTCTGGACCTGGCAACTTGAAAATCATGCTAGGCAGGTGTGCTTTTGTGCCCAAAATCCTGAGAGGAGAATGGAGGAGAAAGGATTGTGGCAAGGCCATCCCCCCGGAGGTGATTTCTCACTTTCCTTCTGTCTCTCTCTGATGGGCACACGTACCCTATGGCAGAAACCTTAGGAAAAAAAAAAAGAGTGATAACGTGAAAACAGTGCTATAAAAATAAGACTAAGCAAGGGAATTCCCAGGCAAAGAAGGGCATCTGTGATTAAGTTTGTTCCCATTTCTATCCTCAAAATGTTCTAGATCTTTTGTTACAGGATATTGTGCAAAGAAGTTACCAAAGGAACTGTCGGAATCTGGTGACTCATTCATTCTTCAACGTGAGCTTCCCACTCTTCTTGTTCTGTGTCACTGCCCAGGATTCTGTCTCCACTAGCTGGGTGCCTGTCAAGGGCAGTAGATGCAAAAACCAAATAATTTTAGGACCTTCTGTGGTGATGAAGGAAATGAGATGTTTGAAGATTTTATAACGATCATCCTTATTTTATGTGTTTATGACTTCTTATCCAGGATGAAGGAAGTGGCTCCTTGCATGAACTTTATAACCAAGATAACAAACAAATTAATTATTTTTTTAATAGCAAAGCAGAGTTAATTGAAGGAGAGGGAAGGAGAAACAGCTCCCAAACAGACAGCAGGTCCCAAGTGAGTTGCTGAGAAGGGACTGAGATGAAGGGTTTTTATCTAGGTTAGAGGAGCTTTGTCCAGGCTTGTTTTCAGGAGGGGATCCTTCGTGTGTTTCCCGCGTGGTGGGAGGGCACATGCTGGCTGGGTCTGGTTATTGTTCTCCTAATTTTGGAGTGAGTCAGGAGATTCTTTATCTAAACTATTTAGGACATAAAATCACTATCTTGTCTTCTTCCTGGAATGTGGTAGACCTGGGAAAAACCCTTAATTCTTTGGGTCCAGGTCACACTGTCTAGGTCAGTCACTGAGCCACCGTTACAAGTTCTTTCTCCTGAGCAAGCAGTGGAGCTACTGTGTCTCCATCTTAAAACTTAGTCATTTTGTGATTTTATTTTGGCCCTATAACCCACAAAAGTTAATTTTATTTTCTACTTCCCTTTAAGCTTTATTGAAAGGTCAAATTCTGTCCATTTCATGACCTTTTTGATTACTTTGAGTAGACATGGTATGTCTCCACTTAATATATACCGACTGTCTGTACTCTATGACTGAAACTGAATGACTAGAGGATATAGAAACATAGAAAATATTTATAGATACCAGATATGGTGTAGGAAGAAGGTGGAAGAAGGAGGAGAGTCTGAGGAAAGACATTAAGGAGAAAAAGAGAGAGGCAAAACATTTATGAGACAAAGAAATAGGTTATTATTTGTCGATGATAACGTGTATAGTATCCCCAACTGGACTGGTAAGAAATGTATTCATGTTGGGGACCAGCAGTTAGTGTAATGGCTATGTCACTGGACTCCCATGTAGTCGACCACAGTTTGAGTCCCAGACCCGGTGGCTTAAACTCACGCTGGGCACGTGTGTGTGCATGCCTAAGATCCCAAGAGGAGAAAGGAGGAGAAAGGATTGCAGTGTGGCCAATCCTCCTGGGGGGTGATTTCTCACTCTCTGTCTCTCTGTCTCTCTCTGTCTGTCTGGTGAGCGCATGCACCCTATAGCAAAATCCTCTCCAAAAAAAGAAATGTATTCATGTTGGAATATTCTCTTTACAAGCTAAGTGACAAATGTGAGTGAATGTATGAAATAAATTAAAGTAAAATAAGATTAAAAAGAAACATACTAAAAAAAGGACAAGAAATGGGATACAGTTGATACAGAAAAATGTAATTGATGATTGATCAATGGACAAATAATATAGCATCCTTTGTCATCAGGATGGGAGAATGATGGTCTGGTTGAGTGTACAGCCTTTAGAGTCAGATACACCTGGGTGGGTTTCCAGCTCTCTCACTAACCTGTCATGTTGTGTAATTTGAGGTAAGTTTTTAACTTCTTCTTCTTTTTTTTTTTTTTTTTTTTTTGAGAGGTTTTTGCTATAGGGCGCGTGCGCTTGCCAGACAGACAGAGAGAAACAGAGAGACAGAAAGCGAGAAATCACCCCCCCCCCCCCCCGGGGGGGATGGCCATGCTGCAATCCTTTCTCCTCCATTCTCCTCTCAGGATCTTGGGCATGCACGCACACATGCCTGGCTTGAGTTTTAAGCCACCGGGTCTGGGACGCGAACCACGGTCGACTACGTGGGAGTCCAGTGACAGCCATTACGCTAACTGCTGGTCCCTAGCTTCAAATAATAAGATGGGAATAACAACACTGCCTGTCTTGTAGACAGTATTGTTGTGAGGGATAAGAGCAAGAAAAGCATCCTCCCCAGTGCTGGATACATGGTAAGGACTTAAGAAAGGATAACTACAATTTTAGGTAAAATCTGAATATACTGCAGGCCTAACCATCATTAAGTCATATTGTCTCTCTTGCCAAAACCAGGGATCTGTTGTCCCTGATTCTACTCTTTCACCACTGATACAGAGTGTCACACTGTTCCTTCTACCTGTTACACTCTTCACCCAGATCATTTTTGGAGGACTTATTTTGGGTTACTACATGAATGTCGCCAGCTCAGAGAGGATTGCACCAGCCAAAATACCATCTTTGCCTCTGGGTCCCAGAGCCTAGAACAATGCTAAATAAATATTTACCCTTCCAAATGTGTTGCATTACATAATGTCATGTAAGTTTAAAATATAACCCATCAAAACATCTATGGAATGTTGAGTAACTGCCATTGCTATATATTTTAATCTCATCATCATAGAGATGAAATGTTTTTGATCATTTTCTTGATAAGGGAATCAAGGATCAAAAAGTTTGCTTATTTTTCCCAGTGCATTTTAAGGAATGGGGATAATTTGAAGCACATAAGAGAAAATTCTTCTGATTTTAATTATTGTTCATTTTTCACTACACACAAGAAGAAAATAGAGCTAATATTTCCTTGTCTCTCTAAGACTTCCTAATATTGTCTTTTTCCATAAACAGCAAGTAAATCAAGAGCCCACAGTCCTAGGGCAATAGTGTTGCATTAATCAGGATAGTTCAGGGTTGTTCTGGGTAAAAATTACACACCCAATATCTCAGAAACTGAACAAAAGTATATTTCTTATTCACAGTTCATGTCCTATATGTAATAGTGTTCAGGATGGGATCAAGCATGTGGCAGTGTCACTAACAGACCAAGGCTGAGGCTCTACTATACATAAGCCACATTATCTGAAACCTGCAGCTTTCTTTGCCACATCACATGAAAAGAGTAAAAAGAATTGAGCATTGTCAATGAAATTACTCGTCCCTAAAATGTTATGTATCCATTAGACAGAACTAGTCACATAGATCTCAGTGATGTGAACACACCTAGGAAATAGTAACATCAACCACAAGTATCTCTGTAGAATCTAAAGATTCTGTAGCTTTTCATTGTTGTATTTCCATGATTAAGTGATATTTATGGCAGGTGGCTTTTTATTAACATGTTCTTTTAAAATAAAATTATTAATGTATAAAAATTAAAAAAAATCTTGTGGTCCTTCGTTAGTTGCCAAACACAATCACAACTCAAGGATGTTATGGTGAGGGTTGCAGGAGTTTGTGCTTAATTCGTACTGTTGTTAGACAGCTTCTAGCTCTCTGGGCCTTGTGGATCTGTGGAACTGACTCTTTTCTTTCTCTTGTGATAACTTTCAAGGACTCTTTGGGGGGCTACCACCAGTGCTTTTGGTTACACATCCTCTGAAATGGGCAATATGCTTTTCTCAGGCCAGTTACTCTCTCTCAGCCTCCAGCTTTGGGAAGTCTACCCACACAGAATCTCTATGGAGGTCCCTTCACTCCCTCTAGGCAGTTTTGTTAGGAATAACTTATACATCTCCGGGACCAGCAGTTAGCATAATGGCTATGTTGCTGGACTCCCACGTAGTCGACCACGGTTCGCGTCCTGGACCCGGTGGCTTAAAACTCACGCTGGGCGCGTGTGCATGTGTGCCCAAGATCCTGAGAGGAGAATGGAGGAGAAGGGATTGCAGCGTGACCATCCCCCCTGGGGGGTGATTTCTCACTTTCTGTCTCTCTGTCTCTCTCTGTCTGCTCTGTCTGGTGAGCGCATGTGCCCTATAGCAAAAACCTCTCAAAAAAAAAAAAAAAAAAAAAAAAAGGAATAATTTATACATCTCCCAGCCAGCTCCATCTCAGGGATGGCCTGCAATAGATCCACGGCCAATGCTTCTACATCCTTGCTCTACCAAACTCTGGGAGTGCACATCAATCTCCAAACTGCTACTTCTTCAGCTTATGGTTAAGTGGAAGTTTGAACTTATTAACATTAGCTCTTAATTTTGTATTAAGCCTACCTCTGACTGGGACCAGCAGGTGGTGTAATGGTTACATCACTGGACTTCCATGTAGTTGACTGTGGCTGGAGTCTCAGACCTAGCAACTTAAAAAACTCATGCCAGGTGCTAGTGCGTGCATGCCCAAGATCCTGAGAACAGAATGGAGGAGAAGGGATTGTGGTGTGGCCATACCTCCTGTGAGGTGATTTCTCACTTTCTGGCTCTTTGGCTAGTGCATGTGCCCTATAGCAAAAATGTCTCTCAAAAAAAAAAAATAAAATAAAAGCCTACCTCTGCTATATTTAGATATGCCAGACCACCATATCTCCTGCACTACATACACAGCACACTGGTTAACTTTTTATGTAGCACCATGACTAAGAGGGCAGATCCTGCTTCACATAGATACTGCCTCTCCACCAACAATAGGAAAATGTGAGGCTTTCAAAAGAAACTTTTATTGCAAATTCTCTCCCCTTAGTTCTCCCATCAACCCAGACTCGTTTAACCTTGACAAGCATAAGACCATATTGAAATACGTTTTCATAGGTTTCCTTTGATACTTTGTACTGGGAACTGGCGTCTGACTTTGTAGACAACCTTTTCTACCTTGTTGAACAGACCGGCAAACTTTCAGTTTTAGATTTTTTCTCCATTTCAGACATGTCAATGTTGACTGTGACAGCTCATCACATGTAACACTCCACCAAGAGCACAGACCAACTGGTTGCTCTCTGCAGTCACACACTGGGTCTGAGAGCGTATGCTCATGGAGGGGAAGCCAGATATTTGCATGTGAAGTTCTCAGCTGTCCCTGAGTTGACAGGTGTGATCCAGCAGTAGAAATAAAATGATATGTTAGATTCGAAGGAAGCTTCGCCTTGGTCAGCTTGGCAAGGCAAATGTGAACACCAGAGTTTGATGGTGGGTCCAGAACTGAGCACTAAGGTAGAATTTTAGAATTCAAAGATGTTCTTGTATGTAGTCTGGCTTGTAGTTAACATGTTAATATATTCATTCTTTTTTTTTGGGGGGGGGGGAGAGGTTTTTGCTATAGGGCGTGTGCGCTCACCAGACAGACAGAGAGAGACAGAAAGCAAGAAATCACTCCCCCAGAAGGGATGACCACGCCGCAATCCCTTCTCCTCCATTCTCCTCTAGGGATCTTGGGCACGCATGCACACGCTCACAGCGTGAGTTTAAGCCACCGGGTCCAGGACTCGAACTCCAGTCGACTACATGGGAGTCCAATGACATAGCCATTACGCTAACTGCTGGTCTTAATATGTTCATTCTTGTGAAACTGCTAAGAAAATTACCTTAGTTTTCATGACCTATTTAGTCCTTTCCCCTTCACTCTACAAATCCTTGGGTGAGACACTGAAAAGAGAAATTAATTACAGGAGTATGGCTAGATATACTTGGGACATATTTTTCTTTCTTCTTTTCTTTCTTTTTAATTTTTTTTTTCTTTATAGGTGGTGGAGAAAAATGCTGATCCGGAAACAACTCTGTTGGCCTACCTGAGAAGAAAGTGTATCCTTACTTTTGAATTGGAGTTGGGAAGAGAGGAGCTCATTTTCTGGATTTTACATAATTTCCAAGTGACTGGTGGGGGTGGCTGTCAAGTGTGGAGGGAAGAGCACTAGATTAGGGTCTGGACACTGCATTTTAGCTGCAGCTACCTGTGTCACTCAGCAGTTGTACAATACTGGGCAGCCCTTTGAGCTCTCTAAGTCTGAAATTTTCAGCTACAGAATGCAAGGATTATTCATGATGTTCTTTATGATCTCTTCAACTAAGTCTCAAGTAATACAATGGTTGAATTCTGGGCCCGTAGAAAGGCTTTCCTAGGCTCTGATGAAGTTCATGGTCATTCTCCTAGGGAGGAGTAGGACCTTCTTAGATGACCTTTGCTTAATATAAAAATGGACGTCCTGGGGAATGTTTCCAGCTCTGCCTATGTGGAGGGATACAGGGAAAGAGCTGTCTATTGGGAAGGGATGTCTGAGGTGGGAATTGTGTATCAGGCCATCTTTTGTGGAAATGCAGACCTGGGAGGCATCAGGGCAGGAGGTTCCTAGGAGAGACTTGAGTGCTGTTCTTCACTCAATGCTGGAAGGCTTCTGTAAGACCCCTATACCTTTTGTTCTTCACAGAGAGAAAGTATTCTGAGACCCTGACAAAATAAAAACAGAAATGATAATAGGAGCTAATCTTTAACAAGCTCGTACTATATGCAGGCAGAGTTGAAAGTGACTGTAGCTCATCCCACTTCAATGGTGGCTTTTGACAGAGGCGGAAGTGAGAGTGGACATGCTAACTGACCTGCCTTTCCCTACTGTGTTCTGGGCAGATAGAGGCAGAGCCAGGAGGAAAGCCTAGAGCCATGCTCTGAACCTCTTTCCACACAGGGGTCTGTTGTCAGGACAATGCTTATCCTGACCTCTGTCAACAAACTCATTTTCTCTTAGAGACATGTCTGCTGGCTCTTTCCAGCTACATATTTTGGGACTACAAAAGATTGTTTCAACACCCACAGAGGTGAGCCTGTAATCCATGGTTTTAATACTAGCTCGCTTATCTCTACCAGATAGTACAGTGATCGACTTTGCTGTACTTTGTCCCAGATTTTTCACCGGGCGTGGGCAGAGCTTGGCACCTGACTCAGATGATCCTGATGGCCTTTTTGCAGGATATGAATCCTCGGTAGGATCAGGAGATTACATGGAACTCCATTTCCAACCTATTCACCTGTGAGGTCTAGGAAAAAACTCTCATTCTCAGAGATTGTTGAGATTGATTTTAGTTTTCTAATCATAAAATTTGTTTTAACTTTCTAATAGCATCTATTTTAGTTTTGAAGGTAGAAAGCCTCAGAAATTCCTTATCAAATCAATTGGATGGTTTAATGAGCAAAGCTCATGTGAAATTTGAAAGTGAAAGTTGGCACAACTTTTTGCTGTATGTGTGCAAAGTTAATTTGTGGGCGTTCCAGGTAATAAAGAAGACTAGCTTTGACTTCTATCCTGGCTTCCAGAAAGATCCCCAGGCTAGAAGACCTTCCTAGGCTGGTCTGTCCATGGGTCGATGTGCCCCTAGAGCTGCCTGAACTGCTGATGACGGCATAGTCTGAATAGTGAACAAAATAACTGAGGGTATAGAAAGCCCCCCCGCCCAGGTGTGCCTAGAAAGTGGCAGCATGGTGAGGGAGATGCGCACCAAACTGGGGGCCAGATGATTGTGTTGGACCCTAACATGAATTTCTGTGATATCTTGTGGTAATATGAATTTCTGTGTTATCTTGTGTGGCTCATTACCTCTTAGGGGCTTGGTCTTTATTTATTTTATTATTATTATATTTTTAGATATGGTCTTGCTCTGCCACAATCCTCCTGCCTCAGGCTTCTGAGTAGCTGGAATTACAGAAATGCATCAACATACCTAGCTTTTTGGAGAAAGTCAAACCTGGAAATACAACCTGGGCCTCCCATGTGGCCTCAGCATACTGAGAAGCAGCATTAATAATCATGTACTTCTGTAGCTGGGCCTGTTTCTCTGTCTCTCTGTCTTTCTTTCTTTCTTTCTTTCTTTCTTCTTTCTTTCTTTCTTTCTCTTTCTTTCTTTTTCTCTTTCTTTCCCTCCCTCCCTCCCTCCCTCCCTCCCTCTCTCTCTCTCTCTCTCTCTCTCTCTCTCTCTCTCTCTCTCTCTTTCTTTCTTTCTTTCTTTCTTTCTTTCTTTCTTTCTTTCTTTCTTTCTTTTTTCTTTTTTCTCTCTATAGAGAAATAGCAGATACTACCCCACCTGGTAACCAAATTGTTGTGAAGATCAAATGGGTTTCTGGGTCTAAGTGTTCTTCACGTGTAAAATGTGATTTCATTGTTAGTTGTTAATTTTATCTTGAAAATGAGGGATGTGACTAGGCAGTAATGATCTCAGTTCCCTTCATCCTTAGCAGGTGGCTAGGTAGCTTGGAGGCCTGAGGCCCAAGGTAGAAACAGCAACAGACACCATACATCTTAGTGGAAATGACCACCACAATTGCTCTTCTCTAGGATAGCCTTCTAGTTAAACACATCTAAGAAATTCAGGGTGTCAAGTACTTTTTTACAAGTGTAACATTGGTTCTGATATTGGTTTCTGACCTCAGAAAATCTTTTAATTTCCATTCTCAGATTTCATGATCTGGATATTCAAAAGCCCCCTGGTAGTCCTAATTTTGGTTCCTGGGAATTTATCAGTCCAAAAGGTTCAGAGTGAAAAGCCAGGGCTCAGTAAGTCCCAGAACAGATATATGACTCATTCTGCCCAAGAGCTTCACCACACACCAGGCCAGAGGCGAGGTGAGGGCTGCCCATATGCCTGTATTTGAGAAGCTCAATTTACCTGCCCAGTGAGACCACATGTGAGAGACCCTAACCTCAAGTTCTCCAAAACTGGTGAACCCTAAAACTCACATCCCAGATGATGCCACTTGGGTACTATTCATGGGACCATGATACTTTTGCTCTGTGTTCAGTGGAGAAACTCCAGTCCTCACCTTCCTGGGATGTAGGGCAGCCTCTCTAAAGGAGGAGGCCTGTGATGCTGCTGTCTCCCCAGCTGAGGTACCTGAGCCTGTGTGTGGGAATAGGTGGCTCTATACAGACAGCTTTGCCCAGGCATTTCCCAGCAACCTGGAAGACTCCTTTACCTGAGTTTTTATTCCTTAACTTTTGACTGTCCAGTGGGGCTGAGCGGGACCAAGCTTGGATGTGGAGAAGGGGGATGCGGTGCTTGCACGGTGATGCTTTCCAAGTATGATCATTTCCAGAACAAGATCGTGTATCCTTTACCTATTGGCTGATGCCTATGCGAGGACCATGATAGAGAGTCAGCTTATGAATGGGCACAGAAGTGTGTGTATGTGTGTGAGCCCTTGTGTTTCTGAGTAGGTGTTGGTCGTGGACAGGAAATAGCAGAATTCCTGACCTCTGAATATTGACCAGACTCTAAACTGCTTATGAAATGACCTTTCTAAAATCCAGGATCATGTCATGGTTCATCTAATCCTTCAACAACTTTTGCCCCCAGGATAAGGTCCAGTCTCTTTGCTTAGCAGGCAGAGCACTTCACAATGTACCCAAGCTTTCCCCTCCACCTTCTTTCTTTCTTTCTTTTTTTTTTTTGAGAAGTTTTTGCTATAGGGCGTGTGTGCTCGCCAGACAGACGGAGAGACAGAGAGACAGAAAGCGAGAAATCACCCCCCGGGGGGATGGTCACGCCGCAATCCCTTCTCCTCCATTCTCCTCTTGGGATCTTGGGCACGCATGCACACGTGCCCGGTGTGAGTTTTAAGCCACCGGGTCCAGGACTCGAACTGCGGTCGACTACGTGGGAACCAGCGACATAGCCATTACGCTAACTGCTGGTTCCCTCCACCTTATTTCTCATCATGGGCCCAGCACACCATCCAGGTAGAGACGATTGTGAACTACCAGTGTTCCATGCCTGATAATTTCTTTTTTAAAAAATTATTTTTTATTTTAACTTTATTTATTTAATTATTTTATTTTATTTTGTTTTAATTTGACCAGAGAAGGAGGGAGGGAGGGAGGGAGAGAGAACAAGCTACCAGTTCCGGGACTCGAACCGTGGTCGGCCATGTGGGAGTCCAGTGCTCTTAACCACCATGCCACCTGCCAGCCCCACATGCCTGATAATTTCTTGGTCTTGGCATAAGCTGTTTTCTGTGTTGAATGTCATCTGCTCTAGGATTTCTCCACCTGCTAACTCTTACTAGCTCTTCAAAATTAGGCCAAAACATCACCATGTTCAGAAAACCTTCTTTGATTTCCCAAGACTGGGTGAGGTGCCCTTGTCTGTGCTGTGTCCTGTGCACAGCCCTCCTGAAGCATACACTGTAAGTTTTTAACTGTATCTTCACACTGGCTTCTGTTTTCCTGGGGTGGATCACAAGCTATTGAAGGGCAGAGTTTTTAATCTTCTTTGCCTTGATTTCCTCAGCCCTCTGCAGAGTGCCTCACATAGGGTAGGCACTCAGTACCTACTGTTGATTGCACAAGTGAATGAATGATGAGTAAAGGAAAAGATACAAGGAAGCTCCATCCAAGCGGTTGGTGTTGCAAGTTGCCTGGGGATTTCCCCTCTCCTTCCCCAAAGAGGAATGTGAGAAATAGAGAAGTGAACCCAGGAAATCAGAAGTGACTGGAGATTCTGACACTGAGGAGACTACAGGAGGGTCCTGCAGAGATAGGGACTTACTTTAAGGCTGAAACCTTCCAGAACTCCCCCTCCCCCCACTACCCCTCTTTTTACAAAAATGATAGCATGTATGTACAGGAAATGTGGGGGGACCTGGACAGAGACTTGTTATGCCACAACCCCCTTTCCAAGTCCTCCAGCTCCTCAGAATACTGTGCATGCCCAGCTTGAGAAAGTTCCTCTTGACTCAGCCTCCTGGATTGGAGTTAGTAAGAGACAGTTGAAAGTAACCCTGGCTCTCTTACTCCAGCTCAGAGGTCATAGGTGCACTGATGCCTGACCTCACAGGACTCTGGGAGGGGCTCAGCCTCACCTGGGAGGAGAGCTTCTTTTGTCCCTTTCCTAGAGTCTTAGGTGGAGAGGTGAGGCCGTGAGTAGAAGAGACAAGAACATAACATAGAGTGAATAGAAACAGCATGAAGTCTTATAAGTCTTCAAGGCCCTACACTGCTCTGCTGACCTGAGTGGGCAATAGAATGACCTTAACCCAGGTTTCTAGTCACTTTTCTGCCAATGCCTGCCTGGCCCCCATATGCTCCTTGCACCATGTTGCCGTGACGACCGTGGAAGGAATAGGAAGCACCAAGTCAAGGCTGCATCCAGTACAGGTAACCAGAGGAAGGGGTCTGTGTTCTTGTGGTCAGGCCATCTTCAGGGAGGCTCATGCCCAGACTGCAGACTTGCTTTGTGTAGTTTCACTTTAAGGAGTTTCACTGCCTGAGCAAAGGAGACACTGTACCTTGGACACTTCAATATTTGTGTACACCTAAGCCTAGAACCCTTCCCATGGCTGTAACCTTACAAGATCCTGGTGGAAAAGAGCCCAACTGAATCTAGTGACCAGGGCAGTCTGGCACTGACTGCACAGAACTGTGAGGAGGAGGGGTTGGGGAGCCTCCTTATTTCTTTTTTTAAAAAAATTATTATTATTTACATTCAATGGCTATACATCATTTAGTTTATGAGGGAATTTATCCAACATGAAGTACACCTCAGATCAGACTAGTCTAGTTGAGAATACTATACACATTATCAGAAACAGGTAAAAAATCATTTCTGTGTTGTACTTCTCTATTTTTCTCCCTAATCTCCTTCCCTATACTCTTCTTCTCTCCCACTCTCCTTCCACACTGTCACTCGTGTCCATAACTATTTTTAATGCTTTTATGCCCTCCAATCTTTCAGTCTCTACCATGGAGTGTGGACAGTCAGGATATGTTGAGACATGCAATGTCTCTCTTTCATAACCTGACTCACTTTACTCAGTAATAAATCTTGCATATTCATCCACTTTCTATCAAATGCCAGGGTCTTATCATTTTTTATGACTGAAAAGTATTCCATGGAGTATATAAGCCATACTTTTTTAATCCATTTATCTGTTTGTGAGCATTTGGGTTGGTTCCATGTCCTAGTAATTGTGAACAATGTCGCAATAAATAGATGTGCAAGCACTTTTCGACTTAGTGTTCTCCTATCCTTTGGTAGATACTCAGGAGTGGAATGCTGAATCATGTGGTAGTTCTATTTGCAAGTCTTTGAGAAACCTCCATATTGTTTTCTACAGTGTCAGGACCAATTTACATTCCCATCAACAGTGTGTTTAGGAATTCCTCTGCTCCACCAAGGCTTCCCAAATTCCAGATTCTCTGCGTACATAGAGACAAAAAGCCCCTCTACTCCCTATTTCCTGTAATGGCAATTCCATTCACCCCTTACCTCCCACCCACAGAGAATACAGATGTGGACTGTAAGGTATCCATCCTCATTAAAATGGAGGTTAGCCAGTGCTAAATACAATGCTAGAGATGTACAAAGGACTGACCAAACCTTTCCCCCTGATGGTGTTGGATCATCTGAAAATAGATTGAAATGGGAAGAGTGGATAGAAATCTGAGGGATTTTATTGGGGGGAATCAGAGTGTTCTTAGACCAAGTAGAAACAAACAGGAGCAAAGCACTGTGGGAGAAAAGGCCATTGTTGCCAATGTGTTTTGTTTGGAGAAAACTGAGGCAGGGCTCTTTGGGAGATTGTAGTCATGGAAGGTGCAAGATCTAGGCTCAGGCTTTCATCCTCTGTGAGCCACTGGAAGAGTCATGCTGTCCAGGAGCTTGTACCTTCCCCGGATACCTCTAGATCTCACGGGGCGTGGGTCTCTAGTTGAGTGAGCTGGTTCTATTCCTTGGGAAGAACATCTCAGGTGACTCATGCAAGGTCATAGCAGGGTGGTGAGGTATTGCTTCACCCATGTAAGCTTCGTTTCTTAGGTGGACCTGCAGAAGGTATCAGAGAGTTAATTAGGGTTTGTCATTTTCCTTGATGAAAGGGAATGAGTAGTTTAAACATGGGTCCCATTATACATAAACCTTCCCTTTCCATGGTACAGATTCTTAGTCCTGGTGCACTTATTTTGGTTCCATGTAAGCCATAGCTCCAGATTCCACTTCTAGTCCATTGATTTCTTTTTTCCTTTCTTAGTTTCTGAGGCCCTACGCTCTCCTACTTTTCTTCTTCTCGCTACATTAGCGTCATGTGCTGGCTTCTCCTCTGCTCAGACTCTATGTGCTGCAGAGCCCTGAGCTCTGGCCTAGACCCCCTTTCTTCTTCATCCTCATACTCTCCCTGGGTGGTTTTAATGTTCTGTACATGCAAATGGTACTCACATTTATATATTTAGTTCTGATCTCTCCTCAGAAGTTAGACTTGTATTTCCAGCTGCCTAATTGACAACACTTTGTGGATGTCTAATCTCAAAATTAACTAAACCCCACTTTCCCCCTAATGTATTCCTTTCTCAATCTTCCCTCAACTGAGTCAATGACAAAAACATCTACCTAGTCATGCAAGAGAAAACTCTAGGTGTTATCTTTTATTTTTTCTCATATGCCCCCAATCCTTCCAGAAGTAGTGTCCATGTTACCTCCAAAATGTACAAGACCTTCCTTTTCCCCTGACTTTCCACTATTGCTACTTGGTTCAAGCCAGCATCTCCTTTTGCCTGGCCCACTACTATATTCTTTTCCCAGGTAACTCATCCCCTACCCAGCAGCCAGACTATACTTTGAAAACCTAAATTAGACCACATCGCTTTCTACTGAACATTTTCTAATGGCTTTCATCACACCCAGCATACCATTCCAGGGCCCTCTCCTGGCTGAGGAAGAGCTGCACAGCTTGGCTCCTCCTCCTCTCCTGTTCTCTAATCCTGGAGGTTCTGCTCACACTGGCCTTTCAGCAGCATCAGCACACCACATGTGTTCTGTACTCAGAGCCATCACACTTACTGTTCTCTATACCTAGATTCAAATCATGTTATTAAATTCACCTTAAAGTTCACCTTTTCAGAGTGGCCTGTTCTGACCACTCTAAGCAGTTGTTAGTCACTCTAGATCGTGTTATCCTGTGCAAATTCTCTACACGGCACTGACCTCCACTTAGAATTTTCTTGTTTGCTTGTTTCTGTCACTATTTCCCCTACTCGAACATGGATTTGGGGCCAGCAAGTGGTATGATGATTAATGATGGACTCCCACATGACTGATGTTTGACCATGGGTTGAGTCCCAGACCAGGCAACTAGAAAATCACACCAAGTGCATGTGGATATGTGCTCAAACTTCCAGGAGGAGACAGGAGGAGAAAAGATTGTGCCAAGGTCATCGATCCCCCTGGGGAGTGATTTCTTACTTTTCCTCTCTGCGTCTCTCTGGCGAGCACATGCACCTGATGGCAAAAGCCTCCCCCCCCCGCCAAAGAATATGGGCTTCATGAAATCTGAGACATTGTCTGTCCTCTTCACTGCTCTGTCCCCATTGCCTTTTAGTATGCCTGGACCATGACGAGTTCTCAGTAAAATTTATAAATGAATGAAAATGTATAAATGAATTTATATGTGTGTCTAACATATATCGGGGATATAATAGTTTCACAATTTTACATAAGTATCAAGAAAGACTCCCAAGACACACACACACACACACACACACACACACACATACACACAAAGTAGTGTAGATGAGGTAACTGTCCTTATAATAAGAATCTTCTAGCTTTGAATAAAAATTCTGTAACATTAAATATATGTAGTAAATTCTATTTCACATGTTCTCAATTGTGTCCCTCCTGGGCTTCAAGAGTTTCCTCACTTAAGAATCTAGGAATACAGTGAAACTCTAGTTTGGAATAAAATGTTTCAGTTGGTTTTTCATGCATGTGGTTTTTTGTTGTTGTTGTTGTTGTTTTTTTTTTTTTTTTTTTTTTGAGAGGTTTTCGCTCTAGGGCATGTGCACTCACCAGACAGACAGAGAGAGACATAGAGACAGAAAGTGAGAAATCCCCCCCCAAGGGGGATGGTCACATTGCAATCCCTTCTCCTCCATTCTCCTCTCGGGATCTTGGGCATGCACGCACATGCGCCCAGCGTGAGTTTTAAGCCACCGGGTCTGGGATGCGAACCGCAGTTGACTATGTGGGAGTCCAGCGACATAGCCATTACGCTAACTGCTGGTTCCCATGCATGTGGTTTGAGTTGGATTGTAGCCTGGTGCCATTAAAGGAATACAACAAAACTCTTCCATTCACCATGTGTGGTCTTAGGCAAATGTTTTAAATTCCATGGGCCTGCTTCTTCTGTTAAATGAAGAAAGTGCAGGGTGGGAGGGTGCCTCCTGTCTCTAACAGTCACTGTTCTTTGAAGGGAGTCCTCCTACTAAGACCCAATGTTGACTAATTGCCTACTAAATGCCAGGCACAGAGTTAAGAGTTTTACAAGAAGTATCTCAGTTAATCTTCACCATACTTCTACAGGTAAGTGCTAGGATGGTCTTCATTATACAGAGAACCTAAGGCTTAGAAAGACTTGGTAACCTGTCTAAGGTCCCAGTGACACCAGGACTTGACTTCATATGATGACCATTACCCTGACTGCCTCTCAATGTGGTCTGGCTCCATTTGAGTCCTATAGGGAGCCTGGGAGGGGTTCCACCAACATAGATGACTGTGTCATCTGTCCTTTGTAGGAGAGAATTGCCAAAAGCCATGGCTCTCAGTGTGGATTCTGCACCCCCGGCATCGTCATGAGCATGTATACACTGCTCCGGAACCAGCCCTCGCCCACCATTGAGGAAATTGAGAATGCCTTCCAAGGTATGGCCCTTTAGACACAGTAAAGGAGGTAGAATTGCAAATGGCTCAGGAGAGGACAGGACAGTGCCTGTGTGAAAGCCAGCAATGAGCTAGGAGAGTGAGGGAATGCCCTTTGGAAGAAAGATCCACACCTCTCCAACATGGTGGCTAAGATCTGCAAGAAAAAGCCTACTCTCATTTTGGAGGACACTCAGCTAAACTTGAAGACCTCTTGAAGTTCCCTGCCTTTATGTGCATCTTCCTGAGGTGTCTTCTCCTGTCCTTCTCTAGCACTGGGGTGGGGTTGTAATGGGTGGCTGGTGCAGAAAGACGTTGCTAAGGAAAACCCTCAGAAGCTAGTGATATGGCTTCCTTCCCTCTGAACTTTCACTAGGACTAGATTCTGTAGGGCAAAGACCACATCTGAGGGAGATGGCCAGGATTTTGAACCAGAGGCAGTAATTGGCTTCCCATTTTGCCTTTGAGATCATGTGCCCAGAAGCATATACCATTTGTCTATTTCTTCCAATTGAATAAAGAAGGCTCTTTATCCATTCACCATTTCAATCTATCGTTTATTCAGTTATTTTGAGTCCTATCTTATGTAGAACACTCTCCAAGGTAGAAGGAACACAATATGAGTGGGAAGTTTGATAGGCTCCCTGGTAAAGGTTTGACCAGGCATGATAGAAGTATTTGGGAGGGGGCACTTGGCTTAGTCTGGGCATTCTAGAAAATGTTCCTGGAGGAAGTATTCATGGATATTTTGAAGTCAGAAATAGGATAAGGAAGACAAGTCTCTTGGGTAGAACAAAACAGAAAGTGCAAGGGGAGGATGGTAAAGAGCACACCCAACTGAGCTGTGAGCAAAGTCACAGCCCTGGAGACCTGCACTGATGTGGCAACTTTTTCCTTGGCCTGCAGGAAACCTCTGCCGCTGCACAGGTTACAGACCCATCCTTCAGGGCTTTCGGACCTTCGCCCGGGTAAGTGTGGCAGGAGAGGGTGGAGCAGCAGTGGCCTTGCTCTTAAGGTAGCAGTACTTAGGGATCACTATTGGGAAGGGAGACAAGGATCTCTGGTTTACAAAAATGAAAGGATGACCAGTTAGGGAGTTTCCCATCCAGAGGCCATCTGGCAAGGTAAGTGAGTTCTGCCAACCTCATTCAGGGAGGAGTTCTTATTTATATCATGGTGCCTCTCCTGCAAGTGAAGGTCTGGAGACCTGCCTCCTGGAAGAACTTAGACACTGTGTAAGAACTAGATTCCCTCAGTGCCTTCAGGCTTGGCAGCTTTCCCTTGCAGACTGGCAGGCTCAGCACATGGCACAAGTGCTGAATGTGGCACTTCACAACAATCCAGCTTGGCTCAGCACTTGTGCTCCCCCCGACTCCCAGGCCTGGCTGCTTTCTACAGCTGGCACTCTGCTGTGCTTATGTCACTGATAGTTAGATCTCCAGACAGGTTGTGAACTCCTGCAGTGTTCATATAACTCTGAGTGGGAAACCGCAGCTGGGTGTGTGGGCTTTGATTATATAAACACCGACATACACCTGCCATTTGGCCCGGAAGATAGAGGGTTGGCCTCTCCTTTCTTGGCTCAATCTCTCCAGATTTTACCTGATTCCTCAACTGGGTCAAGTTGATCCTGTCTCGAATCAAACTGTCTCATCACAAATTGATTCTGGGTCCAGGAGAAAGACACCTGTGATTTCCACTCATCTTCAAAGTTGGCACATCACAAAAAGGAATGTTTTGTCTACATAACCCAAGAAGGGGTGGGTGGAGATGAAGATTGGGCCTTATAAAGATAGAAGATACCACACCCTAAGGAATGCTCTTAATGATGAAGAATTAGGAGGTGTGGGATTAAATGAAAATGATTGAAAGTACAGGTTCAGAATTTGTAGACCTGGGTTTATATCCTATTTTCTCAATTGACACATGATCTTGAGCAAGTTTCCTTCTTTTAAAAATGGTGATTATAATAATACCTATCTTATAGTGCCTGTAAAAATTAAGTACTTTGTCTAAAGCTTTAAATACAATACCTGTTTTAAAGTATTCAATAAATGGCAGCTATAAATTATGACACTGATACATTTCTTCCAGTTCCTACTATATGATCTCCATAAACTGCTTAAGCTTCTCTGAGAACCAGGGATTGTTAATCTTCCCTCTATTATTTTATAAGAGCCAGCTCAAAGAAACACAATCTAACCAGTCCTCCTAGTTTTATAGAAGAGAAGGAAGGGCTTTTGAGTATAACAGAAAATTACAGTCCCTCTCAAGGTTTGAGCGTTACCAACGTTGAAATGTTTCCTGATTCCATTGTCTTCAACATCTTGCCCAAATTTCCCAGGTAGTATAAAGCAGAACAGGTTGAGAGCGATGAGCAGCTAATGCCTTGCATATTGAAGGTGCTCAGAAGCTTATGTATGTTGCTCATGAGAGACCCCTGAGACTTTTTTTTTTCTTTTGAGAGTTTTTTGCTATAGGACGTGTACGCTTGCCAGAAAGAGAGACAGAAAGTGAGAAATCACCCAATGGGGGGATGGCCATGCCGCAATCCCTTCTCCTCCTCTCTCCTTTTGGGATCTTGGACATGCACACATGCACGCCAGGTGTGAGTTTCAGGGGTGATCAAAAAGCAAGACCCAAATATATGCACTCTATAAGAAACTCACTTGACATATAAAGACATATATAGATTAAAAATAACTGAGTAAAGAAAGATATACCATGTTAGTGTGAATATTAGTCAAAAAAAAGCAAGAATATCTATTTTAGTGTTGGACAAAACAAAAAAGTTATCAGATAAAAGACGGGGATCAATACTCTAAGAAGACATAAAAATTCTTAATGTGCTCTAACAATAGATCATCAAAACACGGGGGAAAACTGATAGAACTGCAATGACAAGTAGACAAATTCACTATTATAGGTGGAGACTTTTACATCCCTCTACTGGAAATGGACAGATCCAGCAGCAGAAAATCAATAAAGATGCACAGGAGCTAAACAGCACTATTTAATAACTGGATATAATTGATACCTACAGACTACTTTAGCTAAAAACAGTAGAAAACACATTCTTCTCAAGCTTGTGAATTAGCTTGGTAGATGGAACATTTGATAAGCTAGACCATGTTCTGGGTTGTAAAGCACATCTTAACAAATTTAAAAGAATAGGAATCATACAATATCTTTTTTAAGACCATGGTGAATTAAACTGGAGCTCAATAACAAAAAGATAGCAGAAAAATCTCAAATACTTGGAGATAGAGCACTTCTAAGTAACACATGGATTAAAGAAGAAACATCAAGAGAACTTTTAAAATATTTTGGACTATGTTTAGCTCTTTGATCCATTTTGAATTGATTTTTGTTAGAGGTGAGAGAAGTCCAGTTTTCATTTTTCTGGAGGTGGATACCCAGTTTTCCAAGTACCATTTGCCGAAGAGATTTTCTTTTCCTCACTGATTGTCATGTTCCCTTTGTCAAAATTCAGTTGACTGAATGTTTGGGGGTTTATTTAAAATTTAAAATACAATTTATCAAAATTTGTGGCATGCAGTGAAAACAATGCTTAGAGGAAATTGTATAGTATTGAGTGTATATGTTACAAATGAAAAAAGATCTAAAAATGATCTAGGCCTCCACCTTAAGAAAGTAGGAAAAGAAGACTAAATTAAATCCAAAGTAAGCAAGAAAGAAAGAAGTGAAATTTAAACCAGAAAGCAATAAAATTGAAAGTAGGGCATTAATATAGAAAATCAACAAAAGCAAAAGCTGAATCTTTGAAATGATCAGTACGATTGATAAGCCTCTAGCTAGCCTAACTTAGAAAAAAAAAGATAGGAAATACAAATTATTAATAGCAGAACGAGAGAGGAGTATTATTACAGATTTTATGGATGTTAGAAGGATAATAAATAAATATTATGAACAGCTCCATGTACACAAATTTCATAGCCAGTATGAAATGAACCAATCCCTTGAAAGACATAATCTGCCAAAATTCATGTGTGATGGAATAAACAATCTGATTAGGCTTGTATCTATTAAAGAAATTGACTCAATAATTAATAATCTTCTGAAACAGAAAGCACCCAACCCAGATGGATTCACCCCTGAATTCTACCAAACATTTAAAGAAGAAATTATACAAATTATCAAAATTACTTCTGGAAGATGGAATTAGAGGATACAAAAGTCAATTGCTTTCCTATATACCAGCAATGAACAAGTGGAATTTGAATTAAAAACACCTTATCATTTACTTTAGCAGCATCCTCCCAATGAAATACTTAGATATATATCTAAAAAGAAAATCTATGTACAAGACATATTTGAGAAAAACTATAAAACTCTGAAGGAAAAAATCAAAGAGCTAAGTAAGTGGAGAGATACTTCATGTTCATGGATATGAAGATTCAATATTATCAAAATGTCAGTTCTTCCCAAATTAGTGTATAGATTTAGTGCAACCACAAACAAGATCTCAGCAAATTATTTTGTAGATATTGACAAGCTTATTCTAAAGTTTATTTGGAGAGGGAAAAGACCCAGAACAGCCAATCCAATATTAAAAGAGAATAGTCAGAGGATTGACATTACCAAATTTAAGACTTACTGTTAAGCCATAGTTAACAAGAAAATATGGCATTAGGGAAAGAGTTAATGAATAGATCTATGAGTCTCAAAATAGACCCACATAAATATAGTCAACTAATCTTTGGCAAAGGAGCAAAGGCAGTACAACGAAGCAAAGGTAGTCTTTTAAACAACACATTATTGTACATCCCAGTAATTTATGTCATAAATATACCAATGGATTATTAAGGAAAAAGATCTAAGTAATAATGTGCTGGCACTTTGATTATCTGGAAAGTGTACTGTGGAGTAGGTCCTTACTCAGGAGGGCCAGGTGAGTGAGGCTTATGCTATATGTAGGTTCCACTCACTTCATGCAGGGACTGGGAATTCTCCCGCATCACTCCTTCTCCAAAAGGCACTGAGGAACCTCCCTTTATGTCTAATGATAGAGGGGAAGAGCAAGGTGGCTGTGGTGAGGTCCCAGAATAGATAGAGCAGGTCCAGCATCTGATAGTGAAGTTGTGAATGCAGGAGGGGTCTGCATGCAGAGCAGTATAAACTTGAGGTAAGATAAGGAAGGGTTTCATTGTTGATGCCATGGTCCGACTGTGCTGTTCCTGAAGGCCAGATCTCCAGTTTTGATGGCTGTCTGAAAGTGTTCTTGGGAAAGATTGAGTTATGACAGATCCTTTGGGATGTGCCAGTGTGGAATGGTATCTCCCATGGCTCCTGTGCAAAAGAGCTGCTCCCAGTCTGCTCCTTCAGGAATTGGTTGCCCCAGAAAAGTACCTGTGTCTGTGAGTTTTCCCCAGATTGTGTCTTAGCACAACTCTACATTCTGGAGTGTCTCATGCAGCCCTGGGTTGTAACTTCTGTCTCCTTGGAGTAGATCAGTCAGAAGAACATACAGCTTCCCTGTACTGCAGTATCTTAGTCCCTTGAGCCAGCAATTCTACACTCTGTCTGTGCTTTGCTCTGGCATCCTGAGAAGTCTCAGGCAAGTCCTTTTCCACAGGTGATGGCTAACCCAGCATGTACACTTCCTCCAGAACAGGTATACAATGAGTAAATAAGTGACCGCTATGTTGGAGAGGCAACTGGGACACTGGCTGGACACATCTGTGGGTCCAGTACTGGTCATGGATAACCTTGACAGGATCCCATAGAGAACCCAGTCTGGGAGACATCAGGCCAAGCCCCCTAAACTGTAGCTGATCTTGAAGTAGAGTCTTTTAAGTCTGGAGGGAACCAAGAGAAATTTTCCTCCTAGAGGCTTCCTAAGGAAGCAGCACTGAAGAAGGAAAATGGTCATAAAGATATATTTTTATAAGGTATGACCTAGAAATAGCCTTGAAAATAAATTTTTCTGTTGCTCCTATGTTTTTATCCATGGATTACTTAAACTATTGTACATTAGCCAAGCGAGAGAGATAGGGAGCCTCAGTTCTATGCAGAGGCAAATGGGATAGGTATCAGAACTGGAGTTTGCTAGATTTTTAGTCATCTAGTTTTCTTAGCTTCTGTGAAAACTCTGCAAATATTCTTGTGCAAATGTTTGTCATCAATCTAGGATGGTGGATGCTGTGGAGGAAATAAGGACAACCCAAACTGTTGCATGAACCAGAAGAAAGACCACACAGTAAGTGGGTCCTTCTCCTCTGGATGCCTGGGGGAAGGGGGGCATCCCAGACTAAGAGGAGTCAGTAGTGCCTTCTCTCCACACCCCAGCCGTGATGGCTGTAAGAGGAAGTCATGGAGAGAGGTGATGATGGCCAGATCTTGGGGGAGGTGAAGTTGCACATTAACCCTGGGTCTGGCCAAGACTTCTTTGTTCTTGCTAACCTGGAGCTGCCTGCTCCTCCACCAGCCTGCAGGGAGCTGGGAAGAAGTTCACTTGGAGAAATGGCTGAATCAGTCCTACTTGGTATTTGAAAGACGATTACTGTATCACTTACCTGTTTTCTTTCTCCACAGCTTACTCTCTCACCATCTTTATTCAAACCAGAGGAGTTCACCCCCCTAGATCCCACCCAGGAACCCATCTTTCCCCCAGAGTTGATGGTACGTGATGCCTCAATGAGACGTTTAGCCAGTCTGTATATGTAAGTCCTGGGAGACTTGCTTTATTTTCAAACCCACTGGGATCTTTGAGCATTCCTTATCCTTTAGTTTTCTACCTGAATTTCTATTCCTTTTAATGACACCCCTATTTGGTCAAGTCCCTCTTACATACTCCTACAGAGTGCTCACATGTGTCACACTTATAGTTAATAATTAGATGTCTGTGTTTCTTGCTAGATTATAAGACCCATGAGGACAAGGACTGAGTATCTCTGGAACCCTATTTAATGACAACAAGTGCTCTGTAACATTTGTTGACCTTCTGGCTATATCTATCTAGTATAAAGGGACTTCAAAAGGGTTGTAGAAAAATAGATTTAAGGGAACCAGCAGTTAGCGTAATGGCTATGTCGCTGGACTCCCACGTAGTTGACCGTGGTTCGTGTCCCAGACCCGGTGGCTTAAAACTCATGCCGGGCGTGTGTGTGTGCATGCCCAAGATCCCGAGAGGAGAATGGAGGAGAAGGGATTGCGGCGTGACCATCCCCCCTGGGGGGTGATTTCTCGCTTTCTGTCTCTATGTCTCTCTCTGTCTGGTGAGCGCACGCGCCTTATAGCGAAAACCTCTCAAAAAAATAGATTTAAAATACAAGTTTATCTTAGTGTGAAAATAAACATACATAGTATTTTCATATATGCATTTTCCATGAACCTTTTGAAGACCCCCTAATGTAAGTCCCCTCAAGCAACATACTCTCTTTGTAAGCAGTTCATTTATTTTAAAAAATAAACCAAAAAGAGAGAGAGAGAGCTATATCTAAAGGACACAGTTCATGGCTTGCAGCTTTGTTTTAAGGACACCTCCTGACATCCACTTTCTTTTTTTGGGGAGAGGTTTTCGCTATAGGGTGCGTGCGCTCGCCAGACAGACAGAGACATAGAGACAGAAAGCAAGAAATCACCCCCCAGGGGGGACGGTCACACTGCAATCCCTTCTCCTCCACTCTCCTCCCGGGATCCTGGGCATGCACGCACACACGCCCGGCGTGAGTTTTAAGCCACCGGGTCCAGGACGCGAACTGCGGTCGACTACGTGGGAGTCCAGCGACATAGCCATTACGCTAACTGCTGGTTCCCCGACATCCACTTTCTAATCTTCGCACTAACACTCATGGCCAGGAAAGAATGGAGCCACACTCAGGATCTTTCAAGTGCACGTTTCTTGGGGATGCTGAGCACATGGAGGCTTCGACAGTGCCACAGGACACTGGAATATCTTTCTCTGGATTGTGGTGCCCTGCAAACACCAGCAGTTTGATCCATGGGGCTTTCTTTCCCAGCCCAGTGTCACCCTGCATGTGCTAGAACCAGCTGTTCTATGCAGCCTCTTCTGATACAACATCCTTCCTAACCTCTGTCCCCTCTCATACCTTATCCACTGTGCTTCCTGGGGACAGCATGGACATTACAAAGAAGCTGGGCTCTTAGACTGTTCAATTTGGGTCATCCTGTGGCAGGTGATCCATGTCTGGTCCCATAACCTCCGTGATCCTGAGGTTCCTCCTTCACATGTTAAAAAGAGGCTAACAGTGCCTCCTTTACCAAGATCTTGGGAGTCTAAGTGAGATGATGCTCTTTAATAGTCCCAGTGGGGTTCTTGCCTCAGTGTGCACTAGCTCTCTTCACTTCTCAACACATATCACCGTTCTGAGTTCAGTATAAGCAAGTCAGTAGAGCAGTTGACTTTACTGTGGACTCCAGCCATTTGTCAGGGATGGCAGCAGGAGGAGACAGTACAGTAAGACAAATACACTTCTCAGAGGCTGAAAGACACTCCTCGGAAGCAACTGCGTTTTGAAGGGGAGCGTGTGACATGGATCCAGGCCTCATCCCTGAAGGAGCTGCTGGACCTTAAAGCTGAGCATCCTGATGCCAAGCTGGTGGTGGGGAACACGGAGATTGGTAAGTTCCAGGGGGCAGCCTGAGGCCTGCCTAGGGCCTGGGAGTGTTGCTGGGCCTTTCCTGTTCATCCTCCTTTCCTCTCACCTTACTCCCCTCTACACCCCGCATCCCTCTTTGCTGACTACCCTGGGAACCTGCTGAGGAGCCCTGGAATTCCTGTAAAGACCAGGCTTGGGAATCACACCTTCTTGCTGGCTGTGTTCTCAGAAAAGTTACTTCTCTTCTACCTTCATTTTCCCATTTCTTACATGGAGTAATAATAGCTCCTCAAAGGGTTGTTCTGAGTATTAAGCGAAATTCTGTGCCCTGTTGACTTGTCTCATAAACATTAATAGATTGCTAGCTATGGGCCAGGTACCTGAGGAGGAGCTTGGGGTAAAGATCAAGTGGGGCTGTTTTCTTTTTTTTTGAATTTTCCAAATTTTTTTATTTGTATTTTTATTTAAATTTATTTGTTTACGTTCATTCACTATACATCATTACAGCATACAAAATGGGATTTTCCATCCAGAGTACACTGTATATTGTCTCAATCAAGCACATCAACATACATGTTATTGTCAACAAATAATTTTGCATTTCTTGTTTCCTGTATGTTTTGCTTTTTTTCCCCCCATCCTTGATTCCCTATCTCTTACCCTCTGCCATCTCCCACTCTCTTCCCACACTGTCTCTGGTATCTATGTTTACTTTCTATACTGTTTTCCCCCCATTTTTTATTGAATTACTAAAGATCTTAATTAATCTAAATATTTTCATAGCAAACACAGCTGATATATACATTTCCATGAACACAATCTAACTTTAGGCATCCTGTAAAGTAGCACCTAGCTGGGACTATATATCTTACTGCAGTCATCGAATGGATTTTTATTTTTTTCTGAAACTTTTTTTTTTGTAGCTTAATTTACATTCTTTCCCAAGCATCATCACAGCATACAAAATGTGATTTCCCATCCAGAATATACCACATAATGATTTAATCATGCATATTATTATCCAAAATTTTCCATTTATAGTTCCTAGAATTTTTTTTTTTTTTTTTCTCTTCTAAAACATTTTGTATTGACGGTAGTAGAGAAAAATCCTCTGAAAGAAGATCCGTTTTATAGCAGGATTTCACAGAATAAGGAATAACTTAAACCTGTTTTAGAAAGAGGGAAAACCACAAGGCAAGAACATCCAAAAGAGAGGAAAGTCATTTCCTAGCATACCTGTAGGAACTAAGGTGGGGATAAAAGTTATTTATTTTTTTTTATTATTTTTTTTTTTACTTTTTTTTTTATTATCATCATATTCTTCTTTATATTACATTGAATTACATATAACTTTACATTGTATTACATTACTTTTTCAAAAGGGAATGCCATGCATGTCAGTCAGTACAGAGACATTAATCTCCCCGCTTCAACATTCAATATCTTTTCTATGTTTTCCCCAATCATTATTATTATTCTAATTATTTTTTAAGACAGTCCATCGCTATTTCTCATGTTGCTTGTACAAATACTTTGCCCATCATGAAATACTTCTCAGACAAATCCAGTTGAGAGTACTATACATGTCAACATCAACAGTTAATAAGCCATATCTGTTTCTCACTAATGTCCTACCTCTCTATTGTTCATTTGTTATCTTTCTCTATCCTCTTCTCTTCACTTCCCCCATTCCACACTGTCCTATTCTCATTAAGTACCTTCACTGCTTTTATGTCCTCCAATTTTTTTTCACTATCATAGAATGCTGATAGTCGGTATATATTGAGTGGATACATACAATATCTTTCTTTCATATCCTGGCTTACTTCACTCAGCAATATATCCTCCGTATCTGACCACTTTCTATCAAATTCCAGGGCCTTGTTATTTTTTATGGCTGAGTAGTATTCCATAGAGTATATATACCACACTTTTCCAATCCATTCATCAGTTTGTGGACATTTAGGTTGGTTCCATGTCTTGGCAATTGTGAATAATGCTGCAATAAACATTGATGTGCAAGCACTTTTCTGACTGAGCGTTCTCCTGTCTTTTGGGTAAATACCCAGAAGTGGGATTACTGGATCGAATGGTAGTTCTATTTGTAGATCTTTGAGGAACCTCCATATTGTTCTCCACAGTGGTTGAATATAGTTCCTAGAATTTTTTACCCCTCTTTCTGACCCTCTGTCCTTTCCCACCCTCTTCTCCCACTGTCTCTGGTGTCTACAATTGTCTTCTATTCCTTTTCCACCCACATAGTATTGATCACACAATTTCTTAAATAATCTAACTACTTTCAATGGTAAGTTCACATAGTACTATTAAGAAAACCAGTTTTAACTTAAATCATAGAAATGCTAAGGAACTTTTCTTTTTTTTTTTTTAGGTTTTCACTATAGGGCATGTGAGCTCGCCAGACAGACAGAGAGAGACATAGAGACAGAAAGCGAGAAATCACCCCCCAGGGGGGATGGTCATGCCGCAATCCCTTCTCCTCCATTCTCCTCTCGGGATCTTGGGCACGCACGCACACGCGCCTGGCGTGAGTTTAAGCCACCGGGTCCGGGACGCGAACTGCGGTCGACTACATGGGAGTCCAGCGACATAGCCATTACGCTAACTGCTGGTTCCCAAGGAACTTTTCTTAAAGCCAGGAAACAGGTTAGGATTCTGTTCAAATGGTAGGTACATGAACCTATCAGTCTCATGTACTTTATCTTCTGTTCTGGTTCCATTTTTCCTATTAAATTCTGGGATATAATATTCAACTCCAGACTTGTCACTACGATTAAGCTGGCCATTTTCTTAGTTTTTGAACTCTTCTTTCCGTGTGTCTGTATTTAATTTTCCTGCTATAGCACACCCTTGAGAACTTCTTGGAGATCTGGTCTGGTGCTGGTAAATTCTTTCAGGTTTTGTTTATCTGAGAATGTTCTTGTCTTTTCTTCCCACATGAAAGATAATCTTGCTGGGTACAGTATTCTCAGCTGAAATTGCTTTTCTCTTAACACTTTGAATATATTTTCCCATTCTTTCCTCGCCCGCATTGTTTCCAATGAGAGATCTGCTGTTAGCCTGATGGGATGTCCTTTGTAGGTAACTTGATGTTTTTCTCTTGCCAATCTTAGTATCTTGTCTTTGTCTGTGGTTTTGGTCAACCTGGCTATAATGTGTTTTGTAGAAGATCTTCTTGGGTTGATCTATTTGGGGTCCTTTGTATTTCTTGGGACTGGATCTTTGAATGCCTCTCTAGGTTTGGAAAGTTTTCTTGCAGGATTTCATGGAATAGATTATCAATGCCCTTACGGGTCTCTTCACCTTCTGGAATGCCAATTATCCAGATGTTTGGACGTTTGATGGTATCTAGTACTTCTCGTATATTATTCTCAAATTTTTGTGCCATTTTCTCAGTCTTCGTGGTGGATTTTTCTAGGCCAGCAATTTTCTCTTCTATGTCTGAGATTCTATTTTCTGAATGATCTAGTCTGCTTTTAATACTTTCAAGGGAGATTTTGACTTTCTGTATTATAGACTTCATCTCTAACAGTTCCGTTTGAGTCTTTTGTAAAGCGTGTAATTCCTCTTTTAGATCTTGCAAGAATTTCCTCATCTCCTGGAACTCGTCAACTTCTTTCTCCTTTCTCTTTAGGAGTTCATTGTCTCTCTTCTCTTCCATCTCAGTTAGCTTCGCCATTATGAATACTCTAAATTCTTTATCAGACATTTCCATGATTTGCATTGAACTGCTTGTGGATGAAGAGGAGTTATTCTTTTCCCTTGGAGGAGAGGTATTCTCTTGCTTTCCCATATTTCTTGTGGTTCTGTGGTGATTTCTAGTCAGCTGATGGATGGTGTATTTCTTGTGAATTCTTGAAGTTCGATCTGAGTGTTCAGGAGCAAGCAGAAAGAGGTAATCTGGAATCTCTTTGCTGTTCTGTTGTGATCGCTGGTGCAGCAGATTCAGTAGATATTGAGGAATATGTTAACCCTAATAGTATTTGGATGTTTAGCTACAGTGCCCTTAGATCCATGCTAGCTTTGTTTGCTGGAGGCTGAATTATCAGTAGAAAGTCTTCATTTCTCCTGTCCCCTGAAATGACTAGTTTTCAGGAGTCATGAGGAATCCTCTTCTGAAGGAAGGCCTCAACTCTCCTGCCACACTAGCTTTGTTTGCTGGAGGCTGAATTATCAGTAGAAAGTCTTGATTTCTCCTGTCCCCTGAAATGACTAGTTTGCAGGAGCCATGAGGAATCCTCTTCTCAAGTGGGGCTATTTCCTTCCCTCAAGGTTCTCCTAGGCAAAGAGGGGAGGAAGTCATGCAGGCTAAAGGTCTGCACAGTGTCTGACAGATGCTAGCCGATCCTGAAATGATACTATTTTTGCCCCCACCCTGCCTTTTTTAAGTGAGATGGTGTGATAAGGTAAAGGAGAAGAGATGTCTGAGCATGACTGTCTGTGTTGGCTGTGGCCATTGCCATATACCTAGCCGGCGCCTTCACGAGGAGCGTGAGGACTTCAGTAGTTGAACAGAGAGGCTCAAGGTGTCCAGGGCTTATCTCAGCCCCGAGGTTTCCCGAGCTGGAGAGCTGGCAGGGGTGCCTCTGGTTTCAGAAGAACTTGGCATGCTTTTAAGCAGTCAAATCCAACTTGTGTGGAACTCTTGGCTTTGGCTCTGGAAGGAGATCCTGACCCTGAGCTCCACTTGGTTCCTCAGCCTCAGAGAGGAGGACTGGCCTCATGAGCATAAATGTGGTGCAGAGTCCCCACTTTTCCTTTTATTCTGTTTTAATGTTAGATTTTTTTTCATGTTTTTATTACTAGTATAGCCCAACACTAACAATAGCTCAAGTGCTGAAATGTGCCTGTTAGCTGTGTAGTCTCAGCTAGAAATGTAACCTCTCTGAGCCTCAGATTTTTTGTCTATAAACTTAGGAAAGCACAGTACCTTGTTATGGAGATTGAATGGGTTAAAATAGGTAAAGTGCTTAGAAGAGTTCCTGACATGTCTTAATATCAGATTTTCTTTCTTTTCTTTTTAAATTTATTTTATTTTAATTTCTTTTATACCTTCAATCATTATATGTCACTTAGCTTATAAAGTGAATTTCCCACCATGAATATATTTCTCACCAGTCAGCTTTTCTAATGTTGCTATTGTGTATGTGCACACACACACACACACACACACATACATTACAGGGAGTGCAAATTTGTTTCATTTAATTTGGACAGATTTTTTTTTTGAGAGTGAGAGAAAGACATAGTTTTGGAGCTGACAGTCTAGAAATTTCACTTAATCCCTTGCCTTGTTCTCTGCACTTCCTATTCCTGAGACACCCACGGAGCATGTTATGATTGTGGCTACGTTACACATCCTGTGTGCAATGGTGGGAAAACTGCTGAGGCCAGCCCTGGTGCTACAACCCCAGAGATAAAACTCCAGGTTTCCCATTTCTCTAAGGCATTGAGATGAAGTTTAAGAACATGCTGTTCCCTCTGATTGTCTGCCCAGCCTGGATCCCTGAACTGAACTCAGTGCAGCATGGACCCGAGGGTAAGTGAGGGTGGCAGATGTCATGATCTCCCTTTGGCTCTGACTGCTGCCTGCTTTTCCTGGAACTCACCTTGCCCAGGGGAAAGAGATGACCAGGGAAGAGAGCACCCTTCACTGCCTTCTGTCCACCAGACGTCCATGGCTGGGAGCCAGCAGGCAACGGGTTGTGAGGTTCAATAGTTGTTCTCAGTCCTTACTACACGTTGAATCACCCATGAGTGGGGAGGTTGGTGGAGAGACAGGGATGGTTAAGTGCTTTAAAAAAATTGCTAGGACTTCATACTTAGAGATTCTGATTTTACTGAGTTAAGAACTACTAGTTTTGGGGCCGGCAGGTGGCATGGTGGTTAAGGGTACTGGACTCCCACATGGCTGACTATGGTTCAAGTCCTGGACCTGGCGGCTTTCTTTCTCTCTCTATGGGAATGTTTTAGATCTGTACTTGGGGTTGCTGACACTCTGCTTATGTATTCCCAGGTATCTCCTTTGGAGCTGCTTGCTCCCTGAGTTCTGTGGAACAGATCCTGGTTGATGCAGTTGCTAATCTTCCTGTCCAAAAGACAGAGGTGTTTAGGGGAGTCCTGGAGCAGATGCGTTGGTTTGCTGGGAAGCAGGTCAAGTCTGTGGCGGTGAGTCTCTGTTCAGAAGCAAGCAAGGTGCCCAGGATGGTGGTGGAAGGCAGGTGGTTTGCCCAGCCTCTGCTGCAAACTCACACTTGTTTTTAACCTAGTGCGCCCCAAACTTTAGTGCTCAGTCTTGCCTGGGTGCTTGTTAAAATACAGATTTCTGGGCCTTGCATGCCTTCTAGATTCTGCCCAGTATATCTAAGATAGAGCCCAGGGATCAGGTTTCTATAAGCCTTTCAGGTGATTCTCATGAAGGTGGACGGGTGCCACTTTGGCAACACTGACTCTGTGGCTTGTGGTCTTTCACCCTGAGTTCAGAAAGGTACTTCTTCCACACTCTTCTTCAATTTGGCCAAGGCCATCAGTAGGTGAATGAGAGATCTATTAGGAAGAATCCAAAATTGGGAGGGGATTTCCTTTCAGAGTTTGAGGAGGACAAGAGATGGAGCTCCCCAAGAGGTGAGATAGATCCACCTGTCGACTGTTCACATTAATTTTCAGACTAGCCCCCAAAGCCCCAGTTTGCATTTGGTGGTATTCACACACCTGGGCCATTTGAAGTCCACAACAGATTCTTTCTAATTGTTTTAAAAATTAAAACAAAACAGTTCACTCCCATTCCCCTTCCTCCCCAGGAAACTGCCAATTCCGATTATAGTTAGGAAGACATAAACTTAGTATACGCTGCTGAGTTCCCTAGTTCTGCTAGAACCTACTTCTAGGAATGTTTTGTTTTCATTGCACAACTTGTTTTCTTCCTCTTTTCTACTAATGAGAACCCTATATCTGATTCTCATCAAATTTTTTGACACGTTGCCAGGAAGCTCGGAACTGAATAGAGCAAATGGTTTAGGTCTTCTGTATTCCTCCTCTTTGTCCTTGGTTGCTGTCTCATGCTCCTATTTCAATAACTCTACATGGCCCCTGTGAGGAAGTACCTCAATCCTTTCAGAAAAAAAGTTTGAATGAAATCAAACGAGCGTATAGGGGCTTACCCTGATTTACCAAGTTATAAACTTCAGAACTAGCACCCAGTTCCAACTGTCCAGATTTCAAATTTTGCATATTTTTCTGAATGCCCATATTCTTACTGTGCCGTTCTGCCTACAGGGGTATAGGCCTTGGGAGTCTGCTTGCTGCAAGGGTCACCACCCGTCCTGTGCCTAGATGCCAGCTGGGTGAGCCAGAGCTTCCTGGGGTGGGCTCTTACTCACACTCTCTTCTTGCTTTAGTCCATCGGAGGGAACATCATCACCGCCAGCCCCATCTCTGACCTCAACCCTGTGTTTATGGCCAGTGGGGCCAAGCTGACCCTCGTGTCCAGAGGTGAGCTCTCTGAAATAGAGAAAGGAGGACTCTACGGAGTAGTCTCACTACGTAGGTCATTTTTCTGAAGAAGCAGAGTCAAAGATCAGGCACTCAGATGTTCTAAGGTTTGGGCCCAGGGAAGCTAAAAGGGATGCATCAGGTTGTGAGCTGAGAGAGTTGAGTCATTTATTTAGATAAGATACCGGCAGGATCTGTCATCTGGGTGCCATAGCTGGTGATGTGGTGGGTTGAATGCTTGGATTCCCTATAACTGATGGCTGGGTTTTCAGGAATTCTGTGAGCCATTTGTTAAATATACTCATTATTTAAAAATAAGTGATATATACTTGAAATGAATGAAATTACATTCAAAACAAAGGTAATCAATACTAAAAATTCACCATTTCTGAATTATTAAATTTTACTACTGTCCATGTGCTCAGGGTTATATGTGTTCATCCTATCTGTGTAGTAGAAATGTGCAATGGCATGTTCCTATGCATTTCTGCCTGTCAGCAAATCCCTAAGACCTCACCACTCACCACTCCCGTCCCCACCCCAGTCTGATGATTCACTAGGAGGAGTCAACACACAGTCGCACTCATGGCTATGGCTTATTACAGCAGAAGGGTACAGCTAAATAAGCTGAAGGAAAAGGTACATAGTATCATGGTCTGGGGGAAGCTTCCTGAGTCTCTCCAGTGAAGACACCTCGGATATCCTTAATTCCCCCAGCAGTGAGTTCTGGCAACACACGTGCAGTGTCCTCTACCAGGGAAGCTTGTTAGAGGCTCAATGCCCAGGGTTTTCTTGGAGGGCTGGTTACAGAGAAAGCCTCTGCCTGGCATGTACCAAAAGTCCAGACTCCCAGAAGGAAGGCAGGTGTTCAGCATAAACCATCCTGTTTGCAAGAGTTCAGGCACAGTGAGCCACTCTTACGGGGTAGTGGGATCTCTTCTGAAAGTCAGATGCCTGCGAGGGCAAGCCTTGGAAGCAGGCCTTACATAGGGTAGCAGTTGAGGACCGCTCAGCGGTGTTAACTCTTTGTTGCCCTCTTTCCAACTCTACATTCAGTGATGTCACTTTGGTAACTTGAAATTGACTTTAGTGAGAGTATTGACGTCATGGAAACCAGAACATGTTACAAATTAGAGCCACACCTTCCCCCCCAGGAGTTGGTTGTTAACTATTCCCAGCACACTATTGCCGTTTATGATTTTTGGCTCTCATTGTGCCAGTTGTTCCCTCTGACTGTGGGCATCAAACTTTCGGGTGGAGAATCCCACTGGCAGGTGTGCGCTGCTCCTGATGCCATCCTCTGCCTCTCCTTCACCTGGTCCCTGTTCATCTTGCCTCTGTACAGGCACCAGGAGAACTGTCCGAATGAACCACACCTTCTTCCCTGGCTACAGAAAGACCCTGCTGAGCCCAGAGGAGATCCTGCTTTCCATAGAGATCCCCTACAGCAGGGAGGTGAGTTGTGAGGGCCTGGTTAGGCTGCACCCAAACTACGACCACCAAACTCCAGAAAAGGAGACCAGAGGAACCACTTCAGCCTCTCTCTGAAACTTTGCCTCTAAAGAACCACCTGTGTTCTTCTCCGGACAACAAGAAGCTGCAGAGTAGGGAATGCACAGGGCGCGGACGATGAAACCAGTCAGCTAGATGTGTGATTTCAAGTGAGACATTTCACCTTTCTGCACCCCAATTCCCTCACTTGTAAAATGGGTACGACGCTACCTACTTTATAGATTCTCGTGAGGACTGAAAATAAATAATACAGAAGGTTCCTGGAAGATGTCTAGAAGCTGGTGAAGACGGCCAACTACACTGCTGGCAACACAATTCCAAGAACACATCCAGGGCCAAGTATTCCCTCCCTGAGTCAAAGGAGACATGTTTTCCTGTGGAGAAGAGTATGCCATTTGTGTACTGAGTGGAGAAGCTGCCTGGGAGCCAGAGCCTCTCCAGCTAACCTTGGGCTAGAGGAGGTGTTAATTCACTGACCTCGCTCTGTGCTATGGTTGAATGCTTTCTGCTTCATGAGCAAATTTTCTGACCTGTTTAGCAGGTCTGAGTACGTCTGGCTGCCTTGCTGTTGTTCTGTGGAGCCTGTAGTCTCTTGGCCTGGTCTATTCTCTCCCCTCTCAGCAGTTGCCAGCTCAGGAGGCATTCCACAATGGGATGGGCCTTGTAGAAAAACAATTGGTGAGAGTCTGGAAAGCAGCTGTCAAGACGAGTGGAAGGGTTTACAGCAGCTAGTGCTTTGGCGAGGGTTTTAGACTTGTTTTGCCTTTGCAAATTCTGACCTCCTTGATGAGAATGGTAATTAAATTTAGAGCAATTACATCCCTGAGGTGGTTTCCTCATGGCTTTCTAGCTTGTCCTTATACAACCCTTCTGAGGCAGTGATTCTCAGAGTTTTGAATTTCATAGGTGAGTAAAACCTTTTTTATGAGTCAGCGCAGGAGGAGGAAGCAGGTCTAGTACCGTCCAGTTTTTGCTTTGCTAGGCAAGGCTGTCAACAACAACAACAACAAATCATGAAAGAAAGGAATAAAATAATAATTAATACTCAGAGTTAGGATACTTTCTCAAGAAAGGGTGTTGTCAACCTGACACTGAGGGTCATTGGCAGGGTGAAAATGGCTCCATTGGACCAGCGCAGTTCTTAGAGTGAGCATCTGGAACCTTCTTTCCAAAACCAAATGAAAGCCCCAGGCTCATTGTTTGACATCCAGGAATAAACTAGTTTTATTGTCAAGAAGACTCTCCATGTCTTCTTCAAAGAAAAGCCTGTGGCCATTTGGGGGCCTCAACAGTGGCCCCATTGTGCCTCCCCAATAGACTTCCTTCTTTAAGTCTCCTACCTTTGGTGTTAGTCAGAATCTGTGGTGCCAAGGTGAGTTTAAACCTCAAGAGGAACCTACCATGGAAAGGTTTGAAGTAGGACAGTTCTTTCCTGGAAGGAAACTCATGTTCTCTTATCCCTGAAGACAGACCCTGGCTTGGACCCAGCAGGAAAAGAATGTTCGAAGCACAAAGGCAGAGTTTGCTTTATAGTGTGACACTTTCTTGCAAGAAGCAAGGTTTCTCAGTGTAGCCAGTAGACTGGTGGGAGGGACTGGTAGAGAGAGATCTGTGGAGGCCAGTTGAAGGCCTTTTCAAACAGCCTTTGGCATCTTGTGGGTCTGCTGAAGAGGCATCCAGGCCAACAGGGAAAGTGAGTGGGTGCTGATACTGGGCATAAGTGTGGGGGAGATAATGGGTGCTGAAGGGTCTCTGAAGAGCTTTGTGAAAGCATGCTTCCTCTTCCCCAGGTGTTTGTTCAGTGGAGACCACATGGTTTTTATTCTGTCCCTGACTCTCAGCTTTTCTCACTAACAAGGAGACATCCTGACCCTTTTTCAGCTTCTGGGAATGTTCTCTGGAAACTTCTCCTACAACTGTAGTCCATTATGTTTTGGTCTTTGATCTTTGATTCCTGAGGCCAGCTCCCCCTCTGGTATCCTCACCTCACCTCATGGCCTGGTGCTGCAAGTTCACCATTTGGAAGAATTGCAAAACAAGGTGACAAACAGTCACTTTCTTCTTCTTTCTTAGGGTGAGTTTTTCTCAGCATTCAAGCAGGCCTCTCGGAGAGAAGATGACATTGCCAAGGTGACTAGCGGTATGAGAGTTCTATTCAAGCCAGGAACCGCAGAGGTTGAGGAGCTGGCCCTTTGCTATGGTGGAATGGCCAATAGAACCATTTCAGCCCTCAAGACCACTCAGAAGCAGCTGTCCAAGTAAGAGCTCACAGCAAAATGAAGCTACTGCTACTACCAGTTTCACTATTGCCACTGCTGCTGACTATGACTGCCAGTAGTATTGCTGTTCCTGCTACGACTGTTACTATAGCTGCTGCTTTCACCATTACTAATGCTACTACTAGTATTACTGCTGCAGTACTGTTTTCTATTACTGAAGCTACTTTTCATACTGCTACTACTGCTATTAGTATGATCATTGCAGCTACAACTATTATTGTTTACTATTGTTACTACTGATGCTGCTACTGTTAGTATTACTGCTATAATATTACTACTGCTATTACTACTGTCATTATTACTACCACTACTACTGTCTCTACTATGAATAGTGTTACTACAGTGTTTACCACTACTACTACTACTACAGCTAGTGGTGATTGCTGCTACTATTAATGCTAATACTACTGCTACTATTTATTTATTTATTTATTTATTTATTTATTTATTTTTTATTATTTCCTTCCTTCCTTCCTTCCTTCCTTCCTTCCTTCCTTCCTTCCTTCTTTACATCTTCCTTTCTCTTTCTCTTTTTCTTTTTCTGTTATAATACTGTTACTAATACTACTGTATGGCAGCAATTGTACTGAGCCAATGGACATTATCCTATGTAGTCTTAAAGGTACCCACATAGGATAGATAAAGGTTAACTTGGAATTTAGCTTCTTAGTTTCAATTTTTGGCTCCAACAGTTACAAGATGAGTAACAGAACTTACTCAGTCTTTTTTTTTTTTTGAGTTTGTTAATGTTTTATTGTTTCTTTTTTATATTTAAAATATTTATGTAATCATTTTTCACATTGAAGGAAAGCATAATAGAGAGTATAGTTCTTTTCCACCATAAAATTAATTACATCCATTTATTTAGCTAGAAAACTAGCTTGAGAGGTAGTGGTATAGTCCATACTCAGTCTTTTCATACTCCAATTTTTGTGTTGGTAAAATGGATGTAAGATTTTTCTCTACTACAGTTTTTAATTAAATTAGAAGTTATGATTCATAAAAAACTTAGGGCATTATAAGGACTCAATAGATTTAACTATTATTCTAAAAATAAACAAGTTGAGCTATCTCCATGGCACAGTGATCATACACTACTCCAGAGAATCCCATATGGCAACCATGGTCCGAATCCCTGGCCTGGCCTGACAGAAATATACTGGGCATGAGCATGAGTGCCCAAGACTGGAGGACTGGAGGAAGGGGAGATCATGGTATGACCAGACCCTGTGAAGGGTGCTCATCTCTCTTTTCCCTTCTCATGTGCATGACATGGGCTGTATCACGGATAAAGAGGGAAATATTAATTAAAAAAAGAGATGAGAAACTGAGGCTCAAGAAGGTTAAGTAACTTGCCTAAGGTCACATAACTCTAAGTATCTGAGTCAAATGTTTAACCAAGTTTCAGAGGAGGCCCTAGACATGCTGCTCCACATGAAATGGTTCAGAGAGCTGGATGGGAATACTCCCTCACACTCTGCCCTCTGGCAGGTTCTGGAATGAGGAGCTGCTGCAGGAGGTGTGTGCAGGCCTGGCTGAGGAGCTACACCTGCCCCCTGATGCCCCTGGTGGCATGGTGGACTTCCGACGCACTCTCACCCTCAGCTTCTTCTTCAAGTTTTACCTGACAGTGCTTCAGAAGCTGGGCAAGGAAAACCCAGAAGATGTGAGTGTGGGCCTGGGCAGGGAACAGAGTCTGTGGCATGTTTGCTTGGAGACTTGGGAAGCTGATCTGAGTAGTAAGCTTGCTCCTCTCTGGGCACCTGAGGGCAGAAAAGCTGGTACCAGGGACACAACCTAGGAACTAAGGAGGTAGAGCTGACTGGCTGACTGAGAAGCAAGGGCTGGGCTGGGAGACAGGGAATTGGGTTCCTGCCGTGCCTCTGTCATTGCCTCACTGTGGGAACTGAAACAACCATGATTCTGTGTCTCCGCTGTGAAACCTGCAAATGGGGGTCAAGGATGGCTGATCCTTCTAGTCGTAAAGTTGATATGACTGTGATTTTGTAGGTCAGAGTGGGTCAACAGAGTATAGAGGTGGAGTGGAATGAGAGTATACAGTAGGGCTGGCAGACCCAGCGGTACATGGTTGGCAAAGGAGGCACATTCAGGAAAGGGAGACGGCCGAGGTGGGACCCAGCTCCCAAAATACATTCACCAACAAGCATTTATTTTGCTTCTATTATACAGGACCAGCTGTATGTGGGAGAACATGTTCAGTAAAGGCCAGCTTTGTGTCTCTATAAAGACGGAGTGTGGAGGGGGCACAGACAGGGCCCGCAGAGTTAAAAACACTAATAATACTTTACTTTTATCCCTGATTATAAAAGTAATAAGGACTTACTGTGGAAAACCTAAAAAATACAGAGCTATATAAAGAAAAACTAAAATTACTCCTACTCTCAGATCCTAGGAACCAAATAAACAAAAACCTAAACTGCTAATATTTTGGTTTGTTCTTCTGATCTCTTCCTTACATTATCTGTACCTCTGTCTGTCAGACTGTCTGTCCCATCTCATTCTCTCTTTCTAGAGGACTTCAAAATGTTTGTGGAAAAAATGGACTCCAAGTACAAGTCTATGTTGGTGCTCTCTCAATTGAAGTCCTTGCATAGTTTTTTCATATGCATTTTCTGTAGAACTTTGGAATACATCTCATATCTATCCTTCCATCCATCTCTCAATATAGCTATTATCTTGCTACCTTCCAGATAAATAAATCTGGAATCACACTGTGTATAGAGTTTTATATCCTCCTTGCTTCATTCGAGATTATATCATGAACATTTTCTATCATTAAATACTTTGCATGGAATTGAGGAGAGAACAAGAAAGACTTTTCCAGGAAGGCTGGGAGAGAAGGATATTCCCAACAGAGAGAAAAGCACATGGAAATGCAGGAAGGAGGGAAACAGTTTGGTGTGTTGGAGAAGGTTCAAGCCATTCAGTGTGCAGGGTGCAGGGTGCAACTGTTGTCAAGTACTGAGCTCTCAGAGCTCATGTTTGGACAGTGAGAGACCAGCCAGTACTCGAAGAAACATACAATGAGGGGATGAGGGGAAACGTTGTTGTTAAGTGGGGAAAACCAAAGAGAGGATCGGTGATCCAAAGACAGTCATGGTTGCCTCTGTTATTTTCTCCTCCACAGAAGTGTGGTAAACTGGATCCCACCCATGCCAGTGCCACTTTACTCTTCCAGAAAGACCCTCCAGCCAACACACAGCTCTTCCAAGTGAGTACAGATGGCACATGGCAAGTATCAGAGGCCTTTGCAGTCCACATCAGATGATCAGTGGCTGATCATTGGTGAATGACCAACTTGAACTGTACAGGGGTACATAAAGCTCCTTATTCTCATGCATAAATAGTGAAGAAAGTGAAAACAGTCATGTCAATGTAGCTCATTCCCCCTTTAGAGTCACCTAAGTCTCGTTTTCCCAGGCTCCTTAAAGAAGAAAAACAAAATGTCATCAGGGTCTTTTCTGGTCCCTCTGCGGGGCTAATGTGCAAAACCAGATGTCTTAAGCACATGCACACACACACACACACACACACACACAAATCTTTCCTACAGCAGGTTGTTGAGAAGCACTAGGTAAAGGATCAGCAAAAATTTCCTGTGAACAATTTAGGTTTTGTGGGCCACACAGCCTCTATTGCAGCTCCTCCACCCAGTCATCATAGCCTAAAGTAGCCATAGGCAATGCATAAAAGAGTAAGTGTACTGTGTGCCAATAAAACAGATAATGGGCAAGATATGGCTCTCAAGTCACGATTGGCTAACTGCTACACTAGAGTATAGAGGGCCAAAGCATGAACTCCGGCCCCAACTGCCTGGATTTGAATCCACACTCTGCCATTTTATAATTGTGCATCCTTGAGCGAGTTACTTACTCTTGGCTCTCTGAGCCTTTTGGTCAATTTAATAGGCCCACCTGCAAATATAAATAATATTCATAGACTGGTTTTAAAGACTTAATGTGTAATAAAAATAAAATGTAAATTGCTTAGATATTGCCCAGACTATATAGTAAACATTATATTAATAATACTAGCCATAGTATTATTACTTCAAAAAACAAATGAAGATAGAACTCTATGATAAAATAATACATTTTAAACCATTTTGGAACAAAACCCAGGCAAATATAAAAAGAAAATAAAAATCACCCCAAATTCTAATTCTGAGAGGAAACCATTCTGATACTATTGTTTACTTCTTTCCATTTTATCCTGTGCATCTATGAACAAGATATGCCATAGTTATATTAGGCTGTCTGGAAAGTCATGGTGTGTTTTTTCTAGGTTTTTCTATGCAAAAATTTGTCATGACTTTTCAGACAACCCAATTATGTGTGTGTATATATATATATATATGTGTGTGTGTGTGTGTGTGTGTGTATATATATATATATATATATATATATATATATATATATTTGTTTTTGAGATAATTTTTTTGCTATAGGGCATGTTCACTTGCTAGAGAGACAGAGAGAAAGAAAGTAAGAAATCATCCCCCCAAGGGGGATGGCCATGTTGCAGTCCCTTTTCCTCCATCCTCCACTTAGGATTGTGGGCATGCGTGCACCTGCACCTGGCATGAGTTTCAAGCTGCCACATCCAGGACTCAAACCACTCACAGTCATGTGGGAGTCCAGTGCTTTAACCACTACATCACCTACTGTCCCCCTAGTTAAATTTCTTTAGGGCCAGCCCTGAACCCTAGTGGTTAAGGGAGTGTAAAATGACGTGACCAACCTCGGTTCAAGTCCTGGTATCAGCAGCTTGAAGAGCACACCAGGAATATGTGCATGTGTGCCTAAAGTCCTGACAGGAGGGAGAAATGGTGGAGAAGGGATGTGGCACGATCACCCTTAGGGGGTACTTCCTCCTTCTCCCTCTCTCTCTCTCTTGTCTCTCTCTGACAATCCTTATGCACTGTGGCAATTAAAAATGAAAAACTCTTGAGCCTGCTAACTGCATAGTGGTTAAGGCAGCTGGATTCCACATGTTCAATGGCCCCGTTTGAGGATGGGACACCAGACACATGTGTATATGTGGCCAAAATCCCGAGAGGAAAATGGAGGAGAAGGGATTGGGGCATGGCTGTCCTCTCTCTCTCTCTCTCTCTCTCTCTCTCTCTCTCTCTCTCTCTCCAGTGAGCGCATGTGCCTTATAGTAAAACAAGAAAAAAAAAATCTTCAAAATATGTTTTAAGGGTTATATGCTATTCCATTGTATGAGTGTAACATAATTTATTTACCCAGTCACCAATTAATGGACATTTAGGTTCCTTTATATAATGGAACTATAACTACATTATAGTTATAGTATTATAGAATGATACTATGACCACCTTTACCAATTACTTCTCATGTGCCTTTCTGTTTCCTTCACCCCATGTCCTCTGCCTCCTCCATTCTTACCCTCAGGTTGGCTTTGCCATCTGGCCTGAAGCTCTCTACAGTTTCCCAGGGCCTGCAGAAGAACAATGTTCTTAGCAGCTCAGCCTGACCAATGACCATGTTGTTCCAGGAGGTGCCCAAGGGTCAGTCTGAGGAGGACATGGTGGGTCGGCCTCTGCCCCACCTGGCTGCAAACATGCAGGCTTCTGGGGAGGCTGTGTACTGTGATGACATCCCTCGCTACGAGAATGAGCTGTCTCTCCGACTGGTCACCAGCACCAAGGCCCATGCCAAGATCAAGTGAGTAGCTGCTGCAGAGGAGCTGGTGGCACCACGCGACTTCCACCTGTCTCCAGAGGGTACACAGATAACGAGGTGCCTCCAGAACTTCCCAGTCTGCAGAGGAAGATGGAAAATATCTCCAAACCACAGTCTGGAGAGGAGCAGGAGGGTTCGGGGGCCCAGTGGCACCTGAGAGGCTCTGGTGCTGAGAGTATGAGGGGAGCTGATGTTAGAGAGCTAGGCAGAAACCTCACAGGGAAGGCCTGAGAAGCAATGAGGAGCTGCCAAAAGACTTTCAACAGGGACAAATTAGATTTGCATTTTGGATGTTGGGCTAAAGTTAAATGCAAAATTTCAGGAGAACTTGAATTTACACTAAAGGGAAGGACAAGACTGTAGAGTCTGATAAACCTAGAATTGAATACCTGCTGTAGTGTTCAGCAACTGTGCATAACCATGACCAGTGAACTTAAACTCTCAATTTCCCCATCTGTAATAGGGAAGATTAGTGATAGAGTCCACAAAACACCTAGCACCAATAGTCAATTGTAGGTGTTTGTTGATCTTGGAGAGTTCAAACAGAAACAGTATTAGCACCTAACACTTACATAACACTTAATGTTTGTAGCAACATAGTTTAAAGCATTTTACATTCATTGGTTCATTTGTAATTTGCAATAGCTCCACATGCAGGTCCTATTATCTCCTTGTTCCAGATGAGGAAACCGAGGCACAGTGAGGTAAGTTACTCACCTCAGGCCACACAATTGATAAGAAACAGAGTCAGTGTTAGATGACAAGCAGCATTAGCAAGTGGATTTTGCTGCCTCTGGAAGTTCCAGACAGAGAGTGTGACCTTCATTTCCTAGTGGGCATTGATACGTGGGCTGCTGAGTAGCTGGGAATCACCATCCTTATCATTGATCTGTTGCTCCTAGTCTAGAGACAAGCTCCAGGAATGGTGAACCAGACACAGATAAAATTTAATAGATAAATAAATTTTTCTAGTTCCCTGGAAAGAAATTTTAAGTTCATATGTTTCCAACTAGGGGGTAAATTCCTTTGCCTTCGCCCTTGTCTGGAGCCTGTGTTGACAATACATGATCCACTCAACCTCCATCTCAGCAATGTGTGAATGGCTGGAGGAGGATGGGGTGGACGAGTGACTGCAACACCAAGTCTCTCCTGGATACACGCGCTTGGAAGGGAGCGCAAAGAGCAGATCTGGTGTGTGCATGGACTTTGGCACATTCAACCTCATCTTGGTTCTAATCCCAGCTACGCTGCCTTCTGACTCAGTGATTTTGGACAAGTGCCCTGACCTCCCTGACTGAGCTAGAGTTTCTCTCCAAAATGAGAATTGAGAATAATGATATTTATTTTCATGGTTCCTTCTGAGGATTAACTGTTTTGGAGATGGCTGGTACATCAGGAAGTTTCTATTCCTTTCCGTGAAATAGTGCCTCTGCATTACTTCTCCATGGAGTTGTGGGTGGAGTGATCAGCACCTGTTTAGACTACTGTAATTGATACACTCTCCAGGAATTCTTCCTTTGAGATCTGTGTCATCTGTTTATGTCAGGGATGCCCTGCTGTGCTGGGATGGCACTGTTAATGAGGGGAAAAAACTTTGGCAGTGTGAGGCTGTTTAGGGCCACTGGATCAGTGGTTCAGCAAGGGCCCTACTGTGTTGATCTAGATGGGCATTAGTTGGTGATGTGCATTTTAGCTGGAGCTTTTCAGAGTAGATGCTGCTCACTGTGATGGGGATCCCTTGTACTGGAAGACCAGACTGGGTATAGCATAAGGGCCCTGGAGGCATAGCTTGCCTCATTCATCTTTTATTGCCAGCAGTATTCAGCACAGTGGCCCTTACATGGTAAGTATTTAACCAATATTTGCAGAATAAAATAGAATTGAGTCAGAATTTAATAAAAAAGATGATAGAGAAAGGAGGAGACAGGTTGGAGAAAAACCATTAAAGTGAGGGCAAGTTATCCAGTTAGGTGACCAGTCTGCTTCAGGCTGTTGGCCTGTCCCCTCTCATTATTCATTCTCGCAGGTCCATAGATACGTCAGAGGCTAAGAAGGTGCCTGGATTTGTTTGCTTCCTCTCATCTGACGACATTCCTGGGAGTAACATAACAGGACTTGGCAATGATGAAACAGTCTTTGCAAAGGATGAGGTATGTCTTGATTTTGAAATATGAAATAAATGAAATAAGTATTGAAGTTGCAATTTGTGTTCATTGCTCCAAATCCCTTGAAAAGATTATTCATTGTGTATATGGTAGCCCTGCCAGTTGGCTAGTATTCAGGGCAATTAATAAAGGGCTAGAATATGTCTCATTGTACTTTTAATTTTAATGTAATGTTTCCTTGTTTATTTAATAGCTGGCTGCTGTTTATAATGCCAAAGTGGCAGTAGAACTAAGCTCCCTTACTAAAAGAAAATAAGAATACATTAAACAAATTGATTAGACAAGAAATTACTACAGCACCACTATATGTACTGATAATTCGCTTTCATAAAATTTCATCTATTGATTTTTATATGCAATTCTACAACAGTAACAAAAAGTTTCCAGATATTTAAGACAGCAGCTACAAAAGCCCTTGTATTTTATTCATAGAATAACTCCCAGGTGGATATTTTCTAATTCCAGTGTAGATCAAATATTACAAATTAGATGTGAGCAAGTGTAAATTTATTTTATTTTTCATGTAAAAGCGAAGGAGAGAACATGAAACTACAAATATGAGACACAAGGATTCCAAAGGGGAACAGTTGGTAGGAAATCAAATTGCTTTACAAACTTCAAGAGCCCCTAAAAACAGTGTCTATATTATGGTTATGGTCATTCATGTTCAAACACTTGTGCACTAATCAACTAAGTCAATAACTTAATTGGGTTCTCAAGAGATAATGATCAGAAATGTGAATGCAAAGTACTGGCTTCTATTATGAGAAAACTCATATTCCAAAGTGATGAGTTGGGTAATAATTTTTTGGTTATTTATTTTAGGGGAAATGTTAGGAGAAAATTTTTACTGAAGACATCCATAAAGTTTTTATGGGAAATGGATTATTAAAAGGGAAGAAAACAACAATTATTCTATAAATCAAACAAAAATCATGTTTATGGGTCATCAAATCTAAGAGCCAGCATTTGGGAGCTGCAGCTTTTGGGCATCAAGACATGACAGTGGTCTTTGAAAAGTTATTGGTGTAAATACAGGAAATAGAGAATGAGAGAGTAGTAAGGAAAGAAAAGAAAACTGGGAGCCAGGGCCTAAGATTTAGTCATGACCTATAAGTAGAACTACCATATGACCCTGTAATTTCACTTTTAGGTATATACCCAAAGGATAGGAAGACAGTCAGAAAAACACTTGCACATTTATGTTTATTGCAGCATTATTCACAATTGCTTGGACATGAATCAACCCACATGTCTAAGAACAGATAAATGGATTGAAAAAAATGTGACACAAGTACTCTGTGGAATACTACTTAGCCATAAGGAAAATTAAGACCCTGACATTTGATACAAAATAGACAAACATGGAAGGTTTAATGCTATGTGAAGTAAGCCAGACTATGAAAGAAAGGCATTGTATGCCCCTACTTAGTATGTACTGAATGTATGTACTCTATAGCAGAAACTGTAAGACTGGAAGGTATAGTAGCAGGGGGCCAACTGTAGATACTAGAGACAGAATAGATGGGGGTGAGTAATAGGGAGTGAGAGGGACAGGATCAGGGTAAAAAATAAAACATTTCATAGAAACAAAAATGAAAAGCTATCTGTTGATGATAATGTATACGGTAATATCTTGACTTGACTAACATGTTCCATATTCATGCTGGGAAAAACCATGTTATACACTGTAAAGATATACAGTAAATAAATAAATTAAAACAAAAACAAAACAACAGTGAAAAAAGATTTCGTTCCTATCTAGTAACTAGCCAATCATGACCTTGCCTTCTGGATCTCCCTCTCTTCATGTGAAAACTAAGAATGTTGGAGTAGATCTGAACTGACAGTAGACTTCCTGGTGCCTTTCTGTTCAAGGCAGGCATCAATAGTCGATTGTCACATCAGTTGCACATCCTGTGCAACTTCTCAATAGGCTGCCAATCCTATATAATAAAAATTGGCTTTTGAGATAAAATTGGTTTGCCATCCTGATCCTAGTGATTTCTAAGTACTATTCCAGGTCTACAGATTCTAAGCACTTACAAAAGGCATCTAACCTCTACTAGTAGAATTAAAAAATTAAAGAGCCCCAGGGCATTCCTAAAATGTGCTTTGATTGTGAAAACAAGGACTTCCTTTGCCTTTTTTGAAAAATCCAAAAATAATTTGCTTCATGAGGAGCTTAGTTAGATTCTTTAAAGTCTTTTTCTGCTTCTAGGTTACTTGTGTTGGGCACATCATTGGTGCTGTGGTCACTGACACCCCAGAACACGCCCAGAGAGCTGCTCAAGGGGTGAAAATTACCTATGAAGAACTTCCAGCCATTATCACAATTGAGGTAACTGAGAGCAGACTGCCACTTCTAGCAATCTCTAGAAGAGATTCAAACATCACGTGGGGATTTGGCTAGATGGCTTTTATAATCCCATCATCCAGAGTTATCTATAACTGAGGAAATGGAGGACTATGATGCCTGGACTGTAATAGAGCTACCTTAAGTTTATATATGTGAATCTTATTTGGAGAGCTTCTTCTTTCCCAATCAGAAACCATTTCCCTCTGCTGAAAGTCGAGTCACTGACACTTTTTTTCTGGTCCTCAGGATGCCATAAAGAACAACTCCTTCTATGGATCTGAGCTGAAGATTGAGAAGGGAAACCTCAAGAAGGGGTTTTCCGAAGCAGATAATGTTGTTTCAGGTATGGCTGCAAAATGCAGCAGTCGGGATGAGATGACCCTGATATGTGAATTAAATTCCAGAGATATACATTAAACCCTGAAGCAAGGAAATGATTTCCAAACATTTTCTAACAAAAGGTTCCCTCTGATGTTTGTGACAAATTCATAGATAGTTGGCTGGGAAAGAGCTTTGGTCATCCTAATCTCTACTCTCCTGTCTCTAGCCTGGATCTAAGAGACTCCAGGAAGATTATAGTGTACTTTCATTTAGAAGACTGTCTCGGGAAGATAAGAACCACAGATGTCTGGCCAGACTTGGTCTTCCAGGCCTCTAACCACAGAGTCCTTACCTTCCCTATCTGCCTGAAGGTGGCCCTCATCATCCTCAGCTGTCACTTTCTTCTCTCTTGTCCCTTCCCCTCTCTCTCTGATACTGGGAAATTAGTTGCAGAGCTCTCATCCTAGGACAGGGCTGCTGCCTAGTCCCTTTTTTACCTGCCTTCTCCATCGGGTGTTGTGCTTTGCTAAATCACTAGCCAGCCAACTCTCCCCAGGTCTGATAACTTCACTTCTGGAGGATGTTCTTATTTCCAGCTTTTAAACCACATCTGTTAGTTTCTTTCTAGAACTATTTTTTGATAGTTCTAGAAATCCTTGATTTCCACTGGTTGCAGTGTAGCTGATGTGTTCCAGTTTCATTCATTGGGTTTTTCCTTTGGTGGGAAGCAGGAAAGATGCACCACTCCCAGACGGCTAAGACTCTGAGATCCTGCTCCACCCTGGGTGGGGAACCTAGAGGTTACCTGGTTCCTTCCCAGGTCACAGGCAGAGTATACTCCCTTGTCAAGCAAATCACTCTGGTAGCTGTGGGTTCATTGTGTATGTATGTGTGTGTGGGGTCTCATTGCTTCTTCAGGAGAGTTGTACATTGGTGGCCAAGAGCACTTCTACCTGGAGACTCACTGTACCATCGCGGTCCCAAAAGGCGAGGCAGGGGAGATGGAGCTCTTTGTGTCTACTCAGAACACTATGAAGACCCAGGTGGGTGTCATGTGGGTCAAGGGACTGGAGAGGGAACCCGGAGCTCCTGGCAGACTAGGAGAGCTGTATGGGAAATGAGAGAGGGTGTTCTGGGCTGGTCCAGAGGGGACTTCAGTATAGTGGTCCTGGAGCCAGACCCAATAAGCTGATGTCACTGAGTATGTTATATAATATTCCTTGGTTTTAGTTTCCTCATCTGTAAAATGGGACCTAGGAAAGTTGTATCAATTAGATAATTTTAATAGTTCAATTAAAGCCTGGTGCATTAATTTTTATTATATCAGTGCCAAATGTCCTTGGCTGAGTCATAGCCACCTCAGTTTCCTCTTCTGTAGAATAAGGGGACTAGGTTAAGTGATAGCCACAGGAACAGTAAATTATCTGCAGCAGCTTGAATATACTCTATTGCCTGTTTGCAACAGTGGTTGCCAGCATATTTGGCAGCTGGTCCTTCCCTCATGACCTACCAGTCTCTGGCCAGTTGGAATGAGTTTTGGCTTTGAAAGTATGCTATGATCAGTTGCTTGCTCCTCTTGTTAAAACAAGTGTCTGAATTGTCTGTATTCAGGCTGCTATGATTGGTGAGTTTTGGACCCTGGTGCCACGAATGGAAGGTTGCACTGAGAGGAGAGGGGGATTTTGAATCAAGGAATTTCAGAATTTACAGTAGTAAATAGGCTTGTGCATCTCAGGCAGACTTTGGGTCAGGTATGAAGGAAATCCAGATGATGCATTCAATGCAAGTGTTCTATTCCTTGTAGAGCTTTGTTGCAAAAATGTTGGGGGTTCCAGCAAACCGGATTGTGGTTCGAGTGAAGAGAATGGGAGGAGGCTTTGGAGGGAAAGAAACCCGGAGCACTGTGGTGTCCACCGCGGTGGCCCTGGCTGCATACAAGTGAGTTCCAATGCTTGCTTCTCTCCTGTTGGAAGTAATTTTCCCCTTGCTTTGAATTCTCACAGCTGTTTGCGGAACCCTTGGGCATAGGGATGAGGGCTTCTCTGTGTTTGGACACATGTGACCATGTCTTATTTCCCCTACCTGTCAATGAGCTCCCTGAGAGCGAGGATGCACCTCACACGTCCTTATATTCTCCACTTATCTGGCTCAGTGCCTGCACAGCGAAGCAGTCCAGTGCAGGTGCAACAGGTAGAAAAGGCAGCTGCCCTGCTGTCTGTATCCCTGAGACTCACAAGGCTGGGCTGTTGATTAGGCTCACAGCTTTCCAACCCTCCTGGCCACTCTACAGGACCGGCCGACCTGTGCGCTGCATGCTGGACCGTAACGAGGACATGCTGATTACTGGTGGCAGACATCCCTTCCTGGCCAGATACAAGGTTCGAGATGCTGGGTATTCACCAGAGTGGGCAGTGCCATTTCATAAGAAAACCTGGAGATGAGGATCCGGGAATCCTGGACTGTAGTTTTTGCATGACTATGTGTAGGAATTCAAAGAAGAAATGGCAGTGAGAGAAATCAAACTGGCCAATGGCAACAGAGAAAGGTGGTACTGTACTGGGGGAGCCTAGAAGGCCATATCCTAAGGAACAGCACAAGGTGGCAGTCATCACTACCATGAATTCATCATGGTCTGAATCTGGTCTCTGGCCAGTCAGGCTCAGAAAGATGATTCATCTGCATGCAGTTCTATGACAAATCCGTTGTGTGGGGTGGCCCAATGTTAACACGTTCACAGGCCTGATGTAAATATCAAAATGGCCACTTAGTAGTTTACAGTGAAAAATAAAACTTCCCAGGGGACTGGGAAGTTAGGGTGGGCACGTGCTCTGCCAGACCATGGTTGGGCATTGCCCAAACTTTGCCTTGGAACAGTCTCTTTCCTGAACCTCTATGGATAACTAGTTCCTTTTTGAGTCCCTGTACACATCAGTAAGGCCTACAGGCTTGGTCTAGTTCTATAAACCTGGGAGTCCTCGCTTCACAAACTGATCTTGAGCATTCCCCTTTGACCAATTCTGACTTTGTTTCCTGAGTGAACTTCCAGAGAGGGATTATATTCCTCTTCTGACCAAATTATTATGAGGCTGAAGAAAGTAACTTAATATCTTGGAGGCTCAGTTTTCACACCTGTGAAATGGCCTGTGAAGGGTTTTTGGTGGTTATATAGGTCAGGGATGTACCAGCACAATCATCGTGCCTGTGTGAGGTATAACTCCATTGTCTGCCGGCCAAAAGCTCTGGGGGACTCTCCAGTATCTTTCTCAGTTTCTCTTACCAGCCTTCCTCTTCCCATCCTATTGTGATGAACTTTCTCTTTTCTACCTTCTCACTCCCTGTCTTAGAGGCAGGGAACAAGTGGAAGGAAAGTGGAGTGTGGAGACAAGTGTGTCAGGGTCAAGGATCAAGGGATCACCACAGGAAGACCTAGGCTCCTCTCTTTTTCACCTGTTATGTTCTGGTGATCTCTAAAGGCCACTGTTTTAATGGTGTGATGTCTTGTTCTGTTTCCTCCAGGTAGTACAAGGTATTGCAAGTACAAGAGGGGAGGATCAGAGACAGACAGAGGGAGGGGACTGTTGAGAAATCTCCTTTTACCAGGTTGGCTTCATGAAGACCGGAAAGATTGTGGCTCTGGAGGTAGATCATTTCAGCAATGCGGGGAACACCCTGGATCTCTCTCAAAGTGTAAGTGGGACCTGTCCCTACACCCAGGGGTGACTGGAATGTTTGGGGGGAAAAAACCTAAAATATAAGAGTTTACTTTGGAATCTCAATTCTGTTCCAATATCTATGTGCTTATTGTTATGCCAATACCACACTGTCATCTTCTTTATTATTATTATTATTTAAGGTTTTTGCCATATGGCATGTGCTATTGATAGAGAGACAGAGAGAGGTAATGGAAGGGAAAGTAAGAAATCACCCCCTCCCCCCTAGGGGGGATGGCTATGCTTCAATCCCTTCTCTTCCATTCTCCTCCTGGAATTTTGGGCACAAACACACAGGAGTCTGGTGTATTTTAAGCTGCTGGGTTGGACTTGAACCGTGTCCCATGCCTTAACCACCACACCACCTACTGGCTCCCCACACTATCTTGATTATTGCAGTTTTGTAATAAATTTTGGAATAAACCCAGTGTGATTATGGCATAATTATTTTAATATACAGATTGTCCCCAACTTACGATGTTTCAAATTATACTTGTTTGACTTTCTAATGGGTTTATTGGGAGTATTGAATGCATCTTGATTTATGATAGGTTTATTAGGACTTAATTCCAGTATAAGTCGAGGAGCCTCTGTATTGCCAAATTCTATGGACTGATATTTCGTTAAGGAGTTTTGCATCTATATTCATGAAGAAATTTGTCTGTACTTTTCTTTTTCTTTTTTCTTTCTTCCTTTTTTTTTTGTACTGTTTTTGCTGCTGTCAGTATGACACTAGCGTCATAAAATGATTTGAGAAGTGTTCCCTTCTCTTCCAATTTTGGAAGAGATTGCGTAGAATTGGTGTTAATTCTTTAAGTGTTTGAAAGAATTTTCCAGTAAACATTTTGTACCTGGATATTTCTCTTTTTTTGGAGCCTTAAAATGATTAATTAAATGTTCTTATTAGTTGTAGAACTATTAAAATGATCTATTTCATATTAAAGTGGTAGTTTTGTCTTCTGAGGCATTACTATATTTTATCTAAGTTATTAATAATTTATGTGTAAAGAATTGTTCATAGTGTTTCCTTATAGTCTTTTTGATGTCTTCAGGTTCTGTAGTGATATCTCCTATTTCATTCCTAATATTGGTAATTGGTGTCTTTTCTGTCAGTTTTGCTAGAAGTTTGTCAGTTTTACTTTACCTTTTTGAAGAACCAGGGTTTTTTTTTTTTTGTTTCATTGATTTTTCCTCTTTTTTTGGTTTTAATTTATTGGTTTTTGTTCTTACCTTTATTTTTTCCTTCCTTTTTCTTTGGTTTTATTTTGCTCCTCTTTTTCTAGATTCTTGAGGTAGGAATTTAAATTATTTCTTTTTTTGAGATTGTCCCGCCTTTTTTGAATGTATTCAATTTAGTATTTGGAGGTTCCTTTCAGTCCTACTTTAGCTGGGTCTCACAAGTTTTGATATATTGTATTTTTAATTTCTTTGTTTATATCCCTGACAATTTCCATTTTTATTCCTGGGTTATTTATTATAGAAGTGTGCTGTTCGGTTTCCAAGTACTTCCAGATTTTCCTGTTCTTGTTTTAGCCTGACAATTCCCATTGATCTCTAGTTTCATTCCATTTTAGTTGAAGAGCACATTTTATATGACTTTGATTTCTTTTAAATTTCTTGAGGTTTATATTGTGGACCAGGATATGGTCTGTGTTAATGTAAGTCCCATGGGTCCTCAAACAGAATGTGCATTTTGTTATTGTTGGGGCATGTCTTAATTTTCTGTGGCTGCTGTAACACATTACTATAAATTGGTGGCTTGAAATAACAAAAAATATTTATTCACAGTTCTTGAGGTGAGAAGTTTGAACTCAAGGTGTTGGCAGGACCACATGTCCTCTGGGAGCTCTAAGGGAAAATCTATTTACTTCTTTTTCTTCTTTGCATCCTTCCTTCCTTTTTCCCCTTCCTTCCTTCCTTCCTTCCTTCCTTCCTTCCTTCCTTCCTTCCTTCCTCCCTCCCTCCCTCCCTCCCTCCCTCCCTCCCTTCCTTCCTTCCTTCCTTCCTTCTTTCCTCTTGCTTTCTCTTTTTTAAAAACAAGGTTAAACATTTTATTTATTTGTGTATTTATTCATTTATTTATAATTTGCATGTGTTTGCCAGAGAGAGGGGAGAGAAGGAGAGAGAGAAAGAGAAAGTGAAAAAGAGCCAGCATTTGACATGGTGGTTAAGGTACTGGACTCCCACATGGCCAGTCACTGGAGGGGAAGGGTGATTTCTCACTTTCTCTGTCTCTATCTCCCTCTGGTGAACGAACATGAGAAAAAAATATTAAAATAAAAAAAAAAGAAAGAAATAAAACACTCCCCGTGGAAATAACCACATTGTAATACCTTCACCTCCATTCTCGAACTCTTGGGATTTTGGGCATGCATACACATGTGCCTGATGTGTTTTTCAAGCTGCTGGGTCTGGAACTTGAACTGTGCTGTTGGCCATTTGGGATCCAGTTGTCTTAACTGCCAGGCCACCTAGCTGGTCCCTCCTTGCCTTTTCAATCTTCTGGTGGCTGGTGGTACTTGCTGACTTGTGGCCCAATCTCTGTCTCTGCCTACACATAGATACTTTCTCCATGCGTCTGTTCTTGTCCTTCTGTACCTCTCTTTTAAAAGAATCATGTGATTGTGATTAAGATTCACCCCCCCGGGAACCAGCCGTTAGCGTAATGGCTACGTTGCTGGACTCCCACGTAGTCGACCGCAGTTCGTGTCCCGGACCTGGTGGCTTAAAACTCACGGCGGGCGCGTGTGCGTGCGTGCCCAAGATCTCGAGAGGAGAATGGAGGAGAAGGGATTGCGGCGAGACCATCTCCCCTGGGGGGTGATTTCTCGCTTTCTGTCTCTATGTCTCTCTCTGTCTGTCTGGCGAGCGCACGTGCCCTATAGCGAAAAAAACCTCTCCAAAAAAAAAAAAAGTCGAAAACTGAAAAAGACAAGATATAGCAATATAGACACCTGAGAAATGTGGAAGTTAATCCTAATAACTGATAAAGAATACATAAAGAGAATGGTAAGCATTTGCTTCTAGAGAGTAAAGGAAAGAAAGTGAAGGGAGGCCGCTATTTTTTATAAAACATTTACGTAAATACTTAACTCTTTAAATTATTAGCAATGCAACTTTGATGTGAATAAAAGCCAATTTATAATAAATTAATAAAATCAACTTTTTAAATGTTCTCAATTTTGTATTTATTTATTTAATTTTTCGGAGGTTTTTGACTTAGGGTGTATGCACTTGCCAGAGAGAGAGAGAAAGAGAGACAGAGACAGAGACAGTTAGAGGGAAAGTGAGGAATCACCCTCCAGGGGGGAAAGCCACACCACAATCCCTTCTTCTCCATTCTCTTCCAGGGATCTTGCGCATGCGTACATATGCGCCTCATGTGAGTTTCAAGCCACCGGGTCTGGAATGCAAACCATGCTTGGCCATAGGGAAGTCCAACGATGTAACTGCTACACCAATTGCTGGCCCCAGGATTAACTTTTTCAAAAAACAAATTATTTTATTTTGGGGAGCCGGCGTGGTAGTTAAGGGCTGACCACCACATGGACTCCCACATGACTGACCACAGTTCAAGTCCTGGACCTGGTAGCTTGCTTTCTCACTTTCCTTCTCTCTTTCTTTTACTCTGTCCCTCTCTGGCCAAATTTAAAAAATCAAAATAAATAAGTTAATTAAGTTAAATAAAGTAATTCCTTAAAAAATTGTTTAAAAATTATTTTATTTTTAAAGGCAAGTGATCAGTTCCAGCTTGAGGGTCTGAAGAGGAGTTCCTCTTAGAGGAAATGGATAAGGATATTAATAGGAGTATAATGTGCAGAAAGGAGGCTTTTTTAAATATCCTGGGTAAGAAGTAATTGGGCCCAAAAAGAGCAATTGTCAGTAAGCTGGGAAAAGCAGGCATGGGTACAATCAAACCTATTTGGAGGAGCCAATGAAATCAACACACTATTCTCTTCCATTTTCGTTTCCTCTCCTTCAGATAATGGAACGAGCTCTATTTCACATGGACAACTGCTATAAAATCCCCAACATCCGGGGCACTGGGCGGCTGTGCAAGACCAATCTGCCCTCCAACACAGCCTTCCGGGGCTTTGGAGGACCTCAGGGGATGCTCATTGCTGAGTATTGGATGAGTGAAGTCGCAGTGACCTGTGGGCTGCCTGCAGAGGAGGTCAGCTGGGAATTTGGTGCATAAGTTAGAGCGGGTGGGGTTTTGTATCTTAGGCATCTCCCCTGGGGATAGAGGATGGGCAAGAGTTGCTGAAGGGGTTGGAAGCTTAACTTCAAGTCATGCCTACTTCCTACCCCTGTCCTGCCCGTCTCTTGCCACCAACAAGGCCTCAGTGTCTCTCTCTTTGGGAAGGTGCGGAGGAAAAACCTATACAAAGAAGGGGACCTGACACACTTCAACCAGAGGCTTGAGGGGTTCACCTTGCCCAGGTGCTGGGATGAATGTCTAGCAAGTTCTCAGTACCATACTCGGAAGAGTGAGGTTGACAAGTTCAACAAGTAAGTTCTGAGAGGGAGGAGTCTCATGTTCTGGTGTTCTCTAGGGTTCCATATTTTACAGCTTTTCTGCTGACTACAAAGCTACTAATTTAGAGAGTAACTTACGAGGCTGCTGAATTTATCAACTCACTCATTGTCACCTCCTTAGATTTTGTAGTGATCTTCAGTCTGGGGGCAGATGGGCTTACACAATGCACTCAGCACCCCAGCTTATCAGTTGTGCTTTATAGGCTTGTACGTCTCTGAGCACACAGTGTGACAGAGAGCACTGACTCAAGACTAAACATCACAATTATGCACCTGCCTCTGACACTAATCTTTAAATATAGTTACCTTGGCAGTAACTCCTTCTTCTTAGGCCTCAGTTTCATTATCTGCAAAGTGGGGAAAATTATACAGGCTCTGTCTTTTTCACAGATCATTCAGATAACTAGATACAAAACACAGAAGGCATCATTATCATTAGCACCCTATAGCTCCTCCCTGGGATCAGCACCAGCACTCGGACCCAGCACGTATTGAATTGAATTGAATTCCACTCAGGGAAGAAGAGTGATGGTACTTTAAAGTCAGACTCGAGGATGGGCTTTGCTCTAGCTGCACTGGAGGACCCAGGGCCCAAATTCCCACCGTTCTCCTTTTTGTATACACTATTGAAGATACAAATCAGTTATAACGATGGGCATATAGATGGCCCTGAGGATGTCCTGTTTTGATTTGATATGAAGATATTGATTGAAAATATGTCCAATCTAACATCAGTATTGTAGAGAAAGTTCTATGTGAATGTTCCTTGTTCTTCAGGGAGAATTGCTGGAAAAAGAGAGGATTGTGTATAATTCCTACCAAGTTTGGAATAAGCTTCACAGTTCCTTTTCTGAATCAGGTAATTGCTTTATATAATTTTGTTCATCTCCCTAAAACTGGGGCCCCATTTTCTCCCTGTTTATAGTATGGCAAATAAAATGCCATTGTCACTGTTAACAGAACTAATGAGAGGAGCTCTTTACTGTTTAAATGAGAGTTGAGCTTGCATATTCCTGTTTGTCTAACATGATCTGGTGTCAGCCTCTAGTTCTTATCCTTCCTCTGATGGTGGGACTGTGGACAGCTACTCTGCCTTTCTCATCCTGTTTCTTCATTTAGAGAGTGAGGATGCAGATAGCCTACCTACATCTTTCTGAGGATGAGAGACAGAGAGAGAAAGATAGGAAGGCATTTTGCAAGCTCCCAAAGGGCTATATCATTGGTTCATGAGATCCATATGGCTATAATTTTTGTTTGAAGACCACATTTAAAATGCTACTGCTGGTTTTCTTTGTCCTAGGTTTTGTACCTTTAACCACAAGTGCTAAGCTGAGTTTGGATTTGCTGAATTTTGTGTCTGGCATCCTTTTTTCTCTTTAGGCAGGAGCCCTGATTCACGTGTACACAGATGGCTCTGTGTTGCTGACACATGGGGGCACTGAGATGGGCCAAGGCCTTCACACCAAGATGGTCCAGGTGAGCAGCCTTGGGGCTCCGGGTGTCCTTGCTGGCAGCATGAGGCCTGTGGTGAGGGGAGATGCTGTAAGAATTGAACTGAGCAGGGGGCTGTTGCAGAGCGGAAGTGGTCTGGGATCTGGCCCTGGCCCTGCTGTTCATTTCCCTGTGGCTTTGGGCAAGTCTTTTCCTTCTCTTGGCCTCAGTTTCCTCATCTGTGCAGAGGAATTGGCCAGTTGATTTCTGAGGACACTTGCTTTATGGTTACTGTATTCTAGGGCCCTGTGATTGTGTGAGGTGGGCAGCTGTGTGTGTAAATGTAGCTCCTTGCAGCCCTCAGTGTAGAGCTGGGAGAATGGTGTTGGAGTAGAATCAGCACATCTGCTTGTCCTGGGGACTGGTCAAACTGGAGTTTTTAAAAAGCCAGACTTCCCTTCAAAAGGCTAGTCACTATTAGATTTATGAATATTTTATGCACCCAAATCACTCCATAGAGTGCTGTTTCACATTTATCTAGAGGTGAGTGCATCCTAAAATCAATAGGATTAGAGCTTACAAAAGTATTTTCTTGCTTGAAAGAGTGAGCCTGAATCTTGGGGAAAGTCAGCCAGGTCCCTTGAAAATCTTTTCCCTAGAAAGAGGTTCTTCTTTTTTTGTAGGTGGCCAGCAGGGCTCTGAAGATCCCCACCTCTAAGATTTACATCAGTGAGACAAGCACTAGCACTGTGCCCAACACCTCTCCCACGGCAGCCTCCGTCAGCACCGACATCAATGGCCAGGCCGTCTATGTGAGGAGCCTGGGGGGAACCAGCTCAGGGTTTGGGCCCCGAGAGACCCTGGGATGGGAGGATGGGAGCTGAAATGGTTCTTTGCAGGCACTTTGGCTATGACCATGCCTTTGGCTCTCTGAAGGAGGAGATAAGAGCCAAAACCAAGCTAAAAGCAAGGCCCAAGAATGTAATCACTTCATCAAACCCAGGAAAGCAGAGTGCAGGGGAAGGGGCCCTGGAGGGAAAACTGGGATTTCTGTGAAGACATCTTTCCTGGAGTTGAAACTGGCTACAAGACAAGAGGCTGAAATTGAGATGTGATTATAGGGCCATCCAGATTGGACCCATTTGCTTCTCCTTCCTGGTGAAGGATACAATAAAACAAAGAAGTCGTATAGAAGAAGGAACTTTCCTGGGAGTCTCTCAAAGATTGTGCCCTCTGTTAGCGAGGACTGGGTCAGGGAATGCTTTCTAAGCAAGGGTTAGTGGTGGCCCCTTTGGCAGGATCCTGTGGCTTCTATCCTGGGCCTTGGTCTGAGAGGTGGGCAAAGCTGTTTGGGTGGGGTTCTGGGCACAGATTAGCATGGAGGTGACCTTCCCAAGGCCCTCAAGTTTTGCCTGGGCCAAAGAATTCAGATTGATGTGTCTTGTGTGTGGTGGGTGTTTTGTTTAGGCAGCTTGTCAGACCATCCTACAAAGGCTGGAGCCCTTCAAGAGAAAGAATCCCAGTGGCAAATGGGAAGACTGGGTAAGTCTGAGCTGATCCAAGTTGCTTTTGCAAATCAGAGAGAAATTACGAACAAGGCCTTGTCCCCAAACAAGCTTAGAAGACAATAGTCTAGTCACATAAGCAAAGAGATTTTGAGGTAGTCTGTATGATTTCACAGGATGAGTAACTGTTTAATCTTGCTAGATCTCTTTCTCTGTAGTTTTCATAGTTAAAGGAAATCTCTTGAAGAAAATTTTTGATCTAGGATCTTAACAGCTTTGTGGGAATAGGAGTTTGACTGCTCTGAACCTCAGAAGACGGGGTGACTCTGAACATGTCTCATCATGATATCTTGGCCCACTTGGGCCTGGTCCCACGCATCACTGGTCCAGCAGCCTCTAAGAGCTTGACTTTTGTTCAAACTTTTATCTCTTAGAAAACTTTCCCTTCTGTTGAGTATGAGTCTACCAAGAGCTTCTATCATTCCTGTGATTTTAAGAGTGACAGAACAAGCATTCTTAATAAAAATGAGTCCTATACACTGACATCTGGATCAGAGCCTTCATATGAGAAACCCTCAGAGGGGAGATACAAGTGGGTCTTTCTCAGGTAGGAGACCTTAGGCTCCATTAAGCAGAAATATCAATGATGTCTCTGCTTCATCCAATGTTGGAGGGGGAAAACTGAGTGTAAGAGTAACACATAAAATGTGACTACACATGAACTGGCTCAGATATAGTACAAATGCACCTCAGTAGACTCAAAGAGAAGAGGCCGTTCTTTCAGACCCACTCATTACACCTCACATAACCCCCCCCCCTTACACTCTCAAATTTCTTATGTACGAATACCACACAAACAGAGCTCAGTTTGTTAGTTGAGTTTTAGCATGAATTTTTTCAGGCAATTGAAATGTTTTCTTTTTTAAAGAGAGATTTTTGCTATGGGGTGCATGCACTCACTGGAGAGACAGGGAGAGACAGAGAGACTGAAAGCAAGAAATCACCACAATCCGTTCTCCTTCATTTCCCAATTGAGATTTAGGGCATGCACATACATGTGCCTGCCATGAGTTTTAAGTTGCCAGGACCAGGATTCGAACCGTGGTCAACTATGTGGGAGTCCAATGACATAACCATTACATCATCTGTTGATCTCAAAATGTTTTCAATAACAACCTTGACAAAAATTTCCTGTCATCTAACCTGCTAATCTGATCTTTGTCCTCAACTACCAGCCATATAGTCCAGTGTTCCTTGAAGGCAGATAATCCCAATACATAAGCCATAATCACAACAAACACACACCCACCCACCCACACACACACACACACAATATTACATTACATGATCAGGGTAGATTTTAAGCCCAAGTCTTTTTTACTCTAAGCTTTAGTTTTCTCATCTGTAAAATGAAGGTAATAATACTACAGATCTTGTAGGATTGTAGTGAATATAAAGTAAGATACTGTATGCAAAGTGCTAAATATACATAGTAAAGAGTTTGATAATTGATGATGATGAGGATGATGATACACATTATTTTAATCCCAGCTTAAATCTTAGCATGTGTTTGTGCTGGGGATATTTTTATTTTTAAACTTGCTACATAGTTAAAGAGATAGGTTGGATGGATCACTTTATTAATAGGAAAGTATAAGTAAAAGCAGGCATCTTATAAGCTAACCAGGCATCTTAAGTATCAGATGAGAACTATATGGAATTGCCTTTGTAAAGGCCAGAGTAGGAACTCTTACCAAGGAGAGGGACTTGGGAGGCAAGTTTGAGCCAGTCATTGAGGGAAGCAAAGGGCTTGGATAGCTTTAGAGGAATCACATATGTGAAGGTGTGGAGGAGACAACGTGGAAATGTTGGGAGACAGTTAAATACTTGAGTTTGCCCAGGGAGTGATGATGTATCACCCAAGGCCAGAGAGAAGACTGTGGTCCTTAATGCCAGACATTTGTTCTGTAGCAATGAGGAATTGGTCAAAAGCTCTAGGGTAAGGATGTGACATAGTCACATGGTATGTTGAGATAACCACTCCTCAGAGCGGGGCTAGCGTGGGGAGATGACTTGAGGCAGAAAGACCAATGAAGAGGTTATGTGGTGCCCCAGGCTCAGATGACTGGGTTCTGTGCATGTAGTGGAAGTAAGAATGTGAGGTGCATGTGGAACTCTCTAGTAAAATGAGACGATGAAGAGGATGAGCTCATGAAAGCCTAGTGCCAGGCCTGGGCTTCTAGAAGCCACATTTCCCCCTTCTTGATGGCTGTTTCCTCTCCTCAGGTCACAGCCGCCTACATGGATGCAGTGAGCTTGTCTGCCACTGGGTTCTATAAGTAAGTGTGGTGCTGTTCGTGCCCATCTCTGTGTCATCATCTCAGCCTTCCAGGGCCCCTCCCTCCAGCTGTGGTCAGGAGACAGCTGCTCACTGAAGCATTTACCCTTTGATGAACCTCCATTAATTTCAGCCTAAAGATACCATAAAACATGTGGCATTTCCAAACTATGCACCAAAGAGGCCAAAGCAGGGGAGGGCGTATCAGAAGACTTGCGTTCTAGTTCTGGTCTCGAAGCACACTATTTCGCGGGGGGACATCAGTGGTTCCCTCTGACCCCATTTCCTCATTGATGGTGGACTGGGCCAGTCACCAGCCCTTCCCTCCTCAGTGCTCTCCTGCAAGATGCAGGTGTGCTTGTTGTTCTGAGTGAGGTACTGCCATAGCCCCGGGTGCTCCTGTGCACTATGTATCAGATTTCTGTGCAGAGGCTTTTCCTCAAAAGAACAAGAAAAAGATTTAGAGTGCGTGGTCTTGTTACAAAATGCAGAGTACAGAGGAGCTTCATTAATAGAGTGAGATTTCATAGAGAGCGTATATCTTCTGCCATGTTAAACTGCAGTAGCTGTGTTAATAGCAGGAGGCCCTGCCTGTCTTTGTTCATCGTGTTGTTGTAACAGCGCACCTGAGACAGGGGGATTTAGAAACAAGAGGTTTATTTGGTTCATGATTCTGGTGGTCAGAAAGGCCAAAGGCATGGGGCCAGCATCTGGACAGCCTCTGGTGCTATGTCAATGTGGGCAAGAGATACAGATAAGAAAGTGAGTGTGTGCAGAGACTGTGGACAGCCAACTTGATTCTTAAACAACACATGCTCTGTTTCTACTGGCATCTCTGGTTCTACTACGTGGAGGCCAATGTGATACTAAACTTAACCAGGCTGCACAGAATGATTATATCAGGGCTTTAGCAAAAAAGAACAGAGACAAGAAAAAAAATGTCCTGGGCTGGCTTTGCAGTGTAGTGGTTAATAGCTTGCGATGGGAGCTGGACTCCACATAGTCCCATGGCTTGAAAAACATGCTAGGTAGAGGTGCCTAAAATCCTGATGGGATGGAGAATTGGAGGGAAAGGACTGCAGTCGGACCATACCCCATTAGGGAGTGATTTGCCTCTCTCATTCTTTCTAGTGAGGGCATGTGCCCTCTGGCAATAAAACAACAAAAAAAGTTCTGAAGCGCCTGAGTTTCATCAACAGATTCAAAATATTCAAAAACACATGGACTTCCTTGGAGAACAGTTGAATTAAAAAATAAACCTTCTAAGTTGAAAGACTTTGTGGGACAAGGTGTGTGTGTGTGTGTGTGTGTGTGTGTGTGTGTATGGGAAGAGAGTGTGCTCCTCTTACTCCTCTTGGTTCATGTGAAGTCTCCTCTCTTTTCTCTCCAAGAACACCCAACCTTGGCTACAGCTTTGAAACAAACTCAGGGAATCCCTTCCACTACTTCACCTATGGTGTGGCTTGCTCTGAGGTAGAAATTGACTGCTTAACAGGCGATCATAAGGTAAGATGTTTTTGGAACTCTAGGGCTAAAGGGGGAAAGGGAAGAAAAACAACAGAACTGAAATACTAAGAGCTTATAGAGACAAACTTTCTGGTTGAGAAAACAAAGCCTTAGAGCAGGGATGGAAAACATTCTATAAAGGGCTCCGAGTAAATCTTACAGGCTTTATGGGCTATACAATCTCTGCCTCAATTATTCAACTTTACTATTATGACATAAACACAGCTGCAGACAGGACGTATACAAATGAGGATGACTGTGTTCCAATAAAATGTATTATGGACACTGAAGTTTGAATTTTATGTAATTTTTACTTGTCACAAAGTATTCCTGCTTTTAATTTCCTCAGCCATTTTATAATGTAATTATTAGCCTTCAGGTCCTATAAAAACAGGGGGTGGTTGGATTCAGCCCGTGGAATGTAGCTGTTGACTTCTTCCTTACACGGTCTTATGTGAGTCATGATCCGAGACTCAGGCTCAAGCCCGGGTCCTTGGGAAACTGCTCTTATAACTCACACATGAATGCATGCAATGATTTTCGATTACTGAGAGGTCATTGCCGCTCCCCATCCCCTACCTAGCTGCTAAGACCTCGAACCTCAGCAGTGATGGTGGCAGTAGAAGCTAGGAGGGAACAATAACACTTATACCTGAGTAGGCTCAGAGCTCTGTACTGTGAAACTATGATTTGGGTTGGGACTGCGGTCTCAGGGTCACCAAGAGACCACAACCGCATTCCAAAAAGCTCTTTCTTTTCAAATGGTTTCTATTTTAGAACCTCCGCACAGACATTGTCATGGATGTTGGCTCCAGTCTGAACCCTGCCATCGACATTGGACAGGTAAAGCTCTTGGGGGACCAGGGTGGTGACAAATGTGTCCACTGGTGTGCCCCATCCTCCTCCTACACTCTTCAGCCACAGCACACTTTCCAGTGCTGATTTTCAGCAGGCAGGACCATGGTACCAAGGGAGTTTCCCCCAGAGTGGGATTTGAACTGAGGACAGCCCACCAAACTCTTAAGGCAGAAAACAAATTAGTATGGACTAACTTGGAGAGGATACTTACATTTCAGAGAACAATATGATGAATATTGCTGAATATTGAATAGGGTAAAGCAGTGGATGCATGCATGTATACACACACACACACATGCACACGCACACACAGTGTGAAAATGAGTGCAATGTGGAATGGAGATTGTGTCTGGGATCAGGCAGTGGAGTCTCAGGCCAGAAAAGGTTTCTCTCTTCTCATTCCTCTTCTACTCAGGATAGTTTTTTACTCCAGGAAGTAAATGCTATCAAGAGTGGGATGCTCTGTTGAGGGTCCTAGAGGGCAAAGCACAGAGGCCCAACCAGAAGGAGGAAGGGTTGACAACAAGAAAATCAGTTTTAGAGAACAGATTATTGAGCAGGATAGGTTAAACAGGAGAAAACAGAGGCAGGAATCAAAAGTTCAAGTACTGAGCACCTGGTAAAAAATACAAATTGTATTTCTCAAAAATGGACATTTAGAGTCATCAGAAATCTAGTCATTAGTCAATCTGTTCATTGATTCGTTGACAACCATTTGAGAAGCAGGCACTGAGCAGGCACTGCAGATCCACAAGATTAATGGTCGGCCTTTACCCTGAATGCTCGATCAACTACAGTATGGCCACATGTCACTCTTTAGAACAGGGGACCTGGAAGAGCAGACATGTGTACCAGAATACTGTGACAGGTGCCCTAGAAGAGAGCTACAAACTACAGCAGGGGCACTTTCTCCCAGAGGACAGGCAGGGGTGGGAGGTTGAGAAGGCTGGACATAAGTCTCAAAGAATCTACTATCCAGGAAATTCCTCCTGTGAGTTTGCTTCTCAGCTTTGAGTCACCATTTCAACCAATGGTGACATAAAGGACCATCTCTAGCTGCACCACATCGGGTCTTAGTAGGAAATTATACCTACCATTGTGTGAACTCCTCAAATCTCTGACATATTCTAAAATTGACCTTTGGTGTTAATGCCTTTGCTCGACCTGAGACAAAGCCTGATGAAAGTTATCCCAGGGCTGCAGCAGGAGCCAGGGAAGAGGTAAAGGGCACTTTTTGCTTCTTCCAGGCCCCATAAGAAGTAGGACTTTGTGCCTATTATGAGTGGTATCTCTCCTTGGAAAGGAGGGAGGCAGGGTAACCATGGTCACCATCTGTCTTGCAGGTAGAAGGGGCATTTGTCCAAGGCCTTGGCCTCTTTACCCTGGAGGAATTACAGTATTCCCCTGAGGGGAGCCTGCACACCCGTGGGCCCAGCACCTACAAGATCCCTGCATTTGGCAGCATCCCCATTGAGTTCAGGGTTTCCCTGCTTCGTGACTGCCCCAACAAGAAGGCCATCTATGCATCCAAGGTATGATTGCTCTGAGTCTGTGCTGCCTTTTGATCTGCACTGTGGAAGGTCATGGTGGTGATGAGGGGCTTTATCCACCTACCAGGTGGGTCTACAAGGGGCTTGTCTTGAAGAGAGAAGAGGACTCAACACAGAAGTTAGCTTGTGTAGTAGAAGGTTGGATGGCCTGAGAACCAGTTGAACAGGGTTGAGGACACTACCTTAATGGAGTCTAAAGCCACCTTGGGTGTCGCATAGGGATTCTTTAATCATGTCCTGTGTTTTAAACATTGACCCACACAATCTCTCAGGTATGCACCTCTGATGTTTGATCCTCAAATGATTTTACACCATAGTAGGTGCAGATAGGACAGCATACAGTTTTCTACCTCTGACAGTTGCCAAAACCCAGCTTCATGGTTTGATCAGTCTGCCTAGAAGATTGTGAAGAATCATCCTCTAGTTCTGTTTTGTCTCCAATAAATGTAAAAAAAAAAAGGTTAAAAATTAATTAAGCTGATTGATATAGTCCTAGATCTAAGAAGGAAGATAGTCACTTGTAACCAATGAACCATCCTTTGCTTATCTCATGGTTTACTTCACTCTGTGTGTGGGAGGATGTCTGAGAGACACTGTGATCCTTGCCATTGGCTGTCACACCTTACTGTGCTTTGAAAAAGATGCACCCCGGGGGACTATCCTTAGAAAATTTAATGTAGAAGGTTCCTCCTTTAGTGATTCTGACACAGGTGGTCTCGGATCTGTGCTGGGGGGGGCGGGGGTGAGACAAACCAGCTCTGCTATAACATGTTGAATTCCTGTTTGCCATTATGCCCGTCACTCCAGCAGACACTGTAAGTATAATTATAGCTCCTGTAGATGTTGGAGTCACAGTTATGAGAACATTGTTCCCCCTAGGCTAGCAACAATGAAGAAATGGTTAATGCTCATGTCGAATTTTTTGGTCTATAAAATATAATTATTTAGTATAACTTTTAATGGTATATTATATTTGCATGGTGTCATCAAAGACAATTATGTAACAAGATTTAGAAGAAGTAGGCACATGAGGTCCAGTCATTTATTAGATAATTTATTCTTGGCCTCTAATTTTTTTCTCTTAAAAAATGTTTATCTACTTACTTTCTCCATGAGAGAGATAGAGAGAGCAAGAGAGAGGGTCCTCTACTCCTAATAGGATCTCCATATTGTGATCCAGTCCCAGCTCCAGCCAGATTGGATTACAGGCCCATGTGAATATACCCAGAGTGCTTAGAAAGGTCCCAAGATATGAACCCAGGCCCAGCCACCCACCACTGTGTCACCACCTGGCCCCTTGATTATTGTTATTATTTTTATTGTTGGAAGGCACATGTACTTGTTAGAGAGGAACAGAGAAACAGAAGAAGAGGGAGGGAGCATACCCCACTACCACATAGCGTGGTCACGCCGCAATCCCTTCTTCATATTTCTCTCCTGTCCATGATTAATTTTGACTTCCACTTCCTGCTGTGCCATGTGTAGCCTCATTAGTGCTGGATAGGGCTTCCCTGGCATCACCAGGCTCCTGTGCAGGGCTGGCTGCCTGGGCTCTTGGATCTTTGTGGTGATGTAGAGGCGAGGGCACTCCACCTAATGCCCTGCCCTGTGCCCTGTCTGTTTAGGCTGTCGGGGAACCACCTCTCTTCCTGGCTGCCTCCATTTTCTTTGCCATCAAGGATGCCATCCGCGCAGCTCGAGCTCAGCACACAGATTATAATGCGAAGGAACTTTTCCAGCTAGACAGCCCTGCCACCCCAGAGAAGATTCGCAATGCCTGCGTGGACAAGTTCACCACCCTGGTATGATGCCTCTCAAGCACACCCTAGTTCAGGGAGTGGAGACAGGCTGGCAGACTGCAGGGGACAGTTCTGCAGAGGAGAGTTGTTGGGCTGACCCTCAACTGGGTAGCCTTGTGTCAGTGGCTGCCCTTTGCTGTCTGGTATGAGGCACACACTCAAACTTAAGAAATAATGAGAAACCTTTACAGCTGCAGCTATGGCTAAGCCTCCCTAGAGAAGGGAAGGATATATGGTCACCACCCACAGATTTCATCATTTCCATTTAGATGTGGGTGATAGATAACATCCAGAAGAGCCTAATCTTCAGTGTCAGTAACTAGCATTTTGGGGGGCCTTCTTTGTTAAGGACACTGTGAGGTACTATGGAAATAGAGAGAAAATGAGGACCTAATTGAATAGAACGACTACATTTGTGATTACTGTGTGTCATGCTAATATGTGGACACATAGGTGTCCTTGAAAAATTTGCAGCACTTTAGGAAACCAAATAATTGCTTTATATGGTAATAGATTACTGCCATGGATATGTAAGTATCAGAAGGTGGCAGAGGAAGTCCATGGGTATTGGGAACATTTTGGGAAGTCCTTATGTGATACTTTAGTGAATAATGCCTGGATAAGAAAGACTGTGCTCGGATACCTTCTTCCACTGTTGGAATCTCAGAATCAACTCAACTGTTGGGTTGAGCTGTGCTGAGGTGGGTGCTGCATGCATCGAATGTTCCGATTGCTTTTGCAACCACAACCTCTGCTGAGTTAGTGGAACTAGGTTTCTTCTACCTGTTGGGTTTCCTCCTTTGGCAATTAAAAACACTGACATATGGTATTTGACATATAATTGACATACACATATTTGTGGGGTATGATGCAATTTTTTTCAGTAGAAGAATACTATGTGTATTGATTCAATAAGGGTAATTAGCATATCTAGGTATAGTGAGTACTACAGAATCCTAAGTATTCCAGGCATGGGGAGAGTTTAGGAGAGCCCCTAGTGTAGGGAAATCTGCCATCTCAGACCTCAGCACTGACTTTGACAAAGGTATATGGGTCCCCAGTCACGCCCCCTCAGGTCTGCCAATAGCTGTAACAGTGAGGTGAGATCCACACAGACCACGTGTGGAACTCCCAGGCAGTGAAGACACCCATGGCTGTGCAGCAACTTCCCACAGCCCTGAACTTCCCACCATGGTCCCCATGTTAGCAGCTATTCCAAGCACATTTCCCTGTGAGCAGTGGGGCTGCTTGGCTTCCAACAAGCTTACACAGGTTGCAAGGTTAGCTTCTTGCAAACAATCTAATGAGGAACTCAATCACTCCAAGAGCCTCTCTGAGGCTCTAGACCTAAAATAAAGATGTTTTTCTGTGTTACAACACACTGGTGATTTAAAAATCCCTGCAAGGGTTTCATATGAGCAGTTAATTCTATAAGCCTAGCATGCTTTTTAAAGACTGTGTCATGTAAGAAGAGACCACTTCTATTTGTTCATCATCATATCTTCAGAGCCAAACAGAATGACTTCCAAAAGAAAAGAGCCCAGTAAAGATAAATGAATGACTTGGAAATTAAGGGGTCCTGCCTTGGGGCATTCCCAGTGGCTAGGACTACAGAGCGGTGTTTGGTCTTAGGGGGGTAATTGGCAGTGGTGGGAGGTGGCATGTGTGTGAGAAGGTGAGAAAGGCACCATCAGAAGACTGGCAATAATAATTCTGTTGTTCCCTCCTAGTGTGTCACTGGTACACCGGAAAACTGTAGACCCTGGTCTCTGAGGGTCTGAAGAGAAAGTCCCCTGCAGACTTTTCTTGTGCTAGGCCAGGCTTCCATGGGACAAGAAGCACATACTGCAGAACATGGATCTATAAAAGTCACAGGATGACAAAGTTGTGATTCATCAGGTTGGCATTTGGAAGAAAATGGAATGCATTGGAAGATTTTAATTAAAAAAAATCATTGGCAAACATAATGATAAGCACAAAGTATTTGGCCTAAGTGGTAAATATGCAGTTAAGATCATTTGTGTCTGTTTTAATCAGGTATTTGGCGTAGGTTTAGAAAGTGTTGGTGTTGTGTTCCCCCTCCCTGGAGAGCTTGTATAATCTCAAGTCCTGACAGTGTCTGTCCTCCAAAGAGAAAGCTCTCCTTTCAAACCAATGAATATATAAAACCTCAGGTCCATACTCAAATTATGCAATGACTCAATGGGGTAAAATTAAAACCTCTAACCACCTTTGGCTCATTGGAGAGAATAAAGAATGAAACAAATTCATTACTTGGATCTGATTTTGTTAAACTGCATGAAGATGACCCTATAACACAAATGTCCAACCAGCTCAATTACTGAGTATCTACAATGTGCCAGATGTCTTCCCCTTAACATATTTCCAAGAAAAACCATATCAGATTCAAGAATCTTCTTCATTGGAAGCCAGAGTAATTTCCTCTCAGGAATGACGCTATCCAAATCAAGATCAACCAGAAGAAATGGAGTCAAGGAGCCTGGGTTCTCATCTCAGCTCTGTCTCTAACCATCTGTGTGACCTTGGACTGTCAAGTCCCCTTCCTTTGCTTTATTTTTCTGCAAAACGAAAGGTTTGAGCTGGAATGATATCTAAGATCTTCTTCCTCTCCCAAAGTCTATAAATATATGACCTGAAAACTGATTACATAAGGGGTCTGTAACCATCAGAGATTTGACTCCCTTACTATTATGTGATATGTGGGCCTAATGAATTCTGCTTAGAGCCCAGCTGGTGAAGAGAACAGGAGAAAAACAAGCATCCCCTTTTGTTACTCCAACAGGTGATTTCATCAGGAATTGGTGCTAGGTGGACGAGGTGACATTGTTGGTGGTGTGTGTTGGTTCGTTACTGTAAAACACCCTCAATCTTCTACCAGATAGAGCCCATGGTTTTGGCCCTGGAAGAAGGAGAGTGGAAACATTGTAGCTGACTGGTACTTGATGTTATTAATAAATGAACTGTCAGCTGGTTGGCATGTGGGACACACTTATTAATCATCATATCACACCAAATGCTACGACCTGCCATATCGCAGCTAGCTTGTATTTCTAGAAAACACACATACCAAACATACAGGTACATGTGCATCCATGTGCACACACACACACACACACACACACACACACTTTCTTACAAAATTCCCTCTTTAGTGTACTCTAGACATGCTGCCTGTTGTATTGTAGCTAAGGCTGACGCGCTTTAGAGATCAGACCAGCATTTACATTGAGATCTATGCAGGCCCCTTCAGATGAATTCCTGGAATGTTCTGGAGCAGGACCTGAGACTTGTCATCTGTTATTACTGAGGCTCTCAGTGCTGAGCAATGACTGGGAATTTCCTTCTGTGTTTAGCAATCAAGGTGAGAGCAGAATGATCATGAAAACCCAACAAGCAAGTTCTGTGTGAACTGCAAATCATGGTGTTATACCAGGGGTCGTCATTCAGACATCTCACCTTGCCCTGTTGCCTTAGTCTGCAAAGTGCTGCTAGTCTATGGAGTGAGATGTTTCTCTACGGTGTCTCCCGAGAATCATGGTCAACATTTCCTGTAGTATGGCACTCCGAACTGCAGGGGGCAGTCGAAGATTGAGTATGAGACAGTTTGCCTAGAGGGCCCAGCAGCATGTCTGTGATTAGTTACTAGAGTACTATTTAAGATCTCAGAGCAGAAAAAATGTCTTCAAAGATCCCTTAGAGCTATGTTCAAAGTTGACTTAGGATTTTAAACTGAAAGCCTCTTCAAAGGAGCTCTTTAAGGACATGGGTCAGCCATGGGAGTCTGACTCCAGATGAATGGCTAACAAAGATCCCCCCACATTTTTATTTCTCTCTCTCTCTCTTTTTTCCCCTCCCTGCTTCCCCTTTCTTCCCTCCTCCCTTCCCTCCTTATTTCCTTCTTTCTGGACAGGGCCTTGCTGTTGTCTTTCTCCTGCCTCAGCCTTCCCAGTTGCTGGGATTACAGGCTCATGTTACCACATCTGGCCTCTAGGATAGACTGGGAATTGAACCTGGGTCTTTCATGTGGTCCCAGTCTGTGAAGCACAGAATCTTAGCAGCTTGTGCCACAGTGGCTGGGCCAGGAAGGCAATTCTTATTTTCTGAGCACCCACAACCTGCCAGGTGCCAAATTTAATACTTTGTCTACAGGGTCTCATTTAATACTCCCAGTGTGCTTAAAAGATAGTTTTTTTTTTTAAAAAAATTTTTTTCTTTTTTTCACCAGAGGGTGTGCGAGCTTACTAGAGAGCGATGGAGGAAGAGAGGAAGAGGCGAAAGCACTCCCCCTGACCCATGAGTATGGTCACACCTCGACCCATTCTCCCCATCTCTCCCTCCTTTTGGGCACACATGCATGTGCAGCTGGTGTGTTTTTCAAGATGCTTGAGCCAGGACTCCAGCTTCATGGTTGACCATGTGGGATCTAGCCACCTTAACCATCAGGTGACACGAAGTAGAAGCCCTGTCCCTAGCCATGCTGAGGGGTGTGCCCAGGACATTTACTCCTGGAAACCAACCACAACCCTTGGGCAGCTTGGCCTTGCAGTCTGGGAAACCCGGCATATATTGGGAGTCAAGTTGCCTGTCTGGTGGAGCAGACACGTGCTAACCAGGTTCACGGAGGCTGAGGGAGGCACCAGAATGCCTACTTCACTTGGAAGCGGGGCTAGGATTCTCATGTTGGCACCACCAAGCTGCTGAACTGTTGTCAGGCAGGTGATGAGTTTCATCTTCCTCCGGAGCTGGGGTGGCTGGGAGGCCAGGACAGGGGAGAACAGGATGGAGGTCAGAGGAGGAAACTTGGGCAAGGGATAAGGGCAGAAATAGTCCCCGCGGATTGATTTACGACTGAGAACATCCCTGAGTCAGGGTATTTTTGTCCTTAGCCTGAGGAACGGCCTAGAAAACAGTCCACTGACTGCCTATCCTGGAGCCTGGGACAAGGCTATTCATAACTCGTTTCCTTAAAACTGAGATCACCTTGGTGTTCCCCAGGCCCAGGAGCTTGCCCTTTTGTTTTGTCTCTGTCCTAAAGTGGAGGAGTACATGTTCTCAAGGCAGGAGACATCCTGTGACTATCTTGTCCCCTAAGACAAAACAGCTCATTTTGGAGAGTGGACATGTCAGGCACTGACAAAGAGATTCTGGCGTCATCTCTGTCCTTGAACTGCCCTGATCCTAGCCTTGCACAAGCCCCTGGATCAACTCAGCACCCCAGAGCTGGAAGGACCTTGGGGCCATCAAACTTAACCTTCATTTTAAGGACAAGAAACAGAAGTGCACAGAGGGTCACTAACTTGTGTAGGGTCCTGCAGCCTTTTAGGGTAGAGCCAGACTTGCCTGGCTCCTGGTACAGATTTTCCAACTAACTCTTACTTGTCAAATGAGCCCTCTCTTCTGCAACCTTCGAGTTGGAGGGGTGTAATAGAAATTCAACTACATTGTTTGAGAAGACTTGGAAAACTTGGGGTCCAAGATAAACACCGTGGCAAGACGGGCAGATGCCCTAGGTGCCTGTCTGCGCCTGACTGTCTCTGCTCCTGTGGCGGGATGCTAAAATGAGACTCTTTCCTAAACCCCACAGCTGGGGAACAAAACAGTAAGTGAAAAAACATCCCCAAAGAGAGGTGCTAAATTGTCTGTGCTAGACTTGCAGAGGAGGTGGCTGGAAGCTGATTTTGCCATCTTTAGCGCAAGGGAACAAAGGATTGAAGCAGAGAATTTGGGAGAGTTTTTCTTTAGAGATAGCAAGCTGCATGCCCATCCTTCCTGCCGAAGAGGGGAGAGAACGTGTGTGTGTTGAGGCGAGTCTCCCCCATCAGGCCAGGGGTGGGAATCTCCAAGTGGACCATTCAGAGACCTAAGCCATGAGATATGCTAAGGAAGCTGTAGCTGGATCAGTCTGAGATGTTAGGAGTGAGAGCAAATTGCACCTCCTGCAGTGGTAGGACAAGACACCAATGTGACCATGTAGAAGGAGCACCAAGAAGGACTGCCTGGAGGAGGCAATGTAACTCCAACAGAGGAAAGGACTTTTTTTTTTTTTTTTTTTGAGAGGTTTTTTGCCATAGGGCGTGTGCGCTCGCCAGACAGACAGAGAGAGACAGAGAGACAGAAAGCGAGAAATCACCCCCCCAGGGGGGATGGTCACGCCGCAATCCCCTCTCCTCCATTCTCCTCTCGGGATCTTGGGCACGCACGCACACGCGCCCGGCGTGAGTTGTAAGCCACCGGGTCCGAGACGCGAACCGCGGTCGACTATGTGGGAGTCCAGCGACATAGCCATTACGCTAACTGCTGGTTCCCAGAGGAAAGGACTTTTGAATACCCCAGGATCAAAGTAACTTTGGGTCAGCTTGTTCCAGAGTAGTTTGTTAGAAATATTCCTTCCCTTGCCTCCTCCATTCAAGCCTGTCCCCTCCATCCTGCCGCACACACCTTTTAGTTGGGAGGAAGGTAGCAGAGCTCTCTATACCTTTTTTTTTTTTTTGAGAGGTTTTTTGCTATAGGGCATGTGCACTCGCCAGACAGACAGAGAGAGACATAGAGACAGAAAGTGAGAAATCACCCCCCAGGGGGGATGGTCACGCTGCAATCCCTTCTCCTCCATTCTCCTCTCGGGATCTTGGGCACGCACGCACACGCGCCCGGCGTGAGTTTTAAGCCACTGGGTCCAGGATGCGAACCGCGGTAGACTACGTGGGAGTCCAGCAACATAGCCATTACGCTAACTGCTGGTTCCCGCTCTCTATACCTTTTTGACTGCCAGAAAGTGAGATTAAGGGTCCCGCTCTTGTGACTAAGCCCTGCAACTAAGGGGGAAGGGTTATAAAAACAGGCACACAGGGCCTTCCATTGTACTGACACAATTCCGAATCAGCCCTGGGAATACAGAGCATATTTCTGAGAGTCTGAGTGGCATGTGGCTTGCTCTGCTCTTCTCCTGTGTCCTCACACTGATCACACTCTAGCAGGTGCCTTCTGCTGTTGGGCCAGTTGTCCTAACCGAGGAGCTGGCAGCAGATGAGCTGGCCTGTGCACGTGTTCCGTGTTTTCCCGTCCACCAGGTGGTGTATTTCCAGGGTCCTCCTGGCTGCTGGAATCCTTACAGGGCACTATCTTTCCCTGTTTCCCACCTGGGCTAGATTGGGTACCAGCTCTGGGGTAGTAGCATACAGCTTGCCTCAGCCCCTCGGGAATAGCACACGTGGGCTGCCCCAGCCCCTCTGCTTCTCCTCTTCTTCCCTCTTCTCTCTTAAGCAAGTTGCTTAGCTCACCTGAACCTCAGTCTGTTCACCTGTAAAACAAACACGGAAAATGATAGCCGCTGGGTGGCTGAGGGGACTGAAACAGTAGTGGCGTTAGAAAACAAGTTTCAGAAATACAATATTTTAAAATTAAAACCCAACCCAACCAAACCAAAACAAAAACACAGCTCAGAGTGCAGAATTGTTGTCTTTGCCAGGCCTTTGACCACACCTTCTGTGAGGAGGACGGCCCAGAAATCATGAGTCAGCTTTCCAAAACTCAGGTGGGAGGGGAGAGGCAGGAGTGAGTCAAAGTCTCGGCCACAGTGTCGTGTGGGGTCATGGGGCACAGGCAGGACAGGGACAGCTGTGGTCTTAAATCAGACATGAGCAGCAATGCGATATCGAATCTAGGTCACAGATGATACAAAGGATTGTCATGTGTCCGTCTCTCACACTAATGTGATTTTCCCAGCACATTAGTCCAGGAAGGACGGCTGACACTCAGATCCCCATGTCTAAGTGACCCAGAGGGAAGAGCCCACGAGACTCACCCAGTTAGTTATCTTCCGAGTACAGAAGAATGGCACTCTCTTTGTTACCCACGCTGTTTAAATTAGTCTCATATTGACAACAACCAGCATTTTTTTTTTTTTTTCTAATTGTCAGAGGGTGTGTGGGCTCCTCAGAAAGGGATGGAGAGAGAGAGAGCTGAAGAAAGTACTTTCAATAGGTCTGGTCAGTTACTCCTCCATTTCTTCAACCTGTCAGGATTTGGGGCACACACACATACACATCTGGCATGTTTTTCAAGCCATGCGAAAGTCATGCGGCTTCCTTAACCACTTACCTGCTATGTGGCCCTGGGCAAATTAAATCTTTGTGCTTCTGTTTCCTCATGTGTGAATGGGAAATGGTTCTTGGGTAGAGTTGTTCAGAGGCTGGCATCGGGACATGTAGTTAAAACACAGAATACAGTGCTGGCAGGAAGGCTGCTTCTCTCACACAGTAGATGTTCGAGCAGTGGCTGGCACCTAGGGCTCTAGGTGCCAACGTTGGAGCCTTTTAAGGGAATGCTGCTGGCTCTTAATCCCCCCCCCCCCTTTGTACACTTTAGTTTCTAACCTTAGAGAGAACACACACACACACACACACACACACACACACTTCTACCTTTATCCCCCATCCATCCCTCTATCCCATCTCAGACTCTGAGGGAAAGGATATATCTGGCTCATTGGCAGAAGGAAAGTACTTCCTCCTTCAGGACGCAGACTCCCTGCATCTCTTTCCAGATCCAGAGCAGCCACTGCAGAGCGGGAGGCAGCTCCAGATGATGGTTGGTGGTGATGAAGGGGATGTGGGCACATTGCTGATAATGACTCTGGAACCACTTCCTAGAGTAGGGGACCTGATTTTTGCTTCCTTTCTCTGTCCTCCTAAAGAGACATCATTCTTGGGGGAAAAATGAAGGGTTTTCATTTTCTTGGTGGTGGGCCAAGGGGTTCTTACAAGGATCCTATTACTTTATAGGGGCTTGGGGATTGGTGATGATGATCCCAGGGAATATGGTGGCTCTGGAGTGGGTTCAGGCTCTTCTGGGAGTTACTCTAATCTGGGCATAACATTCCTCTACATCTCCCTCTCTGATGCCTCTGGGAGACATTGCTGTGGGAGAATTGTGGCACCTGATGAGGAGGCTGGCTGGCAGGAGATCAGTACTCATCTCTTATGTCCCATGTCAGGTTTCCTCCTTCCTCAATTTCACCTGCTCTGTGCTGCTTGAAGGCCAGGTGCTGGGTAAGGCTCAGGGTTGCAGCAGAAAGAGTGTGGGCTGCAAAGACATCCTCTCCTGCTTGGCATTTTTATGAGCTTCCTTCCCTTGGGCAAAGTACTGTTCCTCTGAACCTCATTTTCTTCTTCCTTTCTTTTCTTTCTTTTATTTTTTTTAAGAGAGATTTTTTTACTATAGGGTTTATGTTTTTGCTGGAGAGACAGAAAACAAGAAATCACCCATCAGAGGGATGGTCATGCCACAATTCCTTCTCCTCCATTCTCCTCTTGGGATTTTGGGCGCGCACGCACATGCTTCTGGCATGAGTTTTAAGATGCTGGGTCTGGACTTGAACTGTGGCTGACTCTGTGGGAGTCCAGCAATGTAACCATTATGCCATCTGCTGGTCCCCCTTGTTTTCTTATTTCTAAAAGGAAGGATAGTAAGATTTACAGTCAGTACTGTAAAGTTAAATGAGATACTCAATGAAAAATCCAGTAGCTGTTAGGTGCTCAGTAAATGTTAATGCCTTGCTGTTCCAAGATTCTCCCAACCTCTGCACAAAAATTTGGTAACTCTGGTGTCTGAATAGACTTTTCTCCCAAATATGTTTATACTGTGTGCTTGTAGTAAACACTGTCACAAGCTCTGCTACTGGGTTGTGAGTTCCCAGTTCCTCTAAGTATTGGCTGCTGATGGTGCATATCTGCCTGTTACCTGGAGAAATGACTTCAGCTGAAACAGAAGCTGTCTCACCTGGGAGTTTGTGCATCCTCAACCAGGTTGAGGCAGTGCATGGTCATTGGATTGTCACCAGGTGCCGAGGCTGAACTCTTGCCTCAAGGTGCAACTTCCTCTACTGGCTGCACAATTACTGGCCCAGAGTGCCCAAGGATCAAGGCTGAAACTAGACTCTGAGTTCACATCCATGCTCAGTATCTTCCCTGCCCTCCCCTGCTTCCCTCATCCTCTTTCTCTTGAGCATGCCTCCCCTAAATCCTTTTAAGGGTTTGCCTCTTGGAAATTAGCCTATGACAGGATGTATGCCATTTTCTACTTGTATCATTTAAAACACATTATATCCATGGGGACCAGCAGGTGGCGTGGTGGTTATGGTGCTGGACACTCCCACATGGCCGACTAGGGTTCAAGTCCTGAATCTGGTGGCTTGCTTTCTCACTTCCTCTCTCTCTCACTCTCGCCCTCTGTCTCTCTCTGGTCAAACCAAAAAATAAAATGAATAAATGAATAAAATAAAATAAATAATTATAAAAAAATAAAACACATTATCTCCTTAGATCTCTGCCCACTGAGAATTGTATGACTGGGAAACCCCCCTCTATTGTATTGTAATGTGTTGCTGGAAATTCCCAATCTATTGGGTGGGAGACTCAGTCTACTGTAAAATCAAGTGTGCTTGGTTGATCTTGATCCTGACAATACTTCAACTCTCTCTGAGTCTTACTTATTATCCAGAGACAATTGTCCCATTCCCACAACAGACAATGTCCCCTAGTCAATCATTGGTTTACTCTGCTATTCTGTCTAATGTTCCTCTTTTCCTGAGATGGCATTTGAGCACCCATACATATGCGTCCCGAGCTGTCTGCATGGTTAGTGCTGACTTCTTATACATTAATGTTTACCTGGTTTCTGAGAAACTGTATATATTACTCAAATGATATAATCTAAGCATAGCATTTTAGATCTGGAAGTGATGCAGAGATGTAGGGATGCAGAGGTGATCTGGCCCAGCACCCACAGGGGGACACAGGTTCTTTTTCGCAGCTCATAAAGAATTAGAGATGCAGGTGTAGGTAAGCAAGTGGTTTATTAAGAGAGAAAAGCAAGAACAGAGCTCCCAAGCAGAGAACGGGTCCTGAGTTTGTTGCGGATGAGGAACTGAGGTGAGGGGTTTTTATCTGGTCAGAGGGGCTTTGTTCATGCTTATTTCCAGGTGGTACATGCGTTTTCTTCGTGGTAGGGAGTCACATGTTGGATGGGTCCGGTTATTTTTCCCAATTTTGGAGTAGGTACCAAGGTCAAGAGAGTCTCTTTGCCTAAAAGCTTTGGGCTATAAAAGATCATTACCTTCTCCCTGGAATGTGGTGGGACCAGGAAAGAAATCTTTGTCTTGGGTCAGTCATTAAGTCACTGCTGCAAGTTATCTCTGTGATAGACAGCTGAGCTATTTATTGTAGCTTCATCCCCGAACTTGGGCATTTTGTGATTTCATCTTGGACCTATACCCTGACTATATTCTTAGGGTTCCTGTCTTCCACAGTATGTGTGGTTTTTTTTTTTTTTTTTTTTTTTTTAATAAGGCTTTTACAGTAAAGTAGTGGTAATGGTTGTAAGAATTCTTATATCACTTAGGCTCATGGTATAGGTGTCCTTTGGCCCTACTTGTGGCCTATACTGGCTAGTCTTGAGTTTTTGTTTGTTTTTAAGGTAAGGGCTAATAGTGTTCTTTGGCCCCAAGCATGGTCTTCTTAGAGTGAACCATTTTTGGGGCTGTAATTTTCTGTGCACTTAAGCTTATTGACCTATAATTTCCATTATGTCTGAGTACTTAAAATTCCAAACTTAAGAGTTGTCCTGTCTTGGGTCCTTGCCTCTTAATTGTTTTGTTTGTATGCCTCAAAAGTACAGTACAGAGTTGGACCAGAGGGACAGAAAGAAGGAAGGAAAGTTATTTTTCCATCAGGTTATAGTGGGCTCACTGGTTTGGGATATACTGCCTGGTTTTGGGGTCTCCCTGAGTCTCAGTTGATACTCCATTTTGACCCCCCATTTTCCCTAGCTACCTCAGAAACGATAATCCTAAGAGGACCTAGCCAAGAGGTTCTCAAATGGAGGCAATTTTGCCTTTTACGGGACATTTGGAGATTTCTTTGGTTGCTGCAACTAGATGGCTACTATCACCGGGTAGGGAGAGTCTTGGGATACTGCTAAATGTCTGACAAAGCACAGGGCAGCTCCCTGCAACAAAGAATTATTCAGCCCAAAATGTCCACAGAGCAGAGGTTGAGAAAGCCTGGTCTAGCCAACCGCCTAGACAGCATGGAGGAGATGACTGGGGACTTTGGAAATGGCAGTGGCAGAAATAAAACCTAAATTACCTGACTTATTCTTTCTACTGCTCTTGTCTCATTATCTTATCATAGTGTCAGTCTTAGGTAGCAAATGTCTGATAACAACCTGTTGAAGAGAAATCTAGTGCAAGAATGTGTGACAAAATTCTTATGTAATATCCATTCCAACATGAATTACTCTCTGTAAAAAAATGATAAACGGCATTCACACCACTTCAGATCACATCATTATTTATTTTGTACTCTAGTTCGTTAAAATGATTCTCTGGGTCCAGTAGGTGGCAGAGTGGTTAAGACACTGAACTCCCACATAATTAACCGTCATTTGAGTCTTGGACCTGGTTGCTTGAAACTCATGCTGGGTGCATGTGTGTGTGTTCCCAAAATCCCTAGAGGAGAATGGAGGAGAAGGGATAGTGGCATGGCCATGCTTCTGGGGGCTGATTTCTTGTTTTCTGTTTCTTTCTCTCTGGCAAGCACCCTATGGCAAAAATCTCTCAAAAAAAAAAAAAAAAAAGTTTCTCTGTGTTTGGACAGTTATACCTGGAAATGGAATGTCTGGTCTATTATGTTTCAAATGTTGTGTTTATAATCAGATAAACTGTGAATTTGTTTCCTTTCTTGTGAAGAATATGTTTTTCCTAGGACCTTTTTTCTTAAATTAAAAAAGCATTAATTACAACATGTATCAAAAGAGAGAAACAAGACAATGTGCTTTCCACTCAGTTCTAAAAATGTGTGTTTGCCCATATTTGTCTCCCATATTAAAAAATGAGTGTTACAAATACAGTTGAAGTCTCCCATTTTATCCCCTAACCCTGAGGTTCTCCTGATGCCTGAAGTATCACTAACCAAAGGTTGGCGGATAACCTCCCAATTTGTAGTTTTATATTTTCACTGAATGTGTATATATCCATAGGCAATGTATGACAATTATGTGTATGTGTGTCTTAAAATTCACACCTATCTGGGACCAGCAGGTGGTATAGTGATTAGGGCTCTGAACTCCCACATGAGAGCCATAGTTTGAATCCCAGACCTGGTGGCCTGAAACTCATGATGGGCATGTGTGCATATAAACCCAAAATTCCAGGAGGGGAATGGAGGAGAATGGATTGTGTGACCAACTCCTCCAGGGGGTGGGGGTGGGGGATTCTCATTTTCCCTCTTTCCCTCTCACTGTCTCTGTCTCTTTCCAGCAAATGTATGCACCCTACAGCAAAAACCTTAGGAAAAAAAAAAGATTAAAAAAAATTCACACCCACCAACCAAAATTTTTAACAACACTAAAAGTATCACATGAAGTAACTGGAACTTTCATACACTCTCAGGGAAGTAAAACAGTACAACCTACTTGGAGAAATGTTTGGAACTTACTACTAAAACTGAAAATATACATCTCTTGACCCAGCAATTGCTGAATATATACCCAAAGGAAACCCATGTACACATATGCCAAAAGAAAAGTCCAAGATTGATCACAGTAGCATTGCTTGTAATAGCTCTCTGTTGCCCCCACCAAAACAAACAAACAAAAAATACAAATCTAGATCACTAATAGAGTGCAAAAATTACTTTTGGTGTATCCATACAATAGAACACAGGAACAATGAATAAAGTATAGCTTACATGCTTCCATAGGATGCACCTGGCAAACAGAATTAAAGAAGTCAGACACAAAAAGGTTTGTGCTGTACAACGCAATGTGTAAGGATTTTAAAAATGGGCAAAACCAACCTCTCGGGTTAGAAGTTTCAGTGTTTACCTTTGAAGGGTATAGAGCCTAGAGGAGACCAAGGCAGCTTTTTGGGGATCTGGTAAGGGTCTTTTTCCTTATCTGGCTGATGGGTATCAGAGTGTATCACTTTTCAATAATCCATTAAACTGATGATTATGATTTGTACTTTTTTTTTTTTTTTTTTTTTTTTTTTTTGAGAGTGTTTTGCTCTAGGGCACGTGCACTCACTGGAGAGAGAGCAACACAGAAAGTGAGAAATCACCCCCCAGGGGAAATGGCTATGCCACAATTCCTTCTCCATTCTCCCCTCAGGACTTTGGGCATGCACACACATGTGCCTTGCATGCATTTTAAGTCACTGAGCCTGGGATTTAACTGTGGCCAATTACATGGGAGTCCAGTGACGTCACCATTACACCATCTGCTGGTCCCCAATGTGTACCTTTTTATGCATGTATATATGCTATTCTTCAATAAAAAGTTTCCTTTGGAAACAAATCCACATCCATGGTATTATAAGGGGATAACCTTCTGCAACTTTTTTTCCTCAATATTATGCTGTTAGTATTTTTTCATCTTGATCAATTTATCTGGTTCAGTCATTTATTTACCTGCTATGCAGTGTTTAATTACATGTATATGCCAAAATTTATTTATTTTTATTCCCCATGCTAATGGATGTGTATACGTTGCCCAGTCTTTTACAAACCGCACTAGTAAACATCGAACATGCCTCCTGCAATGTATGAGCGTTTTCCTCTAAGCACATACCCCAAACTGGAATTTCTGTTTCTTTGAACTCTTGTGTCATGTTTTAACTGGGTATCTTATAAATGGCATGGATGGTTAATGTGTACATGGTTCGTTCTCTTATGCATAGTATGTATAACTGATACATACATGTATTCAAATGGAATCTGAAAACCTTTCTCTTTTAACTGGCAAAAAATGTGTTTACCTTAATTGTGGTTAATAATACATTTTGACTTATTTATATCATCTCATTTGGTGTTTTTCTACTGATCACATTTCTTTCTTTTTCTTTTTCTCATTGTCAGCCACAACTTATTTGAGCTTTTTCTTTCTTCCCCCATTATTCTCGCTACTATTTTGGTAATTCTGTGTTCTATTTCTATTCTTTCACAGATACCCTTTAAATTATCAGCAGGCAACTTGATTTAGCAAATTTGTATTTCTATGCTGTCACCAAACGATGTAAGAAAAATAGAATGCAATGCCTTTGATTTCCCCTTCTCTTCCTCCATGTTACTGTAACCAGGTTTTTAGCTTTACGTTGTTTTAACAGTCCTGTTAATCAATGCTGTTATTTTTGTACAGTCAAATGTTTAGTTTTATTCATATGCATACCTTTGTTTTTCTCACCATTGTTTTTATTTTTTTAAAGAATTATTTATTTATTTTTGTTTGGTTGTCAGGAAAGTTATGATGCAGTTTTGTATAGAAAAACACATCATTACTTTCCCATAACCTAATATTTATTGTTGTTGTTTGTATTATTTTTTAATTTGACTAGAGAGAGACAGAGAGAGAAAGCGAAAATGAGAAAGTAAGCCACTAGGGGACCAGCAGTTAGTGTAATGGCTATGTCGCTGGACTCCCATGTAGCTGACCGCAGTTCGAGTCCTGGACCTGGTGGCTTAAAACTCATGCCGGGTGCATGTGCGTGTGTGCCGAAGATCCCAAGAGGAGAATGGAGGAGAAGAGATTATGGCATGGCCATCCCCCCTGGGGGGTGATTTCTCACTTTCTGTCTCTCTGTCTCTCTCAGGCTGTCTGGCAAGCGCATGTGCCCTATGGCAAAATCCTCTCCAAAAAAAAAAAAAAAGAAAAAAAAGAAAAAAGCAAGCCACTAGATCTGGATTCAACCAAACCATGTCATCCATGTGGAAGTCCAGTGCCTTACCTACCACGCCACCTGCTGACCCCCACCATTGCTTTTATATGCCACTCCTTTCTTCTGGGTAAGAGTGGGATGTGAATTTTCTTCAATTTGACTTCTTTTAGAAACACATCCTTTAGTAGTTTTTGTTTCGTTTTTGTTTTTCTTTTTTAGAGAGAGAGAGAGATTTTTGCTATGGAGTGTGTATGCTTGCCAGAGAGACAGAGACAGAGAGACAAAACAAAAAACAAAAAATCACCCTCCAGGGGTCAGGCCATGCCACAATCCACAATCTCTTCTCCTCCATTCTCCTCTTGAGATTTTGGGTATGCATGCACTCATGCCTGGCATGAATTTTAAGCCTCCGCGTCTGGGACTCAAACCACGGTCAACCACATAGGAGTCCAGCAATGTAAGTATTACACTGGGACCAGCAGTTATTACACTGGGACGTAATGGCTATGTCGCTGGACTCCCATGTAGTCTACTGCTGTTTGCGTCCCGGACACAGTGGCTTAAAACTCACGCCGGGTGCATGTGCGTGCGTGCCCAAGATCCCGAGGGGAGAATGGAGGAGAAGGGATTGCAGCATGGCCATCCCCCCTGGGGGGTGATTTCTCGCTTTCTGTCTCTGTCTCTCTCTGTCTTTCTGGCGAGCGCACACGCCCTATGGCAAAAACCCCCCCCAAAAAAAAAAAAAAAAAAAAAAAAAAAAAAGTATTGCACTATTTACCGGTCCCCTTTAGTAGTTTTTTAGCTTGATTTTGTGAATGATAAATTTTTTTTTCAGTGTCATTATTTTGTTCCCATCCTCAAATGATAACTTAGCTGGATATTGAATTCTAGGTAGCTATTTCCCCCCCAGCCCTTGGAGTATATTTTTTCTTATGTCAGTGAATTCTCATTCTTTGGCAGGTTATTTCTCTTCACTCTCTGGCTGCTTTTCTTCTATAATCATGTCTGTTTTCAAGCATTCCATTGTCTAGGTATGGATTGACTTTTTAATTTTTATTCTTGAGTCTCACACTGCTTCTGCAATCTGAGGATTTATTTTCAATTCTGGAAAATCCTAAGCCTTTTTCTTGCAACATCACCTCTCTTCTATTTTCTCTGCCCTTTCCTGCTGGAACTTCTAAATAGATTTATATAGAAACTTCTCATTCCATCCTCCATGCATCTTGACTTCTCTTTCACATTTCTCTTGTCTATCTCTGTGATGCTTTGTGGGTAATACCTAAGTGTACACTTCAGTTCATTAAGGAGCCCTTCAACTCTATCTTTTACCGTTTGAGTAAATTAATTTTTATTCTCAGTTTTCTATATATTTTTATTTCCATATATTCTGGTATTTTTTTTTTTTACATCTAATACACCTGAATTAGGATTGACTAAATTATGCCACAGAAACAAAACAATTCCAAATGTCCATGACCCAATACAGTGATAGTTTATTTCTCACTCCTGTGTACCCAGTGAATGTTGGTGGAGGCTGTTCTACACAGTCAGTCAGAGACCAAGGATGATGATCTTCTAGATATATGAGGCTTACTAGATGCCTGCAAGAGGGAGAAAGACATCTGAGGACGTCTTACCAGTGATTTTGTGGTCCAGCCTGGGAATAGCCCGCCTCACTGCCTCCCATAGATCACTATCCAAAACTAGTTGCATGGCTCTGTGTATTGTCAAGGCCCGGGAATTTTGTTTGAGCTTGTTATGTTTGATGAGAAACACCATTTCTTTTTCTGTTGAGTCCTTTCTATCATTGGGTTCTAGTTTTCTTTTATATCTTTAAGCCAAGTAAAACAGTTAGAACAGTGCCTGACATATAGTAAGAACTCCATAAAAGAGTTTTTCATCATTTTATTTTAGGCATAATTTTTTTTTTCCCACAGATGTTACAGATTCTCATGGCCTAATTTTATCTTTCGATGTGGATGAGTTCTTCATATGGTTTATAGTTTTTTTATTATCTCCAGTGGGCATTCTATTTTCTGTGGGGAATTGTGCTTCCTGAGCTGGGGAACTATCTTTACAGAGTTGAGAAGTCTTTTCTGCTCTTACCTTCCTTTTGTCAGTTTATAGGTCAGCTTCTACCATGAGAGTATAAATATAGACCTCATATCTGCTCATAGATCAGGTCTTGCATTCTGATTTTTCACATAAACATTTTTTCTTTTCCACTAAACTCTGCATAGATATAAGGTTTCCTCACTCCTTCCATGGCCCCAATAATCTAGAGGGGTTTTTTTTCTTCCCTTTTCATGGGTTCTCTGAGGTGTTTTGCAACACCAGCAAACAATTCTCTAATTGCCTGAACACCAACTGAGTGGTCATCAATTTGACTCAATTTTAACACTAACTACCTAGAGTTAACACATATCCCACAGCTTAAGTGCTCAGTACCACAAGACTACCCTCACTTCAGACACCATTCACAAATCTGGGCTTCCTGTACCTCTGACCAATTGGTTATAAATTGGGGTTCCCATGATCCTCTCTTTAGATTCAAGAACACATTTTACTTACATTTACCAGTTTATTCTTATTCTTATTTTTTAAAATAAATTTGCTATAGAGCATATGCATTCACTGGAGAGAGACAGAGATAGAGACTAAGAAAGAGAGGGGGGGGGAATGAGAAAGCACCCACCAGGGAGGATGGCCACACCACAATCCTATCTCCTCCATTCTCCTCTTGAGATTTTGGGCACATATGCATTGCACTCAGCATGTTTTTCAAGCCATTGGATCTGGGACTCAACTGTGCAAATGTCCATGTAGATCCAGCTGTCTTACCACCACACCACCTGGCTGGCCTGTTTACCAGCTAGTTTCTAAAGGGTATTATAAAGAATACAAATGAACACCCAGATGTTGAGGTAACTGAGCATGATCTGAAGGATTCCAAGTATTGGAGCTTCTGTTCCCAAGCAGTTGAGGTGGATCACCCTCCCATCACAGGAATGTATTCTTCAACCCAGAAGCTCCCTGAACCCCACTGTTCAAAGTTTTTATGAAGAATAATGGAGAGAGAGAGAAACAGAGAGAGAAATCATCCACCATGGAGCATGGCCACTCTACAACTCCTTCTCCTCTCTTTCCCCCTTTTCCCAGGATTTTTGGCATGCATCACATGTGCCCGCATATTTCTCAAGCCACCATGTCTGGAACTTGAACCATGTGGTCAGTCACTTGGGATCCAGCTGTTAACCACCAGGCCATTGACTGGCCCAGCATGATGGATTATTAGCTAAATCTCTAACTCCTTTCCCTTCTCTGGAATATGGAGTGGGGTTGGGGTTAGTGTGAGACTGAAAGTTCTAGGCTTCACATTAAGGTTTGGTCTTTCTGGTGACCACCCCCTTCCTAAAGTTATCTAGAGGCCCATCAGGAGTCACCTTATGGGACCAGCAGTTAGCATAATGGCTATGTCGCTGGACTCCCATGTAGTCGACCGTGGTTCGCATCCCAGACCCGGTGGCTTAAAAACTCATGCTGGGTGCTTGTGCGTGTGTGCTCAAGATCCCGAGAGGAGAATGGAGGAGAAAGGATTGCAGCATGGCTATCTCCCCTGGGGGTGATTTCTCGCTTTCTGTCTCTCTGTCTGTCTCTGTCTGTCTGGCGAGCACATGCGCCCTATAGCAAAAACCTCTCAAAAAAAAAAAAAAAAAAAAAAAAAGTCACCTTATTAGAACAAAAGGTGACCCTATCATGGAAATTCCAAAGGATTTAGAAATTGTATGTTAAGTACCAGGGATAAAGACCAAATAAATATTTCTTATTATGCCACAGTACTAATTTTGTGTAGAACATTAGTTCTCTACCTCAACCAGTCAGAGAATATCTGGTCTTTATTTGTAGCTATTACATCCCTAAGCCAAGCCATGAGGATCCAGCCTCTGGCCTCTGGGCTACAGTAACTTCTGCTCAGCTTTTGCTCTTTACATTCTGATTTTGAGTTTCTACTTTTTTTCTCTTTTTTGTTCTTTCTTTATCTTTTTTTCTATAGGCACATGTATTTACTGGAGAAAGACAGAAACAGAAACAGAGACAGAGAGGGGGAAAGTGAGAAAGCACATGGTCACACTGCAATCCCTTCTCCTTCATTCTCCTCTTGGGGTTTTGGGTATGAACATACAATTACCCAGCATGATTTTTAAGCCACTAGGTCTAGGACTAGAACCATGCAACCAGCCATGTGGGATGCAGCTGCCTTAACCTCCCAACCATCTGCTGGTCCTCTTCTTTACTGAAACCTGGAAATTTCCTTTCTTTTCTTTTGAGTTCTGTTGGGTGTTAAAAAATTATATTACATTTCCTACAACAGTTTTATACATTTGAAACAGGAGAAGAACATTCATTTACTTAAACCCTCATGTTGACAGACATTGAATCTTTTAAGAGGTTATATTCTAAAACATTTTAGATCTAAACTTGAAATTCTATTTATTTTATGTATTAATTTATATCTTTGGGCCAACTGCCTGAACACTGTCAGATTCCAAACATCAAAAAATTTAGATATCCTACTTTTGCACATTATAGCTCTTCTATTGCTGTCAGTATTTATTTTCAGTCAACGATTCCTTTTTATATTTGCAAGTATTTCTAGGGTCCATATTTCAATTCCTAATTGTCATAACAATTCATTTTATTAAACAATAACTATCCATCTTTTTACTGAACCATTTTTCCAAAAAAATGTTGGCTCTGATTATGAAGTACTGTGATGTGCTTTGAAAGAAGTATAAAAACTTGTCTCAGATACCTCCTTGAATAGTACACAGGCTAGTAGTGTGAAATAAGTGTGCACAAATAATCTTAAAGCCAGGGTGTACCACAGTAATGACTGAAGAGACTCGGGAGCAGAATGCTGGGAGAATTCAGAGTAGGGATGATGGAGGAATGAGAGAAGACTCCATGGAAGTGCATTTTTACTGATGCTAAAGGATGGAATTATTTTTCCTGCTATAATAAGTTATCACCATTTAATGGATTGAATTTAACAGATTAAAACAAGGGACCAGCAGTTGGTGTAATGGCTATACTGGACTCCCATGTAGTTGACTGTGGTTCGAGTCCTGGACCTGGTGGCTTAAGCTCACGCTGGGCACTTGTGCGTGCGTGCCCAAGATCCTGAGAGAATGGAGGAGAATGGAGGAGAAGGGATCACAGCATGGCCATCCCCCGCTGGGGGGTGATTTCTTGCTTTCTGTCTCTGTCTTTCTGGCAAGTGCACACACCATATAGCAAAACAAAAACAAAACAAAACTAAACTAAAAAAACCTCTCCAAAAGAAAATAAATTAAAAAAAAGGTTAATACAACGCCTATTTATTGGGTTGTTGGAAAAGTCAAGACTCATTTTTGAGTTAAAAATATAGAAAAATACACCATGACTTTTCCAATGACCCAATATTATCACACAATTCTGTAGGTCAGAAGTAGGTACTGTGCAGCCTTACTGGTCCTCTGTCTAGAGTTTCAGAAGGTTAAAGGCAAGATGTTGGGAAGTATGTGTTTCTTTCTGTAAGTTCTTGAGATGAATCTGCTTCTAGGTAGAAGTTGTTGGCCTAACTCAGTTTCTTGTGGTTGCCGGACTAAGCTTCTATTTCCTTGTGGATAGTCTGGTGGGGGCAGCCCCACATTCTTCTCATTCCTTCCATGTGGCCCCCTCCAGCAATGGGGGTCAGCTCCCAATCATGCTTTCAATTTCTCTGATGACTTCCACTTCTGACTCCTACTGGAGAAAGTTCTGAGTGCTTAAGAGCTCATGTGATTAGGTCGAACCCACCTGGATAATACAGGATACTCTATTTCAAGATTTTTTAACCTGAATTAGTCTGCCAAGTCCATTTTGCTATGCATTGTAACATAGTCACAAAATTCATTGATTAAGACATGGGCATCTTCATAAGGCCATTCTGCTGCCTACCCTGGGTAGGTAGACTTTACATTTGTTGGCCCTCCCCAGAAGGCTCCTGGGGCATAGAATAGAAGGAGTTTCCCTACTTTCCATGGAGGTAGGAAAACATACATAAGGAGAAGTGAGAATAGCCACCTTTCTCCTGGTACAAACCATCCAGTTAGTTCTTCCAAGCAGTGAGATCTGCATACAAACTCTTAAACAGAGTAAGACATACTGAATGAGAGTAAGGCAGTCAAACTCCTGATCCTAGGCCTATGGGAAATTTAGAGCCGTGCCTCAATTCTGCAAGTGAGATTACTGTTGTAGCATTTCTACATTTCCTGTGTATGCTCTGTTACTCAGGATGTAGCAGTGTAAAGTTGATCATCTTCCATAAACCACAAATTATTTAATATCACGTATCTGTTGCTCAAAGAACCAGCAAATCAGAAGAACGTAATAATCACCCATGATCTCAACACTCAGAGCAAATGTTAATGCTTTGGTGTTTTGTGAAATGCCTTTAATAGATAGCTTTCCATGTCTATTAATATTCTTCCTCAGTGTTATTTTTAATGGATACATAGTTCTCATTGTATGGATAGCACCATAGTTTATTTAACGAATCTCCAGTGTTGACATTTGGCTTGCTCCCAAGTTGTTTTACTCTCATAAACAACGTTGAGATGAACATAACAAGGATTGTTTTTAAGGACATATTAAACAGGATGTCATCAACCCTCAGCAGGAATGTGGGGCCGAGCCTGGATGAAGTTACAACTGTTAGGGCGAATGGCCCTAATCTAGTTTCCCTTCTGGGTTTCTTGGTTGAACCACTCACTGGATATTGTTTTGTCATCAAATTGATTCAGCTACACCCGGAGCTCCAGTTCGTACCCTTTGGTGTAATAGAAGAGGGCTGATGCTGACACTGTGGCACTGGACAGCTTCTAGGAGGAGGCCTCAGAGCACCTGTTCAAAACTGCTAGGTATGGTGGCCACTCTGCTGGGGAGACCCAAAGGATGTGTGGAGACTGGCAGACTCCTGAGCCCCAGCAAGAGGAACCACTAGAGAGATGTCCTGGAGATTTCTGGGACCTTCTCTCAGTTGTTGTTTCTTTTTTATTCTTTTTATTTTTTTATTTAACTTTATTTATTATTTTAACTTGACCAGGGAGAGACAGAGTGAAAGAGGGGAGGGAGGGAGGGAGGGAGGGAGGGAGAGAGAGAGAGAGAGAGAGCGAGCGAACGTGAGAAAGCGAGAAAGCAAGCCACCAGGTCTGGGACTCGAACTGTGGTCAGCAATGTGGGAATCTAACGTCCCCAACCACCACACCACCTGCTGGCCCCAGGAGTTGTTTCCTTTAGAAGGATAGGAATGACAGCAGCAAAAGTAAAAGGCATGTTACTTTGATGGAATGGAGGGTGAAAGAATATGCCATGCTACATGCTACAGTGAGATGGTGACAAGATTTGTGCTTCCTTCACTTGACCTCATTCCTGCTTCTCTTGTTTCCTGCTCAGTGCTCCCACCCAGCTTCCAGCTGCCTAAACACACTGGAATTCCTGAAAATGATACTTCTTCCTGCCCAGCTTTCTCTGAAGGGTAGAAACTGACTGGGAAAGGGCACAGGGAAAGGGGATCTTTCTAGGGCAATAAAACCATTCTGTACAACGACAGGGGTGTGGGCTATGCATCTGCCAAAATTCATGCAATGGTGCTTTGAAGCAATGCATTTCACTTTATGTAAATGATCCTCAATATTTAAAAAAACAAACAAAAAAAAAACATGTCCTTCATTTTCAAATCAGCAAGATTGTCTTAGAGAGCAGGCGCAATCTGGCGAGGGTAAACCTTCTCACACTTCAACCCTTGGCCCTCTCATCTATATGAAGCCCCACCTTGCAGTCTTGCACTGTAGTAAGGGCTTAAGATCCCATGAAATCTAGTGTAGCACCATCAAGATGGGGACTCAACATGGGGAACCATTCTTGAAACTGCGGAACTTTCCTGGGGAGATCTGTCCCCAGAGCTGGCTTCTACTGGACTCTGAGGTTTCCTCTGTTGGGTGGAGGTGTGTTAATAGGCCTTGGAGGGCCAGCAGATGTTGAAGCAGTTATATTGCTGGCCTCCACGTGACCGGCCCTGGTTCAAGTCCCAGACCTGGTGACTTGAAACTCACTCTGGGCATGTGTGCATGTGTGCTCAAGATCCTGGGAGGAGAATGGAGGAGAAAGGATTACAGTGTGGCCCTTCCCTCTAGGGAGTGATTTCTCACTTTTCCTCTCACTGTGTCTGTCTCTCTATCTCTCCTGTGAGCTCAGGTGCCCTAAGGCAAAAGCCTATGTCAAAAACAACAACAACAATAACAAAAAGAGGTCTTGGGAAGAAGAAAGAAGATAGAAGATGGAGTGCTACTAACTTCTTATTTTTGAGGGCCACAGAGACCTCAATCCAACCCAACTGGGCTGTGCCTTTCTATGGTGGAGGTAGAGGGCAGTGGTAGATGGAGAAAAACTCTGAAGTGGAGATTTTAACTGAATAAGGTGACTCTAGGGTGCAAAGGGGAAGTTTTTTTGTTTGTTTGTTTTTCCTCTTTGAAGCAATAAAAGGGAGGAGTAACAATATGTATGCTCAGAGCCTGGCTCGGAGCTTCTTAAACATATTTGCTGAAACCTCCCCAACCACTGCCAACAACAACTTTACACTTTCATGTAGAAAATGAATCTGATTATTGTGATAAAATGTCAATCTAAAGACAATTTTGAAGGGATTATATTATATACAAGCACATCGACTTTAGCTTTGAGGTTATTTATATTTGAACAGTGAGTTGTGTATCTTAAAGTCTAGTGATTGGGAATGCATAGGCCATAATCTGTGTTGATGCCAGTCTGCATCCCCACACACTGAAGAGCTAGCCACACAACCCACAGTAAATGAAATCCATGATGATGAAGCAACAGTACATTACAATGAAAGACCAAGTGATTTAAAATCATGACCTACTTAAGACAATGATTATGGTCCTCTGATTATCATGATCTCTCAAGGGTGAGTGGGGATCCCAGTGACTTGTGGGCATGCCCTGAGGAAGTCCCCAGGATGGCTTGGTCCTGCCTGGCTGCTTTCTTCTCCTAGAAATAGACTGAGTCCACCATAAACCTCACTGAATTCCTTGTGTGAATTTATGAATTCCAAATAACAGTAATAAACTTAGCTCATCAGATAGATGTTTGGTAAATCACCTTTTGATGTAAAAAAAAGGGAGGATTATTGAATGACATATTAGAAGAACCTCTTAGTGTTTCATGGTGATAAATATTATATCTTGAGAAGTCTTGACAATAGCAATTGAAACATTAGGGATGGTAGGCAGGGGATTCCAAAGGTTAATTAATAAGGCTAAGATAATATGGAAGTTAGGATTTCATTCCAGGACCATTTGGTCCTAAGTTCTTGCTCTTTATCTTGTGCTTCTTAAGGCAAATAAATGATGTATGACAACTCCATCCATCGATCCATCCATCCACTTCTTTATTATTTCATTCCTTTACCCTCCATGAATGAGCTCCTACCAAGTGTCAGGAACTGAGATAAGAGCTGAGAATTGAAGGGCAAAAAATATACTGTCCTACATATCAATAAAAACCACATATATTAAATAATAGCACACATCACTGTAACTCTGTAAACAGCTGTAAGAACTAAAAAGGAAAATTTGGGTTATGTGAGGGGAAAAAAAAAAAAAAAAAGCAGGCAATCTTAATTTAGACCGGAGGGTCAGAAAAAGCCTCTGTGGGAATGTGATATTTAATCTGACTTAAAAGATGGATAGGAATTAGCTAAACTTGACTGTGAGGAAGAATGTTCCAGGACTGCACGATCCAAAAGAACTTTCTGATGATGAAAATGTTCTGTGCTATGTTGTCCAGTATGGTAGCCACCAGCCACATGTCACCACTGAGCACTTGCAATGTGGCTAGTGTGACTGAGGAACTGAATTTTAAATTTTATTTAGTTCCAATTTGTGTGTGTGTGTGTGTGTGTGTGTGTGTGTGTGTTTATTTATTTATTTTACCATAGGTTATGTGCACTCACCAGAGAGAGACATCCACCTTAGATGGCCATACCACAGTGCCTTTCCCTCTATGCTACTCTCTGAATTTGGGGCACCATGCACATGTGCCTGGCATGATTTTCAAGCTGCTGGGTCTGAGGCTTAAACTACACAGTTGGCCATGTGGGAGTCCAGTGCCTTAATTATCATGCTACATGCTGGCCCCAGTTCCAATTGATTTAAGTGTATATATTTAAAGAGCCACATGTGGCTAGTGGTTGTTGTATTTGGCAGTATAACTCTAGGACAAATGAGAAGTTTAAACAAAAGATCTGCGTTGAAAAGGGTTTAATGACTTCCAGGAACTTAATGTGTGATGGGTACAAGGGGACACAGAAGCCTGAAGGGAGAAGGACTGAGTGTGAAGGTACTTAAAAGGGCATAGTTCAGAGTGTGCAGGCAACTGACGAGGGCTTGGCTGAATGTGCAGGCCTTAGGGAAACAAGGCAGAGTGTGCAGTCAGGGGAGCAGGGCTGAGAGTGCAGGCAGTTAGGAGAGCAGAGTTCAGAGTGCACTGGTGGCTAATGGAACAGGCTCAGTGTGCAGGCAGTTAGGGAAGCAGGACAGAATGTGCAGGCATTTGATGTCTTCATGAAAGGTTTTCATTTTTACTGCCTTAGGAGGTTGTTGACGGTTTTGAGAACTGTCATTTTTGTTTTAAGTAGATCACTCTGCACTGTAGCAAAAGGATGAGAAGGGTCTAAAGTCAGAGGCGGGTAATCAGGGAGGAAACATTGTTATTTCCTAGAAAAGAGATTCTGGATCAGGAAGTCAGTGTGTTATAGGAGCAAAGAATTCAGTTTAGGTTGGAAACAGTATTCAATGAACACACTTGGGTGGCTCTCTGATACAACTTTTCTATAGAATCAAGAGAACATACAGTTTTAAACAGGTGGGATACAGCAGCCTAGACCTGTGCAGTCTAATATGGTAGTCATTAACCCCTGTGGCTAAATATTTAATTAAAATGGGGACTAGCAGTTAGCGTAATGGCTATGTTGCTGGACTCCCATTTAGTCAACTGTGGTTCGAGTCTCAGACCCGATGGCTTAAACTCACACCAGGCACGTGTGCGTGCATGCCCAAGATCCTGAGAGGAGAATGGAGAAGAAGGGATTGTGGCGTAGCCATCCCCCTGGGGGGTTATTTCTCACTTTCTGTCTCTCTCTGTCTTTCTGGTGAGTGCATGCACCCTATAGCAAAAACCTCTCAAAAAAAAAAAAAAAAAAAAAAAAGGAAAAAAATTTAATTAAAATGAAATAAAATTTACAAAATGTAACTCCACCACACTCGCCACATTTCAATGCTAAAGACCATGTGTGTCAAAATTACAAGAGACATTCTTCACAGATATAGAAAAAACAATCATAGAATTTGATTGGAATCATAAAAGACCCCATATCGCCAAAGCCAACCTGTGCAAGAAGAGTGGAGTCAGTGGCATCTCACTCTTTAACCACAAAATATATTACAAAGCTGTGATAATCAAAACAGCACGGTATTGGCACTAAAAAAGACAGGAGGACCAATGTAACAGTGTAGAGACACCAGAAATAAACCCCAAAATATACAGCCAACTGGTCTTTGACAAAGGGTACCAGTAAATCTAGTGGGAAAAGGAAAACTGCTTTAGCAAATGGTGCTGAAAAAACTGAGCATCCACCTGCACAAAGATGAATCTGAACCCCTATCTGTCACATTAACAAAAATCAACTCAAAATGGAGCAAAGATCTAAACCTAAGACTACAAACTATAAAACTACTGGTGGAAAACACTGGAGAAACTCTGAGAAACATTGGGGTAGGCAAAGACATCTTAAACAAGATCTCCTAAGCACAGGCAATAATCTCCCAAATAAACAGGTGGGATTACATCAGATTAAGAAGTTTCTGCACACCAAAGGACACCATAATTAGTGTAAATCGACAACCCTTGAATGGGAGAGAATTTTTGTTAACTGTGCCTTAGATAAGGGACTGATAACCAGAATACACAGGGAACTCAAGCGGCTTACCCAGGAGAAAAAGATTAACCCAATTAAAAGATGGGAAAATGTACTGAATAAACAACTCTCTAAGGAAGATATAAGAACAGTCAAAAGCATATGAAAAAATGCTCAACATCCTTCATCATAAAGGAGATGCAGATCAAAACCACAATGAGATACCACCTAATCCCAGTCAGAATAGTGAAGATTAAAAAAACAAATAATGATAAGTGCTGGAGGGGATGTAGTGAAAGGGGAACACTCCTACACTGTTGGTGGGAATGTAAATTGGTCCAGCCACTGTAGAGAACAATATGGAGGCTCCTCAAAGACCTTCAAATAGAACTACCATATGATCCAGCAATTCCATTCCTGGGTATCTATCCAAAGGACAAAAGAATGCTCAATTGGAAAAGAGCTTGCACAACTATATTTATTGCAGCTTTATTCATGATTGCTAAGACATGGAGCCAACTCAAATGTATAAAGATGAATGGATTGAAAAATTGTGGCACATATACTCCATGGAATACTATTCAGCCAGAAAAAAACAAGGCCCTGGAATTTGATAGAAAGTGGACAAATATGGAAGATTTGTTGCTGAGTGAAGCAAGTCAGGCTATGAAAGAGAGACACTGTATGTCTCCCCTTAACCTATACTGACTGTCCACACTCTATGGTAGAGACTGAAAGTCTGGAGAACATAAAAACATTAAAAATTGTCATGGACATTAGAGACAAAATGGGAGAAAAGTGTGGGAGGGGAATAGTGAAGGAAAGGAGAATTGGGGGAAAAATAGAGAGGTAAGACATTTGTGGGATACAGACATGGTTTATTATCTGTTGGTGAAGATGTGTATAGTATTTTCAACTAGACTGAACTGAGGTGTATATCATGGTGGGTAAAGTCTCTTTAAAATCTAAATGATGTATAGATATTGAATATATAAATAATAATGATAAGAATAAAAATAATAAGTAAATTTTTTTTTTGGAGAGGTTTTTGCTATAGGATGCATGCACTCACCAAAGCGACAGAGAGCGAGAGAGAGAAAGAAAACAAGAAATCACCTCCCAGGGGGCATGGCCACACCACAATCCCTTCTCCTCCATTCTCCTCTTGGGATATTAAGCATTCATGCACCATGTGCTCGGTGTGAGCTTAAGCCACTGGGTCCGGGACTCGAACCATGGTCGACTACATGGGAGTCCAACAACGTAGCCATTATGCTATCTGCTGGTCACAATAAATAAATTATTCTAAAAAAAAAGCAGTGGGGAAAGTGGGTAGCCTTGTCTAGTACCATTCAGTATAACGTTAGCTATAGGTTTTTCACATATAGCTTTTATTGTGTTGAGAAATGACCCTTCTATACCAATCTTTCTGAGAGTCTTAATTATGAAGGGATGTTGTATTTTATCAAATGTTTTCTCTGCATCAATTGATATGATCATATGGTTTTTATCTTTTTGTTAATATGGTATATTATACTTATAGTCTTGAGTATGTTGAACCACCCTTGCATCTCTGGAACAAAGCCTACCTGGTCGTGATGAATTAAAAAAATTTTAAAAAGACTACATGTGGCATGTGGATGCCATTATTAGATAGAGGAGCTTTTAGAAGACATTCCCATTATTGCAGAAACTTTTGGATAGTTGAAAATACATTTAAAAATTAATCCAGTCCTAGCCACCATGGCGAGTGCTGGTAGACGTTGGTACTTGGCAGGCTGAGGTCATATGGGAGGGCTGGGTTTTATTTCCAGCCCATCCAGAAAGCCAGATGTGGTGGCATATGCCTGTGATCCCAATTCCTCAGAAGGCTGAGGCAGGAGGATTTCAACATAGCAAGACTCCGTCTAAAAAACAACAAACAAAAAAAGAAATAGATCTATAATAGAAGAGATCGAAGAGGTCATCAAGTCCAACATTCTCTCTGTAAAAGTGACATACTGGAGGACATTCAGCTGATATCGCTAGAGCAATGTCCAACACAGGCTTCTAGAACACAGCCTCCTTCACTTGCATGCCCTATAAGCATCATTGTTGGAAACACCCATTTTCTTAAGGTCTCTGCTTCCAGAGAGAAAGGCCTTGCTACGAGAGCAAAAGGAAAAGCTGTTCTTGCTTTCCCTAAGCTTTTGGCTAAGAAGTGAGAATGGGAGCAGAGTGAAGGGCACCTAACACCCATTTGACAGATGCTAAACTGAAGGGTTACTGGCAGTACCTGAGTAAAGAAAGGCTCCTTGAAGGCCAGGCCTGACTCTGACTCAGACCATTTAATAATTCCATAGAGCCTGAAGAAGGAAGGGTGAGCTCTAAATAAGAACTCAAGTACCATTATTGTTTCCAGCAACCATGACCCATCCATGGTGGCTCAGTAGAACAGGTCCTCAGTTCCTTCTGCAGAAATATATACATTCTGAAAATTATGCACCACACAGGGAGCCTTGCTTTGCCATTCAGTTCCATCCTCTTAGTCAATCTTCCAAAGAAATGGATTCCAAAGAAATATTTCTGGCTCCCTTTATCCATAAGGCTAGACCCCAATCAGTCTTTGTTGTCTCCAGAGAAAAGAAAAAGAAGAAGAAAAGAAGAAGAAGAAAAGGCCTCCCCCCCAAACTAAATAGCAAAGCCTTCTGGTGACTTGGTAATTCTGGGAACAATAATATACATTCACAGGAAGCAAGTGAAGAGAGAAAAAGCCTTGTTTTCATCTGAGCTTCTGGTATGGGATGAGCTAAGCTCCAATGAGTCAAGTGAAAGAAGGGGAGCAGGAAGCTGAGGATCAGGTGTGGGAGGAGAGGACTATACCATGGGAGGGAGCAAATATTTAGAGGCACATGGTCTGCCAGGACCTGGAACAAACTTCACAATGGAAGTTTGGAGCCACTGGTCAACATTCAACATTCCTTTCTTTCTCTATTCCCTCCCCGGGTACGGGTTGCTCAGGACTGCGAGACTCAGGGGCACCGACCTATAAGAGACTGTCAGATTCTACCTTGTTGGTGGCAGTGGTGCCCAATCATCTTCCAGCATGTTCTGTTGCCCCTGTGCCTTCTTGGAGTGTGGACAGATGACTCATTATTATGACATCCGCATATGCATATTCCTCCGTCAATACTTGGATTTGTGTTTCTCACACTTCTAATGTCATTACAATTGAATAGATTAACCATGCCAGCTATCAGTACAGTACCCAGCTGCCTACGTGCTGGACACCGTACTGAGTGCTTCGTGTGGATTATCTTGGTTACACTCCAGAATAATGCTACAGGACTGTCATTAGCTTCACTTTCCGAGAAAGGAAATGAGGCTCAGAAAAGTTCAAGTTATAGTCCAGCAATTTTCTCCTTAGCATCTCTCCAAATAGGTTGAAAACTTACTTCTACACACAAACCTGTATAGAGTTTACAGCAGGTTTATTTATAATTACTAACACTTGGAAACAAGCAAGATGCTCTTTAGTAGGTGAATGCATAAACAAACCATTGGACATTCCGGCAGTAGAATAGTATTCGGTGCTAAAAAGTGAGCTATCAACTCACAGGGAAATCTTAAATACATAGGGCCAAGTAAAATAGGCCAATTTGAAAAGGCTACATGAACCTATGTGGCATTCTGGAAAAGATAAAGCTATGGAGAAAGCATCTAAACATTAATGTCTCTCACATTTGTAGCGTCAGTTGTTGAAGGGCTTGGGATAGCAAAGGATAACCAGGTGAAACACAAGGGAATTTTTAGGGCAGAGAAACTGTCGTCATGATACCATAATGAAGGATACGTGTTGGTATATGTTTGTTAAAACCCACAGAATCCCCACCACCATGAGTGAATCCTAATGTAAACTACAGGCTTTGGATGATAATGATGTGTCAATGCAGGTTTGTTGATTCTAATGAAGATATTATTCTGATGGGGGATGTTGATAGAGGGGAGATTGTACAGGTGTGGGAGCAAGGGATGTGTGGGAATACTCTGTATTTTCCACTCAGCTTTGCTGTGTACCTGAAACTACTCTAAAAAATAAAGTCTCTGTTAAAAATTAATCTTTGTTACCAGTTCAAAGTCCCAGCACTAGTGAACAGCGGGTCCAAGTGCAGGGTTTTTCTACTTTGTCTTGCCTTTACGCTATTCTACCTCACTGTAGCTTTTGAAACTCACACTTACTTTTGTTTTTAATTAACAGCTTTCACTGACAATGATTCCGTGATGTGGGGAATAATCTTATCTTCCAGATAAGGAAATAAGCTCAGAGATGTTAGCTAACTCTGTCAAGTCACGTACTGAGTGCGTGAGAGGCTGAGTCAGAACTTGAATCTAGGTGAACTGACTCAAATCTCTGTACTCTAATCAGATAACACACTGACTTGCTGATCCAGAAACTCATCTGGCTCTGAGCACACACAGAGTGGTATCTGCACTGATTGCCTGCACCTGCCAGGGACAGCTCTGTGACTATAGCTATCTGGTCTAGCCATTTGACATCTGCTAGACCTTCAGTCATTCCATCAGTGCTGGTAGTGATGGATCCTGTGTGTATCACAGGACTCAGATCATATTTCTGCCAAAGCAAAAATTATGGAAACTAGATTTGGCATTGGTGCACACCCCAAACACAGGGATATGGGAAAATGGAGAGAGAAGGGGCAGGGGAGATTAGTAGGGTTAGGGTGCTGAGAAACCAAGATGCAAGCTCACCCCCTCACTTCTCACCAGAGAAGGCTCAACTCTTCTTCCCATTGGGCCATGGATGGCCATGTTGCCTGGTTGTGGGGAAAAGCCTGCAAAAACCATGAGAATAACCCTTTGGAGTCACTGGTCAACATTCAACATTCCTTTCTTTCTCTACCCCTCCCCTAAAGGCAGTTTAATGATGCTGTCATTCCCTCTGCGTAGAAACTGAAAACTTTCCTGACTTAAATTCATAACACATCCTGGTCTTCTTTTTCCTAGATCTCTTTCTTCCTTTTGCTTCTAGGTCACACCCCCTTCCTTTTTTTATTTTCCAGAGAAGGAGGAGGTAGAACACTCTGCCCATGACTGACTTGAGCTGTGACAAGGACACAGGGCATTTACACCCCTATGACAACTAGTCATTGAATGTGCGTCACCCTGGGAAGAAAGTGTTACTGTTGGCGAGTATCTGCCTTATATTACGACAATTCTAAAGAGAGTTACAGCTGGGGGGGTCCTGGACAAGCCATTACAGCTTCTGTAATGGTCCATCTTTTACGCCATTTAGATCCACTTATTCTTTTAGGTTTGGAAGCAGCTGCTCCCAATACTGCTTTATTGTCTATTTACTGTCAAAATTGGACAAGAGTACCGAAAGCCCCCAAGTGAATTACCTGGTGTCAAGGGTAGCTCTTCCTGCCTGCTGAATAAATAATAGGTCTTCCTCTACCTGCTGATCAAGATCAGCGACTCCTGCCAAGATGGTAAAGCTCTTCTTGTTCTGGCCCCTTGGCACAGGAACCCAAAGTGCCCAGAGACACTGTAGCTTACAGTTCCAGGAAGGAAGAAACTCTTTCCATGATTCCCGGTAATAGAAAGTCTCCTTTATGGAGGTAGGGCCTCCAGGCCCACAGAGGCCAGACCTGCAGAGGTGGGAAGAGAGAACTTTCCAGGAAGGTTACTGAGAGAGATGCTAAGTGGGCTTTCTCCCCGTGGCTTCCCAGGCCCGTGTGTTCTCCTCAGTGGGGATGCAACTCTTTAGAGGAGGACGTGGGATGAACTCCATGCTCATGCTCAAGATTGAAGCCATAATAGCTTTAACCAAGGTCATTCAATGTTTAACTCAATACTTTGGTAATACCTCCTCTGGGAGTACCAATTGACTCCTAAGGAAGACTCAGAAGTCATGTGTACACAGGAATGGTACAGGTATCCTCCCTGCTCAGGGGACATTTAACCATCCCCATGGCTTATACGGTTTTTCTGTCTGCATCTTTGGCTGTCTGCCTGTGAGCTCTCTCTCTCTTTCACACACACATGTGCACACGTGCACATACACACACACACACACACACACACATGCACACACACACACCAGCAGTGGACTAGATCTTTGACTACAGCTTGCTCCACAAGGTCTGACTTTCCTCAGTGCCTCAGCCCCTCTCCAGAGGTCGCCTGACCGTAAAGTACACCCAGGGCTTTCCTCTGCAGGCTGAAACAGCAAGGAAAGACCTGTCAGTCATAAAATCACTGGGGAGATAATGCGACCACTTTTTGCCACTTGGTGGGGTTGTAGTTACAATAGGCCTTTTTCTACTTTTTAATTTATTGAATGTCTCAGCTATAAGGAAAAGCATAACCGACCCTAGTGGGATATCATTTAAGGAAAAGTCAACGTGACTTCTATACAATGTTCTAGGGCCTGTGGCTTCCAGAGATACCTTTGCTTCCAACTCTCCTTCCTAAGGTCCCATGGAGCAGACCCTCTCCCCCCACACCAGACCCTAGCTGGAGATTGCCTTGGCCCCAGCTTTCACTTCTGAGAGCCAGCTTTTGCCTGTCTCAGAGCTGGGGCTTCACCTCTAGGCTCTGGTGAGTAAAGCACACTTTCAGCGTTCCAATATTTTAAATCATTGGGTAGTTGTGGGACCTGAAATGGGAGCAGAGGCAGTGGGGACTCCAGGTTGCTTTTCTTTTCCTGGACAACCAGTGGGCAGAAATTCCAGGTCTACTGGAATATATTTATGGAAGGCCACAAGGGGGCCTGAGAGAGGAAAGTGACACATTGCCCTTCATTCTGAGGAGCCCCTAGAGCTGGAGGCTTCTCCTTTCTTCCCCTATCATCCTGATGCCCCAAACCCAGGACATTGTCCAGGATAGATCATAGAGCTGAGCAAGGAAGAGGGACACTCACAGCAGAGCCTCTCCCCAGGGCTGGCTTCTGAAACAAGCTGCTGCCCCACTGCTGCAGGTATTTCTAGAACCTCTTCTGCCTCCTGTGGGCAAGGCTGTGCTTTCTTCAATCTGGGGAAACTGATGAAATCTTGGCCCATCAGGAGGGAACAGAGACACAGATGCCAGCATGGTCCCTATCACTTAAGAATGCCCAGCAGATACTCAGTAAGTAAATGATACTCCTGACTGATTTCGATAGTGATTGCTGACTCTGTTCTTTTTCTTCCAGCCCTACCTACTGTCCAATGACTCCCATCTGGAGCTCCCTTGGGTCACATGGTAGCCCCCAAAGAATGTCAGCAAGGTGCCATAGGACTCTTGGTCAGCACGTGGTTGACCACCACTTCCCTCCCAGGACCCCAGGCCTTTTGGTTATTTTTGTGACATGCTCACCAGTCTGGGCTCAGCAGAGATACTCTCTTACCCAGTGATCCTGCTGTTGGCAGACAGGTATGAACAGAACAGAAGCAGACGTCACGGTCTGCTGAGTTAATTACTGCTCCTCAGAGCGGCCGGGTTTGGGTCTGGAAAACTCCTAATGGCAGGTCTGTCAGTGGAACAAGAGCAGACATTGTGAGCTTTAAATAGGGGGTTGACGGGCCAAGGCTGACCATGGCTAGCCAAACAGCACTCTGGCTGTGGCTCTCCATTTTCTTGCCTCAGGGGCGGGGTGTTGCACTCAGAGGAGCTCCACCACTGGCCTTGAGGAGCCTGAAGCCAATATTGGGTAGGAGAAGGCAGAAGACACCCTCAGGGGAAGCTGAGCCATACGTTGATTGCAATGTCCAAACGTTGTCTGACTGGTTTAGCTATTCACTGCACAAGTACTTTTTTTTTTTTTTTTTTTTTTTTTTTTTTTTTTTTTTAATGATAGAGAGGGATAGAAAGGGAGAGAGAGAGAAAAGAGAGAGAGAATATGGGAGGAGGAATAAAAAAAGAGAGCTCGAGATACAGATAGAAATACGTACTAATGACAGTCTAACCATTGCAATCCTCTGCCCCAGCCCCCTAGTTAGCTAGGACTACAAGTGTGCACTATGGCACCTGGTGTGTTCATGTTGGTTTAGGATCTAAACCTGAGCCTCTCATGTGGCCCTAGCCTTGTGCAGTGGCATCCTATTACTGACACTATCTTGGATGAGCCAATAAATATTTATTAAGCACCTTCTGTTTACCAAACATTGTGATTTCCTGGGTACACTCTGTCTTCCTGGAATTTTCATTCTCTTCAACTGGAGCTTCTGCCCGACCATGAGTTTATGGGACAGAGAGAAAGGTTTTAAGGTCACCATGTTTCTGAGGGCATTGTGTAGAATTTGTACCCAGGCCTGAGTGGCTCCACTGATGACCCTGGGAGACCCCAGTGAAAAAATATGGTCCCATGAGCATCCTCTCAGGCATACCTGGGATGCTCCAGCTGACTTTTCCTGATGCCACCTGTTTGGTCGAGGGAGGGCAGACCACGTTATCTGTAAGGACTGGCCATTGCTTTAGATACTCTCAAGAGCATGGGAGAAAAGTCCCAGGCAACAGAGATCCCTTCTCATGGAGCAGATGAGAGTGAACTGACAAGAGCAGTGACCTTTCCATTTGTAAGTGAGTCATCCAGAGACTGTAGACCAAGTCTCAGGTCTTTGCTGAGGCTTGCTCAGCCAACCGTACTCCAGTCCATAGCTCTTCTACACCCTCCTTCTACCCGAGCCACTGAGAAGTAGTCACATCTCCTCCAGGGGCCTGCTCTGGACATGCCTGACATCTTTCACCTCAGTAGGGTTCATTTTTCCTCCTCACAGCAGATCTCCTGAGGCCATCAGTCTAATATGGCTGCAGAGAACTGTGACATAAGCATGCTTTTAGCAGCAAAAGAATTCAGTCTGGGCAATTGAACAGAGAAGCAGCCAACTACTGATTCTTTTCCTCTTGTTATCTAAGTGTATTATTCTCTTTTCATCCATGGCATGTCTTTATTGGAAGCTAATACAGATAGAGTCTTACCAAGTGATAATCCTCCTACCCCAGTCTCCCGGTTGTCTAGGGGCATAGGTGTGTGCCACAGCCATGCACCTGATGTGTTCAGATTAACCTAGGAACCACATATGGACCTCCTACATGGCTTCCAGCCTTCCAGGCAGTGATACTATCTGTATTATCTTAAGGGTAGAGTTGGCATTCCTCAAATTGAGTTCTAATAACAAAGACTGTGACCTCTGGAACTGCTAGAGTCAAATCCTGGGAAAAAAAATGGAATTAACTTTCTTCTCTCCTAGCAGGAATTACGGATTGCTGTTGGGCAGAAAGCACTAGCGGTAATGAAGTCAGTTGAAACAATATACCTTTGTTCATTTGCTCATGTGATCATTGGGAGGCTTCTGTAGGTGCCCTTGGAGCTAAGCAAAGAGAAATCTTGAAGGATCATTGCAATACCCAGATCCTGGATGAAGAGGATACTTTTTCAGCATTTTGCTGCGTTGAGCTGGGAAAAAATAACCCAGGCAGTTGTCCTCCCTCAAGGAATCTATGCTCTCTTCCAGGATACAAGAAATACATGCTGGAAACAAGTTGTAGTATGTTAGAAGATTAGATTGGATCAGATATGGAGATTATAAAATTAATGCCCAAGTGAGTAACAGAGCTGATATGTACCATAGGAATCCACAAAAGGGAGACCCAAAATGCCAGGGAGCTAGCAGAAGGACAGCTACTTCTTTTTTTTTTTTTTTTTTTTTTTCTTTTTTTTTTTTTGGAGAGGTTTTTGCTATAGGGCGCGTGCGCTCGCCAGACAGACAGAGAGAGACAGAGAGATAGAAAGCAGGAAATCACCCCCCAGGGGGGATGGCCACGCCGCAATCCCTTCTCCTCCATTCTCCTCTCGGGATCCTGGGCACGCACGCACACGCGCCCGGCGTGAGTTTAAGCCACCGGGTCCGGGACTTGAACCGCGGTCGACTACGTGGGAGTCCAGCGACATAGCCATTACGCTAACTGCTGGTCCCAAGGACAGCTACTTCTTAGAGAGTAGAGCCTCCAGAAATGAATGAGAGGAGAAACTGAGGCTAAAGAGGAGGGAGAAATAGAAACTTTGGAATTTAGTCCATACTCCACATTTACTAGTTATGTGGCTTGGGCAATTTGACTAACCCTTCTGAGTTTCAGTTTTCTTCTTTCTTTCTTTTTTGTCTTTTAGAGGTTTTTGCCTTAGCGTGTGTGTGCTCATCAGAGAGGGAGAAAGACAGACACAGAGACAGAGACAGAGACAGTGAGAGGAAAAATAAGAAGTCACTCGCCAGGGGGATGGCCATGCCACAGTCCCTTTTCCTCCTGGGATCACAGGCATGCACGCACATTTCAAGCCACCAGGTTTGAGACTTGAACCATGGTCGGCCATGTGGGAGCCCAGCGATGTAACTGCTACACAATCTGCTGGCCCAAAGTTTTCTTATTTCTACCATTGATATAGTTATCACTCTCTTTCTAGTTATGATGATTATCATTGTTAAATAAAATGGTATATGTGAAGTGTTACAAAGACACCCCCTCCACTCTTTTTGTTAATATTCATAGTCCTTGCAATCTGGCTCTTAGAATCTTAGTTCTATTTGACCTCATAATGAAGTTCTATTTGACCATAGGCTGGGCAGTTTACAAACTATCTCAATGGTGTATATTTGACGAAGGGATATAAATAAAAAAGAAAACAAATGAACAATCATTCAAGCAGCCAAAACCCCAGAATAAATTATCCCCTTCACCTATGGCAACATTTGACAACTCTCTTCCACTCAGCCCCGCCTGTTACTTTAATTAAGCCCCATCTTACACCCAACAGTGGAGAGAAGTCAGCTGGCCCATGGGACCTCTGCCCTTAAGTCACTTCTTGGGAAATCTCATTTTATCTTCTTAGGACCTCCTGGCCTTTGACAGTGCACAACACCAGCCCATGGGTGGGTTCCTGATGGGTGGTGATTGTCCTGATATCTTGGCTCCATTGTCCAGCCTCAGCAGGCACACAGATACCAAACTATGCAAACCCAACATATCAGCTAAGGGAGACATCCAGGGGAAATGTAAGACAAAAGGGAACAGAGGTTATCTCTGGTAGAAATGCAGGGTGGGGAAAGGCTATCCGCTATCTAATGCAGTAGAACAAGTGAGAGTAATGTCACCAGAGTAGAGTTAACTCAAGAACCCAGCCCACAAACAGGAAAACTGTCTCAGATCTGATGGGAATCTTCCCCACTCCAATATAAAACATCTAGTGGAGCTGGAACATGTAAATTTGGAGGGATGGAAGTAGTAGTGGGAGGAGGAGTTCAGTAACATGTGGGCCACACCATTCACCTTCATAGAGGATAATGGTTCATAGGGACCATCTCTCCTCTAAAGGTTGGATGTTTGCATATTCCACCCACAGTGAGGGAGCAGCCTGGATAAGCAAAAGCTGTGTTCAGCAGGATAGGTATAGAGACAGGAAGATGTAAACACCAAGCTGAGCTATCATGTATAGTCACTGGGATTTCACTGAACATCATTGACATAGCAAATATCATGATTGAAAATGATAAGAAGGGTGCCCCGTGGTACCAGGTGATCGTCAGTGCCTCAATAAGGAAGGGAAAGAAGTCAAGACTCAACAAGAATAAAAACAAAGGTGTAGTTCTAGTACCATCTCTGTTTTGCTTTGTTAGTTCCAGTATGTTTATTAGCTGAAGTTTCTTATATAATTTATTGACATGATATTCACAAAGAATAAAATTAATCATTTTGAAATGAACAATTCAGTAGCATTTAGAACATTTGTAGTGTGGTACTACCACCTCTATCTACTTCTGAACCATTCCACCATTCTGAAGTAAAACCCCTTACACGTTAAGCAGTTTCTCCCTGTTCTCGCTCCCCTCAGCTTCTGGTATCTAGTCTGGATATTGCATACAGATAGAATCATGTAAAAAATGACCTTTGGGGACCAGCAGTTGGTGTAATGGCTATGTCGCTGGACTCCCATGTAGTTGACTGCGGTTCCAGTCCTGGACCCGGTGGCTTAAACTCATGCTGGGCGTGTGTGTGTGTGCGTGCCCAAGATCCTGAGAGGAGAATGGAGGAGAAGGGATTGCAGCATGGCCATCCCCCCTGGGGGGTGATTACTCTCTTTCTTTCTCTCTGTCTCTCTCTGTCTTTCTAACAAATGTAAGCACCCTATAGCAAAAACCTCTCCAAATAAAAAAATTAAATGACCTTTGGTGTCTGGCTTCTTTCAGTTAGCATGATTTTGAAGTTCATCCACATTGCAACATGCATCAGCACTTCATTCCTGTGCATGGCTGGATAGTATTCCATTGTATGGACATATCACATGTAGTCTATTCAACGTCTGTTGATGGGCACTGAGCTATTTCCCTCTTTTGGCCTTTGGGAGCAGTCAGTATGAACATGTATAACAATGTTTTAAAAGTAAGCTTAAAGATAGGTCTTTATGTATTCTTTGCTTGGATGTGATGGCAAGTCAGACCTCTAGAAATATATTGAGGAAGTCGGGATGTCAGTTCTAATACTTGGTAAGCCAGAACATGAGCATCCTAAGACAGAAAGAGGATAAAAATCGGATTCCTCCCTCTCTGAGGAAATGTCTCCAGTTCAACTCAGTGGCCCGGGAGTGTCAGTGTGGTGGTAGAGTAAGATGATAGCTTGAAATTTGATGATGGCCCTCCTGTTATCAGGATATGTATTTTCTGAGTGGATTTCTGAACCTCAGTTTCCTGATGGCTCAAAAGGTACTATGATCACAGTTTGCCTTCCTCACAGAGCTGTCAGAAGGCCGAAGGAGCTGCCATATGCGTGATGTGTGGGTGATTCTCAAGCAGCCGAGGATCACACGTTTGTGCTATGATTATTATTCCCCCTGTTAGAGACATGCAAGCTGACTCACTATCAGTAGACATTTGTGTTAGTCACGGTGCATTACTCGCCAGTATTAGAAATGTAGGTCTATTGGAAGACTGCTGGCTAGCCTTCAGAATTGAAGGAGAATTGAAGAATCAGGCTCCCTAGAGCCTGCAAGGTCTGGGGCTCTAGAGAGCAGGGCCTACTGTTGGGGTGAATAAGCAGTGGTCATTTTCTATCTTTGCCTTACTCCACTCAAGTTTCAAAAATCCCAGGGAAAGGTCTGATTGATGGGCTACCTTGACAGGAAGAAGGCAAGAATGCTTAACTGGCAGTTCCACCAGGCCACACACAGGAAGAAGTGATCCCCAAATGGCAATGGGGGGAGCGGTAGATGCTGGGAGGCCCCCAAAGCCTCAGAAGTCCACTAGAGATGTCCTCTTAGAACTGAAAGAAGGCTTATGCTGAAGCATGGCTCATACTGCTGAGCCAAAGGCTCTGGGGCTATTCTTGAAGTAGAGCCCAAGTTGGAGTGCTTTGGGATCTGGGGTGAAGTTTGGAACCTAGTACCTTGTGCCCTTGCAAGATGCTGCCCTCATACATCATGTACAATGTGTGAGATTCACAACTCAGATCTGAGAAGTCTGAACCAAACTGTGTTTGGAAACTAAAAATATCCAGGCTTCAGGGAACCAGCTGAGAGAGCGTTTCCAAAGCCAGCCAAGGTCTTCAATGTATGTAGGAAATTATTAATCACACCCTGTGATTCTTCTTGGTCTGAGCTGTCTTTACACTTTAAAAATAAATAAATGTGAACCGAGGTCTAGCTGGCTCCTTTCTTTTAACTCTTAGTCTCGGAAGTAGTTGGTAACCCCTGCTGTCTGTGCCCCCCAATAGAGGCCACTGCCCTATTCCTTGGAAAAACAGGAATTTCTTATCAGATCAACAGGAAATTCTATTTTTACTTATTGCTAAAATTAAAAATATCACAGAAAGAAAGAGGATCTCCCATATTCAAGTCAGGCACTAAATCTGTTCCCCTACTGAGGCGTTCTATTCCTAAATGGTTGCTCCCAGGGCTCTCTCCCTTTGAGACTGACCCCAGGTGGTAAGTGACACAAAGAGTTTTGACATCTAGACTTGGTTTTCTTTCTAACCCAGGTAGCAGTGCAGCCATGAAGATCATTAGGGAAATGTAGGAGGGCAATTCTCCATGAAAGCCATGGTTGGGCCTTGAAAGTTGCTCCAGAGACATTCATTAAGAACTTGAGACAGCTTAAGTCAACAGCACCTTCATGCCAATTAAAGGTGCTGGATAGCTACATGGTAGATACTGAGAGACTGGAGGGCATAAAAGCATTGAAAATAGTTGTGGACACTGGAGACAGTGTAGAAGGAGGTTGAAAGAGGGGAAGAGTGTAAGGAAGAAAATTAGAGAGAAAAATAGAGAAATAAGACATTTGTGGGACACAAAAATGGTTTATTACCCATAGGTGATGACTTGTACAGCATTCTCAACTGGACTGGTCTGAGGTGTATTTTGTGTTGGGTAAATTCTCTCTACAAGCAAAATGATGTATAGTGATTGGATGTATAAAATAACAATAATATTTAAAAATAAATAAAAAGAAAATACAAGGGAAAAAAAGGTGCTGTGTGGGCTGACCTAATGGTTAAGGGAGCTGGATCTCACTGAGGTTCAAATCTCAGCCCCAGTGGCTTGAAAAACACTCTGGATATGTGTATGTGCATGCCCCAAATCCTGACAGGATGGAGAAATGGAGCAGAAAGAATTGAGGCAGGCCACACCCCAGTGGGGGGTGCTTTCTCTCTTTCTAGCTCTTTCTACCTCTGTGTCTTTCTCTTCTGAGTGCGTGTATCATCTGGCAATACAAAAAAAAAAAAAATGTTGTTGGCTGAAAGTTGCCCTTAAAATAGGTATTCTTCTTTCAAAAGCAGTCAGAGGTGAGGTCAAAGTATATAAAGGCCTGGGCCAGCAGGTGGTGGTTAAGGTGCTGGATCCCACATGGCCCAGTCATTGGTTTGAGCCCTGGACTCAGTAGCTTGGAAAACACACTGGGGGGTATGTGTGTACATGCCAAAAATCCTGAGAGGAAAATGGAGGAAAAGGGATTGAGGCATGGTCATCCCATCTCACTTTCCTTCTCTCTTTGCCTCTCTTGGGTAGGTGCATGTACCTATAGCAAAAATCTAAAACAAAGCAAAACAAAATAAAACAAAATAAAAAGCCAAAGTATATTGAGGCCTTTGTGCCAAGTGCTTACTAACATGATCAGGCCATTCACTCTTTCTAGCAGCCGTCAGTGGAAAGTACTATCAGCACTTTAGGCATCTTCCTCAATTTATAGAGGCAAGAGTAGAGGTTCAGAGAAGTTGTTGGGATTGCAACCCAGGTCACCTTGATTCCAGGGGACATGCTCATTTTTCTCTTTACTACCAGTATCAACATTTTGCTGTAAGTCAGAAGCAAATCTAATGGATCCAGGGGTAGGCGCTACCAACTGGATGACTGGCAGCCTTCCAGGAACCCTTTCTCCTGTCACAGCGTTGGCGCTGTAATGTAAGGGTAATTGGACTGCTGCCTAATGTTTCCAGTCTCCTCTCCTGGGCACATGGTGGATGACTTCATGACTTGCTTTAGCCCACAAAATAAAAGTAGAAGTGACATGCATCGTCTTTGCCCAGAAACTTTAAAAACCAGTATAATTTTGTCAAAAATTTTTCTTCCATAAACATGTGTCAAGCTGGAGCCTCCATTGTAAGTCTCTGCTAAAGAAATGTTTCTGGAAAGCTGCCTTTGCTGGGTCTAACTATAGCACAAGTAACCACTTCACTCAGAACAATAATGAGACAGGAGGACTGAGGCAAGGAGCATTCTAATACCTATGATAAAATCTGACAGACAGGAGGTGGCTGAGAGACTGGATCTGAACCTGTCAGAACCAAGATGGCTCCTGGAACAACCACTGTCTAACAGTCAAATTCACTGTACCCTCATTGTACTGGATTAGCATGTTAAATAACACTCCTACCTGCATCTTGACATTTTACAATTATCATGACAATGACTAGAACAATTTTAATAAGGCCAGAAAATAAGAGTGACAGTGGTTTTAGAAAAACCACTGGTCCTGGGACCAGCAGATGATGTAATGGTTACGTCTCTGGATTCCTGTGTAGTTGACCACAGCTTGAGTCCCAGAACTGGTGACTTAAAACTCACATGTGTGGGTGTGCGTGCATGCCCCCAATCCTGAGAGAATGGAGGAGAAATGATTGCAGCATGGCCATTCCCCCCCACCCCGGGGGGAGTGATTTCTCACTTTCTGTCTCTCTCTCTCTCTGTCTCTCTGGTGAGTGCACACACCCTATAGCAAAAATCTCTAAATTAAAAACAAAAATAAGCACTGATCCTTTCCCAGAAAATTCATGAATAAGCCACTCCTTATTTAGTTTGGCATTAGGCCAAGCCATATAAGCCATATACCCACAGGAGTTCAGAGCTTCCCTGCCTATGAGGTAGCTCTTCTATATTCTTTTTCAGTAAACAGACTTTCCTCTTCTAGGGACGCAGCAGGCAGTGGCCTCTTGTCCCAAGCTTACTTCATGATCCTGTCCATCTGAGGAGGTCGTGAACTATTCACCCATCTCCCCTCATCAGGCTACACTACCTACGGAGTAATGTACTTTGTCTGTTCTCTTTAATAAACTTAGTAAAATTCAAAGACTCAATCTTGAATTCTTTGTGGTGTGAAGCCAAGGACCCTCCCATCCAGGTGGAGACCCTTACGGGTTGAGTCTTCCTGGTAACAGGAAGATATTACCTCAATGCCCAATTTACTTGAGTTTGCAAATTGCATGACTCTTTCTTGTACTCTTGCTAATATACCCTTAGCCTCTGGGACTTGTATAAACCAATACTTTGTGTACTTAGTGAGTGAGTGTTTATCAGGGTGCAATTACAAGAGTATTGCAAGATATCTGTGCTTTAACCTTGGACCTGAAACTGAGATCTTATGAAATTCACTTTTCATCTCAGAGCCTCAGTTTCTTCCTGTGTACTAGTAATAGTCTGTGTCCTCATATGGTAGAATGAGGAGTAGAGAGCTCTCTGAGACTCCGTTTGAAGAGTACTAATCCCACTCATGAGGGTTCTACCCTTATGATCTGATCACCTTTTAAATGTCCTATCTCCTAATACCATCATGTTGAAGGGTTAGGATTTCAATATACGAATTTGATGGGGACACAAACATCTAGTTCATAACAGCTCCTGTCTCTGCATGTGTTAGATCCATGTCCTCTCTGCCACCAATATAAGAAAAAGTATGCCCACACTCTGAAATTTTTCTTGTGGTGGGGTTGACCACCCTCTTTAAATATACCAGGAATTTGCATGACAGCTGAAGGGCAGTCTCTAGTTTTACCCCGTGTCCAGTCATGAGAGATGGTCTGTCACATTCTAAAATCTTGATACATGTCTTTATTTCCAAATAATTGTTTCTATTGCCGGAAAGGAGATCAAGAGATTAAAAGGAAAAAAGAAAAGAAAAGGAATTAGAGCATGACTTGCATGAAAAGACTGGCAGGTCTAGAATACTGAAGAATTGGGGTGTGATAAAATACAAAAAGCAAACACAGACACACAGAAACAAGCTCAAGTTCACACCTCTCAATGTAAGGGTACACTGTACTGTCAAAGACAAGCTGCTGGTGGATTCAGGAAAGGACTTTTCATGTTGATTGAATGGACAACAGTTAAAGCCAGGACTCAGGTGCATGGGTGAGAATTGAGCATAAACTCAGATACCTGTGGGCAGCAGAAGGAAGAGCTTGGATGTGTGAAAGTTGGTTCAAGAGTGGGTTCCTGTGCTTAGTCTGGCCTTCATCTCACCTGGAGAAGTAACGTTGGTTATGAAAATGAGAAAGATGGGCTATGCCTAGAGACTGCTGGTCAATCATCACCACATCCTGAATGCCTCCTTCCTGCAAGCACCACAACTCATGCTGTGGCAAACAACACAGGTAAAGAGTGCATAGCAAGGCTCATGCACCAAGATACCCCATTTTAGAAGTAGAGAAACTGAGGCCTTTGTGTAGGAATGACCTGCACAGGATCACAAAGCTAGGTAGTAGTGGATAGGGGCCAGGATCCCAGGATCTTGTTAGATCCTGTCTCAAAGTACCTAGAGGATGGTATCATGGAAGAAATATTGCATGGATATTAGGAAAACTTGGTTGTAGACTTGGCCATTTACTAACCATGTGACCTTAGGCAAGTCATCTTACCTTTTCTAAGTATCAGTTTCCTTATCTGTAAAATGGCGAATGAGACTAAATGGTCTCTTAGTCAGGATAAGCTGGATTTTGCTGTGATAACAATTCCTACATCTCAGGCTTGAGAAGCAAAGGCTTATTTTTCACTCATTATATGATCACAGCAGGTCTGCAGGGACTCAATGGTGGACGTTCGAATTTGACATAAATTTCATGAACAAAATTGTTGGCAGTTACACTGGCTTTTTAAGCTTCTGTCCAGAAATTACACGTCACTTCCACTTACATTTTGTTGGCTAAAGCAAACCACGAGGTCATCTATCATGTACCTAGAAAGAGAAGAGACTGGAAATATTCACAACAGTCCAAGCATTTATATGATGCTGACATTGTGACCATGTGGGTTGGTCAAGGACTGGTGGACATTTGCCCTGAGTGGACCGCACAGAGAGCCTGCATCCTGAGAGGTAGAGAGTAGAAAGCACTGAACCTAGAAGGAATGACAGGAGCAGAAGCAGAGGTGTAGTAAGATTAAGACAAGTTTTCTTCATAGAGAATGGCCTACTTTGGTTGATGTATAAAGTGCTCCAAGGGAGAAATAATGAGAAACCTGAGATCAGATCCTGCAGGGCCTAAAGGGCACTAAGTTGCCGTGAATAATCCAACAAGGGGCTTCTGAAGGGGTGTGTGCCTTTGTTGCTAGACCCTGACATTTCTGAGCAGATTTGTGGGCTTTGGAAGCAGTGTGTAGATGGTACACTAGCAGCTCTGCAGAAGGGGTGATAAGAATACAAAGCAGTGGGTTAGATCAGGTAGGAAGCCACAACTATCTTTCAGGTCAGAGAGACAAGGCCCTAAGGCCCTGAGGCTTTATTCTAGGCTGGAAGCAGCATAAGTAGAATAAATAGATTATTACAAGTAAAAGTGTCCAGCACAAGACTCGGGTCTTAAACAAATGGCTTGAATTTAGTGACCAGTTAATGGTGAATAAGAAGAAAGAGGGAAGAATAAAGATAAGTGGGATGATTTGGAAGAAAGGGGTATGATCTGTAGAAAGAAGGGAGCCAGGGAGGAGAGCTCGTTTAGGGGGAGTGAGATGGGGCAGAGTGCCCACTTCTACTTCTAACAGCGGAATGAGTCTCTCTGTTCCCTTCTCTGGGTGCTAGAGCATGGCGGAGGAATACAGGTTGCTGGAGTGTGTTATTGGGCTGAAGCAGTCAGTATGGGTGTGAAATTTCAAGTCAGTGTCTCCAATACCCTCAGAATATAGTGACTGCAGAGGACCCTTGAGTGGTTCAGTCTGCATTCTCTGTGCATGCACAGACACAGTGGCCTCAGGGTCACCAAGAAGAGGATGATTTGGGAGTTGCCAGGAGCTGCCCTGACAGTGCATGTTTTTAAGAGGCCATTTTTAGAAAAAGGAACCAACAGATGGCATCATGGTTACGTCACTGGACTCCCATGTAGATGACTGTGGTTCGAGTCCTGGACCTGGCAACTTAAAACTCACTCCAGGCATATGTGTGTGTGTATGTGTGTGTGTGTGTGTGTGTGTGTATGTGTGTGTGTGTGTGTGTGCCTAAAATCCCAAGAGGAGAATGGAGGAGAAGGGATTGCAGTGTGGTCATCCCCTGAGAGGGGTGATTTCTTGCTTTCTGTCTCTCTGGCAAGCATTTGATGAAAAAAAAGAAAAAAGAGGGACCAGCAGTTAGCGTAATGGCTATGTCGCTGGACTCCCACGTAGTCGACCGCGGTTCGAGTCCCGGACCCGGCGGCTTAAACTCACGCCGGGCGCGTGTGCGTGCGTGCCCAAGATCCCGAGAGGAGAATGGAGGAGAAGGGATTGCGGCGTGGCCATCCCCCCTGGGGGGTGATTTCCTGCTTTCTATCTCTCTGTCTCTCTCTGTCTGTCTGGCGAGCGCACGCGCCCTATAGCAAAAACCTCTCCAAAAAAAGAAAAAAGAAAAAAAAAAAGAAAGGGAAAAAAAAAGTGGTAGCTCTGCCCTTCTGCCCTTCTTCGTGGCCTGAGGGCCTGAGTGAGTGACAGGAAAATGCTTTGATTGGCCTGGGATCATGGTCAAAGGCATGGGCAAAGACCAGGGCCAAATGGTGGGGGACCTGGTGCATCAGCTGTCTATCTCCATAAAGGGTTACTGGCAGGTCTCAGGATTCCATACTGATGGACTGTGGCTACTCAGAGACAGAGAGAGGGAGAAGAGGTTAAAGGAGACTGCACCCTGCTGTGGGCGACTGAAGGAACATCTATCTCCACTGAGCAGAGACAGAACCCCAGGGGATCGGAGCATATAGAATGGCTATGCTGGCATCCAAATGTTCCTTCTGGCTACAATTCAGTTCCTAACTGGTCGCTATATGCATTTTGACCATTTCTAAATCAGCTACTACTGTCCTGACTTAATCCAGAAAAGATGTTGACAGTCCTTCTCAACCCCCGCTGCTTTCTATCCTCCTTCAAGACTCTGAATATGATTATTTAAAGTAATAATGAAAAGCAAAACAGGAAATTCTTATCTGTTTTGGCAGGAAATTCTTTAGCTGCGTGGAAGGTGCCGTCCTGGGGGTTTGTGCCCTCTAGGAACTGTTTGGAAATGATTCATAGTTCAAGATGGCGCCACTCCTTCCTCAGTCCACTGGCGCGAAAGAGGGAGGGATAACGTGGGCCCTGGGAAGCAGGATCTACATTATCTTGGAATGTACATTGCTATTGATAAGATACTTATTGTCTTCACTAATAACTTATGGTCCTGTTTTTGTCTTGGCCTGAAATGGGAAGTATCAAATTCAGGCAAACATGATGTTTTATTTATGATTTGGAAAAGTTTAAGTCTTCAGTATTACACAAAATCCTGTATAATGAGATTTCAGGGACAAGATTTACATTTATTAAGGATGTGTGAGTTTCATATCTTGTGATCCTTTCCACGCGTGATCTTCTCTGTTATAGGTAGTATTTTCTCCATCTCGCAGATGTGGAGACTGAGACTTGCCAAGCTTAAGCAACCTGGTCAAAGTCACCTAAATAGTAAAGGGCAGAACCAGAGAAATAGTTTTCAATAGACTCTGTGTGACCTAAGGGCCCAGGGCCAGGTAGGCTTTGCTCACCACTTATCCCTGGGACCTGGCGGACTGCCTGGACCAGATCAGGCACAAGATGAATACTTGTTGAATGAAAGAATTAAGGAGTGAGGGTGGGGTGGGGATCCTGATTATCAGAGGTTTGCTGCAGCCTCTAATGACTAGGCCTCCTTGTTCCTGTTCCCATGAAGTCTTTCAATTATTTCTAATATACACAGCACCGAAGACAACAGATCTCAGAAAAATGCTGGGGACTGTTGGATGTCACCCAGAGCTACCGTCTCACTCTCTCTGTCCCTTTTGCTCTCATTACACATTGGGTTTATGTTCTTGTGTTGGTTCCTTGGTTATAATCTCAGCAATCCTTCTTATAAGGTTCCTTGGTTCAGAATCTGCCTTAGGACAAGGACAGTGTTGGAAATGATCAGAGACCCATCTTAAGCAGAGGAACATGGGCAGAAGATCTGTGTTTGGGTCTTCCTCATTCATACCCTCCCCTTTCCCTGTCTCTTTGACACTATGTTGCTGAGGAATCAGAGCATGAAGATTGCAGACACAGGGCTGTTATTTATTTATTTATTTATTTATTTATTTATTTATTTATTTATTTATTTTCTTTTGGAGAAGTTTTTGCTATAAGGTGTGTGCACTTGCCAGAAAGACAGAGACAGAGAGACAGAAAGCGACAAATCACCCCCAGGGGGTTGGCCACACCACAATCCCTTCTCCTCCTTTCTCCTTTCGGGATCTTGGGCATGCACGCACACGCACCCAGCGTGAGTTCAAGCCACCAGGTCTGGGACTCGAACCACGGTGGACTACATGGGAGTCCAGCGACATAGCCATTATGCCATTTGCTGGTCTGACACAGGGCTGTTATTAACTGTCAGGTATTAACACTCTCTGAACCAGTTTCTTCATCTGTATTTTGATTGGCTGGCAGAAGTTTTGTTTATGACTGATATTTATTAATTTTTTTAAAACTTACATTCAATCACTGTACATCTTTACAGTATACAACATGGTTTTCCCCAGCATGAATACAAAGCTTATTAGTCAAGTCAAAGGTATTATCATATACATTAGCAACAGATAACTTTTCTTTTTTTTTGGAGAGGTTTTTGCTATAGGGCGCGTGTGCTTGCCAGAAAGATAGAGACAGAGAGACAGAGAGACAGAAAGCGAGAAATCACCCCCCAGGGGGGATGGCCACACTGCAATCTCTTCTCCATTCTTCTCTCAGGGTCTTGGGCACACATGCACATGTGCCCAGCATGAGTTTTAAGCCACCAGGTCCAGACTGGAACGGCGGTAGACTACATGGGGAGTCCAGCAACATAGCCATTACACCAGCTGCTGGTCCCACATCAGATAACTTTTCATTCTTGTGTTTATTAAATGTTTTTTTCCTCGTAATTCTACCCACTATTACCTACCTCCTATTATCCACCCCTAACTATACTGTCTCTAGTATCTATAGTTGGCCTTGTTGCTATTAGAGCTTCCTGTCTTTCAGTTTCTGCTATATAGTTCAGGCATTCAGTATACATTGCCTGCGGACCTACAATGCCAGTCTTTTATGGTCTCATTTACTTTGCTTAGCATGAAATCTCCCATACTCATCCACTTTATATCATATCAGGGTCGCATTGTTTTTAATGGCTGAGTAGTCACAAAGTACATGTACCACATTTTTTCAACCCACTCATCCATTCTTGGACACTTGGGTTGATTCCATGTCCTAGCAATTATAAATAGAGCTGCAATAAACATGGATGTGAAGTGTCTTTCTGACTGTTTTCCTATGCTTTGGGTAAGTGCCTAAGAGTGGATATCCTGGGTGGTATAGTAGTTCTATTTTTATGTTGTCGAGGAACCTCCATATCATCTCCACAGTGGTTGTGCTGATTTATGGTCCCATCAACGGTGTAGGAGGATTTCCTTTTCACCACACCCTGCCAGCACATATCATTCTTAACTTTTTAAAAAAGAATTATTTTTTTTAATTTAACTTTTATTTATTTATTTAAATTTGACCATGGAGAGACAGAGTGAGAGTGAAAGTGAGAGAGAGAGATAAAGTGAGAAAGCAAGCTGCCAGGTCCAGGACTTGAAGCACAGTCACCCATGTGGGAGACCAGTGTTCTTAACCACCACACCAGCTACCGGCCCCCATTCTTAATTTTTTAAATCTTAGCCCATTCTGACTGGGGTTAAGTGCCATCTCATTGTGGTTTTGATTTACATTCCTCTCATGATAAGAGACATTGAGCATTTTTTCTTATGCTTTTTGGCTATTTATTTTTTATGTGTGTGTGCATGTGTGTGTAAGCTGCTTGAGTTCCCTGTATATTCTGGTTATCAGTCCTTTATCTGAAACATAGTTTGCAAATATATTTACCCACTCTCAGAGTTATCTCCTCACCCTGATTGTTGTTTCTTTTGACATGCAGAAAAACTTTAGCCTGATGTAGTCCCACTTGTCTATGTTAGGGATTATTGCCCTTGTTTTGGGGGTCTTATTTAAGAAGTCTTTGCCTATTTCAAAGTATCAGGACCAGCAGTTAGCATAATGGCTATGTCGCTGGACTCCCACGTAGTTGACCGCAGTTCGAGTTCCGGACCCGGTGGCTTAAAACTCATGCCGGGCGCGTATGCGTGCGTGCCCAAGATCCCGAGAGTAGAATGGAGGAGAAGGGATTGCGTCATGGCCATCGCCCCTGGTGGGTGATTTCTTGCTTTCTGTCTCTCTGTCTCTCTCTGTCTATCTGGCGAGCGTACGTGCCCTAAAGCAAAAACCTCTCCAAAAAGTATCCAAGAATTTCCCCTGTGTTTTCCACCAGTAGTTTTATAGTTTGAGGTTTTGTGTTTAGGTACTCAATCCATTTTGAGTTGATTTTTGTTAATGGTGAGAGATGGGGGTCCAGTTTCATTTTTCTGTAGGCAGATATCCATTTCTTCCAGTACCATTTGCTGAAGAGATTTTCTTCTCCCCACTGGACTGTCTTATGCCTTTTGTTGAAAAGCAGTTGACTGTATGTTTTGGGTTTATTTCTGGGTTCTCAATGCTGTTCTATTGATCTACCTGCCTGTTTTTGTGCCGATAGCATTCAGTTTTGATTATCACAGCTTTGAAATATATTTTGTGGTCGGGAAGTGAGATATCTCCTACTGCATTCTTTTTGCATAGTATTGCTATGGCAAGGTGGGGTCTTTTATGACTCCAGAAAAATTTCATGATTTTTTTTATATGTCTGTGAGGAACATCTCAGGTAGCTTGATTGGAATTGCATTGAAATTTTAGATTAATTTGGGCAGGATTGATATTTTGATTATATTTATTCTTCTAGTCCAGGAACATGAAATGCCTTTCTGCTTTTTTGTATCATTTTCAAGTTCTTTTTAAAGTTTTTCATAGTTTTCCTTGTAGTGGCCTTTCATTTTTTGGTTAAGTTTATTCCTAGGTATCTAATATTTTTTTTGTGGCTATTATAAATGGGGTTGCTTTCTTTAAGTCTGCCACAGTCTGTTCATTATTGGTGTATAAAATACTATAGAGTTTTGTAAGTTGATTTTGCATCTTGTTACTTTATGATAGTCATTTATCACTTCCAGAAGGTTTTTTATTTTTATTTACTTTTTATAATTCTTTTGGATTTTCCATGTATACATCACCTGCAAACTGAGATAATTTTTCTCATTTCTTTGTTTCCTATTTGAATGGCTTTTATTTTAATGTATTGTCTGATTGTATTGGCCAGGACTTCCAGTACTATGTTGAAAGTGTAGAGAAAGTGGGCAGCTTTGTCTTATTCCAGTTTGATGTCAGCTGTAGGTTTGTCATATATGGTTTTTATTGTGTTGAGGAATGTCCCGTCTATGCCAGTTTTGCTGAGAGTCTTAATCATGAAGGAATGTTGTATTTTATCAAATGTTTTTTTCTGCATCAATTGATATGATTTTTATCTTTCCTTCTGTTAATGTGATTTATTATATTTATTGTTTTGCATATGTTGAAACAAACTTGCATCCCTGGAATAAAGCCAACCTGGTCTTGGTGTATAACCTTTTTATTCTTTCTTTTCCCGGAAGAAGAAATTAAGAGCTTTTTTCAAAAAAATATGTTGTGGGACTGCAGATGGTGTAATGGTTGTGTCGCTGGACTCTCATGTAGTGGACTGCAGTTCAAGTGCCAGACCCAGCAGCTTAAAACTCATGTTGGGCACATGTGCATGCATGCCTAAAACCCCAAGAGGAGAATGGAGAGAAGGGATTGCAGCATGGCCATCTTCCCTGGGCGGGGGTGGGGGGGTGATTTCTCACTTTCTGCTCTCTCCTAGGTGAGTACACATGCCCTATAGCAAAAAGTCTCTAAAAAAAAAGTATGTTGTAATTGCTAAGTGAAAATTTAAAGAATATTAGCTTTCATATCAAACTATTCTGCATTCTACATATAGCATCTTTAAATTTTTTTCATAATTAATGAATAGATTACTTCTACTTACTTTAAAATATATATATATTTACATTAAATCACTATATATCTTTACTGTACACATGTTTTTTTCCAGCATGAATACATGCACGTCAGTCAAAACAGAGACATTACCATATATACATTATCATCAGTGAATAACTTCATTTTTTGTGTCAATTAAATGTACTATTTGTTTTTTCCCTATTTCCTTCCTACCCTCCTCCTTCTACTCCCCCTACTATCCTTCCCTACCTGTACCAGCTCTAGTATCTCCAGTTGTCCTTCCTGCTATTACACCTCCCAAGCTTTCGGTTTCTACCATAGAGCGCAGGCTTTCAGTATATATTGAGCAGGGACATAGAAAACATGTCTTTCATTGTCTGGCTTGCTTCACTTAGTTTTAAGTCTTCCAGATTCATCTACTTTGCATCAAATGTCAGGGTCTCATTGTTTTTATGACTGAGTAGTATTCCATAACCTTTTTAATGTGTGGTTGGGTAAGATTTGCTAGTATCTTGTTGAGAATTTTTGCATCTGTATTTATCAGGGATATTGGTCTGTAACTTTCTTTTTTTTTTTTCTTCTTTGTTACGTACTTGTCTGTTTTGGGGAACAGGATAATAACCACAAAATACATATTTTTATCACCCCCATATAGAACATTTTTGAAGATCAGCCACATGGTTGGGCACAAAACAAGCCTTTAGAAATTCAAAGTTTAGAAATTATATCTAGCATCTTCTCAGACCACAATGGAATTATACTTCAAGTTAACTGCAGAAAGAACCCTCATAAATACGCAAATACATGGAAACTCAATAATCTACTTCTGAATGACTTGATAACCACAGAAGAAATTAAGACTGAAATCAAAAGATTCATTAAAACTGATAATAATGAGCACACAAACTTTTATAATCTATTGGACACAGCAAAAGTAGAACTGATTTTTAAATGCCTTTATATCAAAGAGCAGGCAATCTGCTCACTACAAGTCCAGTATTCCTTATTGGCTTATACTTATCTGCTTTACATTTAAGTTTGATTCTTTCGACCACAAGGACCATGTGGCCTCTTCCAGCATTGACAGCCCCAGAGTATGTGATTCTAGGATGCCTTCCCATGTCTACTCACCCTGGACTTGTCTCCTTATTTAGGATGTTTTTCACCAGCCGTAGCAGCTCCTTCCATTGTAAGACCCTTTCTAGGGCTGGTGCCTTACATCTCTCAAAGGCCCCACCTTCTAGTACTATCCCAATTGTGATTAGGTTTCAACATATGAATTTGGGCAGGGGGCGGCACACAAACATTCAGAATACAGCAATGCCCATTTTACAGATGATGGAAGGAGACTCAGAGAGTTTCAATTAATTACTCAGCATTACATGACTAATAGCAGCAGAACCAGCAGCTTTGCTTTGGTCCTCTGTTTCCATCTTTTCAAGATGGTTTGCTTTTAGCTCTTGATATGAAAGATAGAGGCTTATCAGCTTTGGGGAATTTCCTAAACTCTGAGAAAAGATGCACTAGAAAGGATTTGCGTACCTCAAATTTCCTTCTGAGAAATCACTGTTACGGGACCAGCAGTTAGCGTAATGGCTGTGTTGTTGGACTCCCACGTAGCCAACCGTGGTTTGAGTCCTGGACCCGGTGGCTTAAACTCACGCCAGGCGCGTGTGGGTGCGTGCCCAAGATCCCGTAGAGGAGAATGGAGAAGAAGAGATTATGGCATGGCCATCCCCCCTGGGGGGTGATTTCTCGCTTTGTGTCTCTCTGTTTCTCTCTGTTTGTCTGGCTAGCGCACGTGCCCTATAGCAAAAACCTCTCCAAAAAAAAAAAAAAAAAAGGAGAAATCACTGTTACAAGAAGTAGGCCCAGACTTGAGGAGGCTGGGTAAGATGAAGCTTCCAAGGAGTGTGAGAATGTGGGCTTTGCAGGGATGAGGCTGGGTAGGAAGAGGAGAAGGTACAGGTGCACTTATGTAGGCTGGTGCAAGCCTGAGGCTTCTTTCCCAGGGCCTGAAGACCTGTGTTGAGGGCTCGAGGTTTTCAGGAAAGGATCCTAAGGGTTGCTGGTAGTCAACTATGAACCGGTGACGATGGATATACTAGCACCATTACTTGCTGGGACGAGCAAGAGAGAGAGTGCTTGCAAGATCCTGGAAAGAGAGGCAAATTCTGGGAACATTTGTGGGTAGAGTTTAAGGGATTTCACAGCATCTGGGAGAGCATTTTGATCCAAAGCAGAGGACCAGCTGATGGCTCGGCTATAGGAGCTTTATTTGTCAGAGCTAAGGACTGAAGAGTGGCAGCTTGACCTTGAGTTGGAAGACAGAGAGCTGGAGGGCAGTGACCAGAAGACTCTAGATAGCAGGGGTGAGCTGACCATGAACATGACATAAGGGGTGTTAGAGAGAGGCCAAAACTTTGGTCCTGCACCAAGCTAACTGAGCAACTGAGAGTGTGTCTATAATTTATAAACCCATCTGTCTTTTGTGTGCTAAGATACTACACAGTGTAATAAAAACTGATGCATAAAAAAATGTCATCCTTTCCAAGGTTAAATTTTCTACCTCTTCCAGCATCTGGTAATTACCTCATTCCATCCACCATGTTCTGGTTTGCCTTTACTTGTCTTTGTACTGAAAGTCTCACAAAACCCCTCAGGATAGCAGGTCGCCTAAAGGGCTCTTCATCCACAGACTTCTTAACTTGGTGAACATGCCCAGGACTCCTCATTGCTAAGTAGTTCTGCTGCCTTGAGCTCCTATTCTGTTCTTTTTCATCTAAGTATTGTTAAACTCCTTCCAAATGTAATCTATGCTCACACTATATCCCTTTATTTTCCATGACTCCTGAATCTTCCCCTATCAAACTTCATTGGACTTCACTTATTTTTTTTTTTTTTAAAGAGAGATTTTTTGCTATAGGGCATGTGCACTCGCTGGAGAATCAGAGAGAGAAAGCGAGAAATCATCCCCCTGGGGGGATGGCTACACCAGAATTCCTTTCCTCCATTCTCCTCTTGGGATTTTGGGCATGTATGCGTATGTGCCCAGTGTGAGTTTTAAGTTGCCTGGTCTGGGACTCCAACTATGGTTGACTGTGTGGGGGTTTAAAAATGTAACCATTATGGCATCTGCTGGTCCCCTGGACTTTATTTTTGAAACTTTTGTTGTATTGAGCATCACTGGGTTCTGGGATCACTTCTCCTCTCAGCTCCGAAGTGCTGCTTCTCTGTCTTAGGTCAGAGGAGGAAACTTTGCGCTCACTTGGGCTTCCCTTCTAGGCACAGATCTTCATCCTGTGCTCTCAATGATTTACACAAAGGCTTTCAAGAGTCAGGCAGGCAGTGTAATCTGTTAGGTAGACCAAGTAGGGATGATGTAAGCAGAGAGTACATGCTTCATATAAAGACGTTTTCACTTCAGCAGGTTTTCTTTTCTTTCCTTTTTTTGAAGAAATATTTTATTTAACTTTAATTATTTATTTTAATTTGACCAGAGAGGGACAGTAAGAGAGAGAGAGAGAGAGAGAGAGAGAGAGAGCGAGAGCAAGCCACCAGGTCCAGGACTCAAACTGCAGTTGGCCATGAGTCCAGTGCCCTTAACTACCATACAATCTGCTGACCCATCAACAGGTTTCCAAAAAATCTAACAGTCCTTGGTTTAGGTGGATAACTTTTAGTGTCCAGTTATAATATGAAGAAAATTTGCAGGAGGTCACATGATCTAACTTGGGAGTGGAGTATTTCCACCCAAAGATACAGTGGTAAATCTGGATATACCGTAAGTAAGAAGTCACTTCTCAGAGCTTCTAGAAATATGCCATCTTTGCCTAGGGGGAGAGTTCCTGTCCTACTTTGGGTTGAGAAGGCTCTCTCTCTGCTCAGCTGATTTTGCACCACCACTACCCTCAGTAGGTGATCAAATTCCTAATCACATGGGTCATCACAGGGCAGTCCTGACCTTGATGGCAACAGGTGAGAATCAGCTAGTCAAGTCCTGAGAACATTGTTAATGTGGAAAAATATCTAGCTGATAAAAGTCTTTTCACTCATCACAGATTCATTCATCTTTCCATTGCAATTAAGGGGCAGAATGTGGCAATATAGTGAGCTCATGACTATAGGCAACTAATGAACAGTAGATTAGTCATATATTAATAGGTGCTGAATTGGAGTATGATATAAAATTCAGGAAAGGGCAAGGTTACCACCATGCTCTACCTGCCTTCTGCTCCTACACACCAGGAGGAAAGGGGATGGAGCCATGCCTTACCCTAGATGTCCCAAAGGGGTGAAAGAGAGAAAGACAATTGTTATTTATTGAGCAATTTCTCTGTGTTAGGACCATTACAGACATTGTCTCATTTTATTCTCAGGAGAACCCTGTGACAATGGGTTTAATTACATGTATTTTACGGATGTGGTTCAAAGACAGGTTCAATAGCCTGCCTACATGATAAGCTGCAGAGACTCTGGTACTGGCCTTGGTGACCTTGAAAGAGGTCCCTTTACTAGTATGTAGACATTGTCCTGAATCTTAAAATTGCTCCACAGGAGGTACTTATCAATAATCCCTTTCTGAAGCTGGAATTGCTTAATAGAAATCAGACAGTTCTGGTAAGGTGTTTTCTAAAGTTATTCTCAGGTGCTCTCTAAAAGTGTACCAAGACAACAGTTAGAGAACCAGGACAAAAATAGTTATCACACACAAGCACAAAGACAAATACACACACATGAGAATGCACATAAATACACATGTAAATACATACATGCAAGCATAAGTCATTCATGCAAATCTGCATTCTCTTTCTGTGTCTCACACACACACACACATACACACAAATACACACACACACATTTGTGAATGCTGAAGCTCTGTGGACACTGCAGTACTTCTAATACTTTTGGCAAAAAAAAAAAAAAAAAAAAAAAAAAGTTGAGTCAAGGCCAGACACTATAAATGAAATAACTGCATGTAACCATTGCAGGCAGTGGGAAGTCATAGGAAGGGCATTGCAAGGATTATTTCACTTCTTATCTTTGTTTAATTAATACTCACAGAGAAAGAGGGGGTGTACTGAAGTCGATGATTTCCCCCATCACAAATTAATCTATTTTACCAAAGGAAAAAAAAATGACTGTGGTTTGGGACACACAAATGATACGTTTCATTTTCAAAGGAAATTTCATTTTTGCATTGGAAGAAAATTATAGAGTTCCTTTTCTTTCTTTTTTTCCCCCTTAACTTATCTAGAGAGTTACATTTTCTGAGTTGCAAGGGGGAAAAATCTTTCCCTTGTTGTGACTTATCTCCTTTTCCTTCAACAATAAGTCATTCTGTTTTTTTTTTTTCCATACGTGTTCAAATGAAAGGAACAGCAAAGGGAACTAATATGTGATGATCTGAAAGGTTGGCCCTCATGGAAGGCATCATCTCAGGAAGAGAACTGGAATGGGGTGCAGAGAAGGGAATCATGCAGTCAAGGAAACCAAGTGCTCCCCAGACAAGCTACAGTTGTGAAGACAAGTAAATTATAATAACTAATGAAACGGGGCTTCAAACCTCAACTCAAAACAAACAGCCCCTCATAATACCCCACAGTTACTGGTTTTTGTTTTATCTAAGTGAGATGGGGAAGAAAAATCCAGAGGACCCAGCTCCATTGACCCTAGAGCTCATTCTGGATGGCATTTTTTTGAATTGCTATGTACAGACGCTTATGTCCATCTGTACCGAAAGGGCCCTACTTTTTTTTTTTCTTTAATTAATAAAGTCTGCCTTTTTGTTTTAGAGAGATTTTTGCTATAGGGTGTGTGTGCTTGCCACAGAGACAGAGAGACAGAAAATGAGAAGTCACCCTTCAGTGGGGAGGGCCATGCTGCAATCCCTTCTCCTCCATTCTCCTTTCAGGATTTTGGGGATGTAGGCACATGTGCCCAGTGTGAGTTTTAAGCTGTCAGGTCTGGGACTCAAATTGTAGTTGACTACGTGGGAGTCCAGCAATGTAAGCATTACACCATTTACTGGTCCCATTAAAGTCTATTTTTCTTTTTTTGAGAGGTTTTTCGCTATAGGGCGCGTGCGCTCGTCAGACAGACAGAGAGAGACAGAGAGACAGCGAGAAATCACCCCCCAGGGGGGATGGTCACGCAGCAATCCCTTCTCCTCCATTCTCCTCTCGGGATCCTGGGCACGCACGCACACGCGCCCGGCGTGAGTTTCAAGCCACCGGGTCCGGGACGCGAACCGCGGTCGACTACGTGGGAGTCCAGCGACATAGCCATTATGCTAACTGCTGGTTCCCATTAAAGTCTATTTTTAAAAGAGCAGTTTTAGGTTCACAGCCAAATTGAGCAGAAAGTACATAAAGTTTCCATATAACCCCTGTCCCCACTTATGCACATCCTCCCCTATTTTCAATATCCCACAGCAAAAAGCACATTTTTTACAACTGGTGAACCTGCACTGACACATCATTATCCCCCAAAGTCCTTAGTTTACATGAGAATTTGCTCTTGGTACCATGCATTCTTTTTTTTAAAAAAATTATTTAAATTTATTTATTTACATTTATTCACTGTACATCAATACAGTATACAAAATGAGATTTTTCCACCCAGAATACATCATATATTGGCTCCATCAAGTTTATCATCAACAAATAACTTTCTATTTCTTACATAATTCCCCCCCCCACCCTGATTCCCTACCTCTCACCCTCTCTAATTTTCCTCCCTCCTCCCACACTATCTCTGGTATATACAGTTGTTTTCCATGCCTTTTTTGTTTCATATTTTATTGATTCACTAAAGATCTTAATTTGAAAACTTTCAATAGCAAGCACAGGTGATACATACATAACTATGAACACATGTCTGACTTTAGGAGTAAATCTCAGTGAGTAAAGTGAATATAGTATAAAGTAGCACCTAGCTGGGGCTATATAACTTACTGCAGTCATTAAATAGGTATTAATAAATATTTATAATGCATTTTTTCTAATTTCAAGAAAAACAGTTTTAGTTTTAATAGATCAAAATCAAAAAATGTTAAGAGAAATTTGCTTAAAACTTAAAGCCAGGAAAAAGCTTAGGATTCAGTTCAGATAGTAGGTAGATGAACCCATCAACAGTTCAAGAGATGACAAAAATCTTTAAATATGAAAATCAAAGCATCAAAGAAAATCAGTAATGTTTTAGTCTAAAGTCAAAAAATTCTATTTCATTAGTTTAATCTCATGCAATTAATCTCTCTTCTATTGAATTTGCAGTGTTTCTGTGGTTTGATTGCTCCATTTAAACTCTGGAAGTGAACATTCAACTCTAGACTTGTCCCTACCATTAGGTTAGCCATTCTCGTGGTTGTTTTTTGTACTCTTATTTCTGTGTGTCCGACTTTAGTTTTCCTGGTATCGTACTCCCTTCATCACTTCATGGAGAGCTGGTCTGGTGTTGGTAAATTCCTTAAGGTTTTGTTCATCTGAGAATGTTTTTGTCTTCTTTTCCCATATGAAAGATAATCTTGGGAACCAGCAGTTAGCGTAATGGCTATGTTGCTGGACTCCCACGTAGTCGACCGCGGTTCGCGTCCCAGACCCGGTGGCTTACAACTCACACCGGGCGTGTGTGTGCGTGCCCAAGATCCCGAGAGGAGAATGGAGGAGAAGGGATTGCGGCGTGACCATCCCCCCTGGGGGGTGATTTCTCGCTTTCTGTCTCTATGTCTCTCTCTGTCTGTCTGGCGAGCGCACGCGCCCTATAGAGAAAAACCTCTCAAAAAAAAAAAAAAAAAAAAAAAAAAAAGATAATCTTGCCGATTATAGTATTCTTGGGTGAAATCGTTTGTCACTTAACACTTTGAATATATTTTCCCACTCTTTCCTTGCTTGCATTGTTTCTGATGAGAGGTCTGACGTTAGCCTGATATCTTTTGAAAGTAACTTGATGTTTTTCTCTTGCCAAATTTAATATCTTGTCTCTGTGGTTTTGGTCAATCTGGCTTTGATGTGCCTTGGGGAAGATCTTCTTGGACTGATTCTATGGTGGAGTCTTTTGTATTTCTTGGATATGGATATTTGAGTGCCTCCCTGGGTTTGGAAAGTTTTCTTTTAGGATATCATGTACCCTTATTAGTTTCTTCACCTTCTGGAATACCGATGATCCAGATGTTTGGGCATTTAATTTTATCTAGTATTACTCGTATGTTATTCTCATTTTGGGGGGGTTATTTTCTCAGGTTTTTTGGTGACTTTTTCTAGGTAAGAGGTTCTATCTTCTACATCTGAAATTTGGTCTTCTGCATGATCTAATCTGCTTTTTATATTTTCAAGGGAGGTTTTGATTTCCTATATCACAGCCTTCATCTCTAACAATTCTGTTTGATTCTTTTTTATGATGTATATCTCCTCTTTCAGATTGTGCAAGAATTTTCTCGCCTCCTGGAACTTGTTATCTCTTTTCTACTGCGTTTTTCTGGAGGTTTTTTTTTTTGTCTCTCTTCTCTTGGATCTCTGTTAGCTTTGTCACTATGAATGTTTTAAATTCTTTATCTGACATTTCCACAAGCTCCCTTGTCTATGGAAGAGAGTTATTCTTTTCTCTTAGAGGAATGATATTTTCTTGGTTTCTCATATTTCTTGTGCCTCTGTGGTGGTTTCTGGTCATTTGATTGATTATATGTTTTTTTCCTAATGTTTGGAGTTAAATCTGAGTATTCAGAGGCATGCAGGAGGAGGTGACCTGCAATCTCTAAACAGTACTATTTTTCCTCCTTTTGTGAAGCAGATTTAATGGAAATCGAGGATTAATATGACCCTAAACGTATTCAGATTTGGCTCCTGAGCACCTAGGCCTGTCTAGAAAATCAATTAGTGAAGGCTGAGCAGAAAAGTGAGAAAGGTAAAAAGGAAAAGAAAAGAAAAGACCAAGAAAAGAGAGAAAAACAAGATAAAAACAAAAAAAAATGTAAGAAAAAATGGAAACCTTGCGGTTAATGGGGCTACTCAGAACTTAGATATAGATGGCTGTTGATTGGTTTGTCCTGTGGGGGTAGAGGTAATAATTAGCAAGACTAAAGAGCAGCAGGGGGCTAAGAAGTTTAAAGACAAAAAAAAAAAAAAAAAGAAATTAAGAATACATGGAGGCAGAGAGAGCTAACAAGAATAAATAGGGTGCTCTAACCTAGCTCCTGGCTCAATCTGGGGGGCAGGAGGGTGAAGTCTGGGCAGACGGTCTTCAGTGGTCCTAATCCTGGTGTCATGCAGTCTATGGATGTTGACAAATGTATATGCCCCTAATTCCTTCTCAGATGCTGCTCTATGGCACAGCATAGTTTCAAAGGCAAAGTATTATAATGACTAGATAGTGACTGCTGGAAAATGTTACATCAAAACCAAGTGATCAAGTGATCTGTCCATGGACAGTCACAAGAAGACAGAACTTTATTGGTGAGTGTCTGACACAGAGTGGACATGATGGTTTCTAAAGTCCTGACCAGCCCCAAGTTCCTAAGGTTCTGAAATCTAGGCTTCACAAAGGCAAAAGCAGAAACTTCTAAAGATATATTTTAGAAGGGATGTTGCTTACCCACTGAGGACCACTGGGGTACTCATCACAAAGATCCTTGAGATTTACTATGGCCAGCTTGCTATTTGCTTAAAAGTATCCGAAGAGGATTCTTTTTCTCAAAACTTTTGAAAGATGGCAAAATGATTGAGACTAAGGAAGAAGATCTGTATGGTTGACTGAACTATTTTTTTTTTTTTTTTGAGAGGTTTTTGCTATAGGGCGTGTGTGCTCACCAGAAAGAGAGAGACAGAGAGACAGAAAGTGAGAAATCACCCCCCGGGGGGGATGGCCACACCGCAATCCCTTCTCCTCCACTCTCCTCTTGGGATCTTGGGCATGCACACACACGCGCCCGGCGTGAGTTTAAGCCACCGGGTCTGATACTCGAACCATGGTCGAATACATGGGAGTCCAGCGATATAGCCTTTACGCCTACTGCTGGTCCCATGGTTGACTGAACTATTAACTATTAATAGTAGTAATCTTTTAAAAAAAATTTGCACTAAATACACTTGTACCTTACTTCTATTTTTCTTTTCTTTTTCTTTTTAAAATTTGCCTGAGGGCATATATGCTCACTGAAGAGGGGCGGAAAGTCAATGAGAGAGAGAACCCCTCATGGAGAATGGTCACATTGCAATCCCTTTTTCCCCATTTCTCCCTTCTTTCAGGATTTTGGGCATGCATGCACATTCAGGCATGTTTTTGAAGGTCTAGGACTTGAACTGCATAGTCATGCCATTGGCTGGTCCTAGCATCTGTTCTCTGTGTAATAATTACATATGCCAGTCAATATGGTTCTGGTATTAAGTTTGATTCCTCTTTACTAAGGAATGGGTGAAACTTTGGGTTAGGATGAATGCACCACAGTCCCCCAGATCTGTACCAAGAAAACTACTGCTGACTGATCGAGGCACACCACGGCCACACTGTGTCTCGGCTCTTACCACCAGCAGCATCCCAGGCAGTTGCTCTCAATAAACAGCCACTGGATTTTGAACCTCACTGTGGGTATCCTGACCCCCACCAGATCTTTTTTACTCTAATTCTTTGTCATGCATTGATCTTTTAAAAGTATTTATTTCTTCCACGAACAAGAGAAACATATGGGTGAGAGGAGGGCAGCACCCCAACAGGTCTCAATGCCACAACTCACCCTCAGTTTTAGCTAACCTTAAATCATGGACACACTCGTACCCAGCGTACTCATGTTCCATCTTCTGTCAGTAATTCAAAGTGGCTGGCCAGGGACCAGCAGATAGTATAATGGTTACATTGCTAGATTCCCACGTAGTCGACTGTGGTTCAAATTCTGGACCCGGCAGCTTAAAACTCATGCCGGGCACATGTGCATGTGTGTCCAAAATCCTGAGAGGAAAATGGAGGAAAAGGGATTGAGACATGCTATCCCCCATGAGGGGAGATTTTTTTGCTTTCTGTCTGTCACTCTGGAAAGTGCATGTGCCCTATAGCAAAAATTTCTTTAAAAAAAAAAAAAAAGAAAAAAAGAAAAGAAAAAGAAAAGAAAGAAAAAATGGCTGGTGAGCAGGGTCTGGTGCCATGTGGAACTTATGCTCTGGCAAAGCCACCATACCTATTTGCATAGTCAGCTAATGAGCCCCACAAAGCCATCCTGGAACTGAATTTACCACACAGCAACTGACTGTTCAATGACACCAAGTATTTATTGAGCAGCTGCTATTTGCCAGGCTCTCTGCAGGTCAGAGCCCTGGAGAAGCAAACTCTAAGATGGAATTTTGCCTGCAGAAGTTTTTGGGAGAGTGAGCTTGGGAAGGGGAAAGGAGGAAAGCAGGATGGGCAGAGGGGGCAGTGTGGCTGCAGTGCAGCCTTCAGGGCTCAGCTGACCTTATGGGGAGTTCTGAGACTGGAACGGCCCTAAAGAACTGTCCCAGACTGCAGGGAGGGAGCCAGGCCTTAGCATACCCTCATTGGCCTGCCATTGGAAGCAGCTCTGAGAAGAGAAGTGTATAACAAATTAAAACAAAACAAAACATATATTTCACATGTTCAAAACTTTGTTTTAAAAGATGGAGCAAAGTTCTGCTAAACTTTTGTTTGCCTCATGATGTGGCCTTAGTCCTTTTTGTGGATAGTAAAATATTTCAAAGGGCTAGATAGTAAGTCGACAGTATAAATGTACTTACAAGTGATATTGGGAAAAAATAAATATAGATTCCATTTTTGAATTAAAAAAAGAGAGTGCAGCAATGGTGGGGGCAGATCTCTGCTGCTGAAGGCAATTTCTGGAGATGGCTTGAAGTTGAGGGATGGCAGCTGGGAAGTAAGCCCATTACCCAGGAAGGGGGATTCAGCGACACAGGAAGGTATCCACTGCTCTGTGCTGACTGTATTCCAAGTCCACAAAGAACTATCTGGGTGGGTAGAATTAAACGAGTATGCAAAGGACTAAGCTTTAAGGTGTCACCAGGCAGGTGGAGCTCCCAAAGCTCTAGGGATTTGCAGATAATGGAGATGGTGGAGGTGGGGTGTCACATTTGCTTGAGGAGAGTATTTGCACTGGATCTCCAAAAACCCGGTCTTGGGGGATTTTTGTCATTATCCAGTTGAGATAGCCTGATTGAAATCCTTGATGCATTAAGTGGCACTTCTACACAGGCCTCTAGACCAGGATTACAAACTAGAGGTTCAGTAACTTGCCAAGACTGAGGAGTGACATCTGGCTAAGACGTTCGGAACCAGTTTGCTTGTTTTTTCTTCATCTCAAAAGTTCCAGGAAAGGTTGCTGAAGAGTTCAGGGCTGTGATTATCTCAGGCTTCAGTTCCTGTGGCTGTGAACCCTTAGGGTATCGAGAGGACACACTGCAGCTGCTCTGCGGCTGGGGCAGTTTCTCTACTCGGGGCAAGAATCACCAGCTGACTTCCCTGCAAAAAGGTTTATCTTCTTATTCCATCGCATGTGCCTGAAGACTGGAGTTTTCTGGAATGTGTGGAATTGCCTTGTGTAGCCAAGAAAGCTAAGAAGGCATTTAGGAAGGAGGTGCGATCTGGAGTAGACTTCTGTGTACAAGAAACAGGTACCCACGTGCTAGTGTGCTCATACACTTGCCTGGCCTGAGTCTGTCCCTGTCTTCTCTGCCAGATTGGCAGGAATCTCTCCCATAGGGCTCAGGAAGTTCCTGTTAGACTCACATCTGTGATCAGAGACAGGGCAGCAGTATCTGTGCCCAATGGTTGCACATGCAGCCTCCTGGATCAGCCAGCAGTCCCATAGTGAGAGCCTCTCTGTGGGATGGGATAGAACATGGGAGATGGGAATTGATGGGAGTGGAGTGTGTGTTTCTGTGTCTGTGTGTGTGTGTGCATGCATATGTGCAAGCATGCACATCACTGGCCTAGAGAGGACAGAATCAGTGGAGGGATGATCCTTAGGCATCCTAGGATGGGTGGACTGGAGAATAGGACAGGAGGGCCCATGGGAGAGAAAACCTGGACTGATCAGATTTCACCTGTATGTTCATGACGCCAGTGTGTTTAAGATTCTCTCAAACGTGTGTTTAAGATTCTCAGTGTGTTTAAGATTCTCTCATCCTATCCAGGGAGGGGATTAGGATGCACCCAGGGCCCCCTTTCTGCACTGATCTGGCATTTGCCACTGCTTTAGCAGTTTAAGAAATGCTATGAAAAGGGACCAGCAGATGACGACATTGGACTCCTACGTAGTTGACCTGTTTGAGACTCAGACCTGGCACCTTAAAACTCATGCCGAGCATATGTGTGTGCATGCCCAAAATCCCAAGAAGAGAATGGAGGAGATGGAATTGCGATGTGGCCATCCCCCCGGGGGATGATTTCTCACTTTTTGTCTTTCTGTCTCTCCAGCTAGTGCACACACTTTATAGCAAAATATCTCTCAAAAAAAAAAAAAAAAAAAAAAGTAAAATGAAATGCTATGAAAAACATTGACTGGCAGGAAAGACTTTACCTTACAAAACTATGGATCTGACACCTTGTGAATGAAGACAAATGATTCCATCTGGGTCATGCATTCAGCATGCTGGAGGATCTGCTGTTACCTCTGAAGTTCTTCGGAGGTCTGCATTGGAACCAGGGTGTGATGTGGGCACCTCCCCCCAACCAACCAACCTAATGAGTGTACCTAGCATGCTCATAGCCCGTCTAAGTCATGTCATGGTAGCTAGGAGGCCAGGCAGAGACTTGGGGAGGCGATTTACCTGGGCAGTAGTAGGCCACAAAAGGCCAGGGCCTGGAGCTTTCCTACAGGTAGCCTCTAGGGCCCGGGCCACCTTTCAGGTATCCAATACTGTAAGGACTGCTCTGCCCCAGATCCTCCACATTCCCTTTTGATCCCCTTCTCCCCTGTGACTTTTATGGGGCTTGATTGCTTTTTTTCCTTCCTGAAATAGGATTCTCCCCTCTTCCCTGAATCATACCTCTGCTAGCATGTCCCTATAAACCTCTCCTGTGTGGAGTGTTGATGTCATTGGCAAGCTTTCCCATCTACTGTCTTTCCCATCTTTTTCTCACAATATGTCCTGAAATGTCCGGATTCCTCATCCCTTGTTCTTCTCTGCCTGAACGTGTGTTTTTGTGCTGACCGGTCCTCAGGCTACAGCTGTCACCATTATGCTTTGGTGATGCCCCCTGGGAACCCACCCTTTATGGAATGCTAAGGGAAGGGAGATAAATTGTTACTTCTAACAGTCTCAAGTGACCTAAGAGTACACATTCATCCCTAAGGACTCTTTTGCTTTGACAATCCCCCTGAATCATTCTTTCTAGAAAACTTGGTCATGCCCTCTCTTTTTCACTTATTCTGCAAGAACCACTTTAGTGTATCTTCCTAACTTGATTCAACACCACCCCTCCCCACCTCGACTCCAATGAAGCCTCTTCTGCTGTAGCCCAGGCCCCCTCTGTGCACCGCAACAGTGCTCAAGCACCAAGGGGTGGGCAAACACAAGGCAGCAAGTGGTCACTTACAGCGCTGTCTTCTAAAGTTGGTCACTGCTCCATGTGACCTCAGAAATAAAAGCCCTTGTTTCTTGAGCATAGCTAGGAAGCTGTGAAGCTAGGAAGCTCTTGTGATAGCTGGCTAGCTATTGGTCTACCGCCAGTATAATCTCCCATGGGTATAACTGGTTGGAATCTAAAATCACACCTTTAACCTGGCTGCAAGAGTGTATGGGAATTGTTGTCTTTCTAATTTATGTCTCCTCACCTTTACCCCACGTTGCCCTAGACAAATTCTCGGTCCATCCTCAGTACCTACATTCCCACTAAGAGAAGGCAGTCCTATCAGTGTTTGGCATTATAGATCCAATCTTCTTCCCCATGAAAAATGATGTTGAGGGAACCAGTAGTTAGCGTAATGGCTATGTCGCTGGACTCCCACGTAGTCGACCGCGGTTCACGTCCCAGACCCGGTGGCTTAAACTCACGCTGGGCGCTTGTGCGTGCGTGCCCAAGATCCCGAGAGGAGAATGGAGGAGAAGGGATTGCCGTGTGACCATCCCCCCTGGGGGGTGATTTCTCGCTTTCTGTCTCTATGTTTCTCTCTGTCTGTCTGGAGAGTGCACGCGCCCTATAGAGAAAAGCCTTCCCCCCCCCCCAAAAAAAGAAAAATGATGTTGAAGGGTAGGGCTCTGGGATATAGCAGAACATGGCTGACTGTGGTTCGAGTCCTGGCCTCCCTAGCTTGAAACTCATGCTGGGCACATGTGTGTGCATGTTCAAAATCTCAAGAGGAGAATGGGAAAGAAGGGATTATAGTGAAGTCATCTCCCCCTGAGGGGTTATTTCTCACTTTCCTTCTCTCTCATACCTTCTGGTGAGTGCACAGTCCCTATGGCAAAAACCTCAAAAAAAATAAATAAATAAAAAAGATGACAGAGACTTGGTCTCCTTTTTCTCCTTTTCACTTGCTAGATGGTAGAAAGGCTAAGGATCTAATAACCCACAAACACTAATAGCTTCAAATGATAAATGACCAGTGTTTAGTTAATATCCCCTGTCCATGTGTATTTCAGGAAGCTGTTCCAGAGGGACCCAGAAATCAGGCTGACCAAGCCTCCATCTTCCCACCTGCTCTTACATGCCTTTCCGGCAAGGCAGTAACGTGGAATGTGGAGAACTACATGTTGGTTTCTGCAGGGAAAGGATATTGTTTACTCCTCATTTCACTAACTCGAACAAGTCGCAATGTTCACCTCACTTGAGGAGACAGAAAGCTCATTCCTCCCGGACAGACCAGAATAGGAGATCCACAGTGAGGGGAATGGCACTAATTAGGAGGGCCGTAGCCCTCCCATCCTCTCATTACCCTCAGCTTGGCAGGAAAACTGACATTCCTCCATTACCAATTTGCTTTTCCTCCAGGCGTTTATAATTTCCACTCTAAAGATACTGATAAAATTTTCATTTGAAAATCGTCTGTGAAAATTCAGCATAGTCCCCAGAGGCAAAATTCGAATCGTGCTTTTCCTCAAATTTATCAGTGGTTCTCAGTGTGTCCTGATTTGGTGGGGTGGGAATGCTGCGTGCTTAGTTTTGATTAAAAAAAAAAAAAAATTCTGCCCCTCTTCGATGAGGGAGGGAAGATACGCAAGGAAGGAATGAGAGTCTGGCCCCAGAAGGCTTCTCAGGTTCTGTTCAAGCGACCAATTGCAGTGGAGGATTTCTCTGACCACCCTCCCCCTTGTTTGAAGCCATTTCTGACTCTCCTGAGCCCCCACTTCAGCTGTACGTCCCCCTCCACCACATTTGTTTTGTTGACTCATTGCATTACCAACATTTGTAGAAATGCCCATTTTTGTATTAGGCTATAAACTCTCTGATCTAGAAACTCAATTTGATGATCAAGAATTGTGCCTACTGCACAGGTAGACTTTATTGTTTTTGAATGGCTCAAGGAATGAGAATGGCTCTCAATATTTTCCCTGAGGGTGTTGTCTATAATAGATGCTCAGTGTCTTCTGAGTGAAAGAAAAATGAATGGATGGATGGATGGACAAATTAAAAGATGAAAGGGCTGGATAAGTACAGAGGCTAGTTAGCAATTCACAGGGAGAATGGGCGAGTTTGTTCTCCTCCCCAGATAGTTCTGCTAATTCTGAGGAGCTAACTCAAAAACACAGGCTCCTACAAGAGAGGGGACCAAATGGGTGGTGGTGGTGTGTGTAGGGGAGTGACTCAGGGTCACCTCTCCCTACTCTGCAAACCAAGGCCTGCACCCTGCTACTGCCAGCAGTGTTACTTGCACACGTACATGACTGTACTTTGGTGACGGTTTAGGTCTTTGGCTCTAGCCTCTGGCCTTACTGGGTCAGTAGTGCAGGGTGTTGCTGTTTTCATTTGGGCTTTTGTGGCCTAGGCTCAGCAGTGTGGGTGCTTCAGAACTTCTTGTCTGTGGGACTGTCTTGGAGCAAATGTTTCCCAAGCTGAGGCATGAGCTCTCTGAGGCTTCTGAAGACTGGAAGGTGTCAGTGGGCCAAGAAAGCAAAGCTAGAGGGCACTGCCTCAGAGCAAGTGACCTACCCTGTCCCTTCTCCATTGGGAAGAACCTCAGGCATCATTTTCTCTTTCAAGGGAGATGGGAATAGTACAAATGTGGAATCTCATGCCTCACAGACCTCTTCTGAGTGGAATCTTAAAGAAGGGAGCAGAGAGGCAGGAAAGGTGGAAGGGCAGGAATGTGGCGTGTGTGTATAGACCACACTGAAGGGGAGGGCACACATCTCCTTTTCTTTTAAAATAAAAAGACAGAGACTTCGCCTTCTTCTGATATTTCCTTCCCATTTTTCTTTCAGCTCAAGGAAAGATGCGGAGCTGAGAAACAGCCCCATGGCTGAGCTTTCACCTGGAAAAGAAGAAACTCATTGCCTTGGCCTTCCTTTGCCCTTCATTTTATGGGAAAGAGAAACATGTGTTTGCAAAAGGAAGCCCAGGGTTTGAGACCACGCCTACTCCCGAGGGCAGGAAGTAGTGGCTCCAACCACTTGCCCTTGACTGTTCACTGTGCCTGGAGAAGTCCCAGGCCAGTGGGATGCCGTTTGTGAATGCTGGTCTCTGGCAGCCCCAGTGAGTCATCATTTGCCAAAGAAGCTGCCAGAAACTCTAAAAAAAGGGCCCAGCTCCACTCCTTCAGCCTCCCATGAAATGAAGCGCTGTGGCCAGGTGGGTACCAAAAGGATAAATGTGCTGTGTTAACATGAATACTAATGACAAACACACTGCAGTAGTATGCACGTCATAGATACATAGAATATTCTCTATATAGTCTAAACATACATATAAAATAAGTTATACTTCTTTTCCATCACAGTAGGAGCATAGCATACAAAGTGACTGGTACAGTGGCCATGAAGCAAGGCAGGGGAGAGTATAGGGCACTGAGTTTGGTGGGGATTAGCCAAGGAGACTGCAGAGTCCCTGGGGACCCTACAGGGAACAAGACCCCAGACTTCTAGAGTTAGGATGAGGTTCCACCTGATAAAAGAACCGGTAGCTGCATTTGAGCTGGATGATTCAGGCTATTGGGTGGGTGGCTGAGCAAGGACAGGCACGAACAGCATCCAGCAGGCCAGCCCACTCTCCTGCTGGTGCTGTTGACTTCTGCGATGTTAGAACATGGGGTGCATAGCCAGAAGGCACAGTTTGCTTCTGTGATGTGACAGATGGCCAGACTGATGGCCTACCAAATGCTGGCCAGACCACCTTCTTTGGTAGCCTGCTCTGGGAGGCTGTGAGAGGGCTGCATGCTTGGTTTGTCCTCTAGGACTTGTCATCAGGTAGCAATGCTGGGATCCTACACATATCACAGCACAGGGCAGGGTCTAAGGCCCTGACTTTGAATCTTCCCTCATGTGTGACCTCTATGACTTTGGGAGGGTCCTAAAGTCCTCGGGATCTGACTTCTCATTTGCACAATGGAGGACTGAAGCATCCTCCCTTGGGGGCTATTGAGACCACATGGGATAAAATATCTATCAAATGCCTAACATAGATCCTGTACCTGGGAAGGCTAAAAGAATGTGAGTCAAGTATGAACACCCAGCCATCACAGGCCAGGTGGCAAGAACAGAAATCTCTCAAAATCTATGTACTAAGACCTTAGAAGACTAAGGACAACTTCCTTGCTCTTCCCTCCCAATTTCTTCTCTTTTTCCCCTCTAGGATTCTTTGAAATAAAGTACAGTAGAGTTTAAAGTCACATTTGCTGAGGAAGACAGAACCTTAAATTAGGAAAGAACAGCTCATGGGGCAATGTCTCCTCAAGTGTGGGCCACAGTGTCCCAAAGAATGCTTTCTTTCTTGCCTCCTCTCCCTGCAGCTGCCCCCTTCCTCATATCTCCTAGCCCCTGAGTAGATTCCTTACTAGGAAGACAAAGAGAGGGTGGGCACAGGAAAAGAAAACATGAATTGCCTATTAAATGAAAGGCCTTTTCCATCTGCTCAGAGCCTGGGTGGAGGTGCTGGGGAATATGGGGATGGGCAGGCCATCTTGGGGGGGGGGGTGAGGTGAGTAAATTGCCTCAGCTCTTTGGGCTGTGGGAGTTGGGAGGGAAAAAGGTATAGAAACATAGACTTAAATCTGGGACCTGAGAGTGCCCTTATGCTTCTACCAATCTCGAGAATTGGAGATGTAACCAAACAAGGACCAGCCTGCAAATGTGGGGATCACTGTTCCCCTCATCTACAATGCAATTCTCAAGATCTGTGTGTGTGTGTGCGCATGTGTGTGCATGTGTGTGGTCACTGCTTCCACCGCCTCCTCTGACACCGGCCTGTCTGGGCCACTCCCCAGCCCCATCACTCGGCCATTTTCCTCTTGGATGGGGGCAGTAGGTGGGCAGGCAGCTCACTGGGCAGCTCGTGACCCTCCAGCTTGACCTTGATGAGGTGGTTGGCCAGCGCGAACTCCTCGTCATCCAGCATGCCATCCTTGTCGATGTCAGCCAGCTTCCAGATCTTGCCCAGCACACTGTTGGGCAGCTTGGAGCGCACCATCTCCTTCTTGGCATTAGCACCTGTGATCTTGCCATCCACAGGTGACAGGGTGTAGAAGATCTCATCGTACATGGGCTTGTCCCTGGCCACTACCCACTCAGCATCATCAATGCCTTCCCCGGCCCCTTCCCCATAGCCGTGCCCGAAGGGGCCGTGCAGGGTGCCTTCAAACGCCCCACCCTTCACCATCTGGACGGGTCTCTGTGTCTCTTCCTGGCGCACCAGCACCATGAGCTGGGCAATGTCATGGGCCAGCATGTCGTCCACCACCTCTAGCAGTTTGCTCTTCAGTGGCTGGAATTTGCTGAAGTCCTGGGCCTGCAGCTGGTCCTGGGAAGAGAGAGAAAAAAATGGTAAACATGGAATGCAATGGGAGGAGACCCATCCATTTGTTGAGAAGTGCCTCCTATTAATGCTGGAATATTCCAGTCTGGATCCTTTCCCTAATGTAGCTAGAGGCTGAGTTGATCTGTATCGTAAAGCAATTAAAGATATGAGAGAGGAGGAACAAAAAGGCCACAGGGCTGATAGAGTTTTTCAAGAGGGAGTGGAAGAGTTGCAGGGACTGGGAAAAAAGGGAATTTTAACAAATATTGGTCTGATCTATTTATTTCAATCACCTTTGAGGTTAGTTCAGAGATTTGTTAACTAAAATTAGGTAGGGTGCCTCTGCATAATGCTAAGTCATATGGGAAGGCCCAGGGTTTGGTTCTGGGTTGACCCAAACATGCCAGGTGTGCCTACATTCCTTGCTGGCTGGAAAGCCGGGGGAGGGGGGGAATTGTGGTGTGGGAAGACTCTGCTGGGGTCCCTGTTTCTAGTTCATGAAAGAAGGAAATAACTTAAAAAAAAATTGTAGGAGGCTATTGTTTTAGCTAAGCTCTTATACCAGGCTCCAACAAACCAGACCAAAATGGTCTTAACATGCCACATCATCAAATGAAAACTTTAAGGAAGCAGAATAGATCCCCAAACGGACCAGTTTTTCCTGAAAAGGCAGATTGCAATCTACCTGAGTCAGCATAATCAGGGAGTCCCCTCTGCCTTAAACCTAATAAGGAAAGTAACTTTGAAGTGCCCAGTTGCTTTTTGTACTTTGTTTTTGCTTTCTTCAGCCCTTCCCTGGTAATAAAACCAACCTCTCTCCTCAGCTACTTGGCATATTCACCTGATTTTACCCAAATTTGTGCTCTCTACATTGTAATTCCACCAAGACCCCAAATAGAGCTTGTGGTTCTTTACAGTATTTGAAATTCATTGACAGAGTAGCCCATTACATTGCTCTTTCGGTTAGTTTTGGCTATTGGTTATGGAACAGTGTGTCTTAGATACTATACTCCTCTGAGGCTGAATCATATGGCTCCCTTTTCAATAAGGATCATACTTAGAAAACACTAAAAAGACTTTCAGTGTGTGGCATAGTGGTTAAGGCACTGGACTGCCATATGGTCAACTATGGTTCAAATCCCGAACCTGGTGGTTTGAGAATCACACCAGGTGCATGTGCGTACACGCCCAAAATTCCAGGAGGAGAAGGGACTGTGGTGTGGCCATACCCGCTGGGGAGTGATTTCTCATTTTCTCTCTTACTGTCTCTCTCTGGCGAGCCCACATACCCTATAGCCTTTAAAGAAAAAAAAAAAAAAAAAAAAGGCTTTCACAGCATTACCTCATTTACTCCTCCAGTGCCCTTCTGAGGCAGGGAAATTACATTCTCTCCCTATTTAGTGAAGAAAGAACTGAGGCACAGGCAACTAAAAAGAAATTATGATAGAAACTTAAAGTCATCACCCAACCCACAAGGATATTTCAAAAAGTTTATGGAAAAATGTGGGCCAGCCCATGGCATGGTGGTTAAAGCAGCTGGATTTCATGTGACCAACTGTGGAGTTCAAATGCCAACCCTGGCAGCCTGAAAAACATGTCAGGCCCCTGTGCATATGTGCCCAAAATCTCAAGAAGAGAACAGAGGAGAAGGGATTGCAGCGTGGTCATCCCTCGGGGAATGTGCTTTCTCATTTTCCCTCTCTGTCTCTCTCTGGTGAGCACATGGGTCCTACAGCAAATTAAAAAAAAAAAAAAAAAGAAAGGAAAAGTTTATGGAAAAATGAAGTTAAGATCTGTATTTGTTTTGTTGTAAACAACTTTGGAAATCATGCATAGTTTTAATAATACATATTTTCCATGAGATTTTTTGAAAGGTGGTTCTTGCTCAGGATGCTCAGCGGAACTACTTGAGAGTCTTTTCAAAGTACTGGCTTCTCCTCAGACTGCTTTGACTAATAGGCATAGGCAGGCATGTGGATTTTGTTAAAAGTTCCCCTCCTTGCCTCCCACAGGCACCCACACTATACTGTAAGAGAAATGCTCCACTCTGCATGTCTTTGTAATTTTGAAATGTCTGATGTCCAGAGTGCCCAACTTCTTGACCTCTAGAGTGTGACAGGTGAGAGCTTTCTGCCCCTGTCCTCGCTTTGGCCATAGCAATCTCAGGACTCTGGGAAGAGGCTGGGGCACAGGGACAAGCATGTCAAGTTCCCCACAGAAAAATTCAGAAAACGCCCACAGCTACATTTCAAGAGCAAGTGTTAGCCTGGACACTTTGTACTTCCCTTCTAGGGTGGGGCTGCACCAGGGAGGTGGGAGGGGGCTGCCGGTGTCTGGAGGGTAAAGCAGACAAGGGCATTCCTCCTGCTCTTGGGGAGTAACCTTTCAGGGTCCCTCTGCCTGATTTCTCTCAAAGCAGATTTACCTCTAGGTATGCCTGGTGGGCTCCCATGTAGGGAGTTCCCCTATATCCTGGAGATATGACCCATCACCCACACATCCACCCCCACAGGACAGCCATTTGCTGACTCTGCATCCCTAACACTAGAACAGTGTAGAGGACTGGAAAATACACGAGAAGATGAGAACCATTTATGTTGCAAAATAAATCAAAACATTTATGGAAAAATGAAATTAAGGTCTGCTTTTCCTTAAAAATAGGGCTGCATGATCCCTCTCAAATGTCATCTCCCCAAATGTTCACATGCAGATCATTAAATTCTTAACAGAAGGAGGAATGAAGAGCTGAAGTGTTCCAAGCCACAGTTGATTAAGAAACTCAAATTACGTCTAGGCCATTCTGCAATCAGTGACCGGCTCATGGTGCCTGGTTGAGGGGTGAATGGATAGATGGACAGACGCATACTGGGAATTTTTTTCTTTTAGTTTTACCAGATGGGAAACTGAAAATTCCTATTCAGGACCAAAGTGATGATCTAAAAACTCCAGTCTTAAACTGAGAAACTAGATCCCAACATAGAGATCAAAACAAGAATAACAACCGTTATTTACTAATATTTTGGTAGCTGTTGTTTGGTTTTACAATTTTTTCATTAAAATATCCTTCTATTTTTAAATAATCATAGAATCATAAGATTTGAATCATAAGATTCTAATCATAATATTCTAATCATAAGGTTCTATAATTAGAATAGAATTTGAATTCTATTAGAATATAATCCAAGATTCTATAATCTTTATAGAATCGCAGGACTTTATAATTAGAATAGAATTAGGTCCTTTGTGCTCACTGGTGCCAGCTTCTCCAGGTGACCTCTCACCTGATGATTGCTCCTGTGGATCTAGGGCTTAGTTGGTGCTTGGTTCTTTCCTAAAGGACTTGTAAATAGTATTATCTCACTGACACAGCACTGTATAAGGGGTGATTTTGTAGCCTAAGTTTGCAGAGGGGGAGATGAAAGCTCAGAGAGGATCCTGACAGTGTGGTATGCAGGACCTTAGGGTTTGTTCCTGGCTTTTCTATTGTGCTTGCAGCCTACATGAATGCCTGTGCTGGGTCGGAAACTGAAGATGTCGGCCCCATTAATATCATTTAACCCGTGCCCATTAGGTCACTGGGCTTCATGCTTCCTCCCAGGTCCAGATATGAAACTGGTTGGGCCAGTGACAGTCCAGTAGGACAGGACCACCTTCCTGCCTTCTGATTCTGGGTTGAGTTTCTCCTGTAAATTCCAAGGTGGCCTCCTCCATAGTCAGGCTGCTAAGTCATCTTGCATGACATTGTCCCTTGTCCTAGACTCTCTGAGCCTGGTTACCTGCATCCTCTTCAGGTTGGGGAAGTCTCCAGGTGAGATCTGGTGCTCCCGCTCAATCCGGCCATAAATCTCAGCCAGGTTGTTCACCAGTTCCTTCTTCTTGTTGTCCTTGCCAAACACTGAGGGCATCTCCTTCTTCAGGGAGCTGATGATGTAGGCATGGACCTGACAGATGGGGCAGAGAGAAACCTTCACATTGAGACCCTTGACTATACCTTCCTTTTAGGATTGCTCTCACCCTCTCTCTTCCCCAAAATCCATTCCTCCTCCTCCTCTTGCTCCTACTTCTAAAATAATTTCCATGTCCACCCTCTTGCTTGCAGGTTGTTTGCTGTGCTGGGCTATTTTTCCATCGGATCATTTGATGCCTTTTTGCACAGAAAAAGAAAAATGCATCATGACTTTCCTGATGACTTAATACATCACATGGGCAAGGTGAGATTGTGGGGAAGCTAAGGTCAAGGCTGTAATGGGAATGGTAGTGTTGGTGGTGCTGTTGCTGGGGACAGTGGCACCTGCTGATGTTTGCTGGGCATGTCTTAAGGTGCCAGCCACTGCAATGAGGGCTTTGACATTCTTTATTTCAATTTACCCTCCCACAACCCATTCATTTCACAGATGTGGAAAGAGGCACAGAGAGCCTAAAGTCTTTGCTGGGGTTGGGACCTTATCGGCAGTAGATAGGGAAGTCAGGCTCTGATCTGGCCAACTGACCCCAGAGCCTATAACTCACCATAACCACCATAATATTCTGCTCCTGGGCACCAGAGTTGGCATGGCTGACACACACAAGGCAGTGGCTATAGCACACACTCACCTGGGCAGGTAAGAGCCCAATTGTTGAAGGTAACAACCCTTAGCTCTTGCAGCTGATCTCCAAAATCCAACCCAACTCACTCTGCCAATATCCCTGGGGGCAGCCTCACCTTAGCCAGCCTGGCTCTCTTGATGAGGTCATTGAGCTTGCGCAGGGCAGCATTTCGGGGCAGACTCTGGATGTCCCTGAACAGGTCCTGCTCCTCAGCCTCGAAGAGCTTCCGGTTGTCTGGGATGAGGAGAGGGTGGGACCAGAAGGAGCCGATGTAGACCCGGATCACTTCTGGCGTGTTCACAATCTTGCCCAGGGACCACATGAGGGCCCCGTACACCCGCATCAGCTGCTGTGTCTCGATCTGGTCAGCCTTGTTCAGTACCACCCGCATCTTGTCCTCGTGGTTCTTGAGGGCCTTGATAACTTCTGAGAACTCGTCAGAGATGTCCAGCTTATGGGCGTCGAAGAGCAGGATGATGCGGTCCACCCGCTCGGCAAACCACTCAAGGACGGCCGCAAAGTCATACCCTGCCATCAGAGGGACAGTTAGGGTTGGGGTTGGGCCTCTGGGGCCTAGGATAGTGGTTAGGTATGAGGCAATCAGGTCACGCATATTAAAAATAACATGGTCTGTGGAGTCGAATCTGTGTTCAAATTCCAACTCCTCCACATTTTAACTGTTTGACCTTGAGCAAATTATTCAATGTCTTTTAGTGTGTGTGTATATATGTGTGTGTGTGTTTTCTACAAAGTGAGCATAATGGTACCTAATTAATAGAATTATGAAGATAAAAATACACAGAGCCCAGGACTTAATAGATGCCCAGTAAATGCTAGCTATTATTAACATCGTTACTTCCCTATCTTTGTTTATTGTATTTAGCAGCCAGGGGTCCTGCTAGAAAAGAAACTCTGGACATCTAATTTAAATAAAGATTCAGAAATTCTCTATGAGACCCCCCAAAATGACCGTAAAATGCGAGATATTGATAATGGGGCAGACCATGTGCCTCATTGGTCTGGAGGAAATTTTGAGGCTCTTGTACAAACACACTACTTGTTCTCATTCATCTCATGAACTCATGTTCTTCCTTACTCACTCGGCCCAGACTTCCCGATTGTTACAACCACAAGGGGTTTCTTTCTTAGCAAGGCTGCCACACCTTGGTTATCTAGTGCTGAACTTCAGGTCAAGCTGGTTCTATGGGCATCAGAGCACTTGTTCTGCTCAACCCCAAGTAGCTGTGGATCCTGGAGGAGGTAGTGGGAGAGTCTGTGCCCACAGTCTGTATATTCACTGTCATTAAAACTGAAGAGGTCTTACCTCTTGAGCCTCAGTTTCCTTTTCCATAAAATAGGGACTTGCCAAATGGCATACAGCCCATGAGCCGCAGCACTGGGATGAGAACAGAGGTGTCAAACTTTCCCAATTCGAATCTGAGCGGGTTCTCAGGCCCTTCTTCTGTCACTGTTCCATGCCACACCTCTGGAACTGAGGTAGGAGCTCTTGCTTGGGCTCTGATGTGATCAGTAGTTTGGCTTTCCATACCATACGGGTTACAAGGGGATACACCCTGGGGACCCAGAGCTCTTTGCCACCATTGAATGGGAAACTAAGCCATTAGGTAAAACCCAGCAGTTCCTTTGCAGCCTCACAGAAGGGGCTAGAGACCAGGCAGGGACATTAGGCAACTGCCTGTGTCTGGGTCAGACTTGAGAAGCTCTGGTTGTATTACAAGGATCCTCAGCTAGAGCCTGCAACAGAATCCCCTGCATGGATTGTTAAAACCCAGATGGCTGGACCCCACCCCAAAGTTTTTGATTCAGTAGGGTCCAGGTAGGGCATTCCTCTTCTTCCTTCCTTTCTCTCTCTCTCTCTCTCTCTCTCTCTCTCTCTCTCTCTCTCTCTCTCTCTTTTGAAGTGTATTTATTAATTGAGAGAGCAAGAGGAAGAGAGAGGGACAGCATCCACTACAGGGTCGTGATGCCACAACCCTCCACCCGCAGCCACCCCAGATGATGGGCACCCGCAGGCCCAGGGTACTCAGTGAGGTCTCTGGATGTGAACTGGCAACCTTCTCATGTCAGTCTGCCTTGCAGAGCATTGCTACCACTGTGCCACCATCTAGCCCTCTGATGGTGGGCTCCCAGGAGATACTGATTTTGCTGGTCCCAGAACCACACTTTGAGGACCACCGATTGGTCCATAATACTAGCTAACACTTCTGTAGCTTTTACGAGGTGCCCTGTACTCTTCTAAGTACTTTATAGCCAGGACCTCATTTAACTTCACAATGACCCTCTGAGGTATAGTCTAATAGTAGCCCCACTTTACAAATGAGTAAACAGAAATACAAAGAGGTAAAGCAACCCATCGAGGTCACCCAGTTGGTAGGTGGTGGGGATGGGATTCAAATCCAGGAAGGGGACTCCAGGGACAGTATTACAAGGGATATCCCCAAAAAGTTCATAGCAAAATGGAATTAAAGTACAAGTTTAATTTGCTGCCAGAAAAAAAAATTCATGTATAAATTTTTGTAATATGTGTTTTCCACGGACATTTTGAAGACCCTGCATATTAACCACTCCACTGAGCTAGTGATCAAAAGCTGTCATTTCAGACTAAGCTACAGGCTCAGGTGGAGCAGAGGCTGAGGGTAGGTGGCCCAGGGGAGCTAAGTTTAGAAAGCATTTTCCCTGGTGGCATCTTTTGAACACCCAAGATGTATATCACAGGAGTAGGGTAATGAGCTTAGCAGGGTTAGGAAAACTTGGTGCCCTAAAGCCTCCTGCAGGACCCCTTTCATGCTTTCCTGGTAGCCACCAAGGGAAGTCTAACCCACAAAAGTTAGAAGCCCTACTCTATCTGAAACCTGCCCACTTCAGCCAATGAAGTGATTCCAGGAATCACTTCCCATATGATTCTCTCCAAATCTGTCAATTAAAAAGCATTTCAATCAACACAGGAGTTCTCTCACCATGCTCCTGTGGGGTAGGCCTAGGAGGCTAGAAGCAGCTTGGAGACTGAGGGCTCAACTCCCTGATTTACAAATGGGGAAACTGAGACTAAGAGAGGGGTAGAACTGGCCCAGTGTTATCCAAGTACCACCCCAGGAAGGTCGCTGCTTGGTGAGAACCATGCGAAGTGGAAGCTGGGTATGAACCAGATTTAGGCTTCTCATTTCAGGAGAGGTACCCTCTCAGCCAAAGGCCAGGCGCAGGAAGGTGCTGCAGAGTTCGGCTCTGCCTGGTAATGAGGCAAGGCATCATCAGTCCCACCTCAGAGAAGTCTGCAGGAGCTCTGTGAGGTCCACATCTCAGACACAGCCACCCTGCCTGTAGCACGCGGCCATGGGGCATGGTCCCTGGGTCTCCAGTTCAGCGCTGTCTCTGTTGGCAGATGTTCACATTGGTACCTAGCTCTCCTCACCACCCCTTTGAGGTCCGCAGCGTGAGGCATTTCATCATTGCCAGAGGAGGCAGCTGCGGTGGAGAGTAACTGGTTACACGGCCTGTGAGTGGGGGGCAGGCTGGACCTGGCACAGGGCTCTGGGTTCAGTGCAGTGGCACCGTGCGGCAGCCCTTCCAGGACTGGCTGCCTACCATCCTCCCTCCCTTGCAGAGCCCGAGCATTCCCACTTCAGGTGGGCCTGTATCCTCCCCTCTCTAGGGAGGGCTCCAGCCTATTTTTAACCTTCCTTTCTGCACAGCCTGAGGCAAGGCAGCTCTTACCTCCTAAAGGCAGTTCTTCAGAGCAATGGGCAGAAAGGGGCCAGAGGGCTCAGAAATCAGGGCAACCTGACCTCCTGCCCCATCCCCACCCCTGAAAACAGGCCAGAGCTTCATGTTCTGCTGCTGGCACCAGCAAGCTCAGCCCACCAGGGCAGGTGGGAAGGGCAGTCAGGCTCAGCAGTCTCAGGAACTCTACATAGGATCCTACGTCCAGGGCTGATGAAGATGAACCCTGGCAGTGCCAGCCCTGGGGAGGCGCTGTGGGAAGAGCACACTGCTGCGTCCTCCTATCCATGCAGTGGGTAGCAGCACAGCTGGCCCAAGCACCAGGCTGCCCTTTACTGACAAGGAGATGGAGGTTTACAGAGGGTGAGAATGGGCTCAAGGCCATGGCAGCAGGAGACAGAGCCAGGACCAGAACTTGGGTCCACCAAGTCCAGCACGGTACCCACCCTTCCATGGGCTGCGGTGAAGAAAAGAGGCTCCAGTCCCTGATGACACCAACCATTAAGAGCAGGCTGTGTCTGCATGGGGGGGTGGGGTGGGTCACCACAACCTGATCATCCCAGCTCTGGGTAGGGTGGGAGAGGGCACAGCTTATCTGTGTTGCCAGAACAGCCCCTGTCCCCTGCCCACTCCTGCCTCCCCCACCTCCCACTGGGTCAGGTGCCTCTCGGTGGTCTTGTAGCCGTCGGCCGGTTCCCTGCTCATCCTGCTGAATCATCCCCACCGCACTGGGAGCTGGGCAGGCAGGGCAGGGGCAGCGCCTCATCCTTCTGGACTTGCCTGCCCAGCAGGGCGGCTGGCACGGCAGGTACTCTCCCAGTATTTGCTGAACAGAACTGAAATGGGAGACCCGTTTCTATGTGCTACCCTGGGAGACAGTAGACAAGACTTCTCTGGTTTCTAAGTCGGAACCCACCAGTAACTTGGTCATAGAGTTGTTATGAGGATTCGATCAAATCTGAGGATGCAGGTGATACTCTGATTGTGAACCTGGCTGTTCTTATCGCCCCAATCCTTCATAAATATCTCCCTCTAAGCACCTGTTTCCATGAGATGGGATGGGCTCCAACAGGGTGCCTGAGGGGCACTGGTCTGGGTGAGCTCACCTCTAGCTTCTGCTCGTTCATTAACTTGCTGCGTGTTCTTGGGCAAGCAGCCTCCCCTCTCTGGTCCTTGGTGTCTTTGCTTGTGTTATACCAGGGTGTTGGGCCACATGACCTCCGAGCTTCCTTTGTCAGTTTATAGCTTTCTGCTTGTAAGACTGGAGGGGTGTATGTGTGTGTGTGTGTGTGTGTGGGGGGGGGGGTTGTACAATAAGATGGATGAAGATTAACTACAAGGAAGACTTCACAGGCACAGTGAGGAAAGAAGGCTGGAGGCCTGAGGAGGCCTACGGGAAGTCTGCTCAGGCCTGAGGACAGGTAGATGGCTCCTAGGAACCCTTTTATGATTTTTTAAGCACACAGGCCTCTGAGTTACCCTCTTACTTTTATGAATTCTGCATGTCCTGGCAAGCTGCTATCAAATTACAAACGAATGCCAGGAGTTTTCTCCCTGGTGTGGCTGTGAAGACCATGACTATCAAGCAAGGACTCCTTGGGATTCCTCTGAGGCTCAATCGCCCTGCTCCTGGCTAATTCAGAGCCTATGGGGCCTCTAGGATGGACGTGTAGTTGTTTCTGTGGCCTGGGCTTATGTGTGTATTCAGGAATGGCGGCATCCTCAAAGCACAGACTGGGCCCAGTAAGGAAAAGGGCACAGGGTTACCGTTCCCATTTTTTGTTTGTTTTTCTTTCCTTTTCCCTTTCTTTGTTTTAAATTGCGAGAAGATGTGTGCACTTGCCAGAGACAGAGAGAGAGAGAGGGAGAAAGCACCTCTCAGTGAGGTGTGGTCATGCCGCCGTCCCTTCTCTATGTCTCCATTTTATTAGGATTTCGAACACACATACACATGTGCCCAGGAGTTTTCAAGCCTTTGGGGTTGGGATTCAAACTGCAGTTGACCATATGGGATCTGACTCCTTTAACATTAGGCTATAGGGTCAGCCCCCATTTATTCTCTGTGTGGCCTTTGGCAAGTCTGCACCTCAGTTTCTTTCAGCTGCAAATGGGGATAATAGCAGCTGACTGAGTGAGGGATCCAAGGCAGAGCCATGACCTCAGAGTCCAATAGCGCAAGCGCAGAGGGGCTAGACTCAGCCTGGGAAGAGCGGCATGCCCAGTGACAGCCCCTTCCTCTTCCCAGTCCTGGGGATGACTCTAATATCCGACATAGCAGCTTTTGAGCACCTGCGGCAGCTGAGGGTTCATGAAATATGGGCTGATGGAGTGGGAGGTGGGTGGAGATTTGAGCCCCAGGAGAGCAGAGAAGCTACCCTTCCTAGAATTCCTTGTAGCCAATCTGCTGTCTCTAGGAGATCTGGTTTGCAGTCCTCAGGCACAGAGGCTGGGCTGCCTGCTGGCATCTATGTCTCCCTGCACCCTCAGGCTCCAGAGGACTGGAAAGAAAGCATTTCTAAGTAATGTCAGGGAGGAAAAAGCCAATGCAACAAACATGCAAAGAAGGCAACTCTTCACCGCCCAGCGGCTTCCTTCAGAGACTGAAACGCAGTGCGGGCACTGACTGACAAGGCTGCACATTGCTTTGCACTTTCAGCTGCAGACCTCATTCGATTCTCGTAACTCTCCATATGCCAGGAGGTAAATGGGTGCGTGCCTCTTATGGTGGAGGGAGTGAGGATACGGAGAGGTTAAGGGGTTTGCCTAGGCTCACACAGCCAGGAGGGGGCAACCAAGCCAAGAACCCAGATCCTTGATTCCCAATCTACATTCTCTTCTTTGTGCACAGTTGAGTGCGAGCCTGGAACTGCCAGGCACGCACTTGCAGAGGATACAGGGAAAGCATCTCCCCCAGAGATCTCTATCAAGATTTTAAGACATTTTAGCAGACTAGAAATAACAAGGGATTACTTTCCAGGTATGGGAAGATTTTGGCTGCCAGTGGGGGAATCACCACCATACTAGATGCCTTAGGAAGTGACTGCAGAGTGGCCTGAGCAGACCACCACAGGCCTCAGAGGAGCACAGAGCCATCTGGAAAGCCTTTAGAAGGGCTCAGGAATGGCCCTTCTATGGGTGCTCCCACAGGCATACAGTAGCACATAGTCTGGGGAGCCTCAGAGGCCCTCAAGTGTGGCCCAGTTCCAACGAGGGTGCCAGGTATGGCTAGAGATGTGAGGCTGCCTGGAATAGCCCAGTCCCTTTAGGGTCTGACCCCAAAGACCTCCTCTGCTAAGGAAACCAGAGGAGACGTTAGCTCTCATTTCTAGCCCCTGCATGGGCAGTGATGGTAATGTGCTGAAAGCCACTGGCCTTGCAACTGGGAGACCAGAGTTCCCACTCCGGCTGTGTGCCCTGGGCCAGGTCCACCTGCTCTGGGCCTGTGGAGCTCACCTGTGCAGGAAAGGGCCCACTAGTTGGAGCTTCTAGCTGCATAGTCTCCAACAAGAGCTCAAAGCCCCAGGGGCTGTTTTATAGGGTGGGGCTGGTGGTTCTTTCTCAGTGAGAAGTAGCCAGGAAGTACGACTCCCAGTGTGAGGACACTCAGTCTTCTGGAGCCTCCCACCTCTGCTGCATCCTGGCTTCTTCCCAGTAGTGAGCTCTGACACATCCTGTCGCTTCCAGCAACTGCTTCCCTGCACACCCCAGGGCATCTTCATCCAGACACGAATGCTGGCCAGAGACCTCTAGACTCAGCTTCCCGCATGCCCCTCCCTTTGTCCAAGATACACACCCACTGGGCCCCGGCAGGCACACGCCCTATGCAAGGACCATACTGGTGGGCCCTAGCTGGGGCCTATGTGCTCCTGAGGCCTGGGAACAGTTCGCTTTGCAGGGTAGAGCATCAAATGTGGATCATCAGTGCTTGTGAGCTGACCTGATAGTGTTGTTCCTTTTTCTAGAGAGACACAGACCCATCTAGACTCACCATAGCCCTGGCCTGAGGCTTGGTGAGTGGAATGTGGACTGAATTTCAGGCTGTACCTACCCTTCACTTAAGCTCCCTCTCGGCATGGTCAGTAGGACTCTCCAAGGACCCTAACGTAGCCTACCCGGGCTGCCAGAGAAAGGGAAGAAGTGCCAAATCTGCTCTGAGAGCCTCAGAAGCTGTGACAAAGCAAGTTTGGTGCCATGCACAGGTTTGTGTGCATATGCAGGGGCTGTGGGGTGTGTGCCTGTGTGTGTAAGGGTCAAGGAGACGGTTCATGTGTGTAGGTATAAACTAGAACTACAGGTTCTGTGGCTGTTTGTGAGAAAGGATGGCGAGGGGCTCTACACACTGGAATCTTCTTTCTTTGGGGTCTCACTGATAAGCGAGGGTGTCTAATGCCCTCCCCCTGACTTTCCTGGTCTCTTCATGGCACTGTGGTCAGCCCTATCGAGGCTGGCAATGCAGTGTTGGTGCCCAGCCCCCAGCTCTTGCTTTCTCATGGGTTGCTTTTACCAGCAGCTGCATTTATAGTCTAGCCTCAGGAGGGCAGAGAACAAACACGCCTGCAGAGCTGTTCCTGGGGGCATCACTTCTCCTGAGGTGAACAGGACCGAGTGTGGGGTGGGATGAGATAGGCACTACAGGCAAAAACCCTGCACACCCAGTTTGTATAGGGCAGCTACTGAGGTTCAAAGACAAAGGCAGGAGAGAAGGTAGAGGACAGGGAAATAATGAAGTGGGATGGAAGCAGCAGAAGACAGGAGTCCCTGCGGTGGGGCTGTCAGTGCAGCTGCACAGGTTGTGTACTGCACAACTGCAAAAGAAACCATTCACAGACTCTAGGCTGCATGGAGGGCAGCCCTGGCAGGCTGACGAGGGAGGAAGAAGGGAGCTGAGGTCTTGTTTCCATTACAGTCTGTGGCCCTCACAAGAAGGTGTGTGATGCATATCGGCACCTTGTGTTAATTCATTGGGGCTCAGGGAGAAAATGTGAACTGTTGGGACCACACAGATCACAGAACCACACAGTTCTGGACTAATGCCCAGAACTCGGAAACACTAGTGTAGTGCCCCCAGAGGCTGCAGTCCTGGGCCCTCTCGTCCTAATCACTCTGCATGGCCTTGCAGGTGACGCACCATGCTCTGCCCCAACCCCTGGGCAGTTTAGCTTGAGAAGCCCTGGCTCTCCAAGCCCTCCTTGAGGCGACATGGGCTGGCTGCCCGTGGAAAGTGTGAATCCCCTTTAGGTCTAAACTCAGGATAAGTCCCAGCTGAACCACTTGGGGTGGGTGGGGCTAGTTAGGAAGGAAGGGTTGTTTAGGGAAACAGAAGCAAGACAGAGAACCACCCAAGCTGCCCTCCACAGACGCTGTTCCTGAGCCAGGTACTGACAACAGATAGGTAAGCTAGAAAGAGGAGAAGAGAGGGGACGCCTCTTTCTTCCCAGGCCGTGGGTTCTAAAGCTTCAGACCAGCTCCACTGCACAGCCCAGAGTTCGTGGGCTGGGGAAACCCAGGCTTCATAGAGGACACTAGGGCTGCCAATGACAGCACATCCCCTGACTCAGCTGCTTCCTCCTTGTCTCCCTCTCAGGGTCATGTCCCAAGTGAAATGGGAGGTAGAGTGGGGCTCTCCTGCTCAGGAGTCCCACCCCCTCCACTTCTCCAGGGTGATTCCCCCCTTGAACCTGGCCCTTGGGCTGGCTGCTGTTGTGGTGCTTTCTGCCTGTCTGTCCTCTCCACCTGGCCAAGGCTGGCTTTGCTGCTCTTGCATAGCCACTATGCACCCCCGAATAACAGAGCCTGGTCCTGCTACCCCGCCGCTTCAGAGGAGAAGCCCAGGTGGCAGGCAGGAGCACTGGAAGCCTGCACTTGGGCCAAGGGCCTGCTCCCCTCCACTCCATCTGTGTGCAGCTAGGGGAATGCCCGCTTGTCACTCTGTGACTCCTCTCAGGGGCCTGGTGAGGAGCAGGCACTGGCTTGGACAGCCCATGTTACTGTGGAAACAGGTTTCTGGGCTCCCACTATAGTGGCATAGACATGGGCAGGATAGCCCTATGCCCACCCCAGCCGGAGCCACAGAAAACAGAGAGGGCTGAGGCACATGTCACAGGGGAAGCAGGCAGTCACCTCAGGTCAATACTGGAGAGAGTTCAGCGCTTCCCAGAGAACTCTTGCCAGCCCAAAGCCTCCCCTTCCCAGAGGCTGACTTCCTGGTGCTGATTTGGCTCCAATCCCAGCTCCGATATTGGGGTGGGTGTGACTTCATCTGATTTTCTTGCCAGAAGTAGCACACATGGCACAGGAAGGGTAGGGGGCTAGCCGGACACACAGCAGGAGAGGTGGCAGGAGAGGTGGGGCTGGGAGCCCAGAGTGGCTATTTTTATCTTTTTATAGCATCAGTCTGGCATTTCAGAGCTGGAACAAAACCAATGGGAATGACTACAATGACGATGATCTACAGATCTTAGGTTTATTGGACGTTTGCTGTGTGCTAGGCAGAAGGCATTTTCACTTACATTATCCCCTGCTCAAACCACCCTAAAAGATAGATGGTAATGTTCACCCCTTCCCCATTTTACAGATGAAATATCTGAAATAAAGATAAAGAATACTGCCAGGGGTCATTCTGCTCAGAGGTGGCAGTGGCAGGCTGGCTCCAGAATTGTCACCTTTCCACCATGCTGGGCAACCTCCCTTAAGGAGCAGTTACCCCATAGTGGTCTGAAGAGAACAGTCTCAGAGTGCTTTCACGGGCCTGAGGCACTCACTGAGGTGAGCTGAGGTTCTCCATAAGCATTTAGCTTCCTGCAGAGCTACAAGCTACCCAGGGAGCAGTGATGGCAGGAACCCAAGAAGCAAGCCAGGCTCTGAGCCACGGAAGGTGCCTCATGGAGAATGAATAAGCTGGTTGAGATTGTAAGGCAGATTGATGTTTCCATTTCCCAGATGAGAAGACGGTGGCCGGCAGTCTCGCGAGTGGGTGTGGATTTGTCTGCTCGCCCCTGTCTAGTAGGCCTGCTGATGTAAAATGCCCCAATAGCACAGGAGGAGTGGCCACTCACAGAGGGACAGCAAGGTCCCGGGTGCGTCTCTTCTGGCATAGAAAAGAGAGAATGCACCTGAACATACCACATGGCCCAGAGCCAACAGCTGCCGGGCACTGCGCTTACCTCGGCTGATCCTCTGCTTCTCCCCGGAGAGGATCCCTGGCGTGTCGATGACGCTGATGCTCTCCAGCACAGGGTTGGGCAGTTGGGCACACACAAACCTGCAGGGGCGGGAGGAAACCCGGCTGAGCTGCTGTCTTTTGGAGGCCCAGGTCTCCTGACTCAGTCCCAGCGCTCAAACACCTGGGCCTCTTTCAGGTGCGTCACAGTGGACCGCTGAAGGCTTCCAGTTCACTGTGGGCTCCTGAGTTCCACGCTGTGGCTGAAATCCCAGCCAGGACCCCAGTTCTCCTGAATGTCTTAGAGTGCCCTGCATCCACCTGTAACCAAAGCCTTGCTCTGAGTCCTCTGCCCCAAGTACCTACTTAGTTTTCAGTCAGCTATCTCCCTTCACTTGGTTTGACACCCTCTTGGAACCTTGGCTTCTTTAGGGAGTCCATGTGAAGCCCTGCCTCTTCTTTGTACCGGGCTCCTAGGAACTGGGGCAGGAGGAACTGTGAGAGTTTGTCTTAAACCATCTGCACACAGAATCAGGGGTGGGGGTCCCCCTTCTGATTCCATCCTCATTGGCAAAATCACTGTGCTTGTTGGTATATGTCTTCGTTTGTAAATGGAGCATCATGCAACAAGGTTACTGAAGCCCTACTTTGTGCAAGAGAGGAGTGCCATGGGGCTGAGGATCACAAGCCTGGCTGGCTTAAAATGTAGACTTTCAGGCACCAGGCCAGACTCAGGGCCCCAGCAGTGGGCTGCAGGAACTTTGAGGAAGCTCCCTGGGTGATCCTGGGGCAGCCACAGTTCCTGCTTGTGAACCCTTTTTGTTAGGGATACCAAGATCTTTAGACCTCGATTCTTGTCCCCAGGGAGCACAGTCTGGTGGAGGAGAGGAGGCATGTACATGGGCAACCACAATAAAAAGTGTAAAGGGACCAGCACCCTGTGGGAAATCAGACGAAGGGTTTAGAAAATCCAATGCAGGCAGATGGCTTCAGGGACAGCTTCCAGAAGGAGGAGGCACTGGAGCTGGCCTTGGTGAGTCACATCACCCAGGAATGTTTACTTGGGTATCTAAAGGCCCATCACCATTATTAGGATTGTGGGCAAGCCTTAATGAAGAAGAGCAGGGGAGGGGGAGTTGATGAAAGATATGAAACAGGACTGCTAGAAAGGGGGGTGGCAGCAAAAGTGGAAAGTGACAATTAATTCATACTTTTCAGTTTGGTGGAAATAAAGTTCTATTTCTGGTTTTTTTTGTTTTTTTTTTAAATTGAGCTTCAGTGAAGCTGGTGGCACATGGAAGAGAACTGCCCTGTTTCCTGTTGTCTTTTGTGGACATGCCTGGCATGGCAGACCCCTGCTCAGTGTAACACCCACCATCTCAGCTTTGATTGTTGCTGAAGAGTCACAAAACCTGATAGCATTATCTGTCATGGGGTTCCTGCATTAAGCCACACTCTTTCACTCCTCCCTGCTCATACATATCTATATAGAGATCTAGATATGTCTAGGATCTATAGAAACATTTGCATATATACATATATATTATATATATAGTTATATCAATATCTTTTTCTCCAGTTTTCTCTGTCAGGAATGTCCTTTTTATTTATTTATTTCCATTTATTTTTCTATTAGGGTGTTGGGAAAGTCATGACACATTTTTGCATAGAAAAATATGTCACGACTTTCCTGACAACCCGATGTGTACATTTAATCACTGTACAGTCTTGCAGTGCACAACATGGCTTTTCCCAGCATGACTGTGGTGCGTATTAGTCAAGTCAAGGACATTACCAAATACATTATCTTTAACAGATTGCTTTTCTTTCTTTTTTGAAAACCCTATCAGTTTTAAAAAAACTCTAAAATAACCCTACCAGTATTATTTCTCTTATGATTTAATGCCTGTGTCAAATACCAACTTTTCCACAAAGGCCTAAGCAACTCTATTATTTCTCTTGCCTGCATCCCCTGGACAGGATTCAGTCTGATGTTCTCCCACAGAGTGAGCCCCAGGCAGCTAAGGGCTGAGAAGAGGGTCTATTGAAGTAAAACGTGAATTTGATCCCTCTGCAAGGCACTTGGGAAGGTGACAGGGGAAATGGCCCCCACTAAGATCACGTTTCCTCCTTCCTAAGTCTGCCTCTCCAGGTCAGATGCCAGACAGGTCACTCTGGAAGCACAGGCTCTTGCCTGAGTCAGCTTCATCAGGGTAAATATCTTATTCACTGAAATCACAGGTTTCAGTAGAGATCCCAGCCTCCTAACAGAATCATCTTTTCTTTTCATAGAAACTTCCTATATACTTTCTTTATAAATTAATTTTTATAAAAGAAATACATATGGAAATAAGGTAAATGAATAGTTCAAAGAGGAATAAATTGAAATATAAAGGCCCCCCTCTTCCATTTTTCTTCCCCCCTCAATTTCACTCTCTAAATGTAACCACTATAAACAACTACAAGTAAGCACATTACATACCTTTTTTCTTACTTTCTCAGATTTTTTTCATACAACAGTTGCAGGAAGACATTAAGGTACAGAGGATTTGCAATCTGCATTCAAAGATTTTACAGGGACCAGCAGTTAGTATAATGGCTATGTCGCTGGACTCCCATGTAGTCCACCATGGTTTGAGTCCCGGACCTGGTGGCTTAAACTCACACTGGGCGCGTGTGCATACATGCCCAAGATCCTGAGAGGAGAATGGAGTAGCAGAGATTGCAGTGTGCCCCCCCAACTTGGGGGTGACTTCTCACTTTCTGTCTCTGTCTCTCTCTGTCTTTCTGGCAAGTGCACGCACACTATAGCAAAAACCTCTCCAAAAAAAAAAAAAAAGTAAAGTGTTTACAAATGAAGACATTCAAAGAGGTTAAATGTCTTTATCCAGGATCAACAATCCCCACCCCATCTCACTCACACCTCCTTCTTTCAATACCTTTGACAATGGAGTTAGCAAGAGTTGGCTAGGCTTGATTAATGATGTGAGGACTCTCAGCTCTCAGGAATGCAATATGTGTTTGATGGCAATTACATAAATTCTGCTATCATTATAACTATAGGCATTACATGTAATACAATATGCTATTATCATTATAAGCACAATTATCCTGAAATGGGGTTAACCACTAACCCTACACTCCTCTTGTCCAGTGGTCCCAATTACGTCCTGTATACCCTGGGCTTTTCTCTCCTCTCACCTGAATCCAGCTCTTCATCTCTACCTTCAGACAGGATAGTGCTCCTCAGCTGACTCACAGACATTGTAGACTCAATGTGCCAAAGTCAAATCCATGACCCCCTGCCCTAGATGTGCCTAACTCTATTCACCCCTGCTGACTCATTCTTCTCTAACTCCTTCCAGCCCCCATGGTCCCCATCCACTTCAGCATTTCAGCATCTTGGGTGCATGCCTCACCGTTTTCCTTGGTCCAGACCCCCCTTTTCAGCTCCTGATTCCAGGATACCTGTCCAAGACACCTTGCCACCACTACCACCTTAACCTTATACTCAGTTCTTAGCTTTGTTCCTTGAATAAACCAAGTCAAGCACCCCAGGCCTCCCTACTGGGTAGGTTATCTTTCTAAGATTCGTCAGCATGGTCCGTCCTCTGCATCACTATTTGGGAGCTTACCCTGCCCACTCACAACTCCTCCCTTTATTCACTTATGTGGTTCTTCTTGTATCCCTGACTAGGAGGGTCATTGACCACCATGTCACTTCAAAAAAGAGCAAAGACAAGTTCCTGGTTTAAAAAAAATATATTTCTCAGGGGCCAGGTGGTGGTGCAGCAATAATGCTACTGGACCCACACAGGAAAGGTCCTAGTTTGTATCTATAGACCTCTAAGAACACGATAGACACAGGCAGGTCTATGATCCAGGTTGGCTGAGACTGGGAGTGGATGGCAGTGTAGTGACCCTGTTGAGGGGATCCTGTCTCTCTGTCTTTGTCTTGGTCTCTCTCTTCATTGAAAAAAAAAATATATATATATGTGTATATATATATATATATATATATATATATATATATATATGTGTGTGTGTGTGTGTGTGTATATACATATATATATATATATGTATATATATATATATATTTCAGGATAAAAGTGTGAGTGATGAGCCTCATTCTCTACATCTGAAAAATGGCAACTGCAGATCACTAGAAAATTTGAGCATCTAATAAACAATACGTATTAATAATATTGCCATGACCTAACACTTCTTGTTAGTTACTCTGTGCCAGACACTAAGTGCATTCTGTTCATGATCTCACATATTTCTCCTGAACTCCTTGAAAGAAGATACTTCTTTTATCTGATAGGTGGGAAATTTAGACACAAAGAACTTTGGTAACTTGTTCAAGATTCAAGGTACTGGGAAGAATTTGAACACAGGTCTATCTGAAGCCAAAGTGCATATGCTAGAAAAAGTAATTTGAAAATGATTAAATACAATGCATTTGTAAAATCAGATTTGTAAGTATAATAATTGCAATCAGGGGATCAGCCTCATTCTACTTATACAGAATAATAACGTAAAGGACCAGATTAGCTTGCCAAGCATTCCCTAGAACTTTCTCCACTCAAAGTGCCATGATGATCCGGGAATTTGAAGGCTTAAAATTGTTCCAGGAGAGAGGAGATGGCCTGTGCAAGGTCACAAAGTGAATTTAGTAAGGTCACAAAGTGAGATTAGTAAGAGAGTAAGTGCTCTAACCCAGTGCTTACTCCTTAAGTCCAGGATTCTTTCTACCAAGTAAAAACAAAATCCAGAAACAGAAAAGAACTTTCTTTTGCTTCCTTCTAGATGGATGCAGTTCTTAGCCACAGGACAGGCAAATGCTGGAAACCATGTTCTTTAAAAAGTTTGTGAAAGATGAAATTAAAGGGCTGGCTTCATAGGACAGTGGTAACATACTGCTCCAATGTGCTGGATCCATATTGAAGCTCATGGGTTCAGTTCCCTGGTTGACCTATAAGTGCTGATTGACCATGGCGTGTGCACGTGATCCTGGCCAGCTGGGAAGGCTAGGGTGAGACTGAGGGATCATGGTATGAGACCCTGTTGAGGGTGCTTGTCATTCTCTATGAAAAAAATTTTAAGACAAATCTTAAAAAATAGAATTAAAGTACGAGTTTATTTTGGTACAAAAAATATTAGCAAGCAATGCATGCTTTTTTCATAATATGTACTTTCCATAAACTTTTTTTGGAGAGATTTTTGCTATAGGGTGCATGTGCTCACTAGAGAGACAGAGAGAGACACAGAGACAGAAAGTGAAGAAATATCCCCCGGGAGGGATGGCGACACAGCAATCTTCTTTCTTCCATTCTCCTCTCAGGATTTTGAGCACACATGCCCAACATGAGTTGTAAGCCCCTGGGTCTGGGACTCAAACCATGGTCAACTACGTGGGAGTCCAGTGACATAGCCATTATGCCAACTGCTGGTCCCTCTGTGTACTCTTTGAAGACTCATCTTATATTAAGCATCCTTCTTCACTTTTGTTGTGGGGAAGTGTGGGTTGGGGGAACGTGACTTAAGTCATTATTGTATATACACTCCTGTTCTTGATCAGGAATCAGAATAGTGTTTGTGGCTTCCACATCTCACAGTGGCAATGGACTCAGTTACCTTCCCAGGAAGCCAGGGGGCAATCATGAATCTCTAAGTGTGGAAAAGTGCAGAGCCTCCAAGATCCTGCCCCATCCTTCACGTCTCATACTCCAAGAAGAAGCAAAGCAAACACTCTAAGGTGTTGGCTTCCCCTTTACACTCACCTGTTCAAGAAGGCATTGCCAAAGGCATTGAGTTTCCTGAAGGGTTTCTTAGGATCCACCACCAGAGCATTCCCGGGGATGATCCCCTCCACATCGCCCTGCATCACTGCAATGAAGGAGTCGGTGGTTGGTTCAGGCCCAATCCTCATGCCTGGGAAATCCTGTTCCAGCAGGTACCTGGCAGAAAGAAGCACAGTCAGAATGCAAGGACTGCCTGCTGATCAACACCCCCCTCTACCACATGGAGACAACGTACAAATCATATGAGGGGCAGGTCAGAGCAATGAGATTTCATGGCTCACAGAGAGAAATGACCGCCAGACAATGGATCCAAAGAATTCGGCACAGAAGGTGGAACTTTCAGCTGAATTTAAAATATCCTTGTTGCTCTTCTTGGTCTTTATTCCCCCTACCCTTACCTCTGACCCCGCTCCCTGGATCAATGAAGCAAGGTTTGGTTCAGAAATAAGGCATGGATTGAAACAGATTTCTACATAGAGTATTGCAGACCTCATTACCAACATAACCTGAAGTTCTTGCACACAGACATAGCTAGAATTAGACTGTTTATAGACTCTGCTGGCTTTCTATGGGTTAGTACTTATCTAGTTAGCTGTTTAACATAAAAGTAGCTTGTACAAATACAAACAGCATAAGGGGCAGACTCCCTCCCATTCTGGACTTTTGTTCCCAGTTTTTATGATCTGTACTTTGTTTCTTGTATCCTTCTAGAAATGTCCCATGCACACATGTGCTAGGCATTGTGTTTTCACATTCGCAATCTTATTTTTTAAGCCAGAAGCAGACTAAGCACCACACACTTTTCTCACTCTTTCCTTCTTTCTCTGTCTCTCCCCCTTTTTCTTTCCCTCTGCCTGTCTCTGTCATTATCCATTTATTTAAAATTTTGAAAGAAGAGACTATATTCAAAATGCTTTAGACAGTACCTGGCACAAAATAGATATTTAATACATTCATTCTTTCCCTTTTGTCCTTTGGTAGTACGTAATTTTCTTACAAATGAAATAGTAAATGGTGAGATTCCTAGATAGAGATTATAATTGTGCTTTGTTTTTAAATGTGTCTTTTTTAACCTCTTCTGCCTAGAGAGGTATCAAAGTTACCTTATACCTGTGAATGCTTTCTTACTGCATCCAATGCCACTTCCCAATACCCCTCACCCCCAAAGTATGCACACTTTGTAACCATCAAGAAAATTGCTATGTACAGGCAGGAATTCACATGTCCTGTGAAGAATACGTGTATAATATCAATGTACGCATTTCTTTTCATGCTTAATATGTTGGGGAGATAGCAGCACATAACTTCTTGACTTCCTTTAATGGCAATGAAGAATTCCATTTTATGGTTTATTATAAGTCACTTTTAGTGAAAATTTTAGTGATAATAATTTCCATTGCCTAAATGGAAGAAACATTGTGGTAGGGGCAATTATACATGATCTCAACCAGAGAGGTGAAGAAGAGGAAGATAATTCATTTATTTTATGGGATGGTTTTTAAATATCTTCTTCCTGCCCCTTAATGTGGGCTGGACTCCCTCCCTCACTGTGTGAGCTCAGACAGGCCCCTTTCCCTTTCTGGCCCCACCTTCTCTCCCATTTGCACAGTGGACAGCGGGCCTCTAGGGTACTTTCGTCTAAAAGTCTCTATTCCCCGACCCACTGCATGAGGGATCATCTCTGGATGTTGTGCAGTCTGCAGCCACACCTACTTGGCTCCTGTACCTTGTTGATGAGCACAATAAAGGGCAAGGGGATGATCAGCTGGCTGCTCCCCTTGAACTTCCAGCTGTGGCCTGAGGCTGCTAATGTTTATTTGTTCTTCCCTGGGCTGAGCAATGACGACCAAAGGAGATCCGCCCCTCTCTACAGCCCCCTTTAGAAGCCAAAAGCAAAGGTACCCGCTGAATTGGAATGAGGAAAACAGCCTCTCAGAACACTGGAGCCTTTAGGAGCTCGGGACAGCTTTGAGCCCAAACAGCATGGGGTCAGCCTGCAGCAAGGAGCCCAATTGCCTTGAGTTGGGACTGGCTGGAGGAGAGCCCTAGAGGCATCTCTTAAGACCATGATAGATAGGAGCCAAAGGATGCTACCCAATAAACACAGACCCACAGCGTGAACCCTCACAAGTGCTGAGACACTCCCTCCTGATTAAAACCTTGAGGGCCTATATTCATGCTCAGGAGACATAATCTAGGAACTCTCAGAAGCCAGGTTAAGTGAGAGACTGTTAAGTTGACAAAGGAAATTGGTGAGCTGGTTTGTGGTCCTCAGTGGTGGCTACGCACTGGAGCACCTGGGAAGCTTTAGCTGATGGGCCTGGGCCCCTTCCCCAGAGGTTCTGGCCAGTTTTGCAGGGGTGGCGTCCTGGTGACTGCTACTTGTTAGAAGCCCCTCAGTTCATTCTAATGCACAATCAGGACTGATAACCTGTTCTGGGCCAAGCCTTTTGCTTTACTGATAATAAATGCTGACATCCAATAGCATTTCCACATGCTAGATGTTCTACTGAACACTTTGGCATTAGCTCCTTCAGTCTTCTGAGTAGCCCTATAGGTAAGTACTGAGGAAACTGAGGGCTGACTGAGTTACATGGCTTTCTCAACATTCAACAGTGCATAGTAGACCTGGAACCCAAACCTTTAGCAATCTGACACTGAATCCTTCACTCTTTAGCTGTCTTCTACTCTAAAGAAATCACTGCCTGAGAGAGAGAGATAGTTGATTAAAACTCTGGAGGTGGTCAGGGCAGAGCTGGGGTCAGAGGCCATGGCTCCCCAGAGTGGGCCAGAACTAGTAGTGGCCAAGGAGGCTCCTTGGGTTTCCTCTGTTCTTCATTACCCTCCTATGCCTTTGGGAGACATTCTGAGCTAATTTACTCGGTTCCATGGCTGGTTAAGCCATGTTGCTATGGACCCCTCCCCAAGGAGCCCTGAAGAGCTCTGTGGCTGGAGGGAGCGCTGATTTGCTCAGAGCACAGAGTCTTGCTACCTAGGAGGCCACCCCACCATTCAGGGTCTTAGTTGCCTTGGGAAACCCCTCTTCCTTCCAGGATCCTAGCCCACCCAACAATTTAGGGGTGAAGGCAGAATTTCCTCCATTGGAGGGTTATTTCGAAAGCTGGCACAGGGGATGGGATGAGAAGGAATTGCAGCAGCTGCATGCTTGGATAGCACTTCCGGCTTTCTCAGAGCACTGGCTCCTTCAGAGTCTACTGGGAGAGACAGAGCATCTCAGAAGCTTGGGCTAGCCAACCTGGTTTCTCTAATTGTGAAGGGATCTGGCTGGCAGAGGGTACTTAACCTCAGCAACCCTCGGTACCTTCTTGATTACAGAGGAGGATAATAGCTCAGATTGTTGAGCACCTGCTATGTGCCAGGCATTGTTCTCATTTCCCCTTCATGTCTACCCTGATGAGAGTGCTGCGATCCTCACCATCAAGTATGTCTCATAAGAAAACCCACCACAATAGGATATCCTGGGGGTTATATTAGTGACAGACATTAAGCACTCAACCAGTATTTGGCACCTAGATTACCATTGTATTTTATGGAGGAGAAAACAAGGTTGAAAAATTTGACCAGATTATATGATCAATAAGTAGCAGGGCTGGAGTTGAATCTGGCACTTGAATTTGAGAACCCACGTTCCCAACCACTATATTCACTGTCTCCTTTCCCACCTTAAGGTTTCCCCTTTCCCCCCTGGCCAGGAAATGCAGCCACTTTGGGAGACAGGCCAGTAAGGCTGAATCCCACGTGAAACTACTAGCAAGATGCGTGGGACAAGAAGGCCAAAGAGGGATATGGTTTGGCAAGACACTGGCCAGGGTCAGGCCCTGTGGGAAAGGTGAATCTTCGGGACACACAAACCCAGGATGTGCTAAACTCCCTAGACATTAGCCCTCGGGTTCACAGCTTGATCTTGATGACTGGAATGCGGCATGCAAACGCTGGTATTATCAGATGACTTGAGCAGGCCTGTGGGCTCTAAAAGAACATTTTAGGGGCTTAGAAATAATAGGGCCAGATTTACTGGGATGCAATGTTTCATGAGGATCAGCACCGGAATATAGGAAACTCCATCTGTTCTTGCTTGCCTAGGCTCTTGACCAAGAGAGTGCTTGACCAAAGAGCCCTGAGTAGGGCCCTGAAGAAGGTGTGGCAAGTGTAGACTGGGAATGCAGGGGGCAGTTGAAATAGAGAGGGGTGGAAAGAACTATTCCAAGGCCATGCTGGAATGCCCAGAGTGAACTGAGCCATGCAGCAATGATGCAGGATCTTTCTCACACAGGCAACTCAAATTCTATCCCTGAGTGTGACATGGAGTGCTCAGCAGATGAGCCAGTCGAGTGGGGGTGACAAAGCTAGAGGGCCTTAGGCTGGGCTTGCTGTCCCCAAAACTTGCCGGCCACAGATGGGTCTGGAGAAACACAGAGACTGTTGAGACTGTTCAGGCCATCAGCAAGTCCAGTGGGCACAGTCGGGCCATGCAGAGAACCCAGAGCTGGATCAATTCTCAGGGACATTTGGGTATGGCTTGCAGCAGCGGGTGTCCTGTAACAAAGCGACCACTGTGTCCAGAAAGGAGACTCTACTGTGGAATCTCATGCACTGCTTCTTTATGGGAAGCAATACAGATGGCCTCTGTTGCTGGGTGAAAACATTCCCACAGCAGTGTAAAAAAAGAAAGTTAATTCAAGTCTGGGTGGGAACAGCTGAGATGAGGATGCAAAAGAATGAGGAGAGGCAGGACCGGCTGAGTGACTGCCGCATGGCAGGTGGTGTTCTGGAGCTTCACCTATGTTATTCCACCTAACCAATCCTACAAACGCTCTGTGGGATGGCGTTATTATTTCAGTTTTACATTGAGCAAATTGAGGTATAGGTTGTCCACATTCAGGGCCAAATGGAAACATTTAGAGAGCTTAAGAACTGAAAAGATTGTGGTGCATCCCCTCCCTTGGTATCCAATGCAAAAGGAATAAATGCTAAACCACACACACACACACACACACACACACACAAAAAATAGGTGCAGGGAAATCCAATGCAATTCTGACTATCCCCGTGAGGACAACCTTTCTTTCTATTTTTCTTAAGTAAATGATTTCATAAATTCCCTTCCTCCTTTTTTTAAAATTTTTAATTTTTTAAAAAATTTTATTTTATGTCCTGCTTAGCTGGCAACCTAAACACATGGCCTGCTTTCCTGGTGACCTAAGCATCCAGGGTAAGGCATAGAGCCAAGAATCTTGACCTAATCTGTCTCCGAAGTACCCATCTCTGGAATAGTGGGGCCCAGGCTGCAGGCTTCTGCTGGAACTAAGGTAAGGAGAGAATGGAGGTTGGAGTCCAAACACTTCTGCTGGAGGCTTTATACTGCATTAGGTGTCCCCATTTGTTTGAGGAATATGCCTTTGTGGGTGGCTACTCCATCACCAGAATGACCTGGGACAAGTAGCTGAGTATCTTGATAACCTCAGTTTTCCTGGGATACTACTTAGTTTCTCAGTAACTTAGAAAGCAAATTTTTTAAGATACTAAGCAAGAGTTTTAGGAAAGTGAGAGCTACACCAGACATTTGGCCATATTGGCACAGGCAATAATTAAAGCAAATGAATACCTCAATGTTGCCTAAGTACTCAGCACATTCCTACCTTATCTCCAAATTCAGTTCCAAAGCCTCCTTAACCCATTCATTCCCAGCTCACCTCCAAAGTAGACATTCTCACTCCTCTAAAAATCTCATTGCTCTTATTTATTTATTTTTTTAAAGAGGTTTTTGCTATAGGGCATGTGCGCTTGCCAGAAAGACAGAGAGAGACAGAGAGACAGAAAGCGAGAAATCACCCCGCAGTGGGGATGGCCATGCTGCAATCCCTTCTCCTCCATTCTCCTCTCAGGATCTTGGGCATGCACGCACACGCACCCAGCATGAAAATCTCATTGTTCTTAATTTGCATGTCTTTGAGGTACACTCTGAAAGCACATCATCACTTTCTGCCTTGTGTTACAGGTTTTCGTATTATTTATCTGTACTTTTGTTAAGTTGGTTCTTCAGTCATGGTACTTCAGTTTTAAAACCACGTTGGCCTCACAGGGCTTCAGGGAGACCAAAAAGCACCCCATAGACACAGAGCAAGGTTGTAGTTGGGAAGTTCTTAATGGCCAAGGTGAGGTATGCGTCAGCTCTGGAGTCCCTAAAATGGCCACATTGTCCTTGGGTGCACAGTAGGTCGAGCCATGTGATTAAGTGATTTCAGAAGGAAGAAGAACCTTGTCCTGCTGCTTTCTCTGTCCTGTCCCCATCCCAAGACAGCCAGTCTTCACAGGGCAACCTCAGGCGCCGACTAGAGCTCAGGGTCATCCCCCTCCCACAGCCCTCAGAGACACAGAGAGGCAAGCTCCTCCTTCCTTTTCCCTTACTTGGTGGGGCTGGAGAAAGGCTTCCTCCCATCTTCTGAGAGGAGCTTCTGTAAGTCTCATGTTAGAGAAAGAGGAAAGGGAATGATAAGCCTTAAACATGGTGCCTGGAACGTAACAGTGCTAAATTGGTTCTGTCCCTGCATCCCACAGTAACCCTGTTGGTAGTTACTGCTGTGCAAATTGTAGAGATAAGGAAACCAAGGGTCAGAGAAGTTAGATGTCTTGACCTTCATTAGCCCCTCCGATTAGGCTTTCTTGGCTAGGAAGTCGTGGAGCCTGGATTCTGCTGACTTAGCCAGTATTCCATGGCCTCTGTTCCACTGGCAGTGGAAATGGGATGGAGACCTTTCTTCAAAGGTCTTTCTCCTCCCAGTAAATGCTTTTCCTGGAGACCTCCAGACACCTGACATTCTAAGTAGATCCTAAGCTGGACCTGAGGAAGGCAGACATGTTTCCTCTGGCCTACAGCCTTCTGCTCCTTTGAGTATGAAGCAGGTGGATTTTTACCCAACCTCACTATGAGACCCGTTAGATCAGAGGACATCTACTGACCTTAGCAGGTGGATAGGGACTAAGGTGTTGCAGGGATTATGGCCAGCAGGACAGACTTTGCATAGATCAGGGGATCTATCCAGAATGGAAGCCCTCATTCTCTAACCCTTTGGCTTTCCAGAGAACCATCTTTCCTAGGGTGATGTTGTTGTAACACCCAGGATGAGACTGGCTGGGGATGCCAGGGTGGTAAAAAGGGGTGGTGTAGCCACTTCACCTTTGAGGGAAGATGCAGAGTCCCCTTCTGAAAAGGGAGAGGCTGAAAAGGTCAGCTGAGCAGTTCTCACAGTGGGGCACTCCCAACCTAGCTGCCCTACCATGTGCTTATAGCTCAGAGTCCAAATCACACTATAGTAGGTCCATGCCTCCTTGAGACCAGCCACGATCTACTGTGGAGACTTAGGCAGCTGAGTTCTGCAGCAATGGGCCCCTCCAGGGCTTCTACTTTAGCTCAGCAAGGTTCAGTAAGGCCTCCATTAGGGTCTCTGGGAGCACTGGGGCCTTCCTCAGCCCCTGGAACAGCCAGCTATTCACCTCCAGTACCGGCAGGATAGCGGAGCCACAGAAAGCAGGAGGCAGAAAAGAGTGACCAGGGGGCCAAATGGCCCCAGAGAGGAGACATCTGAGGCTGTGTGCCAGTGAGAGAAATGGCGAAGGGAGGAAAAGAGCAGAGGCAGGAGGAGAGGCTGCCAGGGCCAGAGGGACACAGAGCTACTGTACTCCACAGAGGCAGCTTGTGTTGCAGAGAGCAGCCGCCAGGCCGATTTATTGTTTATTTTATTACTCTGGGTTGCCGGGCCTTAGGCCAGGGAAGTTATTTCAGGCAGAGATCATAGCACATTAATTAGTTATTAGAAGAATGTCCTCTTCTGAGTGTTCTTCCTGAGATAAGAAATAGACCCTGCGGCCAGCACATATAACTGAAAGCAATGGACATTCAGGAGGCAAAAAGCCAACAACTGGGGGAACGAAGAGACAGGTCTTTTTTTTTCCTGAGGGACAGGCCCCTCCCAAGTCCAGGCCAGGGCAGGATGAGACTCAAGGAAAGAAGGAATGATAGGAGAGGGTGGAGAGCTGGGCTTTGAGAGCTGGGCATGGGCATGCTGACCCGCTCCTCACTTTGGGAAGGGAGGTTGTGCCAACTTAGCATCTTGGAAAGCAACTGCAAAATGGTATAAAAATTAAAAACGTAAAAAAATTAAAAACTAAAAATTGCTACTCATTTTAGCCTACTCATTCCACTTCTGGAACTCTCTGAGAAAGCAGTCAAGTATGTGGAAAAAGTATGAGCAGAGACTTTCAGAGTGATTCTATACTGGCAAAACCAAAACAAAACAAAACCCCAAAATAAATAAAGAGAAAAACCTGAAACATTCAAAATAAGTAGTTGGTTAAATGAATAATTGCATATAGAGACAGAGAAATTGTAGCTGTTAAAAATAATGTTTACGTGGGAAATGTTCATGCTATATGCTAAAAAAAAGCAGCATACAAAATGATACATATGGCATGGTATCAACTGTTACAAAAGAGCTAAAAATGTATATCTTTATGATAATATATATGTATAACATCTTAAGTGGTTTGTCCTGAGTCATGGGATTGTTATGTTTCTTTTTTTTTTTCCTTCAAATTTATCCTTGCTATAGGGCACATGCACTCACTGGAGAGACAGAGAGACAGAAAGTGAGAAATCACCCCCAATTAGGGATGGCCATGCTGCAATCCCTTCTCCTCTATTCTCCTCTTGGGATTTTGGGCATGCACGCACATGCACCAGGCCAAATTGATTCATCTCTGTATTTCCTAATTAAAAATAATAATAATAACTTTACTGGATTTAGTGGGCAAGAAGACAAAGACATAATTTGGTTTTGGAGGGTTCCCTGTGCTATATCTCCTCCTATGCTGCTGGATGATTCTCTCTCAAGGAGAATAAAAACAGCTTTTGATACATGAGCTAAATTCAGTTACTGACACGAGTGGGGAGGGAGAGCCTCTTGTACTTGGAGGATAAGAAAGAAGAGGGATCTGCTTCTCCCAGCCTTCCTGTCTCTCCCAGATAAGGAATAATCTGTAGCAACTTGACTCTGGTACCTTCTTGGACCTAGTAACTGCCTGCAATGACTCAGTCAGAGAATAGCTCAGACAAAAGACACTTTAACTCATCTGCTGCTTGGGGATCCTGCCCCCAGGGACATTTGCCTTTCCTCATCTTCTCTCCCATTCTGGAAACCTCTGCTGGGAACTTCCATAGCTAAGACCTTGGGTGAGGTTGAGAGATGCTACGGCACAGATCCTGTCTTCTAAGTGCCTGTGCTCTGGGAAGGAGAAGCTGCAAATATCAGACTAACAGCCTGCTTTACTTAGGCAGGCTCAGAGAGCCAGGGCAGGATGTGCACAGGTAAGAGCTGTCAGCAAAGGGCCGTGAGGCATAAACTAGGCCAGATGGAGGACAGAGATCACAAAGGAAGCCTTGTCCAGAACCCAAGTAACTCTGAAGTGTCTTTGGGAGCAATGGGTATTAAATAACCTAAGAAGTATAGATTAGATCAGGGTTCATATCCTAAGGTCTAAGTATAGCCTTCGGATTCCCAGCATTGTATGTATATTTGGGATACAGGTGCATTTTTAGGAAGATGGCTCCATAGCTTTTGTAAGATATTCAAAGGAGGTGCTGACTTGGGCTCTTGGAGTTCTAATAATGCTAAATATGCACAAGCCAACAAGTCCATCACTTTTGGACCCTGAACTTTTTTGGAAATCCTTGGCTGAGCCTAAGGATGCCCATTCCACAAGGACATCCTTGATCTGGTGTTCTGTTCAGACATGGTGGGTTAGAACATTGCATGTTCTGCTTCTAGAAGGCTTGTGTTATAGGCTTAGTGTTAGAGAAAATTAGTACCTAGAAAATTAGTACCCATACAATTACTTTTTTCGCTCTCCTCACCAAAGCACAGTGCTTTGCATGTTGCCCATGCTCAAATCGACAGTGAGTGGAACCAACAGGCCCCTTGTTTTTGAACCAGCTGCAGAAGATGAGCACCCTTGATTTGGTGGGTCCACTGAACCCTATTCACACACCAGAGGAGTCAGTGGGCCACAAGCACCCTAAATAGTTTGGCAATGGCTATAAATGATCCAAGGAAAATGGCTTGGTCTTGAAGGTTGCGTGGGTGGAGGACAGCAAAGAAGATTGTTCTCTAAAGACAAGAAGGATTCTCATCACTGTGGTGGACAATATGTGGCATCTCTGTATGCACGATAGACAAGTTGACTTCCTGAGGATCCCTCCAGCCCAAGGACTCTGTAATGATGACTCACCCTCAAAGTTGCAGGCGTTTAGCCAACCATCTCCTTCCATGCATCTAAGGACTTGCATCCCAGACCTGCTGTCCACTCATATGACTTTGGACAATTCATTGACCCACCCTATGCTTTGGTTATCTCACCTGCAAAGTCAAGGAGCTGGATGAGACCACACCAAAGCCTCTTCCGGCTCTAAAAGTCTTTAATATCATTACTGAACATTAAGAGCAAACAAGAGGAAAGAAAAAAAGCATTCTACTTCTGGACACTGTCCAGTCTCCAAGAGATATTCATAGGAGCTCTGCCTCAGCAAAGGAAAATGATAAAAAGACAAGTGGCACGACCAGACCGGGGAGTCACAGGGTCTCCTTGTCCATCTCCATTTCCAGACCTGCTCCCACCAGAATTCCTCAGCTGCCACAGTAAGCACCCCCATGTTAATGCTGAGCCCCTTAAAAGGCAAGAAACTGTGGTCCTGACCATAAAGGACACATCCCTAGATGCGAGGGTATAAGGCACCCCCACCAGCAGAAGGTGCTAGGAACCCAAGAGCTCTCCCACTTGTGCCTTTCTGGTGTTGGTTTTTAACATGGGAAGAACAGGATGGCTCTGAACTTGAACACTTCAAATTGACCACCTGAACCAAGCTACGTCCAGGGAAGATAGGGAAAAGGGCCAGCAATGAAATTGTGGGGTAAGCTTCTGAGCTCTTAACTGAAGAGTTCCTGTTTGCCCCTGGCAGGAGTGGAGCACCAGGAGCGACCGGAGGGCCTAAGCACTGGGCGGCGTGATGGGCTGCCAGGGCCCTGGGCCGGCTCACCTGATGAAGGTGGTCTTCCCGGTGGAGTACTGGCCCACCAACAGGACCATAGGCTTGTTGTCGAAATCTGCATCCTCCAAGGCGGGCGAGTGAAACTCATGGAAGCGGTAATGCTCTTCCAGGGGCAGCAGCTTGCTTTTGTACAGTTTCTTGAGCCCCTCGCTCACCGTTTGGAAGACCTCGGGGTCTTTCCTCCGGCGGTCGTCGGTACCCAGCCAGCTGAACATCGCGGCCGCCACTCGCCCCGCTGCGCGCAGCCCCCAAGAAGGCTCTTCAGGGAAGGTGTCCCGCAGGGCCGGCCGGCTGGGCTCCGAGCCGTAGCTGCCTCACCGGAGTGCCGGGCACAGCCGCACCATGGCCCGGGTCCGGGACTCGGAAGGGCGGAGGTGCAGGAGCGCGCTCTTCTGCTGTCCGTACCTAGCCCAGCCCCTGCTTCATCCAGCAGCCCAGGCCAAAGGGAGGAAAAACAGCCTGGGCTGGGAGAGGAGGGTTGCAATCTTGGAAATTAAAGTCGAGCCTGCAGTGAAACTGCCAGATGTCGGACTCCAAAGCCGGGGGTCCCAGATCTCGCCCCAGCCCTAACCAGCTCTGCCAGGCGAGCGGCTAAGGGATGCGGCGGAGGCGGCTCAGGGGAGGCGTCGGCGTCTGCTTTGCCCAGCAGGCAGACAGCTGAGCATCCGCAGCAGCATCCCGTAGCCCCAGGAGCTGGTTTAAATGCCAGCCGGGCAGGAAGCCGGCGAGCGAAGGAAGTCCCCGAGTACTGGCAAGGCCGAGCCGGCTCCACGGTCCCGGCGGCGAGAAGCCGAGTAGGGCGCCGCCATGTTTGTGGGCAGGCGCTCCGCTGGGGACCCGCGGCCGCTGCCTAGGAAGGGATGCTGACCGAATCCGGTGGGAAAGCAACGGTTTTTCTTTCCAAGCCTCTGGGGTTTGATTTGGGAACAGCGCCCTCTCAGGGACGGCTGCGAAAACAGAGTTGACCTACTCTGACTCTCTGCCTCGAAATCTCTTTCCTTCAGGGACTTAGGTTAATTCTCTAGAAACACAGATATCCTAGTATTATTTGGAAATAATGTCTTTGGAAAGAGGGATCCAATAGAAATTTCGTAACATAACCAAAACTGTCACTAGCTACACTCTTTGCTAGACTTAGAATTGAGTCAAAATTATTACCATACATGCATTTCTTCATTCTTCCAATAAAACAAAACAAGCCGTCCTCCCACCCTCCTTTATCCCCATCCCCAAGCCTCCAGGCAGCTACTGAATTGGTATTATCCTGCAGATACAATTGTGGTGCCTGTGGGTACAAACATGTGCGCTGTATCTAGCTCCAGGAGCCCCAGTCACAGCAGGCTTTAAAGAGGAGGTAAGAGAAGGCCTTGGGAAAAGAGGGAATGGGGAGGAGTCATATCATTTGTGTGGATACTTTGAAGCAGGCTTCACAGAAAACATAATGTGAGCCCTATATTAGGTGAAGAGTGACAGAGAGGGAAGGAAGATATTCCAGGCAGAGAAAAGGCATTCAAATGCATGGGAACTTGAGAGAACTAGGTATGTCCATGGCAAGTAAACAGTTCGGCCTAATTGGAGTCAGGGTTCAGGTAGGTTAAAGGTATGACAGAAGCCATGTGTGAAAGGCTGTACACATCAAGACAGGAACTGTCCCCAAAATGGGGACCAATAATAATGCTATTATCTGTAATTGTCACATTATCAAAATGCTTACCCTGTGCTGGGGAATGGGCTAAATTCTCAGCAAGCATCATTTCTTTTAATTTTACTGCAACTGTATGAGGCAGAACGTACCTCCAGCATCCTACCAAGGAGACTGGGTGGGAACATTGGACAGATATAGGCCAAAAAAGGATACATTGTCTGAAGAGAATTTGAACTCAATACTACATCAACGCCGAGTCAGCTTTGTATTGGCACTATTCTAAACAGTGTAGTGATAAAAATAAATAAAAATTTTAAAAACCCAAAAAACTCTTTCTGTCAAGGCAGACAGCTCCACCTGCATTTTCTTCCACAGATAAGGAAGCAACTGGTGGCTAATGGACCAGGTGGGGACTGGCAATGCTAGGAGCAGGGCAGGGGAGGGGTTGAGGAGCAGGAGCAAAAGCGGCTGGAGGCCAAGAGACCAGTCAGGAAACAATTCAAAGCTTTAGGAGACAGGAGCAATAGGAGTGGAGAAGAGGTCAGATTTGAGAGACTTCTTATAGCATTGAACTGACAGATGTTGTATACAATAAAAGAAAGGAAGTGAGAATGAGGCAGAGTGTAAAGTGGTTTTAAATTTTCTGCTGTGGCAAACGACATGGTGGGAGAAGCTCTTCCACTAACTGAGGGAGTCGGAAAGCAGATTTAGCAGATAAAGATGAGGTAATAAGTTGCATGTGCAGTGCCTGCAGGAGCTTCAAGTGGAGGAGAGTGGTGAAACTGTGGAGATTTTGATCAGGATTATCAGGAGGTAGGTGTTAAATAGAATCTGCTTAGTCACGGCTCAGATTTCCGGGACTTCCTCCTTGAACTCCAAAATTTAGCACTTCTTTCTGAGCTCTTCACACCTCTGACTGAGAAACCACTCTGATGAATACTTCACCCTTGGTATTTACATTAGCATCAGCCTATGAGCTAAAGGGTAATACTGAAACTATTTAACAACTCACAAGACATGAGAAACAAGAAGCTGAAGAACAGACATCAGCTTCCATGGAGCTTGGCTTGAGACCTGTGCTGGGTGTTAAACTGGTGGTGTCTCAAACTTGAGGAGATCTGTGTCTGCCCAGTAGGAGAGGCCAGGATGACCAGGGTGGTGGAGGAAACTAGGGTACTCCATTATGGAAGTATTTTCATATTTTTGTAACTCAGACAGCCGTGTCTTTGTGTGCTACTGAATGTCAGCCCTGAATGTCTAACTTACCAAGTGCTTGTTGACACATTTACTTTGATAAATGTCTCAATTCTGAATAGCTGGAAATCTGTATTAGTTAAAAAGCAACTAATTGATGATATAACACTTGAAAGTGTTTTTTCCCCCTTTACTTGTGATAGAGTGTGTGCTATGCATGTGGAAGTGAGTGAGAGAGATGAACCCCTCTGCAGGGTTTGAGCATACTTTGGTCACCTTCAGTCCTCCAGCCTGTCAGATCCTGGGCATTTGCATACGTGCCTGATATGTCTCAGGACGACTAGGCCAGGGATTGTAACTGCAATCACTCTGTGGGATCTGGCTTCTTTCTCTCTTTTTTTAAATTATTGTTTTTAAGATCTTTTTTGGCCACAGGGTACCTGTGCTCACCAGAGAAAGAAGAGAGAGATCTAGTTGGAGAGAGGGAAAGTGAGAAATCATTTCCGGGGGGGGGGGGGGGGGGGGGGGGGTTGTCTATGCTGCAATCCCTTCTCCTCTATTTTACTCTCAGGAATTTTGGGCGCATGCGCGCGCATGCACACACACACACACACACACACACACACACACACTGGGTAATTTTCAAGCCACTGGGTCCATAACTTGAACCATGGTCGACCATGAGGGTGTTCGGCCTTAACTACCATGCTACATACTGGTCTCAAGGGATCCAGCTTTTCTTTCGTTCTTTTTTTTTTTTTTTTTGGAGAGGTTTCTGCTATAGGGCACGTATGCTCACCAGAAAGAGAGAGACAGAGAAACAGAAAGCATGAAACCAGCCTGCGGAGGAGGAGAGGCGATGGCCACACTGCAATCCCTTCTCCTCCATTCTCCTCTCGGGATCTTGGGCACACACGCACACGCGCCCAGCTTGATTTTAAGCCGCTGGGTCCGGGACTCGAACCGCGATCGACTACATGGGAATCCAGCGATGTAGCCATGATGCCATCTTCTGGTCCCGGGGATCCAGTTTTTCTTAAGCAGTGTGTTGCCACTGCATCATAGATCTAGCCCCCATGTGTGGTATTTTAATACACTAGCAATAGGAGTTACAAAAGAAAACATTTTTAAAAAGGAGAAATTATTTACAAAAGAACAAAAATCCCAGGGATAAATTGAACAAAAGAAGTGTAAGAACTTTATGTGAAAATTTATACAAACTTTACAGAAAGACATTAAAGAAGTTCTAATTAAGTGGAATAGATGTGTCATGTTTGATCATGGAAAGACTGTCACAAAGGAAAAATTCTGAACAACATAATTAATAGATTCAATAGTTAGTAGATGCATAGTCATTCATGCATGCCTTATTGGTGATATGTTCTGAGAAATGTAATGTCGTTACTGTGTGAATATCAGAGTATACTTACACAAACCTGGGTAGTATAGCCTACTACACACTTAGGTTATAAGTTATACAGTATAGCCTATTATATATAGTGAAACATATAATTTTTTAAAGAGGATTTTGCCTTAGAGCATGTGCGCTCATGAAGGGAGAAGGGGGAGAGAGAGAAAGAAAGAGAAAGAGAGTGGGAGAGACAGTGAGAGGAAAACTGAGAAATCACCTCTCAGGGGAATGGCCACACCACAATCCCTTCTCCTCCATTATATTCCTGGGAATTTATTTATTTATTTATTTATTTATTTATTTATTTGAGGTTTTGGCTTTAAGGCATGTGCACTCACTGGAGAGAGAGAGAGAGAGAGAGAGAGAGAGAGAGAGAGAGAGAGGGAGAGGGAGAGGGAGAGAGAGAGAGAGAGGCAATAGAAGGAAAGTGAGAAATCAGCCCCAAGGGGACATGGTCACACCACAATCCGTTTTCCTCCATTCTTCTCCCGGGATATTGGGCATGCACACACATGCACGCCCAGCATGAGTTTCAAGCCATGGGCCTGGGACTCAGATTGCCCTCGGCCATGTGGAAGTCCAGCGACATAACCATCTACCTGCACCGCATAATTTTAATTTAAAGAAAAATCTGGAGTTTCCCATGGAAATTGGCAAAGCGATTCTAAAATATATATAAACTAATGATCCAAAAATAACTCAGATATCCCAGAAGAAGAAAGACAACAAGGAGAAGGAAGAGGAGGAAAAGCGGAAGGACGATGAAGGGAAAAGGAGAAAGAAAACAATACGAGACATGGGTCAGCAGGTGGCATCGTGGTTAAGGCACGGGACTCCCACAGGATGACTGCAGTTGGAGTCCTAGATCGGTGGCTTGAAACTCTGCTGTGTGTGTGTGTGTGTGTGTGTGTGTGTGTGTATGTGTGTGCATGCCCAAAATCTCAGGAGGAGAATGCAGGAGAATGTGGTCAGTCTATCTGGGGGTGATTTCTCAATTTACCTCTCATTGCCTCTGGTGAGCACACATGCCTTATGGCAAAAAAATTAAAAAAAAAAAAGACATGACAATAGAAACACTACCAACTAAGTGAAAGTAACTTGCCCTAGTAGACATTAGTATTATAAAGTTGTAATGGTTAAGATTCTGTGGATTTTGGCTCAGAGAACAATGACACAGTAAACTAGCCAACAGTTATGAAACCTTGAATGCAGAAGTTGCAGTAAAGATCATATGTATTCTATTCTTAAAGTCAGAAGGAGTTCCTTAAGTAAAATACCAAAAGTACATACTGAAAATGAAAAGATTAGTAAGTTTGGCAATAGTGAAATTAAGAACTTTTATTCAACTAAAGGTACCAAGGAGAGTAAAAAGATATAAAAACCACACCCAAAATATATCATTAATGTCTGTACATCCATAAGAAAGATAAACATTCCAACAGAAAAAAAATGGCAAAACTCACAAAAATTCCTTTATGTGAACAGCTCATAAACGTAAAAGATGTTGAACCTCATTACCAACTAGAGAAATGCAAACCACAGTGACACTTTATACCCACTCAAATGGTCAGAAGTAAAAAATATGGATGCTATGATCCAATCCAATCTAGACGGTGTGGATGAAGAGCAAAGAGAACTCTCAGACAATGCGGAGGGTGTGCAGAATGGTACACCACTTTGGGAAACAATTTGGCACTGCCTAGTGAAGCTGAAGATATGCATGTCCTATTACCTATCTCTTGAAATCCCATCAAGGCTTTGTCTAGAGAATCTCTTGCATGTGCTCACAAGGAGATATTGATGACAGCATTATTGTAGCAGCAAAAAAATTATAAACAGTCAAATAGCCCTTACCAAACAAATGGATAAGCTGTGCCGTGTTAATATAATAAAACACATACTATACAGTGGAGGACATAAAGAAACTGAAACTGCCAATGTCAAAACATAGTGCTGAGTGAATAAAGCCAGAGATAGGCTATTTTGCATAATACAATACCAGATCTTCAACTATATTTCAATATTTTATTTCCTAAATTTGATGATGGCTACTTGCCTATTCTTATCACGTTTTCTGTCCTTTATTTAATAATATTTGTCCTGGTTGCATCACTGGACTCCCATGTAGTTGACTGTGGTTCGAGTTCCAGACCTGGCAGCTTAAAACTCATGTTAGGTGTGTGTGCGTGCATACCCAAAATCCTGAGAGGAGAGTGGAAGAGAAGGGATTGCTTGTGTGACCATCCCTCCTAGGGGTGATACCTCGCTTTCTGTCTCTCTGTCCCTGTCTCTCTGGTGAGTGCACATGCCCTATAGCAAAAATCTGTCTCTAAAAGAAAAAAAAAAATTGTCCTTAGACACACAAAATTGGATATTTTTCATAACCATTATTCAAGACAAACTTTATACTTTGCCCTTTATTGTATTTTTTTACAATTTAACACATTTTTTGGTAAAATAATGAGCCCTTGATGAACCAATCATCCACTCCAAGGACTAGAAAAATTAGCAATAACTTATGTCTACTTACGTGTGCCCTCTGTCCTGTCCCCTGCCTCTTCACCACCCCTAGAGGAAACCACTATTCTGAATTTAGAATTCCTTTGCTTTTGAAATGATCTCACACATACATAGACACACACACACACACACACACACACACGTGTGCGCATGCGCCTACAAAGCATATTGTTGAGGTTCAGTGTTTTTGGACTTTATAAAAAGCATATCCTGGAGCCAGCAGGTGGTTTAGTGGTTAAGGCACTGGACTCCCACATAGCTGACCATGGTTTGAGTCCTGGACCTGGTGGCTTGAAACTCACACTGGGTGCATGTGCATGCATGCCCAAAATCCTGAGAGGAGAATGGAGGAGAAGTGATTGCACCGTGACCACCCATCACCTGGGGAGTGATTTCTTTCTCTCTCTCTCTCTCTGGTGAGTACAAAGAATTCCTAGAGCAAAGAATATCTCTTAAAAAAAAAGGCAAGTATACCCTGCTACATGTTGACCCCTGCACAGAGCATTCTACCAGAAAGATTTATTTTCAATCTCCTCTGGCTTCTCAGAGCGTCTCTTCTGCCAGGTGCCTCTCCCAAATCTAGCACATGGCTCCTAGACTGTCACCTGATAGCACCTGGGAGCTCTCTACCAGACAACGTGAAGTAGGCAGTCTTGGTCTTTCATGTCTTTTCTGTGTGACCTCAGGGGAAGCAGCTTCACTCAAACCTCAGCTTGCTGGTTCCTAAAATGGAGGTAGTCACAGCATTTTTTTCAAGATTAAAAGTGACAGTGTAGTACTTGAAACATGGCTGATCAACTGACTGAAGGGCAGATTGCAGAAATCAAAGCTTTTTTACTATTTGATGAGGATGGTGATGGAACTATAACAACAAAGGAATTAGGAAATGTATTGAGGTCTCTTGGGCAGAATCCCCACAGAAGCAAGTTACAGGACATGATTAATGAAGTAGATGCTGATGGTAGCAGCACAGTTGTCTTCCCTAAAATTCTGATAATGATGGCAAGAAAAATGAAAGACACAGACAGTGAGGAAGGAATTAGAGAAGCATTTCGTGTTTTTAGTAAGGTTGGCAATGGCTATATTAGTATAGCAGAACTTAACCTTGGAAAGGAATTAACAGATGAATAAATGGAAGAAATGATCAGGGAAGCAGATATTAACAATGATGGCTGAGTAAACTATGAAGAGTTTGTACAGATGATGACAGCAAAGTGAAGATAATATACAGAATGTGTTAAATTTCTTGTACAAAATCCTATAACAAGCAATGAAATTGAATCAGTAATAAATAACCCCCCAAAGCATAGAAATGTCCAGGTCCCGATGGCTTCACTTTTGATTTTTACAAAATTTTTAAAGAAGAGGTAACCCCCATTCTACTTACACTGTTTCTAGAGATCCAAAAGGAAGAAACCCATCCAAATTCATTCTCTGAAGCCTCCATAACCCTCATTCCCAAAATAGATAAAGATACAACAAAAAAGGAAAACTACAGACCTATTTCTCTGATGAATATAGTTGCAAAAAATTCTCAACAAGATATTTGCTAACTGTATTCAACAGCATATAAAAAAGGTTATTCAGCACGACCAGGTAGGCTTTATTCCAGGAATGCAAGGGTGGTTTAACATAAGCAAAACCATAAATGTAATACCCTATATTAACAGAAAGATAAAAACCACATTATCATCTCAATTGATGTGGAAAAAGCATTTGACAAAATACAGCATTCCTTTATGATTAAGACTCAGGAAAATTGGCTTTGAAGGATCGTTTCTCAGCATAATAAAAGCCATCTATGAAAAACCTACAACTAACATTATGCTGAATGGGGAAAAGCTAAAAGCTTTTTCACTAAAAACTGGTACAAGAAAAGGCTGCCCACTTTCTCTGCTCCTATTCAATATAGTACTGGAAGTCCTAGCCAATGTGAACAGACAAGAGAAGGAAATAAAAGGCATTCCAATAGGGAAAGAAGAGCTGAAATTATCTCTGTTGGCAGATGCGTATCTCTGATTGTGTACATAGAAGATCCAATAGTATCCACAAGAAAACTTCTCAAAGTAATAAATGCATACAGTAAAGTGGCAGGATACAAAATTAACTTACAAAAATCTATAGCATTTCTGTCCACAAACAACAAGCAGACAGAGACGGAACTGAAGAAAGTAATCCATTTACCATAGCCACAAGAAGTATAAGATATCTAGGAATAAAACTAACCAAGGATGTCAAAGACCTCTATAAGAAAAACTAAAAAAACCTTAAAAAGGAAGTCAAAAAGGACACAAAAAAGTAGAAGGACATCCCATGTTCCTGGATTGGCATAATTAATGTAAACAAAATGTCTATCCTACCCAAATTAATCTACATGTTTAATGCAATCCCAGTAAAATTACAAGAGACATTCTTCACAGATCTAGAAAAGACAATCTTAGAATTTGTCTGGAATCATAAAAGACCCCGTATTACCAAAGCCAGCCTGTGCAAGAAGAGTGGAGTTGGGGGCATCTCACTTCCTAACCCCAAAATATATTACAAAGCTGTGATAATCAAAACAGCATGGTATTGGCACAAAAACAGACATGAGGATCAATGGAACAGTGTAGAGACCCCAGAAATAAACCCCAAAACATAGAGCCAACTGATCTTTGACAATGGGTACCAGTCAACACAGTGGGAAAAGGAAAACCTCTTTAGCAAATGGTGCTGAAAAAACTGGGTATCCACCTGCACAAAGAGGAATCTGAACCCCTTTATCTGTCACCATTAGCAAAAATCAACTCAAAGTGGATCAAAGATCTAAACCTAAGACCACAAACTATAAAATTACTGAAGGAAAACTTTGGGGAAACTCTGGGAGACATTGGGGTAGACAAAGACTTCTTAAGCAAGACCCCCCACACAAATATAGGCAATAATCCCCAAAATGGAGAGATGGGACTACATCAGATTAAGAAGTTTCTTCACAGCAAAGGACACTATAATAAGTGTGAATCAACAACCCTCAGAATGGGAGAGAATTTTTGTTAACTATACTGATAAGGGATCGATAACCAGAATACACAGAGAACTCAAGCAGATTACCAGGAAGTAAATGATTAACCCAATTAAAGAATGGAAAAATGAACTGAATAAACAACTCTCTAAAGAAGACATACAGGGACCAGCAGTTAGTATAATGGCTATTTCACTGGACTTCCATGTAGTCAACCGCGGTTCAAGTTCCGGACTCAGTGGCTTAAACTCACGCCAGGCGCATGTGCGTGCGTGCCCAAGATCCCGAGAGGAGAATGGAGGAGAAGGGATTGTGGCGTGGCCATCCCACGTGGGGGGTGATTTCTCACTTTCTGTCTCTCTCTGTCTTTCTGGTGAACACACGTGCCCTATAGCAAAAACCTCTAAAAAAAAAAAAAAAGGAAGATGTACGAACAGCCAAAAAGCATATGAAAAAATGCTCAACATCTCAACATCCCTTATCATAAGGGAGATGCGGATCAAAACCACAATGAGATACCATCTAACCCCAGTCAGAATGGCAAAGATTAAAAAAAAAAAAAAAGATAAATGCTGGCCTGGTTGTGGTGAAAGGGGAACACTCCTACATTGTTGGTGGGAATGTAAATTGATCCAGCCACTGTGGAGAACAATATGGAGGTTCCTCATCCTTCAAATAGAACTACCATATGATCCAGCAATTCCACTCCTGGGTATCTACCCAAAGGACAGAAGAACACTCAGTTGGAAAAACGCTTGCACAAGATATTTATTGCAGCACTATTCATGATTGTTAATACATGGAATCCACCCAAATGTCCACAAATGGATGAATGGATTGAAAAAGTGTGGCACATGTACTTCAAGGAATATTATTCAGCCATACAAAACAACAAGGCCCTGGAATTTGATAGAAATTGGATGAATATGGAAGATTTGTTGCTGAGTGAAACAAGTCAGGCTATGAAAGAGAGACATTGTGTGTCTCCACTTAACATATACAGACTGTTCACACTCTACGGTAGAGACTCAAAGACTGGAGGACATAAAAGCATTAAAAGTTGTGGACACTAGAGACAAAGTGGAAGGACAGTGTGGGAAGGGAAGAGTGCAGGGAAGGAAATTATGGGAAAAATAAGGAGAGATAAGATATTTGTGGGACACAGATATGGTTTGTTATCTGTTGATGAGGATGTGGATGGTATTCTCAACTGGACTGAGATATGTATCATGCTGGGTAAAATCTCTTTACAATCTAAATGATGTATAGCGATTGAATGTATAAATAATGATAATAATGATAATAATAATGGTAAGATAGAAAAATTTCTTTACCTTTTCTTTGTAACTTATCTGTAAAAGGTTTCTCTCTCCTGTCAAAAAATATGTATGTATAGTAATTAGGACTCATTTCTCCCTGCTTTCTTCCTTACCTTATTGTCATTGTCCTGAGTCCTTATTTTAGAGAATTGATCGAGTAACATGTTGCATATGGCTTACTCTGACCATATCTAGGCCCTTCTGCACATCTAAACTTAGATGGAGTTGGTCAAATGAGGGAACATCTAGGTTATGTGTTTTTTTAAAGTAGCTTTCTTTAGAAACTGTCAGCAGGTCATCGTTGAGGTGTGAAGTTGTAACTGCACGAACTGTGGATAGTCAAGAATATGTACTTAAAAGCTGCACTATTGCAGAATAGGTATATCATCCAGGTACTTGTACACTATTTTTCCATACTGCTGGTCTCATACCAGAAACATTTTCTTTTATTATTTGCTTTTAAATTTTGTTTAGTCACTTAAAGAAAATCTGCTTATGGCATAATTTGTCTCAAATCCATCCCAAGTTGCAAATTTGTTTCCAAATAAAAAAAATTACAATCCCCTCCCCCCAAAGAGAGACAGTGCATTTAGAGTGGTTAACACAGTGTCTGCTCCATTGAGAGTGCTCAATGTCCATTGTTAGATCTTAATACTAGAATCACAATTATTTTAATTCATTACATGACACGTCCCTGTTTCCTATTGAGTAAGCTGTTGAATATGCTTAATACTTAAGTTCTAATATTTAATAAGCTATTTAATAAGCCAGTACCTAATAAGTTAGTGAATGGTTCTTTTGGTTCATTTGTATCTTAACTGAGGATGGCTCATTGACTCAAAGAAATATAGTTGCTTAAAGTGTAGTTTGTGCATTCACTACAGGCCCTTCGGCTGACACTGTGAAATAGGAGCCTTTCCTCTTCTTTCATTCCCCTTTCTTACCAAAAGCACCAAGATCTGGTCAAAAAGAGATGAGGGAAACTGCAGTGTCAACCTGGAATAAAAGCTTGAGCCCTGGTTAGGGGAGGTCAGAGGTATGAGGAAATAGGACCAAATTCAAGTGGGGTCAAGTGTTTACAATCCTAGGGACCCAAGATCCCTCTCAACCTGGTTCCAACCTATGATTGCAGCCTGGTGAGCCTCCTGCAGTCTTGCACACATGCAGGGCTCCTGTAGCAATGCAGCTGACCCACCACACAGGCTCCTGTTCTCAGTACCTTGGTGTCCTATCCCTACCCTCTACCAGTGGACAACCATGCATCCTGTAAGGGTCAGTTCACTTTGACAAGCTGAGTTAAAGGCTCTCCTATAAGAGCTGGCTCCTTCCTTCCACTCCCAAGCCATCTCTCATGAACCTTAGTTATTGCACTTTGCTATAATGATGTTTTAATTACTAGCTTTCCAAAAAGAGTGCACATCTTCAGCCTGGCACCACATTTTACTCATTTTGTTGACCTCAATTGGAGAGGAAAGTACATTGTCTTCAGCCAATCCCTACCATTGAGTCAGGCTAAGTTATTTTACCCCTTTTCTTTTTAATTTTTTTAGAGATTTTTGCTATAGGGCACATGCGCTTGCCAGAGAGACAGAGATGGAGAGACAGAAAGCGAGAAATCACCGCCCAGGGGGATAACCACACCACAATCCCTTTTCTACCAAGCTCCTCTTGGGATTTTGGGCACACACACACATACACATGCACATGTGCCTGGCATGAGTTTTAAGCCACCAGGTCTGGGACTCAAACAGTGGTCGACTATGTGGGAGTCCAGTGACATAACCATTACACAATCTGCTGGTCCCTATTTCACCTCCTTTTATGATGACTTCCTCATCTTTGAAACCAGGCCTAACAATGACATTTCACAAGGTTGTCATGGGGATCAGATGGAACAATGTAGGCCAAGATCTTAATATCCTTTTTATATATATATAGTAAGAATTCAATAAATACTAATTCCTTTCCTTCTTGAATGAATGAATACTGAATGTATGCAAGGGATGAGAAGTCTGGGATGAAAATAAGGGGGTGAGGAAATTGTGCTCGGGCGGTTTATAAGCAGGAAAAGAGATGACAAAACAGAGACAGGCTGTCCAGTAGTTCAGTTGTCCAGGAATGATATTCCCCATGTGCACCATTATGACCACATCTACTCAACTGTTGGGATATGGTTCTCAGAGACAAAGCATCTCTCATGGGCAGAAAGATGCTTTCACGCGAGATGTAGCAGGAACAGAGCTACCTGGAGAAACCCAACATTACAAAGAGGAAAGACCACCCCACGGAGACGGTGGTGCATCTGGCTTCCTTAAATGCTTGCTTGATGGGCTCTCATGGCTCATTTTTCTGTCTTAAGAACCTCAATTCCCCAAGAAAAGACAGTTGTAACCTATGAGATGTGAATTGTGATTAGGAAATTTCCTTGTTGTCATCCTTGTCAGTCTCTACTTTGTAGTACATGCTTTCCAGAGGATGGGCACTGCCCTTGCAGTATGTGGGCTTTATGGCAATCCTGAAAGGGAGATTCAAAGATTTGCCCACACAGGCTTCTTTCACTGAGTTATTGCTCCTCCTACCTACTTCCCCCTCAATCCACAGGAAGTGTGAGGCAGCTTACCCAATCTCTTGAATTCTGAAGAAGAAATGAACGCTGGAGGCAGCAGATATGAGGGGGAATGGGCAGGTAGGCAGTGCAGTAATAATGTTGGGGGTGGACGATAAATGCGTGAGTCTTCTGCAGAGGTGAGCAGCACCGTTGACTCTGAGTTTCTTGATTGAAGTAAAAACAAGTCCTTGGTTCCAAGCCCAGATATATCAGACTGTCCCTGCAAGCAGGATCTCGATGGCATAAGGCCGTTAAGAATCAGTTTCGGGAACCAGCAGTTAACGTAATGGCTATGTCGCTGGACTCCCATGTAGTCGACCGCGGTTCGCGTCCCGGACCCAGTGGCTTAAAACTCACGCCGGGCACGTGTGCGTGCGTGCACAAGATCCCGAGAGGAGAACGGAGGAGAAGGGATTGCAGCGTGACCATCCCCCTGGGGGGTGATTTCTCGCTTTCTGTCTCTATGTCTCTCTCTGTCTGGCGAGCACACGCGCCCTATAGTGAAAAACCTCTCCAAAAATAAATAAATAAATAAATAAATAAATAAATAAAAGAATCAGTTTCAGGGCCAGGTGGTGGTACAGTGAAAACAGCTGGACCCACGTGGGACCCATCTTGCACCAAAATGAACTCATACTTTAATTCTATTCTCCTAAGTCCCATTGTTAAGCCATTTGCAAAATTATTGTCAACAATAATAAAAGCTCTATTTCAGAGTTTTCCTGTTTCCGTGGTCATCATTGAAAAATGTACATTTTTGTACATAAATCTTCATCATGGCTTTATGTACTTACTACATGTTTTATAAATGGAATTACTGGAAATTATTAATGCTTTTGATACTTATCACCAAATTGCTTTCTAAAAGAGGTGCACCAATTTATATTCTTACCGCAATGATATCAGAATTCTTTGGTTTTTACTTCCCTCAAGCACTACATGTTATTATTTTAAAAATATTTTAAAGTACTTTTATAAAATTTATTAATTTCTTTTCATCTAAAATAGTATTATTTAAAAGTATTCATCAAGGGCCAGCAGGTGGCATGGTGGTTGGGGGTGCTGGACTCCCACATGGCCGACCGCAGTTCGAGTCCTGGACCTGGTGGCTTTCTCTCTCTCTCTCTCTTTCTCACTTTCTGCCCCTCTCTGGTCAAATTAAGATAAATAAATAAATGGATAAATTTTAAAAAGTTAAATAAAAATAATTCTTTAAAAATATTCATCAAATTGGTAGGTAAGAAATAGTAGGCTATTTTAAAAATCAGTATATTTTCACTACAAAAATGTTTGAAATTTTTAATTTATTAGGCATTTTTATTTCTTCTGATGATCTTTTTTAAGAAATTTTTCTAAAATCATTTATTGAAGGAGCTCCTTAGTTTAATACCCTATATCTAATCTAGGCTAATTTTAAAAAAGTTTTGCCAGTTGCTTTCTTCTTATCTATTTCTCTCCCATAAAATAAAATCACTGAGATTTTATTTTTTAAATAAGAATCTCGTTAAGTTATATAATAATTTTAGGAGGAGTGGCATATTTTTAACACTCTTTCCATTCAGGAATATGTCATGACTTTCTATTTATGCAGATAGCTCTTACATTTCTATAAACTTTTGCAGCTCTCCTCACCTAGATAAAAAACATTTCCCTTAAGAATATTCCCAGGGACCAGATGGTCACACAGCAGTTAAATGTGATGCTCTTCCAGGCTGACCCACATGGGAAGGGTCTGGGTTTGAGTCTGGAGACTTTCTTGAGTCAGGCATGCACTGGTCCATGATCTGGAGCTGGCTGAAGCTGGGGGTGGATTGTGTTGTGACGATCCTGTTGGAGACACTCTTTCCCTGTCTCTCTTGGTCATGGGATAAATAAACAAAGAAATACTAAAAAAAAAGATTATTTCTAGTTATTTCATATTTTTGTTATAAACAAGATATTTCTATTATAGTAATGCCTGTCTATTGTTATATATAAGAATGTCATAAGTTTTAGTAAATATTTATTTCATATATAATTATTTTACTTAGCGTTTATCAATTTAACAATTTTTTGTTCGGTCTGAGGTGTTCTAGTTACATGAGGATTATGAATCAGTATTTTTTTCTCTTTATAAACATTATTTTGGTTTATAATTTATGTTTTATTATTTGCTCAGAATTTTCAGAACAATGTTGAAAATATAAAATGACTGAGCATTCATGTTTTGTTACTGATCTCAATGATATTCTGAAACCTATCTGAATTTTTTTTTTCAGTCAGCCCTCCTCCCCTTCCCTTGGTTTGAGAGTTGTGATCTCTTTGAACTCTTATTTTTTTCTCTTGACCAGATAAAAATCTATTCAACAAAAGCAAAGACTGTTACACCAGCAGCTTTCAAATTTAACAGACACTATATTTGTATTTATTTAGACTGCAACATGCATGAATACATATATATGTTATATACTCAAGTGCTCTCTCTTGGAAGCCTGGGTAGATACTTTGATAAACACCAAGACCACAGGAAGAGCAATGGGTTTGAAGAAATATCTATTGAAAGCCACAAGAACACTGATGCACTGCTCCAGCTTTTTCTCAAAACATTTTACCTTTACAGGATAGGACAGAATTCACATGTTACAGGTACATGAGATTTAATTGACAGTAAACTCAATGCTCATCAAGACTGAGATGTAGTTGCCTAAAATGATTATAAGGTTCTAGCTGCAGGAGTGGAAACATAGAAAAAAAAAATGACTGAAACATTGATAAAGAGCTTGTTATATGTCAGACGTTATGCTAGGTGCTCTCACATAGATTGCTTTATTTCATTTTCACAATGACAGCTCAAAGTGCCATTATTCTCCTAGATAAAGAATAGAAGCTTAATACTTACAATAAGGCAGAAGAGGGGAAGTTTTTCTGAACTGTAGGGGGTCCTCACTTGATGGATATGCTCTAGATGTGTCTGATATGGCATATTTGGCAGTGAGGGAATGGGTCGCTAAATTGTATTGTGAATAAGTTAAGGGGCTAAGATTTAAAAAATTCTATTTAAATAGCTGTCAACCTGGGAGGGCGAAAACTATGGATAATCAGTCTACACTGCGATGATATTACCCACTTGAGTGATTTCAATTATCATTTGCATGCCAGTAATGCTAATAACTTGTATCTCCCTTTTGTCATTTCACGATGCTATTGCAAAGTGTTTAATGCCATAAACTGACTCTCTTTGGAGTTGCAAATGGCTGACTTCTTGTGTCCTCATATGGTGACCAGTTGGCAGGAGAGCTCTCTGGAATTCCCTTTATAATAGTAAGAATTCTATTGATAAGTAAATTCTATTGATAAGGGGTCCATCCTTTGGGCTCCACTCAAAGTCTTCACCTCCTATTACCATTACTTTAGGGTATTGGTGTTTCACATGTGAACTTTGGAGGGACACGTTCCATCTATAACACCTTTGAACTGATTTAGCTCTGTCTTTGACACCTTTACCTGGGTATCCTGTAAGCAAATCACACTCAGTCGCAGGGGGTGAAGAGGTCCCCCAAACTTGTCAGTAAGCACACGGTTCGATCATTAAGGAATAGTCCTAAACATTATTTTACCTAATTTACTGAGTGTTTATTATATATCAGCCCCTGAAATCAATGTTTTAAATTCATTACCAAATGAATAATTGATTTTTTCCACTAAGCATAAAATGCATCATTTCCATTGTGTAGATAGTAAAACTGAGGCCTTCTAAGGTAAGGGCTATCCAACTATTAAGGAGTAGCATTGGGGGTCAAACCCCAGGCTTATCTGGTTCTGAATGTAAGATCTTTCCAGGACACAAACATCGCAGCTCCTGAGAGGGAAGAGCAAGGAAAAGCACACCACCTGTTGGGAAGGCTCAGGTATGAGGGCCACATAGGTGACTGATGTCAGAACTGCCTCTTTGTTCCCTAATGTCCAAACACAAAGGCTTATCAGAAATTCTACTTTTCAGGAGACCAGCAGTTAGCATAATGGCTATGTCGCTGAACTCCCATGTAGCCAACTGCGGTTCGCGTCCCGGACTTGGTGGCTTAAACTCATGCCGGGTGCGTGTTCGTGCGTGCCCAAGATCCCGAAAGGAGAATAGAGGAGAAGGGATTGCAGTGTGGCCATCCCCCCTAGGTGGTGATTTCTCGCTTTCTATCTCTCTGTCTCTCTCTGTCTTTCCGGCAAGTGCACGTACCCTATAGCATAAACCTCTCTAAAAAAAGAAAAAAAAAGAAATTCTACTTTTCAGTTAAAGAGAGGTTTGGTGTTTTATGCTTCAAAAGACACAGGCAACCCTTTCCATGGAACTGCAGGAGGAAATCCTATTCTAACATATATTCCTGCCATTTGTTCCTATTGAAAACTTTAGCTCACACAACTCTTTTGAAATATGGTGTTTCCTGGATATAGGAAAACCCTTGGTTTTAAGATAATGCAAGCGTTGGAAGGGCTAGTTGACAAGAGTTCTTAAAGTGAAAAATTCCTTTGACTGGCAGACAGACTCAGAAGCTTCCATGCTAGATACATCGCTTTGATGGTTATGCGTGCCAAAACTCTCAGGAACTGGAACTATGTTGGCTACTTTACAGGAGTCAACCTCAACCTGACAAGCTGCCGACACTTTGTGCCTCCTGTAACTTCTGAGTGTCAGCCGCAATGTCTTGTTTTCTTACCCTTGAGATGAGTCTCAGTTGATTTTGTTTTGTTTTGTTTTTATTTTAATCATCAGGGCTTCTTTCCTGACTATACCTCCAAATACATGAAACAGAGATGTTGCCACCATCTCGCTGAAGGAAATACAGAAACTACACTGTTCTTCCTGGCAATTAATTTCTACTGAGGAAGATAGGCTGGGTCACAGAAGAAAAAAGTAGACCAAAAAAGACAGGTAAGCGGAGGTAAAACTGTAAGCCACCTGTGGGAAAATGTCAAAAATGAAGTGTCAGGAAGGAGAATGGTTAGATTCTTTAGAAGAGTATTGATCTTGTTAAAAGAAAAACTAATAAAAAGTAAACTAATTTAATAGAATTTTATTAAGCAAATGTTAACATGATTTAAATCGGGCAGTGGTCCCTGAACTTTTGGACAACTCTGGCCAACTCTGCCTTTAAGTTGGCAGAAAAGGAAAGTGACATGTGCAGTGAACGGGAATGTGTAGAACAAAACGTGAGGAAGTGAGGTAGAGAAATCATTGGTTACATTCTGAAATTTGTCTGTATTAACATGGTTTAAAAGGCAGCATGCCTGTGATTGACTGAAGCCTACCTGCCATGATTGGTTGTAACCTAGCAACCAGCTCTGAAAAACAGCCTAACATGTTTGATTTTGGCCCATCTGTAGGACTCCAAGTGTGGGAGTACAACTGTTTTAGGCCAAAATAGTTTAACACTCTGCACATGCTTAACAGTGCCAAGTGCACAATTAAGAATAGAGGCTGAAAATAAGAGATGTATGCTATGAGACTCTGAAAGGAAAAAGTCTAGGCAACATTTCTATTTTTCAGTGAACCAGACTAGAGAATAAAAAAAGAAATGAAAAAGCAAATCATACTGCAGACCCTTTCTAGTTTTCTCTCTTTGGACAGCCTGTGTTTGGAGGGATGTCCATTACCTCTTAACTACATGGTTTCTGTGTATACCAGGAAGGCCCATCATGCCTCAAGGATCTCTCCTAGTGGCTTTTTTTTTTTTTTTTCTATAGGGCGTGTGCGCTCACCAGAGAGACAGAGAGACAAAAAATGAGAAATCAACCCTCCGGGGGATGGCCCCGCCGCAATCCCTTCTCCTCCATTCTCCTCTCGGGATCTTGGGCACGCACGCACATGCGCCTGGCGTGAGTTTTAAGCCACTGGGTCTGGGACGCGAACTGTGGTCGACTACATGGGAGACCAGCGACATAGCCATTACGCTAACTGCTGGTCCCCCTAGTGGCTTATTGTTGATATAGTTCCATGCTTCATGGCCTAAGTTTTTGAATTGAATCATTGCCATTTTACAATTAAACTGTTATCAATCACAAGCATCCTTTAATAGATTAAATTATCAAATTCTTCTTAATGGTCATGGGAGAAATCATGTTTAAAAAAAAAAAAAGCAAAAAGAAAAAACAAACAAACAAAAAACAGAAGCAAAGCATCTAGTGGCATGGGTGGTTAAGGCTTCTGATTCTCACATGGCCAAACATTAAGTTTGAGTCCTGGCCCTCAAGGCTTGAAAATCATGCCAGGCATGTGTGTGTGTGTGCTCCAAATCCCAAAAGGATAAACGGAGGAGAAGGGATTGTGGCATGTCTACCCCTCTGAAGGGCGCTTTCTCACTTTCTCTCTTTCCTTCTCTCTGTCTCTGTCTGGAGAGTGCACTTACTCTCCAGCAAACTAAAAAAATAACTAACAAAACCCAGAGTGCTAAGTTAACGCAAACCTTACGGGCTTTCTAGAGAAATGTCAAATGTCTAACTGAAATGTTACAAGTCTGTGATGTGTGAGTATGTCCCAAGTATTGTCTCACTTTGACTCCGAGTGCTATATAAATCTTTCCTGGCCCAATATTAGATCAGAGAAAACAAGGTAAAGAATGCAATAGCCAGAATAGAAGGTGAGCGAGGGAGGCCCCTGCCCCTGCTTCCACTGAACTTTTATCCACCTTAGATTTCGTGACCAATTCTGGCCTAGCCTGGGGAAACACCTTGGACCCAATTTAGATAGTATGAGGACTTTTTTTTTTTTTGGAGAGGTTTTCGCTATAGGGCGCATGCTTTCGCCAGACAGACAGAGAGAGACGTAGAGACAGAAAGCGAGAAATCACCCCCCCCCCCCCCGGGGGGATGGTCATGCCACAATCCCTTCTCCTCCATTCTCCTCTCGGGATCTTGGGCACGCACGCACACGCACCCGGCATGAGTTTTAAGCCACTGGGTCTGGGACGCGAACCGCGGTCAACTAAGTGGGAGTCCAGCGACATAGCCATTACGCTAACTGCTGGTTCCCGTTTGAGGACTCTTGAAGCCTTATTCACTAACTTTGTTCTCTACTTGTTTGGCTTTCTATAGTCAAGCAATTGCCTTGTACATTAATTGCCTTGTACTGCTAAGGACTCCCTGCCTAGTTGCCCTCTTCCTATAAGACTAAGGTCAGTCTTGCCTCTGCCACCTTCCTGGAATCCAGCTGTGTTCTGTGACCAGGTCATTACAGCTGATTTGGACCCTCTCTGGCTGGCTAATTCTGCCTGGCTGCCTGGAGCTTAGCCTCAATGCATTCTGCATTTTCTCACTGTCTTCTCACCCTACTCCAGACCTCTGACGATTACCTGAACTTGGCTCACGATTTCTGCCTGCCTTTGCTCTCTGGTCAGTGTGGCTCATGACATGTCCCCAAGTCCTACCCAGGTACAGCATACCAGGTCAATTCAAATCACTTGGGTTATGGGTAACAAACAAGTATCCTTGAAATTCTAGAGAAAATAGCTTACCTGCTTTTCTTGCCAAGCTTCACTATGAATTTCTTAAAAAATATTTTCCTGTGACATTCTGAAAATATTGTGAGTGTGAAGGAATTAATAACTTAGGTCTTGGAATTTACTTTGGAACCTTGGAGATGACTTTTAATTTATGACTGAGCCCACAAAGCCTCTTTTTATTATCTTGATTTCTGGATACATTTTCAATACTTAAAAGTTATATATGGAATCACCAATTCTTCCTTTTATTCTTCTGAACTTGTTATTTCTTTCTCCCACTCATAAATCAAAGATCTTCTCTTTTTCTTGCTTTTAGATTTAAAAATCTATAACAAGGGCATGCTCATGGCTTGGAGGTTAAGGAAGATAGGTTCCTTGTGGCCAATGGCATGGTTCAACTCTTGGACCTGCCGTCTTGAAAATCATGCTGGTCACGTGTGCATATGTGCTTCAAATCCCAAGAGGAGAATGAAGAAGTAAGGATTATAGTGTGGCAAACCACACTACACTGGGGGTTGGGGGGTGGTTTTTCACTTTCCTTCCCCCCCCCATTCCTCTCTGGTGGAAAAAACAAAGCAAAATATAACAAAATGAATAAAAACCAAGTGGAAAAAACCCTCAGGAAATAGCACAGCCTGTCGGGAGACTTTCTGAAGCTCAGGTCCTGCTGTAACCACTGCATCTTGACATTTCTGCCTTACAGAGCTGCCAATTACCCTGACCGGAGTAAGGATACCCACAGCTTTCTTGTTTACTCTTATAGCTGCAAAAAAGAGAATCAGTGTTCCATACATACTTCATAGGTTTTCCCATTTACAGTTGTGTTGGAGACAAAACTGTTCTACTTGTTTTCTAATGTTGAGTTTAGTAAAATAACATAAATAACCTGTGTGAGAATGAATGAGCACTTTTGAGCAGGTATTATTTTTACCATACTACGTACCCTAGTTTGTTTTTCAACTGGACTTTTTCACTTCGTATTTCATTGCCTGGAATTCCAACAATCAGGGATTATCTGTGTAAAGAATTTTCTATTTTATTTGTTTAAAAATATTTTTTAAGAGAGATTTTTTTGCTATAGGGTACACGAGCTTGCAGGAGAGACAGAAAGTGAGAAATCAATCCCCCTCCCCAGATGTGACAGCATGCCTTAATCCCTTCTCCTCCATTTTCCTCTTGGGATTTTGGACACGGATGCACACTTGCCTGGCATGAGTTTTAAACCGCCAGGCTTGAGACTCGAACTGCGGTCGACTATGTGGGAGTCTAGCGACATAACTATTATGTCATCTGCTAGTTAGTCCCTAATTTTTTTTTAATTGACAGAGGGTGTGTGCATTGACCAGAAAGAGTGCGCACATGCGTGCGCAAGAAAGAGAGAGAGAAAGAGAGAGGAAGAAAGCACCCCACAGTTGGGCATGGCCATAGCACAATCCCTTTCCTTTATTTCTCCATTTTGTCAGAATTTTGGGGCATGCATGCACATGTATCTGGCATGTTTTTCAAGTTGCTAAGGTCCGGATTCAAACCACAGTTGGCTACATGGGATCCTGCTCTCTTAACAACTGAACCAGCTCTCTATTATATTTTATGTTAAAGTTTCTTTCTTTCTTCCATGAAAGAGAGAGGCACCCTTGACAGGGTGTCATCATGTTGAAATCCCCTTCCCTTAGTCCTCTAGCTTGTTGGGAACTTGGGCGTGCATGCCTGGGATCTGAACCATTAGTCAGCCAGGTGGCTTCCAGCACTGACATTCAGTATGCTACTGCCTGTATCACTAAGGCTGGACCAGAATTTTCTATTAAAAATAAATGCAAAGGGAACCAGCAGTTAGCGTAATGGCTATGTCGCTGGACTCCCACGTAGTCGACCGCGGTTCGCGTCTCGGACCCGGTGGCTTACAACTCACGCCGGGCGCGTGTGCATGCGTGCCCAAGATCCCGAGAGGAGAATGGAGGAAAAGGGATTGCGGCGTGACCATCCCCCCTGGGGGGTGATTTCTTGCTTTCTGTCTCTATGTCTCTCTCTGTCTGTCTGGCGAGCGCACGCGCCCTATAGCGAAAAAAACCTCTCCCCCCCCAAAAAAAAAATGCAAATACTTATAGTGAAGTTAAGGACTTGTGAGCTATTCACACATTAGTAAGAACTAGTTCAATTAGTTTGCTTTCTAGTGCCCTGAAGGAAACAGAATTTTGATTGGAGGAAAAGGAAAAGGATCCTTCAGAGAGCACACATAGGTGAGTGGGAGAGATTGCTAACCCACTTTTGATCCACAGACTACTGCTTGGTCAGGGACCACCTATCTGTGCAGAGACAAGACTGTTTAGGGCACTTGGGAATTCTAGAAGAAAGTACCAGGAAATGGGGGAAAGAGGTTAGGAGGTAAAACAAATAAACTTGACCTCCTTTGAATGTTTGCTCAAGGATGGTCCCAAAAGAGTCATAGAATGTTGTAACAAAGTTGAGACAAAGAGAACAACTTCCCTGTTTTGTATAGGTGACTGAATTCCAGAGAGAGGTGGTGCTTGCCCAGATTCACATAGTGACTGGGACCTAGATACGTATTTCTTGACCCTTGAACTGGTGCTGCTTCTCCAGTACTCTGCTGGGTCACCAGATCAAGGAGACACTGCCCTTCTCTCTTTGTTTTACCTGCAGTACCTTGAACTCCAGTGAGTGTTCAGATTCTGCTGCCCGCAGCTCACTAGCTTACCAAAGCCCTCCTGGTAATGTCACCATTCCTAAAGCCTTGTTTCCACAGGGAAATGAGTTCCTGGACATAAATCACAAATTTGCAGACTCACTTTGGCCCACAGCCCTCTGCTGGGCCAGGGACCGTCCATGTTGTATAGAGACAGGGGCTTGTTACCAGATAGACTTGATTTCATTGCCTTCCTCTCAGAAACACAAGTCTGTCCTGGGCGAGAAACAGAAGCCTGAGGAGGGAGTACCTGACCCCTGGCATGCTAAAAGTTTACAAGGCTGGTGCAAGAAGCCAATGAACTTCTTCGGCCGTCTGTTTCCTGTCACCTAGGACAATAATTTTCAAGAGCTGTCATCGGAGGAAATGACCCATGCGCCTCACCTCTGTATCTGGGTGACTCTGCTAATCTTTAACACAAAGTGTGATGAGCCTAGTGATAACCAAACAACTCAGATACAGTGTGAGCACCACTGTGCTAGGTGTGGGTGGTATTCCTAAGGATGAGATGCAGCTACCAGCCAGGAGTTCTGGGGAGGAAGATTACAAGAGAAAACAACTCAGTGCCGGGATGAGAAGATGAAAATGAAATGCCTAATGTCTGGGAGACAGAGATCAGTAACAATTACCTGTACATGTGTGCAGACATGGGTTTGCACAGTTTTCATAAAACATTTCCACATTCATGATTTGATGAATTATTTTAGATTTTTCAGAAGAACAAAATGGAAGTGCGTTAACTAAACAGGATTTTGCACCTGGTATTTTGATTCCCCAAACTATTGGGCCTACGACTCCCATAATACCTTCAGACCAAACTGTGAGAAGGGGCTGCTATTTGGCACATGGGTGGAAGGAAGGATTCAAAGAGCTTTGAACTCAAGAAGAAAGCTGTGGGTCTGACTTAATAAGGACAAGGAACCATTGTTTCTTGACCAGGATGAAGAAAAGTTAGTGGAATATGACACGTTTGGAACTTAGTCCTTTCTCTCTTGCTTACTAGCTGTGATTATCTTGGGCAAGTTGTATTTTGGGGTCTCAGTTTTATTTTTATAAAATGGAGATATAGTAGTACTACCTCAAAAACTTGTGAAGATTTAATGAGATTCTACATGCAATGTTCAGTAGCACTGCCTTATGATGGTGTTACATCCTGATAAACCCATCATTAGGTTGAGAAATGCTCAGTGGGACCGTTGTAATCTGAGAACCATCTGTACTTAGCACTATACATCATAAATGCTCAATTAATGTTGGCTATACTTACTGATATTATTTTCTGTGTCAAGTGCTGATATGGGCAAAATGGTAGTTGCAAAACAATTGAGGTGTAAGAGATCAGAGTCAGGACCAAGGCAGAGAAACAGTTGGGAAGGGAAAGGCTGGAGGAATTGTAGAGATAAGAACTCTGATTCCACTGACACATATTGAGCATATGCTTGGTACCAGGCATTTGAGGTGTGCAAGGCTGGAGGCAGTTGAGCTAAAACTGATTTAATTCCTGTAAAGAAAATCTGTGCAAGTGGTGGTAAGAGCCTAGGAGGAGGATCCTGGGAGAGTCAAGAAATCTTCACATTATTAACCTCATGGAGTGCCAGTAAGTGTTCTGGGGGAAGAATTGCCAGACTTAGAGCAGCAATGTGAGTAACCAGTAGAGGCCAGTGGGTTAATTGTGGGTAGCCAAAGACATGAAGATAAAATTGGCCAAAATAAGAGATTTGGAAAGTAGGGTTGGATGAGGGACTGTTGTGCTGTCACTTATCTTAGAAGGAAACATTTTTGAGAGATGAATAATACGCCAAAGACTACACAAGAAAACTCATGGCCGCCATTGGCTAATAGTCCCCTGGCTTCTACAATGCCAAACTTGTTAAAGGGATTCCTGGGAAATCACAGTCTTTGCTCTTAGGCAGTCTGTGCATGAGTGGGGATGTGAGCAAGTAAGATCATGTGCTACTTAATGAAATAATACTCCCAGTCACATCCCCAAACACCCTGCGTAGATTGGAAGTGAGAAGCTAGATGACTAACTCTCTCACTGTGGTCAAGGCATTACTGGAACATGTTTATTTGTATGGTAAGAAAGTAGCTGGATTTATGCAATACCATTGCAAAGCCCTGAGTGCTCCCCTCCCTTCCAGAGAACTCACAGTGGGAGGAGCCAAGGCCCTGAGAGGTAGAAAGTCAAACCCTCAGCCAAACACCCATGTGTTTAAAGGACCCATATATAAGAGGTGGTCTTGGGCTCTAGGCTTCTGACTGCGTGATTTCTTAAAGAAGCAAGATCTCCTGTACAGGTAAATTTCTTTAGATCCAATGGTGGGTCCAATTTAGCCATAACTCTCTACGGATCTTGACAGGGTCTGGGTTCAAAGGGTAAGAAAAAGCAGTTGCTTTTGCTGATTTGAGCACTACAGAATGGTGTCAGAGTGTAGATAGAAAGGATCTCAACATCTGGAGGAATGAATTTTGTTCTGTTTCGCCTTCACTTTATCAGTGTGACCTTGAGGAAGACTTTAGCTCTTTAGCCTCAGTCTTCATATTAAAAGAAAGAAAGAAAGAAAGAAAGAAAGAAAGAAAGAAAGAAAGAAAGAAAGAAAGAAAGAGAGAGAGAAAAAAAAGTGAGAGATATTTTTGCTCTGGATAATCTCTTAGGTCCCCTCCAATTCTGGTTTCTTTCAATGGTTATTTTTGATGGTTACTGATGCTGCTAAATGTATCATTTCCTAGGACCATTCTAGGGGGCTTCTGAGGTTCTTCATTGTTGAAAGGGGCCCAGATGCAGCTAGATCCTGCATGAGGATCCTTATAGTATCCTAATAGTTAAAAAAGCAGGCATTTCTCTGGTTCTAAAAGGTAGTGATGTTAGTTTGATTTATTCCGTGAAATGTGATGTGAAGAAGACATCGATGGTGATGTCCATGTTCTGTGAGAATGAAATAGGATCTCATATAGGAATTGCCAGTGAGATGCTGGGGGCAGTCTTCAAGTAGTTTGGACATCCAGAACTCACCATTGTTTGGGCAGTTTGCTGATCTCTGTGCACTGAAATTCACCTGTCAAGGGGGATTCTGACATAAGCCGTCATCTTATGCTCTCTTATGTAGGTAAAAGGTGATAAATGTGTGGATGGGTAGGATAGGGGTTAAACATCCTGGATATGGGTTAAACATTTTTGTTCCAGAAATGCCAGATGTGATTTCTAGGAACCGGTGGCTGGGAAGACTTCTAGCGTTAGCCAATGGGGTGGACCTAAAGTTTCTAACTGGGAGGCATCTTCCAGTCCTGCCAGTGGAAAGAGTATCTTGGACTTTTTAGAGTGAGAATCCTTGAATGTTTGGGTTCTGGTCATTGCACAGATGAGCTTCTCCATAGTGAAGGGAAAAGGGCCCCCTTTAGAGTGTGAGCTCAACCACTGGACTGTGACTAGCTTGAGAGCAGAAATTCTGTCTAAATCATCCTGCACCCCTACTATCTAGGGCAATGCCTGGTTCATGAGGATGCAGTCAATAAAGCCTTGTTTAAGTGAATTAGATCTACCACTTTCCAAGCTCCCTTGTAAATCTCACTCTTGACCTTCAAAGCAATCAGTAGAGAAGAAATAGAATTGATTTAACTATTATTGTTATAATTGGTTTGGTGGTAAATCACCCCACTTCAAGGGTAATCACTAAGCTAGTTTCTAACACAAAGATTGGGTTTGCTAACTTGGGAAGTTATAGAAATGGAATCACAGGGTTTTCGTGACTGAAGTTTTTCATGCAATATTATGCGTGTGAGTCTCATCCGTATCATGGTATGTAATTTCTGTGTGAGCATTCTGAGTGCTGTGTAATACCGTGTTGCGTGACTAAACCTCAGTGTTGTTTATACACATCTGTGGATATCTGAGTAGTTTTTAGTTTGGGGCTATTTTGCATAGCACTATTATGAATATTCACATATGTGTCTTTTGGTGCATCCTTTTAAACATTTCATCTGGGTAATATCCAGGAATGGAATTGTTTTGTCATAGGGTATATATAGAGAGGACTTCAAAACATTTTAGAAAAATGGAATTAAAGTACAAGTTTATTTTGGCACAAAAAATTCTGAAATCCACACATAGATTTTTCTTTCTCTTTTTTTTTTTCAATTAATTGCCAGGGCACCCATGCGCTCGCCAGAGAGAGAGCAACGGGGACTGGAGGAAGAGCGGGAGGAAACACCCCCCAATGGGGTCTGGTCATGTTGTAATCCTTTCTTTTCCATTTTTCTATCCTGTCAGGATTTTTATCACACATGTGCACATACCTGGTATATATTTCAAATCGCCAGGGATGGGATTCAAACCATGATCAGCCATGTGGGATCTGGCTCTCTTAAACACTAGGTGTTTATAGGACCAGCCCATAGTTTTTTCATAATACACATTTCCCATGAACTTTATGAAGACCCCTCATTTTGGTTTAACTTTAGTATTTACCACCAGTTTTCCAAAAATATATTTCTGATTGACTTATTTTTTTCTAAAGTGTTGAGTGGATTTCTAACTGCATAGCAGGAAATTTTGAAGTGGCATAAATCATAGCCTAAGAGGTGAGGCCATTAGTACCTCCAGCCCAGTAGCAAGGGGCCAGGGTATTACCCAGAGTCCTCTTCCAAGTTTGGGAACTTGAACAAAGGACCATAGTAGGTTCAAGACCCTTTCTTCATGACATCTTCTTTCACAAATCCCCCAGCTGTCAAGCACACTCACAGATCCTTAGAACACCTTTTCTTTTTTTTTTTTTTTTTTGGAGGGGTTTTTGCTATAGTGCGTGTGCACTCGCCAGACAGACAGAGACAGAGAGACAGATAGTGAGAAATCACCCCCCAGGGGGGATGGCCACGCCGCAATCCCTTCTCCTCCATTCTCCTCTCGGGATCTTGGGCACGCATGCACACGCGCCCAGTGTGAGTTTAAGCCACCGGGTCCGGGACTCGAACCGCAGCCAACTACGTGTGAGTCCAGCGACATAGCCATTACACTAACTGCTGGTCCCTAGAACACCTTTTCTGAAGGCACGCCATCTACACAGCAATGAGCAGCTCCTCCATGAGTGGACAAGGAAGGTTACAGAAAAGAGGAAATTTGTGCTGAGTTTCGCATGGGTGCAATCCAAGGCTGAAGGGGATGAGAAGGACGAAACATCCCCTGTATAGGCTTAGACAGAGCCAAGGGTGTGTGTATTAGAGGTCATCAACACAGAAAGGGGCCAAATACAGAGACCTTAGACCTGAGGCTGTGAGACCTGTGGTTCTGAAGGGAGAGCTATGAAGTGGCCAGTCAGATGGTGAATTTGCGACCACTTTATGCAGCTCAAATTCTGTGACTCTCTTAAGACACAAGCATTCCTGCCAAAGAAAGGGAAGGAACTAATTTACATCAGTTATAAAACTCTTTCTTGTCCAAATTGTTTTTTCTAATGTTCAGAAAGGCGAAGAATCAAGAGAGCTTGTCATTTGAAAGTGTGGAAGGTGATGGAGAAATGCTGGTAGGGAATGACACTCAAGAAAGGAGAGGTAGCTCCTGAGGAAGGAAGTATCAGACTTGGACAGGCTAGAGGGGACAGAGTGACCTCTGAGTCTGAGGTGGACGATGCGGCCATGAGGAAGTATAGAAGAGAATGTGTCATGGAGATGCGAGGGCACACCCCAGCGAGGCTGATCATGCCGTGAACCCTAGAACTGCTTAGATATCTCTTGTGCATATAGGGGTGCTGAGCAGGGTGACCACCAAGCTCCTTCTAGCCTGATATTTGGTTCTTCTAATGAGTGACATCAGGGTTTGGCCTCCACATAGGCTGAATGATGTTCCTATGCCCAGGGAAAGCTGTTTCCACAATGTGGCAACTTGAGATGCATACTCATGCTCTGGAAGTGTCTGTGGGGTGTCTGAACTCCTACAAAGATTTGTGGTAGTTCAGTGTTTTGCAGAGTCAGATGGAAGATGGGACATCTGGGAGTGCGTAGGAAGCCCCACTAGCCAAAAAAGGTATGCAATTGGCCCCCGGGACCTCTGCTCCAAGCATCACCTTAAAGGGGCTTCCTAGCTCTTATCCCATCCCCCTCACCCATTTACTCCCAAGTTATGCTTCTATTGAAGATTTCTTTTTTCCTTTAGGCTGACCTTGATTTTATTTCCTCAGGGTGTTCTGCCCTGGGTCCCACATATCCTTCTGGAAAGTAGCCCTAAGGCATATCTGGATGAGAATGGTGGGGTGGGGGCACACATGGTAAGGAGTCAATTAGTTCTCAGCCATGAACTCCAAAACAGCAGCTAAAAGGTTCATGGTTCACAAAAATTTCTCACATCATTTATCTCATTTCAGCTTCATAATAGGAAAGCAGAGCAGGACAGGCTTTATTATTCTTTACCTTTTACTAATGAAAAAATATCCGTTCAGTCCATAAGTCAGTCAGCAAACATTTATCAAGCCTCTGCTTATTCATGATCCTAACCCACGCTGTGTGAACCCAGAAAAAAAAATTACACCATTCTTGCCTTCAAGAGCTCATAGTTGAGACATATTCTTCATTGTTTCCTGGAAGGTAAACACCTGCTCTAAAAATTGAAGAATTGTGCTTGAGGTCTTCTTTAGAAGCTCAGTCTAAATGTAGACAGATGTCTAAATGGTTAAAAAAATGTAAAACTTTTCAAATCATCAATTTTACAAAATCACTTCCTCTTGTATGAACCGGTCATGATCTGTACACAGAAATGTGGGTTTTCCTGTTTATAATCAGTGATGCAGAATCAAATGAAAATTGCTCTGGAATGCCTGATGTCACGCTATCAAAACATGAATGAAAGAAGAGACTTCAGCAAAGAGAAATGGCAGGTCACATCTTCAAGTCTTTTTGAGACATGAATGCAACTGTAAATACTAAGAGTATAAAAAGTCAGTGCATCAATCAGAGGTACATTTCCATTGGCTGAAGATAAATCCTTAAAAATAGATTCAACCAGGCACGTTTTATTCCGTAAGTTTGCCTCTGTGTCTAGCACTGTATGACAGCAATCCACCAGGGTGAGCGCCTTAGAGCAGAGCTCAGTGAACTTTGTGAAGAGCCATGGAGTAAGTTCCTTAGGCTTGTAAGCCATACTACCTGATCTCAATCTTTTGTTGTGACTGCTCAACTGTTGTTGTAAGGCAAAAGCAGTCAGGCCCAGCACTAAACAGTGTTTGGCCATATTTCAATAAAACCTTACTTTAAAAAACAGTAGTGGGGCAGCTTTGGTTTGCTAACCCTCTCTTGGAGTTTCTGTATATCTTTTTTGAGTTCTGAGAGTCAGCACAGTAGGTGTTATCCTCATATTACCCTCCAGAGATAAGGAATCTGCCTGAAGTCACCACGTAAGAGATAGCAGACTCAGTCCCAGCCTGGTGACACAGCCAGTAGCAAAATGAACCATGGTGCTGGAAGCCACATTCAGATCACTGGGTTGACTTGACAGCACGGCAGGTTCATGTGCATGAAGATCCAGGATCCTGATGAGCTGGAAGGCTGGGGAAAGAGGATGGTAGTGTATGAGAACCTGTCAAAAATGCTTCTCTCTTTTGTATGTGTACACATACTATTATGAATAAAATAAATGAGCTTTAAAAACATGTATAAAAAGGGGTGGTAAGACCCGTCAGGTTTTCCAATTCTAAATCAGTGCTCACGACCACTGTATGCTGCCTACTACACAAAAGAAGGAGAGTCCTTGTCCAAGAAAAAAATCAAGCATGGCCTAAAGCAAGTCATGCTCTTTTGTTACAACTGTCAAGAGCAGGGAATTGATCGCTTTTTCAATCTAGTCCTTTTTAATCATACAGACAGAACCATTGCGTGAGAAGCTTAGATTTCTATTCCAATTTCACCCCAGACAACTCAGTGGGTGTGGCAAGATGCCAGAGTTCTCTGGAAATCCATCATCCCCTAAGAGGATTTTCAGGTGTACAATGCCTCTGAGAGAGGATGTGATACTTATTTCTCTTATGAATCCAGCCTGAGAACAGAGTCTAGCACATAATCGTTGCTCAGTAAACATCTAAATGAACTAAACATCAGGGTAGGAAGTCAAGAGGAAACAGACCCCTGGGCACGAGTCCCTATTTCTATACTCTACTGAGACTCCTCAGGAATTTATTTTTGTTTCGTAGGGTCTCAGTTTTCCTAGCTTTAAAATGAAGCCCACAACTGTCACCTGCTTCAGGGGTGGTCAAAGAGGTAACCACCACAAATGAGAGCAGCAGTTTGGAAGAGCGTATTCAGAAGTAAGGCAGTAACTGTCAGTGTAACGAGTCAGACTGATCCCTACATTGATTTTTACACATTTAATTAGAAACAACTTTTTTAAGATATGATTGTGTGTAACATAAGGTACCGCTTATATTTAAGTACGTTTTGTATAGTTCATCAAGTTCTGACAAAAGTTTGTACTTGTGCAATCGCCTTCACAGTCAGTAGAGGCCATTTCCATTGCCCTAAAATTTCCCTGTTCCCCTTCCCAGTCAGTTCTCCACCCTGGCCCTAGGGAACCGCTTTTTATTTCTTTTTCTTCCTTCCTCTTTCTCCCTTCCTTCCTTCCTCCTTCCTTCCTTTCTTTTTCTTTTTCTTTTTCTTTTTCTTTTTCTTTTTCTTTTTTTCTTTTTCTTTTTCTTTTTCTTCTTCTTCTTCTTCTTCTTTTTCTTTTTCTTTTTCTTTTTTTCTTTTCCTTTTTCTTTTTTTCTTTTTCTTTTCCTTTTCCTTTTTCTTTTTCTTCCTCCTCCTCTTCTTCTTCTTCTTTTTCTTTTTCTTTTTCTTTTTCTTTTTCTTTTTCTTTTTCTTTTTCTTTATAATGGTCAGAGGGCATGTGTGTGCTCCAGGGAAAGAGGGATAGAGAGAGAAAGCACTCACCAGTGAGGCATGGTCACAACACAATCTCATCTCCTTCATTTGCATATCCTGTTGAAATTTTGGGGTATGCAGGCACACACACCTGGAGTGTTTTTCAAGATATCACAGCAGGGATTTGAACTGTGGTTGGCCTTGAAGAATGCAGCTCCCTTAACCACTAGGCCATAGAGTCAGCTCCTGCTTTTTCTATATTATATTTTTATCAAACACATTTTTCTCATAATAAAATAATACATGCTAATTATGGAGTTCAGAAAATATAAAAAGCATAATAACAAAGATGGAAGTCTTAGGTAGTCACATTATCCAAAGATGGTCAGTATTATTGTTCATATGTATTTTCTTCCTATCTTCTCTGTGTGTGTGTGTGTGTGTGTGTGTATGTGTGTGTAATAGTTTTGGAATCATGGGCTATACATAGTTTCCTTGGTGGTTGCATATGTCTATGATGATTATGTATAAAATGCCAGAGACTTATTGCTGTCCCTTGACTAATGGCACCAAGTTACCCATGCTAGTATCCTGGGTTGCTATTAAGAATAGATCTTTGAGGGCCAGCGGGTAATGTGGAGGTAAAGGTGCTGGATCCCATATGACTGATTGAGCAGTTTAAGTCCCAGATCTGGCAGCTTGAAAATCATATTGGGTACATATGTGTGTCCAAGATCCTGAGAGGGAATGGAGGAAAAGAGATCGTGTGTGGCCACCCACCCTCCTTGACAGGGTGATTTCTCATTCTCTCTCTCTCTCTCTCTCTCTCTGGCGAGCATACATGCTCCATAGCAACACTAAAAAATAAAAAATAATCTTTTTTTCATTATATTTTTGTCAGTTTTTGATGTTAAAAAGAATAACATTGAGTTTTTGCCTAGTGTATTTAGTTTGTATTCACTGACCTTCTTGAATTCTGTTCTTCCTATAGGTTTTTTAAAAAACATTTTCTTGGATAGTCTGCATGTAGAGTAATATGTTCTGTGAATAATAGTCAGTTATCTTTTGTTTTCTGATTTTTTATGCTGATTTATTCATTTTTTAAAAAAGTGCTAGAAGGTGCATTTGCTCACCAAAAAGCAGGAAGAAGAGAGAGAGAGAGAGAGAGAGAGAGAGAGAGAGAGAAGAGAGAACACTAACCATGGGGGTTATACACATTGCTATTCCTTCTCCTCCATTTCTCCATCCTGTTGGGATTTTTGATATGCATGCACATGTGCCCAGCTTGTTTCTCAGACTGCAGGGTCCAAGACTTGAACTGTTTAGTCAGCTATAAGTGATCTAACTGCCTTAATGCCCACATCACCTCCTGGCCCTATTTATTTATTCTTATTGAACTGGCTAAGATTCACAATGAAAAGTAAGGTAGAATGACAATAGTAGTGATCCTTATCTTTTGATTTTTTTTATATACATGTTTTTTTTGTCTTTCCTCAGAAAATATGATACTGTCCTAGATTTTTCAGTAAATACCTCTGCTGGCCCTGCATCTGAACATGTTAAAAAAGGAAGACTTGATATGCTATAGCTTTTAAATGTTCATGTCCCTATTAATTCACTTCCATGAAATTTGTGAGAAATTGAAAATAAAAACACAGGTCCTTCACTCGTGATAATTGAAGAAGCACCGATTAGGTGGGGTAGGTAGTGGGTAGTTAGTGGGTCAGTAGACAAAATTAGGGAAACTCAGTGAGGGCTAGCTTTAAGGAAGGCTCTCAAAACCTTTGGTGGTTTATAGAATGAGCAAGAGCTGGGCAAATGGAGAGGACGAATGGTAAGACCTGTCCTGCAGAGATGAGGGGATACTCACATTTGGCGTAGGCACGTTTGCAGGCTGCTGTTGGTGTATATATATTCTGCTGCAAGCACTGTGCTAGGTGCAAACGGAAGTTGTGGCTTTGAGGGCGGAGCTCTGTTAAGGGAGTAAAGGCCCTGGGCTCTGATGTGGCTCTGACAAAAATCTCCCTGTGTGTCACCAGAAAGGTCATTTTACTGGACTTTAACAACCATGGGGGCAGAGACTGTCTCAGGTGAACGATGCCTTTCTCAAGTCTGGCATGGCATGCTCCCAGTAAAATTTTTGGTGAATGAGTGGATGGATGGTTTTCAGTTTTAATACCTAAAAAATGAGGAGGCTAGGTAAGATTAGTGTTTGTTCGTTTGTTGGTTTAAAGAGATTTTTACTATAGAATGTGTGTGCTTGCTGGAGAAACAGAAAGTGAGAAATCACCCCCTCAGGAGGGGGACGGCCATGTCATACCCTCTTCTCTTCCATTCTTCTTTCAAGATTTTGGGCATGCATGCACACACAACTGGCATGAGTTTTAAGCTACTGGATTTGGGATTCAAACCATGGTCAACTCCATGGGAATCCAGTGACATAACCATTATGCCATCTGCTGGTCTCAAGATTAGTGAGTTTTATACCATAGAATGAGAAACCTTACAAAGATGCATTGTGGTCCAACCTGTAAACTCTAGCCTCTACCCTTGGGTTTCTGTAGAATTTCACTGAAGAAGGAATCCACTACTATTTTTCAAAATTATTCTCTTCTAGGTCTGAATGTTTTTAATTCTAAGTGAATAAGAGTGCTTAGTGGCCATTAACTTAACCAATCTGGCCACACAAAAATAAATGCAGAAGATCTAAAACTATGTTAGAATACTGGTGTTGGTGGGACCTAGTTCACTTGTATAGCTCTTAATATGAAGCTCATAAGTGAGCTTTCTTTTTCAGAAGAAAGACTCATTATCTCCTAAAAGTATATGAAAAATGTTACATGTCATTGTGTATCAGTTGAGAGTGCTGTGGTTGTACATAACCGACATGTATGCAGTGACTGACATAAAGAATACTACCTGGAGGAGTCTAGCCATTACAGTGACTTAAATAAACAAACAGTTTATCCTTCTTATGTAAAAAGAAGTCTAGAAGCAAGCTGCTCAAGGTCATTTATGCAAGTCATCAAGATCCAGGCTTCTACTGTATGAATTTTGGCCTAATGATCCCAAGACAGCTGCTTCATCTCCAGACATTGCAACTGCTTTCTGCCAAGGAGGAAAGGAGAAAGTCAAAAGTGAGGGTTTTTTTGGGAGTCATAGCCTTTTAACAAGCCCTACTTAGTAGACTTCTACCTTTGTCTCATTGGGAAGAACTACATTGTGTGACCAACTTGTCCTGCAAGAAGTACCAGAAAAATCAGATTTTATGGCTGAGTGGTTAGAACTGGAATTCTGTTAATAAGGAAAAGGGGGAAATGGATATGTACAATATGCATGGCAAATACTACCTTTCCATTTCAGGAGCAGCAGACACTATTGGAAGGACTATATCCACCACCTGTCATGCCTCTGTTGTCACCTTTCCGGGGCAGATGGAAGCTGGGACGAAAGGAAGCAGTAGAAGGTTCTTCACAGCTCCCCCAACAAAACTACGAGGCCCTGCGTGAAAGGTGCCTAAGGGAAGGCTCCCTCTTCGAGGACAGCAGCTTCCCAGCCACCCGGTCCTCCATTGGCAGTGGGTCCCTGCTCAAGAAACTGCCACCACATCTGCAGTGGAAGAGACCCACAGTAAGGGCCTGGGAAGGGGCCTCTGAATAATACACACAAAATATGTCAACCAGGGTTTTAGAAAACCCAAACTAAGATATATAGGGGGGAAAAAAGAAAGATTTATTTTTATTTTTATTTTTTTCAGAGAGAGATTTTTGATATAGGGTGCGTGTGCTGCTGGAGAGACAGATACAGAGACACAGAAAGTGAGAAATCACCCCCTCAGGGGGGATGGGCACACTGTAATCCCTTCTCCTCCATTCTCCTCTCAGGATTTTGGGCATGCACACACACACAAGCCTGGCTTAAGTTTTAGACCACTGAGTCCAGGACTTGAACCACAGTTGACTACGTGGGTGTCCAGCAATGTAACCATTATGCCATCTGCTGGTACCTTTCCATGAACTTTTAAAGTACCTTGTATATATTTCACATTATCACACCAGGGATCTCCCTGAGAGGGAAATTGGGTAAATTCCCACATTCCCATTTTCCAGATGGAGAAAACCAGGGGTGATCCTGAGAGGGCGTAAGATATAATTCTCTCAGGTCCTGCCTAGAAATACATAGCGCTGCTATAGTGTCCCTCCTCCCCCCCAAATATCAAGCTGCTGTTTAACCTCTTCATCGATGACAAGGCATGTTGGGTCACAGCCAACACCATTTGCTGGAAAGGACCATTTTAGCAAATCTTCAACCCCTTTCTCCAAAATCAGGTTCATGAAATATGAAAATAAGGAAGCGTTTAAATACTTTACAGAAGCATTCTTCACTTTATAAAATGCATCAAAATTCCTTTAAAAGGCAACTTCTTAATGTGTTCAAATGTAATCCATCTCTCCCAAACTTGATTTATACACCAGATTTCAGAAATGCTGTGACTGAACAGGGTAAAGTCAATCCGGGTAACAGATTCTTCTTTTTCCTGTTCCCCATTCAGCCATCACCATCAATGTCTATAGCCTTAGACTCAGAAAGCCCTACTTTGTGGAAAAATCCTAAGTGAGCCTTCTAAACTATGGCAGCCAGGACTCTACTTCTCCCTAAAAATCTTGGCAACTGCTGAAAGAGACTCTGTCCCACACCTGAATGTTAGGGGAATGGACCCTGTGTCCCTGCAAAGACTGAGGGATTAAATGCTTGCCCCAGAGCTGAGACTATCTTCTTACTCCCCCTGCCAGTCCTTATCTCAGCATGAAAAACAAAACAAAACAAAATAAAACAAAACGAAACACCCCATTATATTAGGGCTTGGGGGTGAGAAAGAGGAATAAAGGGAGAATAAAGAGAATGAAAAGACCTTGAGGAAAAATGAGAAAACTCCCTCTAAAAGATGCTTCCATTTTTAGTAGAAACCCTGAGAAAAGTTATTTTTGGTTTGAGAGCTATTTCTTCATATCTGCACAGGACTCTGGCTTAGGTGAGGTGTAAGAAGGAATAAGAAGGACGGTGGACAGAATCCATGTCCTGAATTTCATGGGATATCCCTGATTTCACATGTATTCTACATCTTTGTCCTGTTAAGTCCAGTTTTGGTATATGAGAAGACATGGTCACTGTAGCTCCAGGAAGTAATGACAGTTTCTTCTGTCCCCTCAGGAGCTGCACAGCAACCCCCAGTTCTATTCTACCCAGGCCAAAAGGCTGGATCTGTGCCAGGGAGTGGTAGGTAAGTATGCACAGTACCTAGAGACACACACCAGGCTATTTGGAACCTGACCTGGACAAGAGCAGGTGGAGTAGTAAAAAGAGGAATCCAGAGATCCCAACTGGGCTACAAAGGGTAACTCAGCAGCAAACCCTGAATTCTACCTTGAGATGCTTTGTTCTTTGCTGGGAATTTTATAAAACCTGGTCCTTGGAGGTTGCGGAAGGTGCTTCACTTTGCCTAAGCCCCCAGATAGTCCTCAATACCAAATGACAAGTCTAAATTTTGTTTTGGGAAAATGCACTTATTACATATTAGTCTTTATAATAAATTCTTCTCCAATCACCAGTTGTTAGAATGCCTAGAATAAAGTCTAATTATCACGTCCTCAATGCAAATTTTTTTCCCAGAGTAAATGGAAACCATCGTTGGCCAGAAAAAGGTTAGCGTAAGTATAGTGATATCTATTTCACAGACAGGAAAATGAGGCCATAAAGGGGTGAGGCTTTACAAGAAGAACATAAATCAGTAACAGAGGCATGATTTAGTAAAAGTTGGTTGTGTTGTGTCCGGATTTCCAAGGATGGGGTATTCAGGAAGCTAAAAGCTGGTCCAGGAATATACTACTATGGGAATCAAGGTTGGATTCCAGCCAATGTTTTCTACCCCCTGCTTTGCCCCATCCTCCTCCTCAATATATAATTCTGTTCTCTTAAACTAGCCTATAAGCCCAGAGAGGATAGTCTCTCCTAATAACTGAAGCCAAGCATTTCTTGCATACAAGAAAAAAAATCTTCAGTACATTCATGTAGGCACATAGATTCATGCAGATGCCATGTGCTGTCTGATTTAGGAGACTGCTGGTTCTTGGCTGCTTTGCAAGCTCTGACCTTGCACCAGGACATTCTGAGACGGGTCGTTCCCCTGAACCAGAGTTTCACTGAGAAGTATGCTGGCATCTTCCAGTTTTGGGTAAGTGTCCTGATGTCTCAGTTGAAAAGGGGCCATAGGAGAGAGGACTCTTGGAAGCACTATGTCTTTGCCTCCTGGACTGAATTCCTTCCATGACAGTCCTTACTCACAAGCAGCCACTGTCTTCTTCTAGTTCTGGCATTTTGGGAAATGGGTTCCAGTGGTGATAGACGATCGCCTGCCTGTGAATGAGACTGGCCAGCTGGTCTTTGTCTCCTCTACCTACAAGAACTTGTTCTGGGGAGCTCTTCTGGAAAAGGCCTATGCCAAGTAAGACAACCACCAGGAATCTTCCCCTTCCCTTCTCTGCTTTTTGTCTCTCTTGCAATGTTGAGTGAGGGAAGTGGAATCGGGTGAAATTTATGAAGTGAGATAGTGAGGCATGTCTTAGTCAACACAAAAGTGACAACATATTCAGGGTCTTTTATATAGGGGTCACCCCATCTGAACAAGCATTCAGGAATTTTGTCTTTCCTTCTTAGAGTTATTTAGGGGGCGGGGGACAGGAATGCTGAGTGTTTACTTCCTTTGCTCCTGGGATGAAGGAAGCAATAGCAAACATAAGCTCAAAGAATAACCAAGCAGAGGGTTCACCATTCATTTGGACTGTCCCATCTACAGTCTAAATGCCCTTCCCTTCTTCTCTCATGTCTACTCTTTCTCTCGGCAGGCTTTCTGGTTCCTATGAAGACTTGCAGATTGGACAGGTATCTGAGGCCCTTGTGGACTTCACTGGAGGGGTGACAATGACCATCAACCTGGAAAAAGCCCCTAGCAATCTCTGGGATCTCCTTGCCCAAGCCACCTACAGAAGAACCCTCATTGGCTGCCAAACCCACCCTCAGGTGAGACGGGGCTAGGCATTGGCAGACTGTTCTCTACGTTCCCACTCCCTTTATCCACTAGCTACTGCTCTCACCTGTGTGTAGTCCCAGACCCTCCACCCAACTCCTGCACCTGGCGTCTTGATGTTCAAACCATAGTAGCTGGGCTGGGTTCTCAAGGAAGGCAAGGCAGCAGGAGAATAAAGATGGTATACAGAGAAGGAAGTTAACAGTTACTTTATTTTATTTTTTTAAAAAATATCAATTGATTGATTTGATTGAGAGAGAGAGAAACCTACAGCATGGTCTTCATGTCGCAATCCTCCCCCAGCCTTAGCCAGCCCAGATGATGGGCATGTACCTCTACACCTGGCACGGACAGAAAGGCCCTGGGAAGCAGACCTAGGAGGCTCTCATGTAGGTTCAGTTGTGTTACCACCGCACCACTATCTGGCTCTGGAAGTTAACAATTAAGTATTACCTACCTGCAAGGCACTTTACACATCCAATTTGAGTAAAAACCAAGAACACTAAACAAGAATAGGAAGCCCTTGGTTCAGGCCTCCACTAATGACCATCTGTGTCACTACACGCTGACTTAGCATTTTTTAAAGAGGTTTTGCCTTAGGGCACATGCACTCACGGGGATGGGAGGGGGAGAGAGAAAAAGAGAGAGACAGAGACAGTGAGAGGGAAAGTGAGAAATCACCTCCTAGTGGGGATGACCGTGCTGCTATCCCTTCTCCTCAATTCTTCTCCCCTGGATCTTGGGCATGGATGCACACATGCCCAGCATGAATTTCAAGTTTCCAAGTCCAGGACTCAACTGTGGTCGGCCATGTAGGAATCTAGCAATATAACAACCATGTTCTGGTCCCTTCCTTACTTAGCATTTTTAATTTGATTTTGTCTTCTGTAAAATAAATGGAGGCATGCAATGTCTCAGGTAACACGGTTAGGTGGGAGGAAATTGGGAAATAAAAAACAACATTTGACAGGTATATGAATGAAAAGTTATCTGCTGATGATAATGTATATGGTAATATCTTTGGATTGATATGTACTATATGCTGAAAAAACATTTTGTACACTTTAAAGATATACAGTGATTAAATGTAAATTTAAAAAGTATAAAATATTTTAAAAAATAAATGGAAGCTATAATCACTGCAGAGTGTCCTAATGAGTTATTGAAAGGGTTGAATGAGAGAGACAATGGGTGCCAAAGAGCTTTACAAATCGTAACATATCACGTTATAACTTTGTTCAACTTCTCTCTTGGTAAACCTCTGCTCTAGGCAGACATGTCTTCATTGACTCCAAGAAAAAGCTGTGCACATCAGAAAAGTGACAAGGACCTCTCTTTTGTGTCTACAGGAGGAAAGAGTGCTGGAGAATGGACTGGTGAATGGGCATGCCTATACTCTCACAGGAATCTGGAAGGTGGGCTGAATTAGGCTCCTTATTTCCCTCTTAGACTCCCCTTTCTCTCCCAGGACTTCTCATCAAGGCCTTGGCTTATCTTGGTGGCATTAGTATCTGTGTCCAGTTTAGTGGTGGGTGAAGCCTTTGTTGGGGCATTATAGAGCCTCCCAAAGCAAGTGGGTTTTCTATTCCTCTGTACCTATCTCCTGGGATGAAGGGGTGCATTTAGCTTTTGCCAAACCCAATGCACCATCTTGAATTCTTTTCTCAAGGGGCATCCTTCTGCCAGTTGGCCACGAGCCCTGCTGTGCCTTGCAACCCTTTCTTGAGGTACTTCCTCCCCTTCACTCTGGACTGCCAATGATAGCCTTTATATCTGGGCCTTCCCTCCCAAGTTCCTGCCTCTCTCTCATTTACTCCTTGGCAATAGTCGCCTAAGTCCCTCCAATTGCCATTTATCTACTAAACATTGAGAGGAGGATGGATCAGACAAGGACTCTGCCTACAAAGAGCTTTTAGTCAGGTGTAGAGACAAATCATATCTGAAAATGATAAAGAAGCAAAGTAGAAACTGAAAGAAGAAAGTATAGATGAAAGGCTGTAGGAGTTTCAAGGTAGGAGAGAAGAGATTCACCTAGTTAGTTTGGGAGAGAAATCAGAGAAGTCTTTACAGAGAAGGTGACATGGTGACAACCATAGGATTGTCCTATGAAGGATGGTAGATTTGTCTGAGGGGAGAAGGGCATTCTGGTGGAGGGAGCAGTATAAGCACAGAACAGAGGTAAAAAAATCAGTAGGCTCAATCTTAAAGAATTCCTGACATTCTCTACAGAGCCCAAGTCCCTTTAAGTCCTCTCATTTACTTTAACTCTATTTCAAATTTCTTGAATTCAATTTATGTTTAATTTTTCCTTCCTTCTAGATCTCCAACAAGTATACTTGTGTGCCAAGAACTTTTAAGTTATTGTCATATTTATTTAACCAAGTGTATAGAGCACTTACTATGTGCTAAATACTGTTCTGTGTTACAAATCGAAACTCACTCCATCTCATAAAGCTGCCATTGAGTAGGTGCATTAGTTTTCTAGGGTTGCCACAATAAATTGCCACACACGATCTAGGTGGCTTAAAACAACAGGAATTTATTTTCTTACAATTCTGAAGGCCAGAAGAATGAAACCACTGTGTCAACAGGGCCACATTCCCTCTGAAGTTTCTAGTGAAGTCTTTGCTTCTTCCACTTTCTGGTTCTAAACGTTCCTTGACTTGGATCTATGCCTCTGTCTTCAGTGACCTTCTCACCTGTGTCTTATCCCCGTCTCTTCTCATATAATAGCACGTGTCTTTGGATTTAGGGCTCCTTCTAAGCCAGGATGATCTCATTTCAAGATCGTTAACTTCTTTACATTTGCAAGATCTTTTTTTCAAAATAAGGTCACATTCACAGATTCCAGGTGAACATATCCTTTGGGGGTCCACCATTCAACCCATTACCATAGGTGTGATTATTTGCTTCATTCTACAGATCAGGAAAGTGAGACACAGACAGGTTAGGTAATTTATCCTGGGTCTCACAGCTAGTAAGTACGAGTCACAGAACAACTTTCTTCTCCAAATCTTTTTGGACCTTTTGTTTTCCACTGCAAACTCTCAGCTGCAGGCTTGACTCTCACTCAGATGTCTGGAATACTTGCACTCAGCCCAGCCTCCTAAACTGCTTCTCATTTTGTCTAGGTCACTTGCAAATATGGACCTGAATATCTGGTTAGGCTCCGGAACCCCTGGGGCAAGGTGGAATGGAAAGGAGACTGGAGTGACAGGTGAATTTCTGGGACTGGGAGGGCTGAGAACTGGAGGAGTGAAGGTTGTCATCTGTACATAAATTCGAATATGTGCTTCCTTTAGTCTCTGTCTGGACCAGGAAGCTTTGACTCTGAGGGTCAATCCCTCACCTTTATACTATAATGAAAGAGAAAGCAGTGTATATGCCACACCTTCATTATAATAATTAAAGCTAATCTTTATTGAGGGCTCATCTGCACCATACTAAGACTTTAGAATTATTATCTCATTGAATTAATCAACTAGTGCTATTGCAAGATAGATACTTTTATCCCCATTTTACTAATGGAAATGCTGATATTTAGATTAAATTAATTGTTTAAGGTCACACAGTATGGCTCAGCCAAGGTCTCTGGTGTCCTAGTCCAGTGTTTTTTTCCTGGAATGGCTCAGTTCATTGTTGAGCTTGTTGAGTCAAAGGTAGGCAAATCTGGATTGGCCCCTATCCTATACCGTTAGTGACCTTTGGGTATTTTGATTAGATGACTACATTTAGGTTCTTTTGGCCTAAAGGCATCCCTAAAGGGATTATAGACTTGCTGGGGGGCCCAGGTAGAAAGGAAGGTGAGCTTCAAAAGTCTTTTTTCCTATTGGGTCAGCAGGTGAGTGGTGGTTAAGGTGTTGTAGTTCTTTTAAGTGTTGGGAGATGGCCATTCTAACTACTGTTGAATGTCTCTGTTTTGGGAAGGTATAACAAGAAAATTAAAAAGAATATATGAAAGGAGAGACTGGTTATTTCCTCCTACATGGTATTAAAAAAAAAAGGGGGGGGGCTGGATTACACATGGCCGACTCACAGGTTTGAGTCCTAGAACTGGTGGCTTGAAAATTACGCTGTGTGTGTGTGTGTGTGTGTGTGCCCCAAACCCTGAGAGACAAATGGAGGAGAAGGGATTGTGGCATGGCCATCCCCCCAGGGGGTGATTTTCTCTTTTTCTCTTTGGCAAGTACATGTACCCTATGGCAAAAATCTGAAAAATAAAAATAAAAATAAAGCCATTGTTCCTATCATTATAACGGTTTATAATTCTTAGCTCTGTATCTGCATAATGGTTTGGAGTATATAATGGTTTGAGGAAAATCTTCCATTTCTCCCCTTGTGATGTCCATATTTCCTTTTATGTCCTTGAGAATATGGAGCATATTTCTAATAGCTACTTTAAGGTGCTTATCTGCTACTTCTATCATCTCTCTCATTTCTAGGTAGGTTTATACTGACTATTTCTATTCTTGGTCATGGATCATTCTTCATATGGATAGTAATTTTTTTTTATTGGATGCTAGAAGTTGTAAACTTTAGTTTCTGAGCATTGCAATTTTATTGCATTTCTGTAAGGAATGTTGGAATTTTCTGGCAGGTAGTTACATTGTTCAGGGATTATTTTGGTACTCTGAAGTTTTTAAGTATTTTTAGGGCAGGTCAAGAGAAACCTTTATTTCAGAGATAATTTGACTCCCCTACTAAGTTGTAGACCCCTGGGATCCCTAGTGAAGTCTCCGTGTATTCAATAAGGTCTTTTAATTCTGAATTGCTATGATTCTCAACCCTGAGTGAGCTCTGGGAATTGTCCGGTCCTGTGGGGTTTGATTTTTAGGAGGTACGAGTTAGATTTCAGCCAAAGGAACTCAAGGGAATCCCTGAAGTTTTCTGGGACTCCTTCTTTGTGTAGCTTCCTCCTCTAGATACTTTGCCTGGCAAATCCTAGTTGTTCTGGTCTCCCTGAACTTCACACTTTTTCTTCCCTACTGAGCAAGAGTGGTAGGTTCTTTCTGCAGTCCCTTCCCTGCTCCATTCTCCAGGAAATCACTTGCAAAAAGAAAATCTAGATAATGTCAAAGTTTGCCTCGTTTGTTTCCCTTCTCTCAGGATCACAATCACATGCTGCCTGCTGTCCAATGTCTGAAAATAGTTTCTCACATTTTATCTTATTTTTAGGTATTTTTCGGTACAGGACAGTCTTACTCCTTCATGGTCAGCAATGGAAGTCAAAGTAATACCAGGCTCAAATGCTAACTCTGACATTTAGTTGAATTGTGACTTCAAGCAAGTGACTTAATCTCCCTTAACTTCAGTTTCGTAATCTCTAAAATGGGGATAAATATCCTTGTCTTTCAAAGTTGGTGTTAGTCTTAAATGAAATAAAGTATGTCTAGAACCTAGCCCCGTGCTTGGCTAAGTGATTGATTAATGTTACAAGTTGCTTTCATATTACACATATTCATATTGTCCACAAAGCAACATGGAAATAATAATAAATATCGATACTCTAACATTTGCTAAACTATTTCTAGCATGTTCTCCACCATCTTTTAATTTCCACATGAAAACATTTTCTTTTTCCCTTTTCTGTTTTTAGTTCAAGTACATGGGAGTTGTTGAGTCCCAAGGAGAAGATTCTGCTCCTGAGGATAGAAAATGACGGGGAATTCTGGTATTTGACTCGGGGACCTGGGATAAATGCCCTGGCTTACACTTGAACATCTGTCCAGCAGACATGTACTGGGCGCCTCATGTATGCAGGCACATTGTGCGCAGAGCTTAATAAGACACATTCCCTTTTGGAGCTCACAGTCCAACAAGACAAACAGCCCCTGTAAATAAATAGTCACAGTCTCTCTGATGTGATCAGTGGCTGCTGGTATGGAGCTCAGCTGGTCCACAGAGCAGGGCTTCAGATGTGGCTGCCTCCTCCTCCTTTCAGGCTTCCATTCTGCTTTCTTGTCCATACACTCAACTCCAAGATTTTGCCTTTCCTGTCCTGAAAAGGAAATGAAGAAGAATGGACTACAAGGTCTTGCCAAATATTATAATAAGTCCCCTGATTTGTGCCCTTCCAGAGCACAGTAACACCCTTTCCACATACTCCAAAGCTACTTCCCTCTTTTAATGAAGGGACACCAGGACATCCTGAGTTGACACTGCTTCTAGATGTCTTATAGGAGACCTAGCTGTTCTGCTGGGTGGTTGATTCTCACTCTTAGTGTTAACTGATTAGAACTGATATGAGCAATTCTTATTGAACATTTACAAATCAGTTGAGTAGAGATGAATGGTTCAGTTCAGCTGTTATTGCTGCCATCTGCAAATGGGAATTTTGTCCTCAGCAGTTATCATAGGAAGCTACTTGCAGCCAGAGGGCGGGGCTTCTTTGTAACCCAGCCTCCCCATGACCAACCCTCACACTGACCTGGGCAGTCCCACCCTCAGGTCTCATCTTCGAGGCCAGCTCAACTCTGTACAAGAGCATGGAGGAAAGGATCTTGGTCTGGAAGAGGGCTGGGTGCCCTGTTTAGTGTCCCCCTCCCATCGATCCCGACAACTAGGCACCATCTCATTCTTTCTGTGCTATATCCTCTTTCTCTCTGTAGGATGACACTGCAGGACTTTAAAGCACATTTTGTGCTCCTGGTCATCTGTGAACTGACCCCAGGCCTGCTGAGCCACGAGGTGGGCCAGAAGTGGACATGTACTGTGCAGGAGAGCCGCTGGGAGAAGGGGTACACTGCAGGTGGCCGACTGAAGTCACCTCGAGGTAAGCATGTGCACAGGAGCCAGGGTGCTCTGAGTGGGGTGTGGTGGAGTCCCTGTGAGTCGTGGTGTGGTTGGTCCACACCCTGTACCAGCATCTGGTTGAAGGGAAATGGTCTGCTCCCCAGCTGTGTGTTCTGGGCCTGGGCTGTATTCCCATGGAAAAGTACCTTTGCTCCTAATTTGCACAGAGGAAGAATCTTCTCAGTCAAGCTGTCAGCCTTTGTGGCTCACATCTTTTCAGAGGCTATCTTTTCCCAATCTGCACCAGGAGCCAAGGGTAGACAAGCACAGTGAAAGATTGATTGAAGATTTCTCTAGTCAAGCCACTAATGAGCTAAAGTAGTCACCCCTGTCAGGATTGAAATAGCAATTGGATCATAGTACCAGGCCCTCCTCACCCAGGACCCAAATCCAGAGATTCCCTCGTTCTTTAGATATAGGAGCCATCATATCTAAATGCTCAAAATGGACAGGTTTGGTGTCTGTGTCTTTCCCTCAACCATGGAGATTCTGAGCCATCTCTGTGGAAGGAAAGACCTGGGGGTGTAATCTCAGCAGGCAAGGTAACTTCTCCTTCTTCAGTATCTCCCCTGAAGGCTGAAACTATCTTTCCACTAAGGCTTTAAGCTGTCCTAATGCTAAGGCTTCATCCTATTAATAGCTCTGGGATTCTGACCTGTGACTTAAACTCATGCCTGGTACATGTGCGTGTGTACCCAAGATACCAAGAGGAAAATGGAGGAGAAGGGATTGCAGCGTGGCCATCCCTCCTGAGGGGTGATTTCTTGCTTTCTGCCTCTCTGTCTTTCTCTGTCTCTCCAGTGAGCACATGGCCCCTATAGCAAACATCTCTCTCAAAAAAAAAAAAAAAGTTCTGGGATTATGGGTATGTTCTTCTTAGTGAGTTAACACAGTCACTTATTCAGGCAGCAGATGTTATGAGGTTTGACATCTGGACTAAGAGTCAGTGTGTCTGCAGAAGAACCTGAGGTGGATGAGCAGGAGCAAGGAGCAGAGTGGTCAAAGGGCCCAACTCTATCCAGATAGAGCTCCAGGTGTGAGTCCTGCAGAGGTGATTGGCACCTCTAAGGGCTTGGTGAGGAGATGGAAAGGGAGACAGGGGCTGTTCTCATCTTGTTGTGTTCTGCCCCAGACATTTTTTGGAAGAACCCTCAGTTCCTGCTGTCAGTCTGGAGGCCTGAGCAGGGCCAGAGGTCCCTGAGACCCTGCAGTGTGCTGGTGTCTTTGCTCCAGAAGCCCAGGCACAGGCACCGCAACCGGAAACCCCACCTCTCCATTGGCTTCTATCTCTTCAGGGTAGGTGGGCCTCCAGGACATGGGGACATGGGGGACATGGGGCATGTGGCCAAGCTTGGGAGTCTCCAACAGTTATCCCTTCTTTCTTTCTCCTGTCCTCTTCATCATTTGTCTCTTCTCACAGACTTGGTTTTAAATCCTGACTTTCTCCCTTAGGAATATGTAATCTAGACCAAGACACCTTCTTATACTTGAGCTTTAGTTTTTTTCATTTGTTAAATGGGGACAATGATATTTAATAAAGGGTAGACTAAAAGAAGATCCTGTAGTAGTACTTGTTATTGTTCTTGGCACATAGTTGACACAATCAAAATTGGTTCCCTTTTCCTCCCCTAAGAAGCCAAGCTTCACCCTTTTCCAGAATTTCCATGACGGAGTAAAATGTCACTGATAGAAAAGCAGGTCGTGGTTGGGGGGGAGCTCTGGGTGGAGTCTTACATAACAGCTTTCATTAGGGTTGTGAAAGGGCTGGATTTCCTGCCTAATGAGATCTATGTTTGTTTGTTTTTTCAGATGGATAACGTGAGTTCCACTTGACCTGCTGGCCTTAGTTTGGAGTGATGTCATTAGTGACCAAGCCACTGTGGGATTTGGTTTGACTATAGCCTTCAGAAAAACTAAACCTAAGACAACTACTATGGCTAGTTATAAAATTTGGCTCTGGTATTCCTAGTAGCTGAGGCAAAGAGAGGAACTGGATGATTTCCCAGTTTATATTGTCTGATAAAGTATGTATTAACAGTAGATATATTTTGTTTCCCCAGTCTTGGAAGGAATCTGCTAAAGAGGTCTTTATGTGCATAGGTAACATCTTTGTTAGTGTTGTATGTAAGCTGGAGAGAAGATCCCAGTGTAGATCTCCTTTCCCTCTATTGCCCTGATTGAGGACAAAGTTGAGAGGAAGTAAGAGTGAAAGATGGGAAGACATGGAGAAATAAAGGAGAGAGAGGGAAAGAGAAAGAGAGGGAGAAAGAATGAATATCAGATTAAACAAAGCACATACCCAGGCAACATCAGAACCAGGGCCCTGATGCAAGTCTTTTGAATTTTTGTTTTTTAATTTTAGGTTTTTGTCATAGGACATGTGTACTAGCTGGAAAGAGACAGAGAGAGACAAACAGAGGGAGAGTGAGAAATCACCTCTAGGGGGGATGGCCACCCCGCAATCCCTTTTCCATTTTCCTCTCAGGATTTGGGGCACTCATGCACAGATGCCTGGCACAATTTTCAGGCCATGGAGTCTGGGACTCAAACTGTAGGAGGCCATGTGAAAAATACAGCACCTTAACCACTGAGCCACCTGCTGGCCCCAGCAGCTCTTGAATTCTTATCCCATTCTCTTGCCTTATGAGGCTGTATTCCCTGAGATGATATACAATGCCCAGTTAGCTAGATGTAGCTGTTCTGATGTAATGGGGAGATGTTGGTGGTCCATCAGTATCTGTGACCATAAATCATATCACTGTATTTGAATTACAAACATAGAAACAGCATAACATTTGATCTTAGCTGTCCTGAAAGCCAGTCCTGGCTGGAACTCTTTCCAGCTGGATGACTTTGGGTAGGTGACCTAACTTGTCTGACAGCCTCAAACTCCTCAGCTGTAAAGTGGAAGCTGTAGGCACAGGGGTATTGCCCACATCATTTTATATCACTGGGTTTTTTTTAAGGATTATTTTATTTAACTTTCTTTCTTCTTTCTTCCTTCCTTCCTTTCTCCCTCCCTTCCTTTCCTTTCCTTTCCTTTCCTTTCCTTTCCTTTCCTTTCCTTTCCTTTCCTTTCCTTTCCTTCCCTCCCTCCCTCCCTCCCTCCCTCCCTCCCTCCCTCCCTCCCTCCCTCCCTCTTTCTTTCTTTCTTTCTTTCTTTCTTTCTTTCTTTCTTTCTTTCTTTCTTTCTTTCTTTCTTTTTCTACTAGAGAGGGACAGAGTAAGAGAGAAAGTGAGAAAACAAGCTACTAGGTACAGGACGTGAACAGTGGTCAACCGTGTGGGAGTCCAGGGCTCATAACTGCCATGTCACCTGCCAGCCCCTATCACTGTTGTTTTTCTAATTAACATCAAATAATTTGGCATGGGCTCATTCAGCCCTTATTAGAGTTCTAGAAAATATGCCCCATCCCCTACAACATGTTCTGTTCTTTCCCCTCTTCCTCACATGTCAGTCTCATCGTCCACTGGAGCATGTTAGATTTGGCAGGTCATAGGCCACTTTAGTCCTGGCTCCTGGCCAAAGGCCTGGCCACAAGCCCGGGGGATCACTTCTCCTGGTGTCTATCTTGTCCTTTCATTCTTCAGCCACAGTACCGTGATGGCCAGAGGAGACTGCCCTCTGAGTTCTTCTGGAGAAATGTTCCCGTGAGTAAGCCTGAAGAATTTCTCACAGAGAAAGAAGTGAGTAAGAAGCTGTGGTTGGCACCGGGGACATACCTCATCATACCCTGCACGTCTGAGGCCCACCAGGAATCGGAGTTCATCATCAGAGTCTTCTCTAGGAAGCACATCTTTCAGTAAGGACACAAAACTTTTCCCAGAGGTTGAGGTCCACTCAGACCAAGGGAGGTCAAGAGGGTGAGGTTAGAAATGGTGGAGGAGAGAACAGGAAAGCAGGGATCTGTAGCAGCTCTCTGAGTGGAAGGCATCCTCTCTTTTTTTTCCCCACTCTCCTGATACTGACAGACACCATGCTAGACATCAGAGATAAAAGGCAAAGAAGACATGGTCTTTATCTTATAGAAGTTTAAGATCTACAAAAGACACAGGTGCATGGGAACCAGCAGTTAGCGTAATGGCTATGTCGCTGGACTCCCACGTAGTCAACTGCAGTTCGTGTCCCGGACCTGGTGGCTTAAAACTCACGCCGGACGCGTGTGCATGCGTGCCCAAGATCCTGAGAGGAGACTGGAGGAGAGGGGATTGTGGCGTGACCATCCCCTCTGGGGGGTGATTTCTCGCTTTCTGTCTCTCTGTCTCTCTCTTGTCTGTCTGGCGAGCGCACGCACCCTATAGTGAAAAAAAAAAAAAGACACAGGTGCATGAGTAGTTACTGATGTTGCAGTATGTCCAGTGTAAGCTTTTATAGACACAGGGTATGAGGAGAACCTCAGAGAGCAGCAACTGAGCATCCACCATGGTCCTGGGGGAGGGAGGGATGGCTTTGAGGAATTGGTAACACTGAAGAGATTATGCATCTCTAGGGAGATAAGGTTGTTTAGAGGAAATGAAGTGTCATGAACTAGCAGGCCCTGGAGCCAGTTGTGTATGTAGCTAAATCAGTATACATGCATCTCAACAAAACTTATTATTTTGCCCAGATTGTTTTGACATGATAATGCTAGGTATTTCTGTGAATTTGTTGTTTTTTAGTGTCTTGGCCATGGGCATTTTGACTTGATTTCAGTCTTCTCTGCCATGTCAGAAACACTGAGTCTTAAAATATGAGTTGAGTGGCCAGAAGGTGGCATGGAGGTTAAGGCAGCTGGATTCTACATGGTCAACTGGGCATTTTGAGTCTGGACCTGGTGACTTGAAAATCACACTGGGCACATGTACATGCACATCTGAAATATTGAAAGAAGAAAGAAGGAGAAGGGATTGTAGGGTGGCCATCCCCAGAGGGTGATTTCTCATGTTCCCTCTCTTACTCTGTTTCTCTCTGGTGATTCCATGCACCATATAGCAAACTTAAATTTCTGAGTCTGACTAGTTAGGTGAAGGCATGGAGAAGTGTGAACAGTATGCCATGTCACATGCTGGACTTCTCTCTTCAAGGGGAGGTGGGAAGTGAAGCATGTGAGCTGAACAGATCTACACGGTGCCTTAGCTAGGGAACTTAGAAGATGAGCTCCCAGGGTTTGGAGAATGTTGGTCACAAGGTTTCCGACCATAATCACTGAAAGGAATCTCTGTCTTTTCTTTTTTTTCTCTCAGTGAAATTGGCAATAACTCCAGTGTTGTCTTCTCTAAGGTAGGTAGTCAGACAGACTTCCCTAAGGTTGGGGCTGTTTTCAGAGTCAGGATGGTGGGTTTCTCCCATTAGGTTGGGGATTCAGGGGAGAAGACAGAACAGAACCTTGCAGATCCTGTTATGCCAAACATTCTGTGGTGCCCTAAAAGTGCCTAGGTGCTGCCGTTTATGTGCCAAGAAAGAGCAGAGAACTGCCCCCCTGGTCAGGTCCTTGTCACTGAGGGCCCAGAGTCCCAGGCATGAGTTATGCCTTTACTTTTGCTCTTTACTTGGCATTTCTTTTGCTCATTTCATTATATGTTAAATCCTCAAAGTGAGAGAGAATTGGAGAAACAAGGGATTGTTTGGAAATGCTGTGGTGAAAAATTTAAGACAATATAATAAGGTCAAACTCGTAGATTTCTAGAAACCATGAGACATTAGTGTGTCCTGCTGAGTTCATGTATATCAGGGAATGATTATGTCCTTCTATGTGTCTGTTTCTATAGGAGATAGTAGACCAAAACGAAGAGCAGAACGAATTCGTCACCAAACTCTTTGAAAAGGTTAGTTGACCAGGCGTGACAGGGAAGGGTGGAAGAAGCAGAGGACAAAGTAGAACAGGTAATTTTATAAAGTGTGGATTTGCATCAGCCTGACACTGTGTGTAACCTGTGATTTAAGGCTATTAATTTCTCAGACTGCTACTTCCTATTAAAGTTCTCGAGTTTTTAGACAATTGAGTGTAGCCATTGTTTCCAGAAGGCTCCTGTAAAGTGATTATCAGTTCTTGGAAGCTACATTGATTACTTGTAGGAGAAGAAAATTTAATCTCTGAGAAAATGGAATATAACAGAATTGAGAATCATTGTTGGGAATGAGATGGGTGAAGAGAGAGAGAGCATGATAATGATATCCTTGGGGACTTTTGTGGGGGGGGGGAAGGGGGGAGGGGGCGGTGACCAGAAAGAAAGGTCTCCTGGTGGTCACCTGAGGAGCAGGAAGGCCTGGGGCCATACACCCGGTCCCCTTGGCTTCTTTTCCTGGGCTTCTCAAGGTTGAGTATGGCAGGAGGTTGGTGGTGTAAATACAGAGCTTTAGAAGCCACTCTTCCTAGCCTGTAAAATGTTTAGGAATAGAGTGAGGAGCAGACTGGAAATCTGTGGTCTGATATTTGACCAATGTCACTAAAACAAGAAATGAGCACCCTGTGTCAGTGGCTCTCTAGTAAACCCACAACTCAGTTGCCTTCGCCCTGGGATATTTTGCTTAATGCAGCCAGGTAGGATAAGTCGGAATCTTACATGTGTTGTTTATAAGACTTTTCTTCCATGGCAGCAGTGTCAGGCTTTTTATCTTGCAATCCTTTCATCAGATGAATTCTCATAAAGAATTCCAACATATCAAAATGAGGAAAATTGCATATTATGAATATGTATCATTTTTATAGAATTCAAATGTATGATACTTATATTTTATGGATATATGTAAAGTCTACTTCAATATAAAGAGTTGCTTTTGATAAACTATAAAATTAAAATCTGGAGTTTGAGTTGACAACATTTTATTAAGAAAAAAATTCAAACTGAGTTGTTTGCTGAGCTTTTGGAACCAATTTGAGAATCACTGTTTCCTATAAGCTATGGCTTAGGACCCTGTCCTGCTCTGGGCAAGGTGCTTAGTTGAAAAGCATTTCTCACAAAAAAGATTCTCATAAAACACCAGATTTCATTACACATCTACTCACACTCCTGATGAGCAACATTGCAGAGTACTTATTTCTGTTCAGAAATGGCACATGGACCATGTTGAACCTGTGCTGGAGAGGACATTCCAGCCCTGGTAGCTCGTGGTCCCTCTGCTGTCTAATGAGCCTTCAGTAACAATGATGTTCTCTTGCCATTCTGATTCCATTTCAGTATCCAGAAATAAATGCTGTTCAATTGCAGAATATCCTGAACCACGTGACCTGGTCAGGTAAGTATTTGAGAGTCATCCTGCAGGACTCAGCTTTTCTGAACTCTGCCTGTTCCTTGTTACTGGATGGGACATGTGAATTGCTGAGAGCTGGTCCCAGCAAGCAGCTGTGATTTACCCCAGGGTGGGCTATGGGGGTTGACAAAGCAGTAGAGGGATTTAGCCAACTTTGAAAAGAGTTCATTTTTTTTCCTCGAGTTCAGGTGTGTAAAGATATATGGCAATGAGAAATAAAGATTCCTGCCGCTTTGCTACTTTGAGAGAAATAACCGAGTACTTCTTTCTGAGCATATCAATTTCACATGGAAGAACTGCATCCATTTCCTCCATCTAGGGTATAAATATTAAGTATCGACAAGCCTACCCAGGGAACTCGCCGATGAACTCATATTTAAACTGATCAAGTTACAAATATTTTGAAGGAGAGAGCTCATCATTTAGGAGGACTGCAAGTGGGTAGTGGGGATGCTTTGATAGGACGCCTGATAAGGAAAGCTTAAAACTCAGATAAAAATGTTTTATGTGTATATTTGGTGTGAGAAGAACATGGAAGAAATAAGCTGATTTCTCCAAGGAGGAGAATGAAATTCAAAGTGAAAAAAGTAAAACAAACAATGAAATGATTTTTTGCTACCTAAGAGATATAATTGCTTCTAGTTGATATGAGGCCAAGATCTCAAACTCAGACAAATTGCAGCCCAGGATATTGTATGACTGAGCATTTAAAATAATTTCCAGATGATTTTTCAAAGTCAAATTTGGTAAAGAGTCATAAGAGAAGACTCTGGAAATTATAGAACATAAGTTCCTCTCTCCCACCAAAAAAATTCTGGAGTGATTATTGGGACATGATATAGAAGAGATGGCTCATGCACATTTAAATTTTAAAAATTTTAAATAAATGATTTATAATTATATCAATTTATGGGATATGAAGTGTTATGATTTATAAAACAATGTGGAATAATGAAGTCAAGTCAGTTAACATATCCAGCACCCAAATATTTAACATTTTTTGTGTTGTGTCCTCTCTACCCATATCCATTTTGAAATGTACATTTTACTCTGTTATTAACTATATTCCCCATGTTGTGAAATAGAACAATAAGAACAAAACCATATTCCTCCTGTCCAAATGAGATTTTGTCCCCTTTGGCCATCATCTCTCTATTCCCTGCATCCCCTAGACTCTCTCTGCAGAACATCTCCTTGGGAGCATAATTTGGTTTCAACATTAAAATACCTGAAAACTTGGGAAGTGAAGGCCCACTGCACTCAGTTTAATCAAGTTACAGCTGAAGGATTATGTTAAAGTCTTAGTATCACACTTCAGAGAGATACTGGCAAAGCATGGGGTTCAGAAGAAGGTGACAAGGGCTTAGAAGCCATGTCATCTGAGTAGTTGGAGAAGTATTTCGATGTTTACAAGGGAGAGGACAAATGTGGTTCCTACACATGTCTGGAGGCAGTCCTAGGATCAGTGAGTGACTATTACAGGAGGTTCCTTAGGAGTTAGTGCCAGGAGTTTCTCCAGGCAGGGGTTCTCCGTCAATGCCAAAATGTGAACACCCGTAATGAACAGACCTGAGGAAAGAGTCCCCCAGTTTGGGTGGGAGCGTAAACAAGTGACTTCTCAGATCCCTTGCATATCAGGGAGTCTGTGATCCCGTGATCCCAGCTCTTCCTGGGTATGCAGGGTATGCGCACTTGGCCCACTGGCTAAGCCAAGTTCAACTATAACTGGTGGCCTCTGCAGGGTTCTACTGCCCTTCAGAGGCATAGGACTTATCCCCAAACCTTCTCTCTCCATTGTGCTCTCATGCTCCTTTCCACCTATGTACAGCTGGGTTATTAGAACCTATGGCCTGCTTGGGTGGCACTGCCTCTTCCTGCCCAGTCTGGAACCAGCTCCCATGCAAACTCTTTCTGCTTCTTCACAGGTCTGGGCAATACACAGCCTCTCTTCAGCCTCGAAGCCTGCCAGGGGATCCTGGCCCTACTCGATGTATCTTTTTACGTCTGTGGATAGATTATTTGTTGCTGGTGCAGAGCTTCATTCTAGAGTCAGGCTGTCTGGGTTTGAATTCCCAACCCCAGCCCCTGCTAGTATGGTGATCTTGCACAACTTATCAGTCTTCATTGTGTCTCTAGGTGCTCATATGAAGCCTGGGAATTGTTTTAGTAAGCCTGCTCTATAGCATTGGTGGGAGAATGCAAAGGGGACAGTATGGCAAAGTGCTGAGAGCAGAACTGTCATCCAAGAGATGGTCAGTATTAGCTGCCAATCATGATAATCTTATTTGCTGGGCGTGAAGATGAGGCAGCTGGAGGGGTGGGGCTTAGTAATAATTCTCCAGGTTTATAAGAGGTCTTTACAAGTATCTCAGGGCCCTAAAGTTTTTACTTGGTGAAGGGGAGGTAGCTGCCCCCTTTTATAGATCAGTAAACAAGAACTCAGAAAGTTAAGACATGCCATGAACTCAGTTTTCCTGATTCTCAGTGCTGTGACTTTTCTAGCAAATGCCACACCTTTCTAAATGGACAGTTTAAACAAAGTGTGATCATCCATATTACACAGAGGCATGTAGACTGGAAAGGTTGGGGCAGATGGTACAAATGCAAAAAGTCACGTCTGCAGAAACTCAGACAGTGTAGGATGGTGGTTAGCCATACAGGCACTGGAGCAGGTCCCAGCCCTGTCACCACCTGTATGAACTTGGACAAGATCATAACCTCTCCGAGTCTCATTTCATCATCTAGAACATGTGAGAGTGAATGCCTCCTTCAGCTATGAGGTATAAATCAAGCAACATAGGCAAAGTGTGTCATTCAGTGCTAGACCTCGCACAAGGGCTCAACCAGAGATGGTATGTGGTCATATTTGGACCCAGTCTTTTTGAGTCTGAATATATCTGGTTGTGGTCACTGGGTCAACTTTAGGCTTTTAGTTACTTTTTAAAAAATGACTAAATATAAGAGGCATCTTTAGCCACCCTGTGCCAGACTTCTTCCATAACTTGACTTTAACAATAATGAAAAATAGTTGCTGTTTTAATTTAAATCACATCAAGTTGGTCATGTTGAAATATCCTGCTTCACTAAATGGTAGCTATCATCATCACCATCACCATTTCTTCCAGTGCTTCAATGTTCTGGATCATTCTGTCCTTTCCTAGCAAGGGTGTGGGAGCCCTTTGTTGAGCTCGTCAGTGGGGGGGGGGGGCAACTAAGGACTCAGATACTGAATGGGTTGTCCATAAATTGCACAATGCTACATGGAGGGCTGATTGCTGCCTCCAGAGCTGTGGATGGAACTCTCCCCTGACAGCTTTTACCTTAACCTTACCAGCTGAATGCATCAGGTACTGTGAGCATTCAGGAATTCAGGGACCTGTGGAAGCAGCTGATGCTCTATCAGGTAAGAACATATCTCACCACATCTCTTTGGAGGATGGTGTAGAAATGGCAAAACCACACAAGCTACCTCTCTGCTCTGTAGCTCTTTATGAGACTTTTCTACTTTTCTTCCTCCTGAAATCAGAGAGACTGTTGCAATAATCACCTGGATTTCTAAAACATGTATCTGTTCATGTCACTTCCTTGTGAAAAGCTTTTTAAGACCCATCATTGACTCCAGAGAATGTCCAAACTCCTTAGCACATTTGACATTTAAAGTTCTTAATAAATAAGCTCCTTTCTATTCTTCCAATCATTACGCACAACCTACCATGTGCCCTGAGTCACAGACTTGGTGCCACTTCAAAGTGTGAATAATGTACTTAAATTAAGCACATTTACCTATACCTAGCCTGCCTATATCCAATGAGAAAAAGACCTCCTGCTTTCTCAGAAGCCTTACTCCATAAGAAATGTGCAGTAGGGTCCTAGCCTGGACTTTCTGCGGTATTCTTATCCCCAACAGTTTCCCTTGCAGTGTAAATGTTGGGCACATAGGGGCTTTTGGATGGGCTTGAAAATGCCTTGCTCTCTTAGCCTTGGTTTTGATTCTTTGCAGGAGGTTTTCCACAAGCAAGATCCTAACCACTCAGGATATCTGAACTGGTTGCAGCTGCGAGCTGCCATGATGGAGGCAGGTAGGTAAGGGGTGGGGGAGAGGTGCAAGGGGACAAGGTGTACACTCTTCAGGCAGGGAGGAAGGGGGAAGTATAACTTTCTGAAGTAACTCTCATATGCAGTGTTACTCCTCACGATCAGAGGCTCAAAGACATGGATCTGCAAATAACAAAATCACTTACTATTTTATCACTGTGACCATAGCTAACATTTAATGAGGGTTGACATACCTGGGCTCTCTCATTTAATCTTCAACAATATCCTATTATAATCCTCTCTTTAAAGAGAAAGAAATTCAAGCCCAAAGAAGCCAAGTCACTTGCTGGTGTTTAAATCTGGGATTACTTGGGCTCCAAAGCAAATGTTTCTGATGATAAGAAATGTGACCACTACACAGACTGCCTCCTGCCTTGGAGACCAGTAACCTACTTGATAAAAAAAAATTCTCACACTTATGGCCTAAGGAAATGGATGGGGAGTGGGAATAAAATAAAATTAATAGATAATTAAACCATTCCAAATGGACCCCAGAATAGAAGATGCCCATGCAGTCAGGACTCAGGGATGATTTAAGGGGCCTTGGGTGGGAGAGGTCCTGTGCAGAATATTCCCAGCACCCACAGTAGCAGCCTGTGTTCAATGCAGGAATCGTGCTCAGTGACAACGTCTGCAAGCTGATGCTCATCCGCTATGGTGGCCCCAACCTCCAGATAGACTTTGTCAGCTTTGTCCTCTTGATGCTGCGTGCAGAGAACATGGAGGGTGAGCTGTGGGGAGGGCGAGAGGGAGGAAGGACCTGGGATTTTTCTGAATGCCCCATGGTTGCTTGCCTGTCCCTAGTTCAACTATGAGAAAAGACAGATGCTAGTCCAGGAACAACAGGCCAAGGGAGCAATGGGAACAGTGGTCATGTGTCTGTGTGTGCATGTACCCAAACTAGTTAAAACCCTGCTTCATCCCAGAGGCAAAGGTTTGAGGTATCTCGCTTATTGTAAATGTGGCCACATGTGGTTACTTGAAATCTAAATTGAGCTCCCTCTTGTTTTCAGCACAAATGTGGTTATGGTGAAGGGATGTATGGGGGGAACTGAGCCATAATATTTCCAAAACACACACACACACACAAATTAACCATACTTCTTTCTGCTGCATTGTTACAGATGCCTTCCAAAACTTAACCCAAGATGGCAAAGGGATATATCTCCAGAAGTCAGAGGTAAGATGTTTTCCAGAAAGTTGACCCACATCATCTTTTGGCTATTGCAGATTCAGGCTCTTTTGAAAAAGGAGGGTTCTGAGGACCTTTTATTCTACTAACTTAGAGATTTAGCACTGCATTCATGGCACTCACTCATTTATCAGATAGCTACTAAGCACCCACTCTGTATGAAGGGAACACAATCGGTATATCCAATAACTATGACCACAATAAAGTCAGGTGGCAAATCCACCAAACCTCAGCAGTGTCCAATAAGTACTTATTTAGCTCTCAAGTCTCATGGCTGGAAGCAGACAGATCTCACCTGGCTTGCTCAGGCATCTGTGGGTTGGCCGGGAGCTCTGCTGTGGTATCTTAATTGAGAAAACTCGGACCAGGCTTGCCCTTCTTAGGACAATGGCAGAAATGTAAGAAAGGAAGCTGCTACACACGAAGCCTCTGAGACCAAGGCTCTGACCTGGCACATCATATCTTGTAACTCCATCTGTTATCCAAAGCAAGTTACATGGCCAAGTCCATTTCTAGTAGGTGGGGAAATAGCCTTTTTTTTTTTTTTTTTTTTTTTTTTTTTTTTTTTTTTTTTTTTTCATGTCACTTGGCAGACACGGTAGGGCACAGATGCAGAGAAGGATGAAGACCTGGGTCCAGCAATAAAATCTAGCATGAGCAGTAATAGAGAGTTAATCTAGTGGATTGTTCCACAGAGGTCTTTCTGGAAGAGAAGACACTGAAGTTGTAATCCCAAAAATAAGAAGAAGTCATCCAGGCAGATTGGAGGATAGGGAAGGCCCAGCTAGTTGGAATGGTAAATGCAATCCTGGCTAGGGTGTAGAAAATGAGGAAAACTGGCTCAAGAGGAGTCTGAAGAGATCAGGGTCAGATCAGGCAGGTATAGGCCAGAAATAAATCTCACTGAAGGGTCAGCATAGCTCTTCCCACATACACAAGAACTTTAACTGATCTTATCTCTGTGGCTTCTTTGTGAATCTCATACAGTGCTTTATACATAGTAGGTTCTTTAACAGATGTTTGTTGAATAGATGAGGGAATATGCCTAGGAGAAGGCAAATTCATGTATGATGCTAATAGTCTTCACTAATCCTTCAGACCACACTGACTTATTGAGCACCTGCTGTGTGCTGGATGTGGTGCTAAGTAGCATTTCCTGCAAGGATGTTGGAGTCTAGAGTTGAATCAACTGCTCTTTTATTGCTACAACCTACCTTCTGTTTGGTCTTTCAGAAAGAACCTAGGGAAAGCAATGATTTCTTCCTTGATTTCAAGTGCCCATTTTAAGGACTAGCTTTCCAAGATGTAGGGTCCCTCAGCATCTGTCTTCTTGTAGTCACTCTAGTATTTGAGCACACAGGTGGAATTCAGCTTCAAGGACAATGGTTTAAATCTGGTCCACCTGTCTGTTTCTGTGCCAGTACCATGCTGTTTTGATTACCACAGCTTTGTAGTATATTTTTGGGTCAGGGAATGAGATGCTGCCCACTTCACTCTTCTTGTGAAGAACTGCTTTGGCAATATGGGGTCTCTTATGATTCCAGACAAACTTTATGATTGTCTTTCCTAGATCTGTAAAGAATGTGTCTGGTACTTTGATTGGCATTGCATTAAATAGGTAGATTAATTTGGGTAGAATTGCCATTTTGATTGTATAATTCTTCCAATCCAGGAACATGGGATGTCCTTCCACTTTTTTGTGTCATTTTCAATTTCTTTTTTTATCTTCTTGTAGTTTTCCTTGTGGAGGTCTTTAACTTCTTTGGTTAGATTTATCACTAAGTATCTTATGCTTTTTGTGGCTATGGTAAATGGAACAACTTTTTTTCAGTTCTATCTCAGTCTGCCTGTTGTTCGTACACAGAAATGCTATAGATTTCTGGATATTAATTTTGTATCCTGCAACTTTACTGTATTCATGTATTACTTCCAGAAATTTTTTATGGAAACCATTGGGTCTTCTATGTATACACTCATGTCATCTGCAAGTAGAGAGAGTTTCACCTCTTCTTTTCCTATTTGAGTGCCTTTTATTTTTTTCTCTTTTCTGATTGCAATGGCCAGGACTTCCAGTACTATATTGAAGAGGAGTGGAGAAAGTGAACATCCTTGTCTTGTACCCGTTTTTAGTGGAAAAGCTTTCAGTTTTTCTCCATTGAGGATGATGTTTGCTATGGGTTTTTCATAGATTGCTTTTATTGTGTTGAGAAATGACCCTTCTATGCCGATTTTGCTGATAGTCTTGATCATGAAGGGATGTTGTATCTTATCAAATGCTTTTTCTGCATCAGTAGATATGACCATATGGAATAGAGTCCCCAGAAATAAATTTCCAAACATACAGCCAACTGATTTTTGATAAGGGGTACCAGTCAATCCAGTGGGAAAAGGAAAACCTCTTCAGCAAATGGTGCTGGCAAAACTGGATCTCCGCTTGCAGAAAGATGAATCTGAACCCCTACCTCTCACCTCTGACAAAAATAAAGTCAAGGTGGATCAAAGATCTAAATCTAAGACCTCAAACTATAAAACTGCTCCTGGAAAACACCGGGGAAACTCTGGGAGACATTGGGGTAGGGAAGCACTTCTTAAATAAGACTCCCAATGCACAGTCAATAATCTCCAAAATAGACAAGTGGGATTACATCAGACTAAGAAGTTTCTGCATGGCAAAAGACACAGTGATTAGTGTGAATAGACAGCCCTCAGAATGGGAAAATATTTCTGTTAACTATGCATCAGATAAGGGACTGACAACCAGAATTCACAAGGAACTCAAGCAGCCATTCCAGAAAAAGAAAATCAATCCTATTAAAAGGTGGGAGAATGAGTTGAAAAAAACACTCTCCAAAGATGACATATGAATAGCTAAAAGGCATATGAAAAAATGCTCAACATCCCTCATTGTAAGAGAAATGCAGATCAAAACAACAATGAGATATCACCTAACCCCAGTCAGAATGTCTAAGATTAAAAAAACAAAAAATGATAAGTGCTGGCGAGGGTGTGGTGAAAAGGAAACTCTCTTACACTGCTGGTGGGAATGTAAATTGGTTCAACCACTGTGAAGAACAATTTAGAGATTCCTCAAAAATCTACAAATAGAACTACCATATGATCCAGCAATCCCACTCCTTGGTATCTACCCAAAGGACAGAAGAATACTTAATTGGAAAAGTGCTTGCACATCGATGTTTATTGTGGCACCATTCACAATTGCTAAGTCATGGAAACAACCCAAATGCCCACGAATTGATGAATGGTTAGAAAAACTGTGGCACATATACTCAATGGAATACTATTCATCCATAAAAAAACAACAAAACCCTGGCTTTTGGCAGGAAGTGGATGAATATGGAAGGCTTACTGCTTAGTGAAGCAAGCCATGCTATGAAGGAGAGACATTGTATGTCCCCACTTAATATATATTGAGTGTCTGCACTCTATGACTGAAACTAATTGTCTAAAGGATATAGAAATGCAGTATATAGATGTAAATACCTGATATAGTGTGTGTGAAAGAGAAGGGTCTGAGGAAGGACATTTGGGGGAGGGACAGAGAGGCAAAGCATTAATGGCACAAAGAGGTGTGGTATTATCTGTTGAAGATATTTTGTAGTTTTATCAACAGTACTAGGGAGATATCTTCACCTGTCGAAATATCCATTTTGTAAGACAGATAATAATGTGATTGAATGTATGGAAGAAAATGAAATAAAAATAAATAAATTTTAAAAAATAAAAATAAAAATAAATAAATTAATCTTCTGAGCCTGGAACCAGCAGATGGTGTAGTGGTTACATGACTGGACTTCCATGTGGTCGACTGTGATTGGAATCCTGGACCCGGTGGCTTCAAACTTATACCAGGCATGTGTGCGTGTATGCCTAAAATCCCAAGAGGAGAATGGAGGAGAAGGGATTGCAGGGTGACCATCCTCCCTAGAGGGCGATTTCTCGGTTCTGTTTCTCTGTCTCTCTGGTAAGCGCATGTGCCTTATAGCAAAAAATTTCTCTCTCAGTCGATCAATCAATCAATCTTATGAGCCCATCTTCAAGCTACTTAGCTTAACATCCAGCTTAGACATCACCTTTTGATCCCAGGGGATCCTTCCATGGTGTAGGCTGAGAGCTGTGGAAGCAGGACCATGAGTGTGGCACCTGAAATAGACAGAGCAAGCCCCAGAAAAGCAATGTACTGTCACAGGAAGAGAATAGGGCTGGGCTCTGAGACTCAGGTGGAAGCCACAGCACTCCTTGTAACCTGCTTTGGAACCTCAGGCAAATCACATTAAATCTCCAGGCCTCAGATAGCCCATGTGTGAAATGAGTGAGCTGGGTTAGGTGGTGTCTAAGATTCTCTCTAGCTGTGACTGTCTCTGGCTCATTGTGGAGGATACCATCAGGGCCAGCCAAGATGTGCAGGAAATAGCAGCCGTTCTATTGGAACTTCACTCTGGGGCATTCTCGGACACCATCAGCAACTTCATAATGATCATCTTCATCAGTGGCTGCATCATTTTAATGTATTGACTTGGGGAGTGCTTTTCCAAAGATCCCCTCTATGTGAGTTAGAGGGACTATTCATCACACATAAAGCTGTCAGGCCCATGGGCCCAGAAATGTAAACATGTTGAATATGCTCAAATGGATTTCTACTACCTAGTTGGTTTGCACACCTGCATAAAACTTGTGTGAGAAAACTAAATTGAATTCGTGGGGGAAAAAATTCATTTAGAATTGAATACAGAATCAGCCTGTATCTTGGCTGTCATCATTCATAGGAACTGTGAGAAGTCAAGGTTGATTATATTTCAGGTTGATTTATACTTACTAAAGAGCAGTGTGTTTCCTCTGGCTAAAGCATCCATTAATATCCTGTCTCCCTGGCTCCCCAGGAATGAAGAAGGAGAGGCCTCATGACAGAGGTGGGTCTGAACTGACTATCATTTGTTTTATTTTTCCATTATTTCCAGTGGATGATGATGACACTGTACACTTGAGAAAGCTGGAGCATCACCTGCCCTCACTCAGGACTCTGTGGATGGCCCGAAGGTAGCCTTTGGTTGAATCCAGCCCTCGGTCACCCCACTTATTCTTCTTCAGGACCATGGCATCAGCCAGCACGTACTCAGCTATGAAGATTTCTCTTCTACAGCTCTCTTTTCTGGATGACCAGCGTGCAAAATAAAGGGAAGGAAGGCAGTGAAAATCACCTTAAAGGACCAGCTATCCTTCCCTATAGCCACAAACTTGTCAGAAGCAGGGTGATTATCTGATGTGGACTAAGCAATCTGACTCCATCAGCCACAAAGGTGGTATTGTTAAGATGACTGATATGTTCGTTACCCTTATTTAATCATTACATGTTGTATTCTTGTACTGAAAATCACATTGTACCCCCACGAATATGTGAGATTGTCACAATTATGAGTTGGTGTGGTTAACCTCTGTATAATACCACCAGAGCTGGTGTGCTTAACTTTTATAGAATACCATCTCTGTGGTCATCCTTCTTAGAAGGCCCACATGTGCCAAGTGTTAATCACTTTTGGGACAAGGTCTGAAGAGGGAATCTTTAGACATCTCTACCGGCACTTGTAAATTGATAGAAACATAGGCTAAGTTTCAACTGTTTGGGGTTTAGGTTAGGGCTATATTGGACCTTGAAAACACAGGATATAAGAGAATTGGCAGAGTCTAGGCAGAGAAGGCTGGCTCTGGCATCTGAGGTCACCGGGTTGATATCGGCTGACAATATCTTCAGGTGACTCAATTTGATCCTCTAGTATATTTAAAACATCTGAGTTCTCAGAGGGTTTTCCTGCTTATCACTGGTGTCAGTCTGTTACTGGACCTATGAACTATCAGGTTCACTTCACATTGGTCCAGAAATTCTCTGTATACCTACTTCAGAGAAGAACAACAGATTCATGCTAAATTGTAGATTTAATTAGCAGATGGCTGGCTTATCTAATTTTTTGAACTGCCATGATTCATTGTTTTTGTGGCATCTGTACTAATCTAGAACCCAGGAGCAAGAGCCCAGAACCAAGTCCATGATTTTTGACTGATAGATATTCATTACTATTTATTACATTTTAGTCATAGGTATTAATTACTATATGTTACAGTCACTTATTAGTATTCTATTTACTCTTTTCATTTATTTATTTTAATATTTTAGGTTTTTGCCATAGGGCACATGCATTCTCCAGAGAGAGACAGAGAGAAAGTGAGAAATCACTCTCCAGGAGAATGGTCACACTGCAATGCCTTCTCCTCCTCCTCTCAGAATTTTGGGCAGGCAGGTACATGTACCCAGCATGATTTTCAAGTCACCAGGTTTAGGACTCGAACTGTGGTTAGCCATGTGGGAATCTAGCACCTTAACTACCATGCCATCGGCTGGCCCCAGTATTCTATTTACTCTTAATTTACAGACTATTCTAACATGACTTTCTGGCTTCTACATCCATAGAATACTAAAGGAAGAAGCAGAACAGGGATGAAAGGGTGCCCATTGGTAGCAGATCCAGAGGATTTGACAGTCTGCTAGATGGTCACTATCCCACAAGGGAACATGGTTTCAGGGGGGCAACAAAGTATTTTATTTAAAAAACAACAACAACAAAACTTTATTTATTCCAAACAATAAAATATAAATGGGAGGCCAGGTGGTAACATAACTGGACACGCATGGGAAACGTCTTGGGTTTGTGCCCCAAGACCTCCCTGAGTACGCCAGTTATGTGTGCTCATGGCAATGATCCAGACCTCAGCTGTACCTCTTTGTCTGCCTGTCTCTCTCTGCCTCTTGCTTATGGAAGAATAAATGGATGAATATTTTAAAAAAGAAAAAATAACTTAAAAATGTAAAATGGTTTGCCATAAAGTGCTAGGTGCATGAGTTATTCCTGGTTACATAAGTGATGATCATGTATTTATAATTGTTTAAAGAGTGTTTTAGAAGACATGATCTTTGTTGTCTTGCCTTTTTTTCCTTTTATTAGCACATAGTAATTGTACATATTTGTGGGAACACAATGTGATTTGTAGTACAAGAATGCATTGTGTGATGATTAAATCAGGGTGATTAGCATACTGTTATCCCAACCATTTGTCAATACTTGTGTTGGGAACATTCAAAAATTTTCCCTTGTATTTACTTTGAGATACATAGCAAGTTGTTGCCAATTACATTCTCCTTGTGGAATATATAGTATTTTTATTTCTGAGCCTGGCTCATTTCACTTAATGTAACGTCCTTTATGCTTGCCCATTTAATTTCAAATGACAGGAGTTTGTCCTTTGTAATGACTGCATAATATTCTGTGTGTGAGTGTGTGTGTATTTTTCTTTATCCATTTATCTATAGATGGACACTTGGGTTGATTCTATATCTTGGTTACTGTGAATCGTGCTAAAATAAACGTTAGGGTACAAATATCTTTACAACATACCAATTTCCTATCCTTTGGATATATATCTAGAAGTGGGATTATTTGGCTTTATGACGGTTCTATTTTTAGTATGTTGAGGCACCTCCACACTATTTGCATAATGGCCTACTGATTTACAGTCCCACCAAAAGCCTAAAAAATTAAAATGCTTCTGCACAGCATAGGAAACAATTAACAGGGTAAAGAGATAATCCACGGAACGGGAGAAAATATTTGCATACTATACATCTGATAAGGGTTTAACAACCAGAATATGTAAGAGACTCAACTCAGCTGCTGATTTTTAATCTGATTAAAAATTGGCCTGAATAAACAATTCTCAAGAGAAGACATATAGATAGCCAACCAAACATATGAAAAAATGCTCAGCATCACTCATCATTAGAGAAATGCAAATCAAAGCCACAATGAGCTATTTCACCTCAATTAGAATGGCTACTATCAAAAGGACAAACAGTAACATTCCGCAGAGGATACAGAGAAAGGGTCAATCTTTTACATTGTGTGGGAATGTAAATTAGTACTACTGTAATGGAAAACAGTAAGAAAGTTCCATAAAGATTTTAATGTACATTTATTTATTTGTCTTTAGAGTCTGCTATTGTAAATATTTTAATAAAATAGCTACTCTTTTTGTTTATGAATATGGTTTTGGAGATTTTTTTGAGGATGATGGGAAGGTGATACCATTATTCTGTTCATGACACCAGACTACAGTGTGCTATTTGTATTTGGTGGACAAGGATCTATTTCCAAATTAGTTAAGTCTAATAGGGGCCTCCTTCAGCTTCTTGGTGGTCTGAACTGCCCTCCTATATTCCTTGTGCATTAGCTTTATTCCCCTGAGTTCATGTATCATGGTGGCAATTCAGAGATAACCTGTGCTCTGCTAACCCCTACCCCTCTCCCCCAATTTAATTCCCTCCAATGTCCTCCAAGACTGAGTGCTATAGCTTAGAAACAGAGTTGTCTCCCTGCCCCCAGTACCCATCCCCATTTTCTGTCACTTCAGGGTATGGGAGGCAAATAGGGATCTGGGGCAGGATAAACTGGACCACAGTCCTAATGAAGTCCAAAGTTCTGGGAGGTGAGTGCAGAAGTTCTGGACAGTCTGTTTTGCGAGGTTCTTCTTCCTCCAAAGGGTGGTTCAAATACAGATGCCGTGAGTTAGAAAAAGACAAGAAGCACTGATGTCATCTTGTTTGTTGGCTGAGTTTAAGGGGAGCTCACAGAGCTTGTAGTAGTGCCTGCAGAGTGCTTCTCCTTTTTGGAGTTCACAGCCCGTATTGCTGAGCTGAGTGGAGCCAGGCCAAGCCAGTCCAAGGCTACCAGGGCTGAACTAACTGAACCAAGGCTGAACTGAGGAGGGCTAGCTAACTAACTGACCAGGTGCTCCCTTTCTCTTAAAGGAGCTGCAGACAATAGCAGTTCATTGCCAAAACCAGACTGTCACACATGCACAGGTGCATTACATAAAATGGTGTAAAACAGCTAAGTCATAACTACATGAACAAGTGCACAAGTGCAATACAACTAATAATGTAAGTTGTTTATCCAGTGGTCTGCAAATATGATAAGGTAGGGAGTGAGGGAGCCAGACTAAACCACCCTGACGCCATTTTTCCTATATGGTCAAAAGCCAATAGTTTACCATGACCAAGAACAATGAAGAGTGTACAAACTGGAAGTCCAGCCAAAGAGGAGTGAGGGATCAGTCTTCTTGGGTCAAGACAGGCAAGGCAACAGAATCAAGGAGGCTGGGCTGTCCTCAAGTCTAGCCCAGATGGTTAGAGTATGCCAAGGTAAGCCCCACTCTTGGCTGTCAAATCTCATAGAAAATGAGCCTGGTGAAAGAAAAGGAGAGAACAGAGGGAGCTAAAATATTTTCCATTTCTTTATTCCTATTTTGTTCTTTCTTTTTCATGTTCTGTAGAAGAATTGAGTCACCAAAGAGAACCTTCTAAATTTCAGACGAGGCCCAGAGCAGGGCATTCAGCAGCTGACTGTAAATAGCATTGCTTTTCTGGTGTTGACACACTAGGTGAGAGAAATTATTTTAGCCTCCAGAATTTTCAACCTGATGTTTCCCCAATGAAATATATGTATTTATAATGGAAAAAAAAAAAAAAAGAAGTGGAGTGAGCATTGTGAACCATAGGTAGGAAATAGCAGTCCAGCTCTGTTGTTTTATGGAGGTGTGTGGGCTATGTGTCCGCCTCCCAGCAAGCTCTGGAAAGAGGGCCCACTGGGGTCTCTGGTCCCAGGTCCTGAGTTACTAACCATCTTTTTCCCAGTGTTCTGAGGACAGAGCGGATTTTAAAAATCCAATAGGGATAACAGTGAGAAGAGGTCAAGAAGGAACATTCAAGTTGTGTGATGTTGAATGTCAGTTTATTCATCTGTAAAATGGACCCAAATGCCTACATCACCGGATCGTTATGAAGATTAAATGATGCCAACATGCTGCAGGCACTCAGTATAGGAAGCTCCTATTTGTTTCTCTTAAGTAGTACAAGTATTTTTTTTCTGACCATTATTGTTTATTTATATTGGTTGATTGATGAAAGAACTTTTAGCCTTAGGGCATGTGCACTTGTCAAAGAGAGAGAGAGAGAGACAGAAAGAGTGAGAGGGAAAGTAAGAAATCATCCTCAAGGGGGGATGGCCACCAACCCTTTCTCCTCCCAGGATATTGTGCCTGGCATGATTTTCAAGCCACTGAGTACAGGACTTGAACCTCAATTGGCCATATGGAAGTCCAGCTGTGTAACCACTGCACCATCTGCTGGCCTCGTTTTTGTTTTTGTTTTTAAAGGACATAGTCACTTAAAGTAATCACTCTTCTAAGAGAACGCTCAAGATTTCGTGCTCTATTTCTATTTTCTTCTCCTTCCTCCATATCCTCTCTTTGACCATATGAAACTACTTCCTAGAGATGCGGAGACCTATTGGAAGTGAATCTCTAGTGCAGGGACCCAGCAAGAAAGTGGTCACCCCATTATTAAAGCTTCTCTTGAGTCAAACAGCACCCTGCCCTTTGCTTCCCTCTAATCTCAGAAGCAGCAGCTTTATTCCTCAGAACCCTAGCTTGTCAACAGGGAGTTTTCTGGATCAAAGACCAAGTAATCTCGGGGGACTGAGGGCTGACCAGCAGTTGTTCCAGAAACTCTGCTGGGAAATTTGCTCATGACCTGGAACTGACCTGACACCTGTAGTGAGAAGGCAAGACAGGCATCCCAGAAGGTGTTGTTCCTGGTAGACCACTGCTGTTGCTATGGCACTTGGTCATGATTGACTCTGCTTAGCTTGTGGTGCTGATGAAGCTTTGGAACGGCCATGACAGCCAGGCAGTGACTGTTATCCCATGCATGTGTCCATCTAGTAGCCACCCAGGCATTCATCCATTCATCTGATGACACTCATCAGGCTCCCATAATGGGTCAGGCACAATGCTAGGCACTGGGGGACATAGAACTAATGGTCCCCTGGGGGTGACATGACTGGCTGGTGGATGAGGTGCACTGTGAAACAGAGGAAGATGTCTTGCCCAATCTGGGAGAGTCAGGAGAGGCTTTCTGGAAGATGATGCTTAGCCATCTTAAAGAGAAAGGGGCACTAGATAAGATGTTCCAGACAGAAGGTATTACACATGGAAAGAAAGACACTGAGGAGGGGAATGGTGGTCTGTTCTGCATGCAGAAGAAGGTGTGCAAGCCCAGGCTTAGCGTAGAGATGAGGATTGGGTTTGACAGCAGACCTCACCTCAGTCTGGGTCTGGGCCAGAACCACTCACTTTCCACTACTCTTAGAGTGTCCATCTGTGACATAAAATCTCAAAGAAAAAGGGTGTAGAACTTGCCCCAGCAACAAGTAAGGGAGCAGGGCCAGCTTGCATAGGCAGACAGGGCTGATCCCTGTGGGCTCCATCGTGGTGTCCTATCCGGGGGGCACCAGGACATCCCTCAAGAACCATAAGCCTGGCTATGAGACTCTCAAGACTTTCAGCAAAGCTAGGAAGTCAGCAGCATTGGGGTGAGCTGGGGTCAAATCCCTGCCTTGGCACTTAGTTCTGGGGACCCTGGTTCAACAACTTAAACTTTCTGAATATCTATAGTCTCATCATCAAAGGAATGGTGGTAGGAATACTGATCTCACAGGGCTCTCATGAAGTCTGGATGAGATAGCAGACTTGAGCTTTTCTGGTATTTGGCAGTGTACTTAGAAACTACCAGCTCAATTGGATTTATCTGGGGAGGGCACCTTCTTTCCTGCATTTGTGGCATGTGCAGAGGCTGATACTAACACTAGGTGGTGCACTGTCCCCATCCAAGGACTCCATGGTGACAGGACAGCAGATGACAACTTTAGCTCCAGCCAGTCTGGGAAACTCAGGCTGAGATAGTGCCCTGCCAGCTTGACTCAGTCCAAAAGATTCAGCTCTACCTGAACTTCCTCTTCTTGCTTTGCCTCTTTTCTCTGGTTAGTTTTTAATTAATGTTCTTTATTGCTAAATTGCATTTATTTCTCAAAAAAAAAAAGCACTTACTTATTTAAGCACTTACTTCAAATGCATCTCCTTGAGGGATACAGCTGTACCCAGCCTGCTTACCCCTGTATTCCAGCACCTGGTTTAGTGCTTAGTGCATATCAGTTGAATAGTATTTACAAATTTAATGATTGAATGTTTTCTAAAATAGTTCAGGTGAATCCTGTCACTTAAAAATTCAGTCTATTTGAATCCTAACTGAAAATATCAATATACATGGTTCGCTTAAAAAGACATTTGACTTCCCTCTAAAACTATCTTCTATTGTGTGAAGTTCAGCATCACTGGGATATCAAAGTGTCAGACTCTGATTGAGGGCAGTTCAAACCATCTCTGTGAGATGCTCACAGACACTATCTTCATAGCTTGCCATTGAAGACACATGTGTGTCATTTCTCATACGTGTTCAGAATCTATCCTCTGGAGGGTTAACCCACTGGGGCAAGTTCTAGAGCCCTTTTCTTTCAGATTGTAAATCCAGATCAATGCTCTATGAGTAGCAGGAGGTGGGTGGTCCAGAGCCAGACCCAGACTGAGATGAGGTGAGTTGTCAAGCCTCCATGGGCTCCCTATCCTCATCTCTATACTAACTTTGGCTTGAACAGCTTTTACTGCTGGGAGAAGAAAATTGTTCCAGGAGCCATGCAGTCTAGGTAGGTGAAGTAAGTTGATGGATAGAGCCTGTCTCACCTCCTGAAAAGCTGTCCATGGGGCCTTAGACTTCCTAGAGCCCTTAATTCTAATTTACCTATTTTTAAAACTTATGTACGCAGTATGCAGTATAATCTCTAAATTTGCATTTGGCTAGAGGTAGCAAATTTGTCAGGATCCTAGGCTGATCTTTAAAAAAGTGCCTGTCTGCGTCCAGCTGGGTAAGATGCCTTGACAAGTCACCAGTGTTTGTATCTGTGGTTCAGGGACACTGTGACCATCACACATAGGAGCTTCTTGGCACCATGGCAGGCCTTGGTATGGTTCATTGTCACATTTTACAGTCCATAAGATTGACCCTCCTCACTTATGTGGCTTCTGAACAAGACAAATAAGAAACCATAAGGTTCTAATGCCTGAAACCTAAGCTTCAGTTCTGCTGGGGAAACATCTATTTGTGAGCTTTTGAATGAAGGATTCATTTCCCAGAAAAGATCTTTTGCCAAAGTAAAAGTATCAAAGGGATCATTGTCTGTGTTTTGACTTCCAGCAACCTCATAGCAAGTCTTACCCAGGAGCGAGCTTCAAGTGTGATGTTCCTCTTACCCAGCCACTGGACTCATGAATGATATTAGCAGCAACACTGAAAGGTAGCCTTGCCCAGCCTGCTATCCAGCAGCATCAGCATATGCTCAAGCAGACCCAGTGGGCCAGGCTTCAGAACCCAGAACCAGCCTGCTGCACTTGTTCACCCTTGGAATTTCACACAGCAAGGCTGGCTTGTGCACTAAAGTTTCTTCCTATTTTGTGTTGTCTGGTGGGTTATCTGGGTGCACCTGGATCTGTTGACTCACACAGAGAGTTCTTTTACTAGTCCTTGGTTTCCTTGCCAAGGGGAGGAATCACAGAGTGTTAGATTGCCCTTGGTCTGGGGTGGGATGTTGAGGGGGCAGTGGCATTCTCAGAGTGCAGATATTCTTCTCAAATGACCTTCACTTCTCTGCTTGAGCAGAGGGACTGAGCAGCAGGGATGTCTCCTGTGAACTCCTGTTGTGGAACAGCCAGGCTGTTAGATTTTCAGGCATTGCCTAGACATGGCCCTGGGAGACTACTGCTCTTGCCTGTCCATTGCTGAAGAGCCTTTGTGAAGCATGTGTGTGCCTGTGCTTGTACGTGTGTGTGCATGTATGTCAGAGTTCCAGGAGTAATGGCATCTTCAGATTAGGCTGTATGAGGCTTAGGGACTGGGAGAAAAGGTCTCCATGCTGCAAGTTCTGCTGTGAGAGATGGGAGTCCTTAAAGCATTGAAAATGATCCAGGGGTGGGTTGGTAAAACAGGAAACACATCTGGCCAGAAACCAAAGGACTCGAGCTTATATTGTCTCTACTACCAACTGGGTGTGTGGTTCTGGTCTCAGGAAAGTCATTTGACATCTGAGTCTTGGTTTACTCACCTCATTATCTGAATTGGCATGGTAACTCCTGACTATCAGGTTGGTGGCAAAGATGGAATAAGGTTGTGAGTATAAAAGATGTTTGCAAATTTTAAAGTGAGGTCCAGCGTTGAGCGTTCCTGTTCTGGTGGTCAAATCTGGGGTAATGTGTATTTGTTGGGTAATTTGAGAATGTTGAATTCTGCTCTAGTGAATAAGAGAAACAAATAAAGAGGACAGAGGAAACTAAGTATAGGAGCAAATGGCTTGTGAGACATGTTAGACATAGATAAAGTAAGTGAAACACGTGTGTGTAAACACAGATAGGAAGGGATGAAGGATCTGAGTAGACACTGAATATTCATGATTCACACTAAATATGCATGAGGCATTTGTGAAGCACCAGATATTCAGGATACATCAATTATAAATGAGACCCATGAGACACTGCATGGTGAATTGGACACCACTAGTGATGCCATCATGGTCCCATTTGAGCCCCTAGAAATGCGGATAAACACTCATGACTTTTAGCAAACTAATTGGTGAGCTATGGCTGGGGCCAGCCCACTTGTCCATCTCTCTGTCTCTGATCTAGCACATGTGTGATTGCACTGCAGGCACCTTCTGTCTCCTGGGCTCCTTGCTCAGACTTCAACTCTGGTGCTCATACATGCAAACCTTCAGGGGGAAGGCTGATGTGGCAGAGGGATTCTGAATGTGGTCTTTCCACCTCTTTGCACAATATCTTAAGTGTGTTCCCCTACTCCATTGCTCTCCCCTTGCTTCCTGTGTGTTTTAAATTGACTTAATCAACCACAGGATCCGAGCCTTTCACTGAGGTCTGAGTCCTTCTGTTTGATAACTGAGCCAGCTTGTTGGTAGTGAACTCAGAGGCCACCATTGTAGCTAGGGGATTCTCCCATGACACTTGGGACAAGAACAGAGGAACCAGGACTCAGGCAGAAACACTATTTGCTTCCCACAGTTCGGTTGGCTGGAGAACTGCGGGTGCTACATCTACATGTGTAGGGAGCTGAGGGCTCCTCCCAGCTTTTCCTTGAGGTCTCTCAGTGCCCCCTCCCCACCAGCCCTTATTAAAGAAGACCAGTTTCCAGGGGACCAGCAGGTGGCGTGGTGGTTAAGGTGCTGGACACTCCCACATAGCCAACCACAGTTTGAGTCCTGGACCTGGTGGCTTGCTGTCTCGCTCCCTCCTCCCCCCCGCCCCCTTGCGTGTGTGTCTCTCTCTGGTCAAATGAAAATAAATGAATGAATAAATAAATAAAATAAAATAAATTTTTTTTTTTTGGAGAGGTTTTTCGCTATAGGGCGCGTGCGCTCGCCAGACAGACAGAGAGAGACATAGAGACAGAAAGCGAGAAATCACCCCCCAGGGGGGATGGTCACGCCGCAATCCCTTCTCCTCCATTCTCCTCTCGGGATCTTGGGCACGCACGCACACGCTTCCGGCGTGAGTTGTAAGCCACCGGGTCCGAGACGCGAACCGTGGTCGACTACGTGGGAGTCCAGCGACATAGCCATTACGCTAACTGCTGGTTCCCAATAAATATTTTTTTTAAAAAAAGAAGACCAGTTCCCAGAAAGCTACAGGGCAGACAGCAAAGTGAGTTTAACAACTACCCGAGCAAGCTCATGAACTGGGGGCCTGATTCATGTTTCAGTGATGTTTTTACCATCACCTTCCCGTGGCCCCTTCAAATATTATCCATGAGAGGCCACATGAGAATCCAGCTTCTGTCACATACTAGCTGTGTGACTTAAGCAAGTCACCTAAACATTTTGTGCTTTGGGTTTTTTATTAGTAAAAATGCCACCTAACTAGGCTCCAGTAACAGCAGATGTTTACCGAGTAACTCCAAGCAAAGATAAGACAGGTAGTCTTTCATTTTATTATTTATAGGACTGGTTCTGTGGCCTGGTGGTTAAGGCACTTACATCCCACATGACCAACTGCAGATTATGAGTCCTGGACCCAGCAGCCTGGAAAATATACCTGGCATATATGCACGGATGCCCCAAATCTTGAAAGGAGGGAGAAAAACACAATGGAATTTTTGTTTCATACATCTAATGAGAAGAAACAAATGCATTTGTTTATTGAGATATGAGAAAATATAGCCCAAGAAACAGATGGAGCCTTCAGCAAATAAGACAAGGTGTTCTCCACCCAGTCTCACACTATACAAGATGGGGCGTTCTAGGAAGAGGCTTTAAAAATTCCTGTTTGCTAGTATGGAATTGCTTTTTCTTTATTTTATTTTTATTTTTTCCTTCCATGAGAGAGAGAGGCAGAAAGAGAGAGAGGGATATTCAGGCATCCCTATGAGGGTCCTCATGCCATGACTTACCTCCTGCTCTGCCTGCCTGGATCATGCTTGTGTGTCACAGGGCATGTAGTGAGAGCCCCCTGGATGTGATCTTAGGACCTTCTCATGTGGGTCCAGTTGTGTTACTGCTTCATTTTGTTACCTCCAGCCCATACTGTGGAATATTTCCGAACATCTGGGAACTGTTGGTCCTGATATAGGAATGGTCTGAAGGCTCCTTGTGGAGGGGACCATCTTTAAGGTTATCAGTCTGGATCCAACTAGGAGAGAGAAAGCATACAATGAGTGGATTAGGAAGCTTAACATAAGATTTTCAAATGAGGGATTAGGTAGTAAACCATGAGGAAGGAGCTAAACAATACAAGAGTGGATATAAGGGGCAACCAAGGAAGAGACCCTTTCCCTTTGTCCCAGGCTTATCCATCCAACCTTTACTGGAGAGGACTGCTTATGTAGTTGCTGTAGTACCAGGTCAGAGAACTTGCTGGAAATCTGTGCTCTGTGGTACCAAGCAGAGTTTTTCACAGGAAGGTCTCTTACCAGAGGCATTCTGTTAACTTTTTGCAACATTTTCTCATGCAAAATATTGAAAAGACATGTATTCAGGGGTTGAGATCTTAATGGGTTGTCAGAAAAGTCATCATGCATTTTTGCATAGAAAAACATCAAAAAATATGTCATGACTTTTCCAACGACCTAAGAATGTAATTCATCATTTTTCCTGCTGCACTGGAGACAGTCTTAAGTAAAATTGTTTTTGTTTGTTTGTTTGTTTTCATTTTTATTGGGAGTGTGTGGCAGCAAAGAACACAATGACTCTTAGTACAGTTTGGTACCACTGCCTCAAACTAAGCCAAGGGACCGGTGGTTTCACCTCCCACTGCTTCTGCATAAATGTCAGCAGAAATGTCAACTCAACAAGAAAGGGAAATGACATCTTGGAACCATTATAAAATCATTTGATCCCATGGTTCCCCCTGGAAGAATCCAGAGACCTTCACAAACTGCCCCTGAGGACTATTGCCTTCTATGCCTTCCCCGAGCTCCTAGACTTGGAAGTAGCAGAGCCGGAATTCAAGCATCTGACATTCAGCTTCAGACCCTGTGGTCTTTCTACCAAACCTGTTGGGGTCCCCAGTAAATAGCACACAGTACATCTCTTCCTTGTCCAAATGTTTATTAAGTTGAGAAATAAAACTAGAGTCCAAATGTCATTTTCATTTCAATAGAGACCAGGTTGGAGGATGTGTTATGAGGTCTGTTACCCAAGTGGGCTCAGAGGTGTGAGCCCAATTAACCATGCAGCACTGGCCAAAAGGGGCCCAAGGCTGGGGGTGGAAGGAGGAGCATTGCCCCCAGAAAGGCAGGGCAGAACAGGGCTTCTCTACTAATCCCCAGGAAGTAAGAAGGCAGGACTGAACATGGTGTTACTCCCAAGTCAGCTAAGACTCTCCTCCTTCATAAGGCAGGGGAGAAAGTTCAGCCTCGGGATAGGGTTCTTAGGTGCTCAACGCCCTCATATTCCATATTTGAGATGTTTCCTTTCCACCTCATGTCTGTATCCTCTTTCTACCCTGCCAAAGTGGTATCTGCAACCAATTTTCAGTCATTTCTTAGATGTGCTCAACATCTCTCCTCTAACTTTTCCAGCTTTCTGCATCTTTAATCTTTGCAGTTTTAGACAAAGCATATTGGAAGTATATCAATATGAAAGAATAATCCCATACTTATTAAGAGACAGGAAGAGAAAGAGAAGCAGGCTAGTTTCCGTTGGGCCTCTGGGGGGGGGGGGGCTGATGTGATGAAGACTTCACAGCTCAAGGTTTGTTTGGTCAGCAATGATCAGGTTAGCACACCCAGAAGTGATCCGTCTCTGGGAAACTTGGTCCCCACCAGTCCTGGTCACATCTTTGGAATGGGTTCTGAGAATTCAGTTCAACTCATCAATGAAGGATGTCCCTTTAGAATGGGCAGATGTTCATGTCAAGTCTCTGGGAAAGGCCACCTCTGGGCACCTGGAAAAGCAAGCGAATCATTAGATGGCAAAACAGACATAAAGCCTGGGAGTGAGACAGGCCTGATCCACTGCAAAACAAGCCTTTCTTAGTGATTACATATTTGTGCTGCCAGATGCGTTGTACTCTGTCCCCCTGGACGGACTCCGCAAGCAGCGGTGAGCTCTGCTTTCGAAGACTCCACAGTGATCCGTCAGTTACTTTCATCCATCTGCCGTGCTTGTCATGACATCACCTTCTTCATTTTAACACATTGCACTTTCATGGCAGGCCATGCTGTTCAAGATTACAGATCATTTTATGTGGATTGCATTTTCTGGTGGCAGCTTCCCAGTGACTCTCCCAGTCACTCTCCCAGCACAATTTACTCCCGGGAAGACTTGGTTTTAGATAGATAATCCAAATCAGGAGTGTGGATTCCCATTAGGACTGACCAAAGCGCTTCCTGCCACCTGTCCTTCCCTTAAAGCATCCCCACAAGTGTGGGTTTATTTAACTAATAACTTCTGCCTTCATTGTTGCTAGGATCTCATGGAGGTTTGTATAAAGCTCCTTTAAGTCAAAAACAATAGATAGCATGCAGGGGGCTTAAGCAGAGCCAATCCTTTGAGTTTGAGTTTGGGATTTTGAAACTGAAACCCTTTTCCACCCCTTACAAAGATTTTTGGTTTTTTTTTGGTAAGGTAAGAAAACAATTAAATGTTGTTAATAGACATTTAAGAGCTAATCTTTAGAAGAAACAAAGCCTTAACATAAACCCCAGGTCTTTATCTTTAAGTGTGAATTTTCCACTTAAAATTCCATATTTAAGAAGTTCCATTTGGGGATTATCTACTTGTTTTCTTTTGCCTGCTCTCTAAATTGTCAAGAGCTCTCACTATAAAAGCCATTCATAAGGAATGTGGTCTTTAAAGGAGCTCCTTTGCTTAAAAACTAAGGTGCTTACCCTAATTGATTACTTAGTTTAAAAGAGTTGAGTCAATGGGTATGGATAATTTACATGTTGTGGGATATCTGGATATCTTCTTCTTGGGTCTAAGCTTAAATCAGAATTTGAAGTTTTAAACACCTAACTTCCAGGGACCCATCGATTGCTTTCTTCATTGGAGTGTCATTTTCATGTCATTTCATGTTCCTCAAGGGTACAGATGATTTTATGTTATGTTAGTTACATTTTTAGAAAGGCTTATACAGGGAAGCATCTTCGTTTAGCAGTAACTGAAATTCTGAGCCCAGATGTGAAGATTCATTTTTTTTTTTCCACAAAAAGTTCTTTGAACAATCCCAACATATGCAAAGACCAGTGTTTCAAAACTTACCAACTTTGTCAGTTCTTAATTTTTCTATCCTTCCCAAAGATGGGCGCTAGTCACAGGTTTTCAGGACATACCAGTCTCCTGTAAGATTCCATCAGATGGGGTGGGGTTACTCTGAGTTCTTGGTGTAATGGAAAATGCTGAGTGGTTTGCACATTTAAGCATTGTTCCTTCTGCTCTGCTCTCTGAATTTTTATTTTCTCTAGGGCCCCCCAACCTGGAAAATAGATCTGAAGTCTCTGAATTTAATTTGTAGAAAATGTGTCTGTGTTGTGGAGAAAAGGGTGAAGGAGACTGTTTGGTGTACTGATTCTGGTGCACACACATTTTAGGGTCTTCATCTGCTTTGGTAGACAAATTATAAACATTTCCATGAATAACCACGTCTGTTATGCAAATTGGTTTCTCTCTGCTGGTCTGTTAAGAATAATCTTCTATAATTACAACAGTTATTTACTTATGGGCAAATCAGCTTTCTTACCACTGTTTCCATTCAAGAGAGGCCTCCAACTGGCAGGCGTCCTGGATATGGAAGGACTGGTGGGGTCTGATTTTATGAATCTGAGTTAGTAGGTCCCAACACGGGAAGACCAAATCAGTAGGGATTAGGCTCCCTTTGTCTTCTCTGCACTAAAGGGTTGTACATGTGGTTGAGGAAACAAGCTGGAGAAAGAAATGGGAGAAAAATTAAGCCTTAAGATATGAGGTTTTGCTTAAAATTGGTGAGTGGGTACTCAGCAAGGAGGATATTAGTGTAGCCTGAAGAATTGTGAGATGAATACTTGAAGAGGAACTTGTCCTGTGCTTCTAAGGTGAGAAGAATTCCTGAAGAGACCTTGTGGAAAGGCATTCCAGGGACAGAAAAGAGATTTGAGGAAGGAATTATGATATGGCCTGTCTGGGTATGGGGAGCTAGGGCTCCTAACCTGGAAATCACTGATGGATATTGAACAAATACTTTCTGACCAGTATGGTATTAGGTTCACTTAGTTACCTACCAATAATAGTGAGGTAGGCAGGGAGGCTGAGGTAGTTATTAAGGTAGATTGCCTCAGTTAACAAAGCCAGGAAGGCTGAGAGACAATATTGGAAATGGTGACAGGTTCAGAACACAACAGAAGTTCTAGAAATCTAGAAAGTAATTGGTGTGAGACTCTAGGATCTTGATCTATGGTGAAATAACAATTATGAGAGCATAGCAGCTTGTGTCATGGTGGTTAATGCAGCTGGAACCCCACATGGCTGACTATGTGGTTTGAACCCCAGACCTTGTGGCCTGAAAAACACGATGTGTGTGTGTGCCCAAAATCACAGAAGGAGGAAGAAATGGAAAAGGGACTGTGGTGTGACCATCTCCCAAGGAGGGTGCTTTCTCATGTTTCCTCTCTCTTTCTGTGTTCTCTGGAAAAAAAAAAAAAAAAAAAAAAGGTTCGGAGCATGAATCAGATTAGAAGTAGTAGGGGGAGAAGGGAGGGTAGTTGTGCTTACTTTTCTGGATCTTTTATCTCCTTTCCTTACTTTTAAAAAAAAAACTTTGATTTTGCAAGTTGAAACCAGTAAGAATATTACCTGGTAGGACAGGACATACATTATTCTTCATATTTTACACATAAGGAAAACAAAACCAAGAAAAAGAATGTCTCCAGTTGTGTGACTTTTTTTTTTTTTTTTTTAACTAATCAGAGAGTACTTGACTCTCTTGGGATGTTGTCTGTCTATTGCTCTTAGTTATAATTAATTATAATATCGATAACATAGGAAATTAAACATGAGAAATTTATTCCCTAATTTCTGTACTACCCGTAGTACCTGATAGGATACAGTCCTTATCTCCAAATACCTTCCATTCCAAAATGGAAGAAGAACACAGTATTCTTATTGGGCAGGGCCAAAGGAGATCTACTGGGGCACACATAGAAGAGCTTCCCTCATTCACCTGGTTTCCACTGAGTTGGGAAAGGTCAGAAATCTGAAAGTCTGAGTAACCCAAAGAGTATTAATTTGTTCCATTAAGAGGCTGCTAACAGATGAACTAAAATTAGAACATAATGAACTAAATATAGTTGAGTTTTCTAAATATAGAAACTAAATATAGCAAAATATAATGTTTTCTTCTCATTATCTAATAGATAAGAAGGCAGGATTGAAAAGGGGAAGGGAGGCTTGTGAGGAAGATCAGCTCGGATATAGAGAAATAAAGAAGCAAGACTTTCTCTGCACTGGAGAGTTGTCATGTCAGTAACATGGTGGCCTGTTCACACTTGAGCACACGGAGTTTTGTGGAAGAAAGGATTTGTACATTATTCATTATATGTTTATTCAATAAGTATTTGTTGAGTAACTCCTCTTTGCCAAGAATTGTGTAAGACTGGGTATCAGAGGTAACAGACACAATCCTGGCTCTCCATCATTCACAATGTAGAAGACCCAAATATTCAGGGAGTAAAAATCAGCACAGTGCTCTGATGAAGGTGAGTGAGTGCAAAGGTTCTATAAGTCCAATGAAAGCTCAGAATCCAGAGTCAGGAAATGCTTCCAGGAGGTGACATTTTCTCCCCATGCTCTGGCCACACTGGTCTTCTTTTTGTATTTGCATGTTCTGTCCTATTCCAGTGTATTTGCACTTGCTGTTTCCTCAATATTGAATGCTGTTTTCTCTCCTTGACTACCTGCTTCTTCCATCTTTGGGTTTTAGTATAAATACCACTTTCTCAAAAAGACTTCTCATCACTTCTCTTCCTCTAAATCTGAGTTATGACTCCTCTGTTCTTTTTCTTTCCTAAGATCCCATTTCTTTACTTTACAATTGTATTTGTATTTTTTTAAGAGAGATTTTTTTGCTATAGAGCATGTGGACTCACCAGAGAGCAAGAGAGAGAGAAACAGAAAGTGAGAAATCACCCCCCGCCCCAGGGAGGATGGCCACACTGGGATCTCTTCTCTTCCATTCTCCTCTTGGGATTTTGGGCACACATGCACACACACCCAGCATGAGTTTTAAGCCATCAGGTCTGGTACTGTGACCACGATCGACTATGTGGGAGTCTAGTGACATAACCATTACAGGGGTGTGGGACCAGCAGATGTGCTGGTCCCCTATTTGTATTTTTTTAAATAGCTGTTCACTTTTCCCACTTGCGTATAAGCTCCTTGAGGTAGACTTTTCTCTACTCTGTTTACTGTAGTGTCTGCCACAAACACTCGATAAATATTGGCGGGACCCGTGAATAAAATTACCCAACAGAGGCAAATCAGGAAGACCTCTGAATGTGCTAAATAAAGTTTGCATATTTACTTCACAGAATTTGTATAGTATAGTAGCTGAACAACACCCCCCCCCCCCCCCCGCCGCCAAAGAGGTTTATGTTCTAATCCCTAGAACCTGTGAATATGATACCATGTATGGCAGAGTATACTTTGCAGATGGAGCAAGTCAAAGATCTTGAGATATGAAGAGTCTTCTGGATTATTTGGGTGGGTCCTATGTAACAAAGGGACAGGGAGCCCTGCAAGAGGCAGTGGGAAAAAACTGGAATGGTTTCCTCTGCATGCATCTCCCTTTGAGAATATCTGATAAAAAATTTTCACCTCCACTGCTGGAATCTGCTCCAGTTGAAACATGATTGCCAATCCTGCCCTGCATGATGGAATTACACCTCCACTTTCATTCACTTCAATCTTCCCACTCTTATCTGCTTCAGTCCTGGGGTCTGTTTATTCTACCTGGCAATTTCTTATGATTTCCAATTGCTTAATTGCAGATTGGTTCTCTGGGTCTCAGTTTGCTTTGGTGGGTATTGTTAGCAATCCAGGTAGGACCAGGGAATGCATGATCCAGAAGTATATATTTAAATGGCAGTGAAGGGGAAAGGGAGGGTGTTGACATTTTTTGTTTCTCTCTGTTAGAAACAACTTTCTCAGATCTGTACTTCTGGCCCACTGAATTACAGCTGAGTCTCAGTGCCAGAGAGAGACAGTTTCACCTGAAAATCATAACTTTGCCAAGTGAAAACAAGTGAATTATTCGTGTGGCTCTTCTGATGATGTTCAATCCCTCCTGGCTCATTTTCACGGATCTGCAAGTACATTCCCCCTCTTCTTTCTTCTCCTCTGCTGTTCTAGACATAGTCATAGAAACTACCTACTAGTTAGTGTTGGGAAAATCATGGTAAGATCTTCGTTGTGACATATCCATCCAATGGACCAACGTTGTTTTCTTGGTGAACTAAGGGTGGTGGTCTGCCCTCTTGCTAGGTGCATCCCTTAACTTCTCTGCACTTTGGTTTCCTTATCTGTAAAATAGAAACAAAAATATAAATGCACCAATGTCATTGGAATGATTCAACTAATTAATATGTAAAGTTCCTCTTGCATACTGAACAGCATTGCTCTGAGAATACGTGTTTCTCCCCCTGTCCCACACTTTCCAGAGCATATGAACACCCTGAAGAGTTTCCTTTTAAGGAAGACTTGGGATCTTGGTCCAGAGACTCAGAATTGGCTAGTCTAAGGAGGAACTTATCAATCTGCACTTTGAGCAACTGTCTGGGGGATATTGATGATGGTGATTCCTGTTTTAGACTGTCTCATGGACTCTGAAGATGCTGGGCTTGGACAGTAAGCATTTGTAGAATAGCATCTGTAGAATAGCATCTGTGTGGTGTCAACCAGTGGATACTCACAATGCCTGTCATAGAGGAGACATCCAATGCACATTGGCCAATGTTAGATGAGTATCTCTATGTACTTTCAATATTACCTGATCTGTGTTTTTCAAGTCTTACTCCTCATTGGCAATGAGAAGGCTATGTATAAAGTATACCAGTGCAGTAACCCATCATCTGAACCTTAAACATATTCTTTAGGAACATCTGAAGCTCCCACTCTCCACCATTTCAGAATGTCCAAATCTAACTATCTTTCAACAAGTGGCAGTTCCAATGCTGTTTTTCTATGAAGCCTTCCCAGTTAGAGCTAGCAATGCCTTCCTCTCCAACTAGTTTCTCTACATCATTTAGAGCAGATTGTCTCTATCATTCCTTATGTGTACACATTAGCTATCGCAGAAACTTACAAGCTCTAGATGGTTTTGCTCCTAATATCTCACAAATTCATCTCTTCTATTTCAGCCACAATTATTCCAGTCCGAGTTCCATCATCTTGGTTATTTTTATTGCATTTGTCACTTCTTTGGTCTGTCCATACCATTCTGGCCCTTCTAGAAAAGCACTCTCACCTTGATAGCCAAAGGGGATCTTTGAACCCAAGAATCTGTCAGCAATCCCACTGGAAACCTACTTGTTTGTACTGTCACTTAAAGACCTTTAATGTCACTGTTTCCCCATGTTATTTGAATAAAGTTCAGAGATTTTTGTTTGTTTTTGTAAGAGGTTTTTACCTTAGGGTGCATGTATTCACAAGAGACAGACAGTGAGAGGGAAAGTGAGAAATAACCCCCATGGGAGTGGAGGGGTAGAAACGCTGCAAACCCTTCTCCATTCTCCTCCTGGGATCTTGAGCACACACACATACCCAGTGTGATTTTCAAGCCACCAGGTCTGGGACTCGAACTGTGGTTGGCCATGTGGGAGTCCACTGCGCCATCTGCTGGTCTCAAGTCCAGAGTTTTTGTTTTATGTTTTTAAAGAATTATTTATTTACTTAATTTTATTTGTTATTATTATTATTATATTATTTTTTTAATTTGACCAGAGAGAGAAAAGGGGAAAGTGAGAAAACAAGCTGCTAGGTCTGAGACTCGAACCACTGTCGACCATGTGGGAGTCCAGTGCCCTTAACTGCCACATCAACTGCTTGGCCCCAGTTTTTTACATGACCTCAATAGCTCTGTGAGGTCTGGCTGCCCCTGTACCCCAGTCTCATCTTGTATTATGGCTCCTCACTCAGGTCCTTTTGTAGTTTCTTGAATGCAATGTATCCTCTTTGGCCACTGGGCCTTTTCACATGCCTGGAATCCCCTTCCCACCATAGCTTACTTGGTTTTCAGCACTGATTGCAAATTTCTCTTCTTTAGGAAATTCTTCCCTTGAGCACCTGCAGGCAAGATCAAATTCCTTTGTCATATCATCTCCTCAAACTGTGTTCCTGTCCCTTGGCACCACCTTTGTCTTACTTTATTATTCTACACCAGTAATGCAGGTACTTAATTAATATTCGTTCCCACAAAAGCAGGGACTTGTCTGCCTTTGTTCACTCTCTCACCTTAGATATTAAGACTTGGGATCAGCAGTTGGCATAATGGCTATGTCTCTGGACTCCCATGTAGTTGACCACGGTTTGAGTCCCGGACCCAGTGGCTTAAACTCACACTGGGCGCATGTGTGTGTGTGTGCCCAAAATCCTGAGAGGAGAATGGAGGAGAAGGGATCACAGCATGGCCCTTCCCCCTGGGGAGTGATTTCTTGCTTTCTGTCTTTTTGGTGAGCGCATGCATCCTATAGCAAAAACCCTCTCCAAAAAAAAAAAAAAAAAAAAAAAAAAAAGATATTAAGACACTGAGGCACTCAGTGTACATTTGGATAGAGAAACAAATGCATAGATGGCAAATGTGCACTTTTTGCTTTAAGTTAGGGCTTTTGTTTGGAACCTATCCAGAATATACCTCATTTCATTACGTCTGGGGAATCAGACTTACGCAATTGGTCTGTAGTTAAGAAGTTGGGGGCTAGCAGATGGCATGATGGTTGAGGCACTGGACTCCCACATGGCCAACCAGTTTAAGTCCCAGACCTAATGGTTTACTTTCTCACTCTCTCTTTCTCTTGATCTCTCTCTGTCTGTCTCTCTCTGGTGAGTGCATGTGCCCTATCACAAATTAATAATAGTAATAATAATAATATTAAATAAATTATTTAAAAATAATGTCATAATTGAAAATTTTGTGACGTTTACTGCTTAACTTGGACATAGAATCTATACTGACTAATTGTGATATAATTGTTTTTATTAAGCTGAAGTCTTTAAAATTCTAAGGAAGTAGATTTTGCTGATCAAATGAACAGACTCTGGTAGACAGATGACTGTAGAGTACTAAGTCAATGTGAGTTTTGGAGACTAGTGTTTTTCAGTGACTTGGAAGGTGACTGCTGTGATTAGGTAAGTTGAATGGTGGGGGGAAGGGTGAGGTTGGAAAAGGTGGGGTCTCTGACTGAGATCACATACCCTCCAACACTGACATCTAGGAATATAATGCAAGAGTAGATATGGCTGGGGTGGGTGATGGGAAAAGAAAAGATATATTCAGGAAAAGGATGTTCCAGAGGAATAAAGAAGAAGAAGACATGTTGACTGAAGGACCAGAGTATGCAGGAACTATAGAAGTTACAAAGCTTCAAGAGAAGTTAAAAAGATTCAGGAGATCTGACTGGGGAAGCTATAGTTGACATAGAAGCTCCTAACCTTTGTCCTCACCCAGCTTCCTTCTCAGGGCAATTTCACAGCCCAGCTTGAAGAGATCTTCTAAAGCAGCTGCTCTTGTCTCTTCTCATACAGTTATTTGGTCTAGATTAAGTTCCTGAGCAGAGCTAAGCCAATCAGATCTCTTTCTTGATACTTGGAATTGCAAAGGACTAAGAGTTGTTTGTCGAAATTGGAGCCCATAGTCTATATAGTGATGGGTCTGGAGTCTGCCGCCCCAAGGTGAGTCAAAGCTAAAATTATGGAGGCAGAAGCCGCAAGCAAGGAAGCAGGTCTGCAGAGAGAAGATGGCATCAGAGAGGCAGAGAGGCAGGACTATTTACATAAAAAAGAACAGCTGGTTGGGTCCTATATCTTTTGATTTCTTAGGTTCTGTTTCCAAGAGGCCCACCTGGTTCGGGTAACTGTGTGTTCTGTATCTTTTCAATAAACTCTCCTTTAAGTTGGCTAGCTTAAGTGGTTTCTTCCCGTTTTTTATATTTAAAAGAAATTTGAGAAGCAATCAGCGATTGAGCATGAAGTGGGGCAAACAATTTCATCTTGAATTTGGGAGGACCTGACAGAGCCTAACTTTGCCAGAGACTGGAGCCAAGACCACAGCTTTAGATGAATAGAGTGGAAATAGCATGTTCATCTGTAACTAAGCTGAAAGCTAGCTCTTGTGTTGATGTATATATCTGGCATTCTCCATTATTTATATGTGAGTAGGAGCTATTTTTCTGATTGGGCATCTGACCTAGCATGAGCCAGGCTATGAGCTCCTTCAATGGCCTGCATTGGAGAAGAAATGCTATGGCAGAACCCCCAAGACTGAGGTCCAAAGTGGACAGTCTTCTATGTGTCCTTAGGAGATGGTTGTAGAAATGAACTTCAGGGAAAGAATTGGTTAGGGGCTGTAGTCTCTTTCCCTGTCTTTCTAGACTATTTCTAAGGGATAAGCATCACATGAGGCTCTAGGTAAACTGCACTGACTGCAATTCCCCCTGGACAGTACCTTAGCCACCAGCTCTAAATGCTTTCAGATGTTCAAGGCTGCAACCTACTTTGTTGGCCTAGGTGTTGTCAGCCAGTCAGCAAGTGTTTACCGAGCATCCTGTGGGTGCCCATTTCTGTAGCAGGTGCTCTGTGCACCTGGCTTGTATGTGTGAAGAAAACAGTTGACTGCTCGACGTTCTGTGGGAAGAGTTCTGATGCTTTGGTGGGCATTGCCAGGCAACCAGAGCAAGAGTCTTTTAATTAATTAATGCTGCAGTGATAGCATCCAACCCTAGCTAGGTGGAAGAGGAATCTGGTTGGAATGATTTTCTACTTGGTGAGGGATAGGTCACAAAGAAACAGAGTTTAATGGCAAAGTAGAAATTTTGTCTCATTTTAAAGATAACTGGAAAAAGACAGAGAGAGAAGTAGTGTAGGGAGAATTAGGATAAAAATAGTTCATCTCATAACCAAGCAGTTGACAAAGAGAAAAATATTTGTATGTTTTCAAAGGAGTGAGGAAAATCTCAGCGTAAGGATCTACCAAGGGTGAAGCTTGATTGCTGAGTTACAGTTTTGATTCTATGTAAAGGCTAGCTAGCCTCTTGAGCAAATCTACTTCAAAGGGCTTTTTTCCAAACAATTGGGAATCCTTGAAGAAAGATCTATGTACGTGTGTTTTGTATATTTTTTTTGTTTTGCTTAGTTGTGTGTGTGTGTGTAATAAACTATTGTGTGGAGTCAGCAGGTGGCATGATGGTTGGGGTGCTGAACTCCAACTCCCACATGGTCAACTGTGGTTTGATTCCTGGACCTGGTGACTTGCTTTCTCACTTTCTTTCTCTCTCTCTCTCTCTCTCTCTCTCTCTCTCTCTCTCTCTTTCTTCTGTCTCTCTCTGGTCAAATTACAAATAATAATGATGGGGGCTGGCAGATGGCATGGTGGTTAAGGGTGCTGGACTTCCACATGGCCCACTGCAGTTTGAGTCCCGGACCTGATGACTTGCTTTCTCCCTTTCTCTCTCTCTCTCTCTCTCTCTCTCTCTCTCTCTCTCCCTCTCTGGTCAAATGAAAATAAATAGATAAATAAATAAATAAAAAGTTAAATTTAAAAAAAATCTAAAAATATGATGGTGATGATGAATAAAATTAGATAAAAATAATACTTTAAAAAAATTGGTGATTGTTCAGGTTCTCCATGGATCACTGATAGCTTGTTAAGTATGTTTCATACTAAAAGTTTCAATCACATGATGGTTTCTGATTTAGGGATAAAAATCCTCTTTTTTCATAGTCCTGCCTGCCTTTTTGTTGATTGAGCCCCCTTCTCATGTCAAAGCTATTTGGTAGATAGATTCCTAGATAGATTCCTAAGAAACTCATTTATAGGCTGATCTGAGCCAATCAGATTTTTTTCTGTCTTCAAGAATTTACACTAGGAACTAAATTAATTATGGAGCCAGAATAAGGTGGTGAGGGCAACCTGGTGTTAGGCAGCCATTTTCCTTCATGAACATCCAGAAGCAGAGAACAGAATGCAGAGAGAAGGAGAATTCACTCATTCATTTACTCCTGACTCATTCAAAAGTATTTACTGAGCACCTTCTATGTGCCATATCTTCTTCTGGGCACAAGATAATACAGCAGACAATAAAACAAAGTTCCTTTCCTGATGGTATTTACATTCTAGTGAGGCAAATGAAAGAGTGAAGTTAGACGTATACACTGTATGCTTGATTAGTAGTAATAAGTGCTATGAAGGAAAACAGAGCTGCCAAGGCCATAGAGATCGATGGCACTGAGATGATGCTATTTTAGATAAGAACAGAAGGTGAAACAAGGGAATCCATGTGGATATCTAGGTGAACAAAATGAAGGCAAGATAATTAGGGTCAAGGCTTCGTGTGATCCCATGGAAATGAGAGGGATTCCTTTGAGATCTGATTGTCCTTATTACCCTTTGGTACTGTGAAATAGCCTGCTGCACAGCTAATGAATTACCTCCTTTTGAGTAGCCAGTATGAAGATTTTTTCTGTCGGCGCCCCTTCTGCAGAGAAGAGACGGCACGACACCCGGTTCTTCCTCCCGCAGTCTTTATTCACAGGTTTCAGCTTTTCCCGCTAGCTTCTTCCCGGTACCAGCTTCTTCAGCCAGCTAGCTTCTCTCCTTTTTACCAGCTAGCTTCTCTCGCAGCTTCCTTCAGCCAGCTAGCTTCTTCCCTCTTTACCAGCTAGCTTCTCCTTCAGCCTCAGCTAGCTTCTCTCTACTTCTTCTTTCTCCCCGTATATATAGGGTCCTCCCGGCGGCCCCACTCGCAAGTTCCTTCACCTGTGCGAGGCAAGTCCTGATTGGCTGTAGAAGGAGTTGTTTGTACACGCCTCCCTATGCAGCCAGCAGCGCCATCTTGGCTTGGCGGCCAACAGCGGCGGCCAACATTTTTCCTCTTCTTGTATATAACAAATTTTGTTTCTAAATCCATAAGGTGAGTCTAAAGCAATTTGTTATGTGCTTTGTGGGCTCCCTAGTCTGAGTGTCTTTTCTCCATCACCACCTGAAGACCATGTTGTTGAAGTACAGGAGCCTCCATAAAGGGTGAAACCAAAGAGATATCAGGAGATAATAATTTCACAACTGTTATTCCATTTTCAGCAAATTTTGAAATTAGAAGGGATTATATTCTTTTAAAAATATATTTATTTCTTCCATGAGGGAGATAAATAGAGAGAGAAAGCCAGCATCCCCAACAGGGTCTTCATGCCAAGATCTACCACTGACTCAAGCCAGCCTGGATCATGCACACATGTGTGCCCAGGGTACTCAGAGAGGTCTTCAGATACAAACCTGGAACCTTCCCATGTGGGTCAATCTTGCAGAACATCATGTTTATCACTGCACCACCATCCATCTCAGAATCTATATTCTTGAACCGATTGAAAGTAAATTTACTTGTACCAAGATCATCCATTTTAGTTGGAGGATTCAGGGAAAGAGATAGGAGTCGAGATTTTTTAAATTGAAGGCTGAAGTTGGTCCCCCTTTTGCATTTGGTCTATACAGTTCGCTCATTGAGGGTGCCAAGCAATTCCACATGTGAACCTGGGGCATGATTTATTTCTGGCCTTCTGATCTCACTCCAGCTAAGAGACCAACCAATAAAATGGGGTTTCTTTAGAATCATATGGGTAGATACCTGAGGCACACAAATACTCAAATGCCAACAATGAACATAAATAACTCTGCAGCTTGAGGTTATGACTGTTGCTGGACTTATGTTTAAGAGAAATAATATTCATTGGGTACCCTGGCACCAGACACTTCACTTGCATTATCTTCTATTCCCAAAGAATTAACCCCATTCTAAAGATGAGGAAACCAAACTGGTGAGAGATTAAATACCTTGCTGGATAAGAAACATTCTGGGTTATAAACTACTGAAGATAAGTCTATCTGATAAAGCAGGGACTGAATATTGAAAGGATTTGGGGGTCTCTCACAGAGAAACAAGGCTAAGCTTCCTAGCATCCTAGCAGTGTGATCCTAGCCTCACACTGTTGTCATTTTTTTTGTGCAGAAACTCTTCAGCTCCTCCTATGGTTACTGTTAGCGCCATGCTTCTTTTGTTCCAGGAATCAGACCTTTCAACTATCACCATTCTTACCACTCTTTGTCACTTCTCTCTTGTCTCACTGGCTCCTATGTAAAACTCTGACACAGGATTGGCAGAGTGTAAATCTGGGTTCTAGCTGCAAGGGAGGCTGGGAAAAGGCATTATCTAGACTCTCCCGAGGGAAGATGAGAGAGAATCTGGGCATCAGCCAGAAGATCTCAAAGGTCTAACTGACCCTCCATGATAAGAGCTCATCCCTAGAGGGTGTGACTCCTTCATGGAGAGAAAGTTCTGGATTTTAACTCTTCAATGACACTCTACTGTGCTTTATGGTCTCAAGCCAGTCCCTGACCACTGATGAGTTCTCTCGCTAAAGAGCAAACACAGTTTGCTGGTGGCAATTAACTTCCTAACAAGGGGAAAGGACTTTCAAAGAAGACACCTGCACCATTATTGTTCCAGAGTGCCTCTGGTGATGGAGTGTTCTAAGTAACTGATCTTAGGGGTTGGCGCCTCCACAACAAACATGTCTGGGAGGAAGAGACAATATTCTGGAAGAGGTCATGAGTGGCTGGGAGTGGGTGGGGGGAGAGACAGAATATTAGGGGAGTCATTTCTTTACATCTTTCTCTTATACATTCTACCCTGGTCCAGGTTCTGCATTGTCATCTAGTTTTAGTTTTCATGTGCACATGTTCTATATCCAAAGGCTTAAACATGATTACTGTTGTTATATTAGCACCATTTCTGTTCAGTTCCTATAAATGGGATCTCATTCCATCTCCTTGGACCTAACTCTCTCTGTCACACACACACACAGGCACACACACACCACACCAGTGAAAACTTTAGGGTCCTTTGCTGCACCCTGGGGATCTCTTTGTCTTTGAGAGGCTGAAAAGAAAAACCCAACAGCCATCAAGGGCTTTAATTATTTATTTTTAATTACATAAGCAGTGCATGAATATGTTCTGGTTGTAAAAAATTCACACAATACATATAAAATTAAAGTCTCTCCATGTGAAGAATTTTAACTAGCTCTGGTCCTCACCTGTCAGATCCCAGCTCTGCTGTGAACTATACTGGGGAATGTGAACCTGGGAGGGGTTTTAGGAAACACAGGACCCTTGTACACGGGAAAGGAAAGCTGGAGTTACTTGTGAAATGAAATGAGTCCTTTAACTGAACTTACCTTTTCTGTTTAAAAGTTGTTGTCTTTGCCTGGAGTGCATTGTTAAATTTTTGCAGTTTTCTTTTAATGGCATGAAGAGGAGATGTGGACTCCTGTACCTCTGTAGAGACTCACCCTTTTCTTTCATACGTGCTGCCTTAAAGCAACCAGCATAGAGGCAGATGATTAACATTCTGGCCATATTTGTCCATAGCAGGTGGGAAGATTTTTGTCAAATTCATCTCTTCCTCAACAACATTTCCATAGTGAGTATTTCCCTTATGACTCAATAAACCTCTGTAAAATTTTGCTATGGAGCCAAATGGAGATGAATAAGAAATTTAGAAAAGGAGCAAAAATTGCATTGAATGAAAGAAATATTGAGATGGAAAGTATCTTAAAGACCATCAATTTAGTCTTTCATATTATAGATGAAGACATCAAAGTCCAGGGAAGTTTGGTACAATGCCCTGAATCACATACGTAGATAGATGTAGAGTGAAAACCAGGATTCTCGTTTAAGACTCCTAGCCTACTGCTCTCTCCATTATACCAAAGCTGGAATTCACATCGCACTTTTAGCCAGCTTGAGAATCTGGACAGGTCACAACAGTTTACATCAGTTTCCTTATCACTCCTATTTACCTTAGGCAGCATTGCTAAGTGCCATGCAAATCACCAAGCAATTGAGCAACACAAAAAGTGAACAAACTTTCAGTTCTTTGAAAGACAAGCATTCTATTTTTTTTTCCACTATATGGTACGTGCTCTCACCAGAGAGACAGAGAGAGAGAGAAAGTGAGAAATCAGCCCCTGGGCAGATGGCCATGTTGCAATCTCTTCTCCATTTTTGGGGGATTTTGGGCATGCACGCACATGCGCCGGGTGTGAGTTTTAAACTACCAGGTCTGGGACTCAAATCACAGTTAACTATGTAGGAGTCCACCAATGTAACCATTGCACCATCTGCTGGTTTCAAGACAAGCATTCTTTTTCTTATTATTTTTTATACATGCAATCACTATACATCATTTAGCTTGTAGAGTGAATTTACCCAACATCAAATACACCTCAGACCAGTCCAGTTGAGAATACTATACATGTTATCAACAGGTAATAAACCATTTTTTTGTCCCACCAATGTCTTACTTCTCTATTTTTCTCCCTAATTTCCTTCCCTACACTCTTCCTCTCTCCCACCCTCCTTCCACACTGAGACAAGCATTCTTTTAATTTTCTTTTTTTGAGAGGTTTTTGCTACAGGGCGCATGCGCTCGCCAGACAGGCAGAGAGAGACAGAGAGACAGAAAGCGAGAAATCACCCTCCAGGGGGGATGGCCATGCCGCAATCCCTTCTCCTCCATTCTCCTCTCGGGATCTTGGGCATGCACGCACATGCGCCCGGCATGAGTTTTAAGCCACCGAGTCCAGGACGCGAACCATGGTCGACTACGTGGGAGTCCAGTGACATAGCTATTACGCTAACTGCTGGTTCTGGCAGCTTTGCTTTTTATGTTTCACTTTCTCATTTTAAGATCCCTAGACACTTGACTCTAGACATGTGTCAGAGGATCTTATGGCATTATTTTTAATTCAGTTAGATGTGCTAATGGTGTTGTGATTCTTTTGGAAGATGTCAAGAGTTTTGGGGAATGTGTGGTGATGCATTTCTGGCTTATTTAGGGTTATCATGTAGATGTCATATATTATGATGCCTGTAACTTACCTTTCAGTGGTATGACAATTATACATGCATATGTGTGTGGGCCCACACATATATGAGAAAATGTTAACAATTTATGTGACAGGTATATTACATGTGTGGTTATTGCATATATGGGGTCGTTAGAAAAGTCATAATGCATTTTTGCATAGAAAAATGTGTTGTGACTGTTCCAATGACCCAATACTACTGTTCAATTTTTCCATATGTTTGAAAATTTTATAATGTTATAAGTTCTCCAAGTGATTCCTACTCATTAATGATTCGAGAACCATTGATGTAAAACTGTAAGCTGGTGACCAGTGACCAACTGTGAGGGGTCCCTTTCCACATGACTACCAGGACATGGGGTTGTCTATGATCCTGATTCCATTTAAAAAATAAAATAAAATAAATCTTTGTCATCTCTTTCTTGTGGTTTTGCCAGCATTGGAGCCACTTTTACTCAGCAATATTGGTGAGGTTCTATTTGTTGGGCCTGCCTGACTTGTCTGTCAAACCAAAATATTGGAACAGTAGAACTATTTCCCATTTCCAGGAATGTCTACATTTAGTGCTGCCTTGACTTGAAGGCATTGATGAGACCAGTTGTTTCCAAACTTGGGTGCTGGGAGACATCACCCATACAATTTCAGTAGGTTTAGTGTGGAGGCATGCAATTTTAAAAAACAACCAGAGATCATTCTAATGTATATATAGGTTTGAGACTCATTGTTTTAGATAATGATGACAGCAAAGCTAAGGTCATATGTTTGATTCTCACCTTAAGAACTATTTAACTTTGCATGAAGAAGAGCTCTGTTCTTTATTGATATTTTGTATACTTTATCTTGTTCTATCATTTAAAAATAGGAAGCCCTGGTAGAAAAAAGAATAAACCAGCAGAATGAATGTAAATTGATCAGAGCAATTTATTATAGTGTGTGTGTGTGTGTGTGTGTGTGTGTATATATATATATATAGAGAGAGATACACATATATATACACACACATATATATCTGTATATACACACATATATACATATATGTAATCATATATAAATATGTATTTTATATATAAAAATAATGTTTTCCTTATGAGAACCTGACACATCCTACTGTAGAGGTGGCTACATTATATTCTTTATTTTAAATTTATTTTTAATTATGAGAGGATGTATGCACCTGGGGCAGAGAAAAGAGAGAGAAGAGAGAGAGAGAGAGAATCTCCTACCCACTGGAGTGTGTTCAGGCTGCAATCCCTTCTCCATTTCTCCATCCTGTTGGAATTTGGGCTATACACACACACATGCAGCGGTATACTTTTCAAGCTTCTGGGGCCAGGATTTGAACCACCGTCATCCATGCAGGTTCTGATTCCCTTAACTGCTGAACTATGGGGTGGTCTGGCTGTATTTTTATTGATGCATAACCAGGAGCTTTTATTTTTTGTTCTCTGATTACCAAAGTATCAGCTACCTCAGGAATTTTGGATGAAAAGGTAAAAATGTTTTGTCAGCATCAGTGAATTGTAATCAAAATGAGTGATGTTTTTAATGAAAAACACTTGATAAACAGTTACCAGGCAAGCATGAAAGAAGAAATTGAACCTCAAGAAACAGAAAATTTAACCCCTTCTGCAAACCATTTTCATTTTTAACACTTTCTGGGGCCTCTAAGTCTATAAAGGAAGAGGAGAGCAGCTCTTAGGCATAGCGGTGGCTTCTGCAGCAGGAATCAGCAGGATCCTTCACTGGCATGCCATAAAGCAGCTTCCCTTGTTCTTATGTAATACGTCTTTGCAGCTTAAACCTTTAATTAACCAGAGATGTCATCAAGAAAAGTTTGCCAAGGAAGAGGATGCCTGGTTTAATTAAAAAGATCTTTAATAGTTATTAAGGAAATCAATTTGGAATTCAGGCTTGAGAGCAGTGATGGGGAAGAAATCACTGAGAGGAACTTTCCCATCTCTCTGGGTAATGGTTTTTAACCCTTCAATCTGCACTGCTTTAAAGCCCCTAGGGGCAGTGGTCTAGGGCATGGAGAGGGATGCTTGTCGCTCATCACTTTTGAATCTACATCCCAGATCCAAGAGGTAGTTCTGCCTTGCACAGGAGAAACCTAACCTTTTAAGAATGCAGTTATCCTCGCAATTGAAAGAAATGGAAAACCTTTATAAATTGAAAATCTCCTACCTCATAAATATAAGCTACTTTTTTTTCCCCAAAGGGATGCATTATTTCTCCCGGAGGATTTGTGCTTGGACTGTACATCAGGCTTCTTTCCATTACCACTCAAACCAGCCTTCTTCAGATCAAGCCAGCAGAAGGGATTTGGCTCTTTGGAGCACAAGAGAAATATTATTTTCAGTTGTCTCATGAAAATGATGACACAAAAGGTGAAATTGCCAGAGGATGGGCAAAATAAATTGTCTCCATGGCAAAAACTGCAAAGGGAAAGGAGTCTTTATTTCAAAAAAACCAGCATTCTGCCAATGCTGTTCGGGGGAGATATTAATATCATCTTCTGATACAGCCCAGTTGAGTTCAAATGCTAAAAGCACTTTTCAAATAATCTGTGTTTAATTAATATTTGTATAGCACTTCGAGAGAGAAACTGAAAGCAGGTGTGGAGCATGGCTACAAAGATGACTTTCCTATTGCTGTGTAGCTATTTCTCAGGTAATCTCAGTGCTTCTTTCTAAGACTCGTAACATTACTCAAAGAAACATGAACAGGGACTAGATCTTTTAACAGTCAAGACTTTGTTAAAATCACCAGCTTATCCTTTCTGGTAAAACTGGGAACAGGTCTTATATTTATGTATATTCATCACAGCAAATTGCCTAGAGTTTGCTCACAAATCCTTGTTGATTGTTTTGTGATTACCTTGAAATATCTGGACTTGACAGCTCCCCAGAAATGTCTCAACTCCCTGTTTTGCTTGCTCTGTAAAGCCTGGGGAGGGATGTCCCTTGAGAGCATTATAGTGTAGGGTAGAAATGTGACTTGAGTTGTACCAATGAACTCGTCTTGATGGAGGTAGACCACTCAGTTTGTCTGGGATCTACTTTCCTCAATTACAGAACAAGAAGTGTTAATAGATACCTCCAAAGTTTCTCCTAGGACCATGACATGGTCTGGTCTACTCTACTCTTTGTCTTAGCTGGGTATATCTGTCCCTAAGTTAGGAGATGGTACACAGGAACATCTCAGTGATATTCAGTCATCTGTGGGTGGAGTATGGGGTGCAAGATGGCAAGCAGCAGGCTGGATTTAGACTGTAGATCCGTTTAGTTTAGCCCACCTGATTTTGGAGGGAAAGGGCAGTGATTGAATTAGTAAACAATAGTTAAAATCTAGGCAATTTCACATTGTCAGCTGGACTTCCACTTCCATTGAGAAGTTGGAAAACTCTGGAAACACTTATCTACACTGGCAATGATCAGTTGAAGCTGGTCCCTTGCTAGTCCCGCAGGGACCTTACCACTCCCTACTGTGTTTTCAAGATGGAGGTTAAATATCAGTTCTATTGTTACCTTTGTGCTTGTGCTACTGCTTCCCCAACCTCATCCCACTTCATTCATAGATGGTCATTTCATGGCCTGTGTTGAAGAGACACAGTAATTGTCATGGTAAATTCATGCCCTCTTTCATGTGGGCATGAGGACGAGGTAGTTGGAGGGATGATGAGAGTTTGATGCCAGAAATCCCTTACCCTCTGAAGAGACCATCTGTCCCAGGAAGCTGACTGCTTCCTAAGATGTGCTACATGGGTAAACATCTTCAGTTGGGCAGATGGGATCAGACCACCATTGACTAACATGGGCAACTTAATTACTTCCTTACTTAAAAGAAGCTTAATTTGTCTCTACTGCCCCTTGCTTGAATACATGTCTTGAATATTGTTTACTCAGAATGGTGTCCCATGTGAAACATTTAGGGTATTTTCAAACTCAGCACACATGGAAAACAACTTACACAGTAAAGACCTACATTTTTTAGTAAACTAAGAAAAGCAATTTTCCTTCTAGAAACACCACTGAAGTCTTCCTATTAATTATGGTGGCCATGTAATATATTGTCTAAAATAGAAATGTATTGAAAGTAAAAGGGGGCAGTGCTATTAATAATTGTGCTGGGAAAATGAGCATAAACTGACTGTCCCAATCAAACTGGGGTATGGGGGTCACCCTACTTAATAGTCACTGGTGACTTGATTACAAAATCTACCATGCCACTAAAAGTTGTCCTGGATTTGTCTCATGGCCACTCCTGAGCACACTAGGCTCCTCTCACTGTTGAGCAGTCAAATTGGAGAGGTCCCACCATAGTTATGATTATTCTGGAATTTGAGCTCCCTTAATCTTCTACCTTTCCCTCAAGGGATCTTCTACCCTTCACTCAAGGTTCAAGCTTAGGTCTACCAAGGACTGCCTTTGACTGTTGGACATAGTGCAGGTGACTCTCAGACTTGGCTGTCTGAAATCTGGGACCTGGTGAGTGACATCTGTCTTTGGAGCCCTTTATTTCTTCTCTGTGTGCTTTCTTCTTTCATGGCCCCTCTAGATAATGCAGGCCAAAGAATTGTCTCCTGTTTTCCTTTAAGCTAATTGGGTCACTCCTTCATGCTACCGCACTGCATTTTCTACAGCGTGTGTGTGTGTGTGTGTGTGTGTGTGCACGCGTGTGTATGGGGGATGTTTTAGGTTGCTGTAGGACGCTATCACTGAAGATCAAACCACTTTTCACCACTAGCAAAGGCATATCATTGAAGCAGTAGTAAGTTTTACACTTGGTATTTGGGTGAGGAACAAAGAAAGTTTAGGATCATTTCAAAATAATAAAAGAAGCAGGCCTTTGAAATACAAAGATATTAATTTCTTCCAAAGAAGCATATTGTATAGTGGTATACAAGAAAAAAAGGTGGAGGAGGAGTTGAGGGTAGTGGGATGGTGAAAGGAGTCACTTAATGGATAGAAAAAGATCCAGAAAAGTGACCATTAGATCCCTTAGATAAAGCCACCCATCTGCTCATCAAAGATGAGAAGAAAAGCCGGCTGGCTTTATCCTTTTGATGAAGACATACTACTGTGGCAGATAGAGGAGGTAAGGGGTAGCTACTTGCTCATTTCTCATTTACCACTCTGCCTAAACTATTCCATCACTCATTTTATAAAAAGGCCTCACAGGAGGTTTGGAATATGTGGCCTTGACGGGGTCTACAGTGGCAAGGAAAAGGGAGAGGGAGCCCGGGAAAACGGGGGCTGATGTATTATATTATTTCCAGTTGGAGAATTTCAGAGCTGTTTGCAAGGGTCAGCCAAAGACTTGAATCTGGATGACATGGGTTAAAGATAGACATCTCTGAATCCTCACTGCTGCTCTTTTTTTTCCTTTTTTGCTACCAGGGAACCGTGCCAAGCTGGACTAACATGCCTGCATCTCTTCTTGCTGTGCTGCAGTCTGCCCTGCCGCCGCTTACCTTTCCCTAAGGCCCAGATGTGGAAAGACCTCAATAGAAACCTGCCTGGGCCTCTGTGGGTGAAATTTCATTAGACTGGCACCAAGGGCACCTCACTGGTCATGACAGGTCTAATAAGCGTGCAGATGGCAAGACACACACAGCCGCACACGCACTCTCTCCCTGAAGTCGCACAGTGGGCAGAGAGGAGGGACTCGGGGAATCTGATCCGAAAGGAACAAAGGCTGAAGGCTCTGCAGTGAGCTGAGTGAGAATGACAGGAGGACAGCTAAAGGAAACGAAAAGCAAAGTGTCAAAACCCACTGCAAAGGCTGTGCCGCCGGAGTGCACAGGCATCGGACTTCACAGCTTCCTCCCGCTTCCAGCTTACATTTGCTCCATATGCTGCTTTACACAGCTTTCCGGGGCCATAATGGGTTTTATTCCATAGTTTTTATACTAACATGAATGACTCACATCTGCTCCGATACCCAATTTGCTCTCTAATGTCTTCGGCTGTGAGGAGAGAACAGCTTACACAGAACTTGCCAACGACAGGAGGGACAAAAAGAGTCTTAATTCAGGGATGAGGAAGGTTAGAACCCTAAATGTGTGAGCTGGGAGGGTCTTGGAGAGAACATGACGTTACAGATGGGGAAACTGAGGCCTGGAGAAATGAAGACTTGCTCAAGAATATCAAGACCAGGAAGGTAAATCCATTTTAGGGCACCAGGATAGTCCTAATTGCAAGTCTACTTATTTCTCTTATTTTCTGCTGTGTTGAATTTTTCCTCCCCGTATAAACTGTGATGAGAAAAGCGTAACTTGGATTAATTGCCAATAATAGCTAATCTCCCACTGGGATCAACGGTGCTCTGCATTACTTAAGCTGGTTATTGAAGAGTTTTCAATAGTCTCCTGAGTGTGGGGGCACCCCTGGATAAGCTGGGGTTCAGGAGAGACCTACGGGGTTGGTTTCTACTTGGAGACTCATCTGGCTTCCAGATGTTTGAAGTCCCACTTGAAACTGATTTCATTCTAATGACATTTACCACTTTAATAACCTAGACTAATATGTCCTCTGGCTACATCAGGTAATGACACTTAGCAAAAATGGAATCCCTTGATAGCTTCCATGGGTCCAGGAAATCTCCATTTGAGTAGAGGACAAAATAATGATTCAAGAAGCAGCACCTGGGAGGGAAATCCCCACTCTCCCAAGTATTGCAGCCCTGCATAGAGCTACCCTCACTCCAGCACCTTGGTTTCCCCATATGCCAAATAGCCAGAGTGAGGCAAGCACTTCGGCACCTCGGCAGCAGGCAGTGTGGTGCTGCACCATCTCGAAAGCTTGGCGGTGGTGTTGTGTAACTGTCTGCCATCTGTTACTCAGAAGCAGCATCACAAAGCGCTGAGCAATGGACTCCAGTGCTGCAGCTCCTGCCTGGAGCCGACAGCAGCTCAGCGGCTTGCATAGGGGTCCCCTGCAGAGCCTGCCGCAGAATACTTTGCAGGCCCAAATCTGACGGCCCAGGAGGAGGCTCCTGGAACAGACTCAGAGAGTTTGGGACACTGTGGGGGTGGGCTCTCTTGCCTTCCCCCCAAGCTTCCCATGGTGGTAATCTACTTGGACACGGGCCAGCCAAAACAGTGACTGGGGCGCCCATCCCAACCTCTCTATGAATAGGATTCTAACACAGGGCCAATGCTGGACCACTCCCAGGGGTCTGAGAGCTCAGCTGAATCTTGAGATAGGCAGGCAAGAGTGTTCAGCTTTTCTGGGCTGTTTGATTTCCACTGTTGTTCACAACCAAACCTTCTTACCTAAGCCTGGCTGAAAACTCTTTGGGGTTATGGCTGCTCTGTGGCTGAAAGACAAGCACAGGAGCGCTAAGCAGGCTCTTCCATCTTGGAGACGCCAACTTCCCAGAATAGTAATTCCAGAGTCCTGCTTTTCACCTGTCTCACCTGCAGTCAGGGATGAGAGCTTCCTTCGCAGAGCTTGGTGGGGAGATGGAGATCAGGAGCACACGGCAGTGGGTGCACCATTCTCATGGCCTCCAGAAGCTTGATGAGGCAAATATTCCTCAACCAAGGCTGCATACATTACAATAAGACAGTTCTTGGGTCATCTAGGTGACATGGAGGATAAGGCAGCAGGATCCCACATGGCCAACAGCACAGTTTGAGTCCTTGACTTGGTAGCTTGCAAAACCTGTGGGGCATGTGTGCATGTATATCCCAAATCCTGAGTAGGGATTGCAGCATGGCAATTCCCCCCACCCCCCCACCTCTGGCCTGGGGAGGTAGGTAAGGGTGCTTTCTCACTTTCCTTTGTCTCTTACTCTCTGTCTCTCGCTGGCGAGCATACACATCCTATAACAGATTAAAAAATAAGTAACACAGTTCCAAGGCCTCTGCTCCCAGGCAGAGCAAAGTTTTGCTTCATCTGGTTTTGCTCTCAGACAACCACCAGCAAGTTTCATTCAGTTTTCACAAGTACTCACTCGCTTGTCCGAGGAGGTGCTGTTCACCCCATTCTACAGATGGAGAATGTAAGGTTCAGGGAAGATAAATGAGTTGCGTAGGATTCACCCAGCTAGTGTGGCTGGGTTAGCTAGTATGACTGGGTAGCTCAGGATCCCCTAGTTCAGCAATGGCACTGTAATTCCAGCCTAGCTGGGGCCTACGTAGGAATTGGATCCAGAACTGGCTTTGCCTCTAGTCTCAAGCGTTTCCAATCTGCAAGTGGGAGGATGATGACTTCCCAAGACATTTGGGAAAAGAGACTTTTAAAAAATAACCTTCTGCATCCAGTATTTCCCGGGGTCACCTACTAAAAACTCCATTTGGTTGGCCCAACTATGGACCTTCTTTCTTGCAAACAAGCCTTGATGCTTATAAGAGAGAGGAAAACCCTTAGGGAAGATAATTGTTTCTTATTATTTTTTAAAAAGGATATCGTTAAAGTTAAATTTAGACTAACTCAGCTTTCCATTAAGTAGAAAAAGTTGCCAGGCACCTGCAGGCAAGCACAGAAACACTCTGGGGAGTAGGTTGGACGTGGCTTGGCCTTGAATGGTCAGGCAGGCGAACCTAAGTTGGGCAGCAGCTGGGACAGAGCCTCACTCTCTCAGCGCAGGCTCCCAGAGGGGCGGGCGGGCCCCAGGAGTGAGCGCCACGTGCGGCCCGGCAGTGAACTCGCACGTCCTCCCAGGCACCGCCCCGCCTGGCGCGGGCCTGCCCTTCCCAGCCCGGCAAGCAGCGGGAGTGGTGGGCATCGCGCGTACACAGTTTCTACCCCGCCCCAACCCACGGCCCGGGAGTTGAGCCCAGGGCTCAGCGCGGGCGGCCCCACAGCAGCACGGTGCGCCTCGGTCGGTGGGCGGCGGTAGCGCCCCCTTGCAGGGCCCGGCTCACTCCCACCCGGCTCCCTTGGAGTCGGTCTGTCTGTCGGGCCCGCCCCCAAGCCCCCCTTTTCTCCCTCCTCCCGTGTGTTCCTCCCGGGGTGCCGGGCACAGCCTCGGATTCAACCGTCTCCGCTGCCGGGAGTCAGGTACCCTCTTGGCGGCAGCCGGGAACGCGGCAGCGGCGGCAGCGTGGGGAGCCTCTCCGCGGCCACCACGCTTCTCCCGCTGGAACCGGCGTCCAGCTTGGCTGCCCCTTGACCTTTTTCTGCAGCGCCTCTGGGCGCTCTGCGCCCCGCAGCGCTGCTCGTTTCTCTTGAAAGCGGGCGGGGCGCCTTGCAGGATCCCGCCGACCCTCCACCCGGATCCCGGGCCAGCGCTCCTCAGAGTGAGGTGCTGTCCGGACTCCTGCCCCGCCACCCTTGACCGCCGGGGGGTGCCCCAGGGTCGTAGCGCCGCGGAGAGGAGGAGGCAAAAGGGACCATGCGGCGTCTGACTCGCCGCCTGGCGCTGCCGATCTTCGGGGTGCTGTGGATCACGGTGCTGCTGTTCTTCTGGGTAACGAAGAAGAAGTTAGAGGTGCCGACCGGACCCGAAGTGCAGACCCCCAAGGTATGAGGTTTGGCGGCGCGTAGGTCTGGGGGCAGGGGCGTGCGGAAGGGCGCGCAGCTGGCGCGCGGGATTTGCGGGCTCCGGGGAAGCCAGGGCGGGGGTCCGAGTGCTGCAAGCAGGTAACAGGCACGGGATGCGGCTACCGTGTGATGCTTGTGGATTTTCAAACGCCCAGGGGGCACCTCCGACCCTCGGAGTGTGTAAGTGGCAGTGGTGTGGGTGGTGGGCGCGCGCTCACGCGGGCGGAGTGGGGCTCCCAACTTGAGCGGCGCGCCGGGGTCCCGGGGTCCTGGTCCCGGGTCCTGAGGTGGAGGGGGCGTGCGGACTAGCCGCCCAGGGACTGGCAGTCTATGGACACCGCCAAAGCCTCCCGAGGTTGGGTCGGGTGTCAGGGCCGGCTGGTGCCCGCGCCCGCCCGCGAGAAGTCTGGCGGCTGCGCTGACCTCCTTCCAGCGGCTGCCAGGCCCGAGTAGGGGAGGACGGGGTGCTCCGCGCGCGAGTGCATCGCGGGCGAGCGCCCTGCAGCCTCTCCGGCGACTGCCGTCCGGGCCCACCCGCCTCTTGCCACCTTGGCCCCTCCGTTGCACTGGAAGTTGAGTGTGCCCACAACACCACTAAAGAGCTTGGGAAAACAGACTCCTTGGTATTGGTGGGGAGTTGGTTTTCCAACTCCTGCCGGGTCTGTTCATGTTCGCTAAGCCAGAGGAAGATTCCCCCAACAGGCTCACTCTTACCTTTCGATTCAGAGTTCTGGTCCTCAGCCCCCTCTTTCGCGGAGCCTACTGTGGGACACAGAAGGAGGCCTCTGGGGCTTTCCTAGTCAGCCGAACGATGGTTGTAAAATGGGTCCAGAGTAGGTCTCCCGGGGCTGGGAAAAGCCCTGCAGGAGCTATAGTCGGAATCAGGAGACAGAAAAATGCCAGGATAGGTGTGTGTGTGTATGTGTGCATGGGTGGGTGTGTGTGTGGTGGGGGAGGGGTCTTGCTCATCAGTACAGTACAGAGGGCCTACTATGTGCCAGGTGCTTAGTGTAACCTTCTTCCTAAGTAGTTGTAGGAATCGGGCAGTGTTATCCTTGTTTCATAGATTAGGAACAGGGTCAAGTCTTTAAGTAATTTGCCCTGGGTCATTCTCCTGGTTTGAATTCAAACCTCAGAACTCGGCATCTTTCCACCATATCAAGTTGTGGCTGAGATTCCTTTTTAACTCGGCCTTCTGTAACTTAGGTTTTAGAATCTTGGCAATGCTCAGTTCATTTACACAGGGTTGTCTTTATTACCTACTGTGTGCTAGGTGGTGTACTAGATGCCATGGCACAGAGAGGCAGAACCTACTCTCTGGGGTAGGGGTTCACTCATCAATGGACCAGGACTTGCAGAGGTCTGAGAGCTGAGATGGTTCAGCATGTTGGGTGTCATAGTTGCTGTGGCCTTCCTGGAGGAGGAGGACCTAACAGAACTGAGTTGAGAAGGATGAACAGATTTGCTAGTAGGTAGAGGGGCCATTCCAGGTAGAAGTTAACTGCATAAATGACATAGCACATTGTGTAAATTTGGCATAATTTGAGAAAATTTGTGGAGGATGGAGGGATGTGGCTGGAGTGGTGTGTGAGAGTCTAGCCAGGTAGGACCTTGGTGGTGTTAGGGGCTACGGAGTGACCTTAGGCAGGGTAGGGGTGAGGTCAAGATTGGTGACTTCACAAGCCATATGATATATAGTGATTGAATGTTTAAAAAATAAAGAGAATAGATAATAATAATCTGAAAGAATGATGAAAAGCTATTTGTTGATGATGATGTGGATAGTAATGTCTTTGTCTTGACTGATACACGTGGTCATTGTGCTGGAAAAAGAAATGTAATACCCTGTAAAGAAAGATGTGGTTAAATGTAATATAAAAATTATGATAATAATAAATAAAATTTTTAAAAAAAGATTGGTGACTTCAAACAGCCTTTCTGGCACCGCATTCGTTTTTTCACTTGCCTCAGACCCCTGCCCATAGATCTGGAGAGCTTTTCTTCTTTTCCCTAGGTGGTTCTGCTCCTTGTGATGCAGTTAATGATGCCTGCAGGGACATGAACTTTCTCTGTTTTGTTTTGAACCTCATTACCGTAAGCTTGCTTATTCTTAGTTTACACCAGGGACCTGGGACAAGAGATCTGTCTCCTTCTTTGTGCACTGTGACCGTGTCCCTCCTCCTTTCCTGCCTCTTCTCTTCCTGGCGTGTGCTCAGCACACATTCATCGAAGGCAGCTTTATGCCAGGCTCTGTGCCGTTTGGGGGGTGCAATGACGAATCCTTCACTGCATCTCTGCCCTTTGGTGTGGTAGGGGGCCTCTCATGAACCCCTGGCTAAGTCAACGACATCATAAATGACTGAGTGGGGTGGGGTCTAGGGTGGCCTAATGTCTGAAGACTGGACATGGTGCTGTACAGTCACAGAAGAGGGGGTTTTCTCACCTCACGCTTTGTCTTAATATCTTATTTCTTCTTCTCTTCTTTCTTTGTATCTTTCTATATCCGTGAATTCTGTAAACTTTTAATCTTGATATCTCTTATTAGGCACTTTTTTTTTTTTTTATTGTCGTTGTTAATATTTTTTTCCACCCCAGATGTGTGGCTTTGTGTGGTTACCTGTCTGCATTGCATATATTTGTGGATGCATTTTGAATCTAGTGGATGAACATCCTTCTGTGTCTTAGTGTGGAGGGAGAGAGACAGAGAGGTCTCTTGAATGGTCCCAGAACAATTTTATTCCCCTTGACTGGTATTATGAGAAATTTGCATGACATCCAAAGGGGCTCAGTGCTTTTCCAACTTGACTGCATGTTGGAATCACCCGATGAGCTTGTTTAAGATGGAGATTCTTGGAACCAGCAGTTAGCGTAATGGCTATGTCGCTGGACTCCCACGTAGTCAACCGCGGTTCGCGTCCCGGACCCGGTGGCTTAAAACTCACGCCGGGCGCTTCCCAAGATCCCAAGAGGAGAATGGAGGAGAAGGGATTGCGGCATGGCCATTCCCCCGGGGGGTGATTTCTCGCTTTCTGTCTCTATGTCTCTCTCTGTCTGGCACGCGCATGTGCCATATAGCAAAAGTCTCCCCTCCCCCCCCAAAAAAAAAGATGGAGATTCTTGAGTTTATTGCAGAGATTATGATCTGTGGGTTTGGGGGAAGGTTCTAGAGCTAATGTTTTTATAAGGGCTCTTTGTGATTCAGAAGTGGCCTACTGATGGGTAACAACAGGAGTTAGATAAAGGATACCATGTCTGTTGAGTTTTGTAGTTCAGTTGGCTCCGTAAATTCAGATTCTTCCTCAGTTTGCCCATAGATCTAGCTTGGTGAACATATGCACTCGTGTTAAATAAATGCTAGCATTCGTGTGCTTTTACTAATTCAGACTCCATTTCACATATATTAGCTCATTTAATCTTCACAACAACCAGATAAAGGAGATAATACTTTTGTGTGGCTGAAACTAACTAAGGAGGTTAACTGTGTGGTCCCAGATAAGGAAGTTGCTCAAGTGGCAGCAATGTCAGGACAAGAATGGAATGGGATTGTTCCGGAAGTGCCTGTTCCAGGCTTCTTCCATGCCACTAAACTCTGGGAGTGCCTGGAACTGCAGTTGTAGGTGATATGGTGAGGTTGGGATGTTTACAGTGTGTGCTTGTGCCTTTCCAGAGCTTCTGTGGCTCATCCTTGGATCCTTGAGCAACTCCAAGAGGGTTGGTGTTGTTGAGGAGGTGCTGAAGCAGGAACCACTTAAGAAGGAAATCTGACCCCACCCTCTGAGAACACCATGGGGCACAGGAGGATCGCCTCACTGGAAAAAGTGTGCGGTGGTGTGGAGGGTCCTTCCAATGAGTGGTTGCACCCAAGGGTTGTAACATATTGGTTTTGGAATAATTTGTCAGTGACAAGATTTTCTCAGCAATAGGAATTTGGATGATATGTTTGTTGATGGTAGGGAAAAATTTCCTTTTTGAGTAAGTTCAACGTTTCCTAAGAAATGTTCATGTATTTTCATGGGGAATGCTTTTGCCTTGGTTATGCTGAAGTCCTGGGGAAATTTTCATCCCTGCTTAGGCTGGTAGGAGCATCATAAGGGTGATGGCTGACACCCTCTAACAAAAGACTGTTAACAAGAGAAAGACCTAACAAATGTATTTGATCATAGTTTTATGTGACACGGGAACCTTCAGAAGGAAGGTCCGAAGACATGGGGTAGAATGTCTATTTATAGAGTGAATGAAACAGGAACAGTTTTGTAGAACAGTAATTGGACAAAAAGGCCATGATGTGAGGAAAGTCAGCAAGGTCTGCCTGTCCAGGTTCTTCTTGACCTCATTGTGTAGTATTTTCTCCTCCTGTGTATAGAGAAGGACTCCTTTAGAACAGGGGTCTTCTGACCTGCTATCAGATAAATTGGCCAGAGAATTTCTTTTCAGTCTACTCTTATGTATAAGGACAGGTGGGGTGGTTAGAATAGTAGGGTTTTTTTTTTTTTTAGAGAGATTTTTGCTATAGTGCATGTGTGCTCACTGGAAAGACAGAGAGACAGAGAAACAGAGAATGAGAAATCACCCCCCTGAGGGGATAGCCATGCTGCAGTCTTTCCTCCTCCAGTCTCCTCTTGGGATTTTGGGTATGCACACACACGCCTGGCATGAGTTTGAAGCTGCTGGGTCCGGGACTCGAACTGAGGTCGACCATGTGGGAGTCCAGTGATGAAACCATTACACCATCTGCTGGTCCCAGAATAGTAGTTTTACGTTTTAGGCTGGTTCTGGGAAAAACTTTCTGGTTTATATGACCCACCTTGGGGAAGAGTAATTATGATTCTGGGAAGAATGAGAGATGAGAGACCGGGGGGCGGGGGGGGCAGGAGAAAGTCAGAGAGAACTTTGCTTCCGAGGCATTTTGTGGTTTTGTTTTCTGAGCCCCATCAGGCTTTTTCCCAGCTGGTGGATAGAGTCAGTTTATTTTCTGAAGCTAGAGCTATGGGCTCCCTTCTTTGAAAATGCTCAGAGAGGTTGTAAATGAGGGCTATGTGGAGGGCTTCTGGGCTGGGGACCAGCAGCTCTCAGATTCTGCAGGTCAGCTGCCTCTGTACTGGGGTCTAGGACAGGTTGTGGGCTCTTACCCTGTTCTCTTATCATCATGCAGTTAGCAAATGTCCCCATTCCCCTAGTGATGGGATCTGCAAAGCAAGCCTGTAAAATAAAACCCCTGCCTGGTCCATCACAATCCGAGTGATGTGGAGAAGTCATGCTGCACTCCTGGTTTAAGAAAATTAATTGGATTTTTTTTCCTCTTAGTTTCAAGAAGGCCTGGTTCTATTAATAGCTCAAGTAAAGATTTCTTTAAATTTGACTTTTCAATGTTGATTCAATTCTTTGACAGGGTCCTTCCCACCCCTGAATTATTTAGCAAAATCCTCATTTCTAATAGAAAATCAAGCAACAGTTTTGATGTTTCAGTTCAAATGGTTTTAACAATAAATACTATACCATTGAAAAGTACCTGAAAAATGTTTTCATCTCTTCGCTTTCCTATCATTTGTTTTCTATTTAGAGAGTTATATACTAACTGACAGAATTAAACAAAACAAAAACAAAAAATTGTCTTTTATTTCCAAAGGACTAAATTTAGTCCAGGGGCTGAGGGCTTAGTAAAAGTAAAAGAATTTTAGGCCCAAGGGTAAGTTTTGAGAAAGATATTGGAAATGTAAAGGTTTTGAATAAAGTGCCCCAGGCCCATGTAAATATATTGGTGCTGTACTAGAAATACAGCAAACACTATTAGAAAATAGGTTGTCTTTCTGTAATATTTGCATACCACCAATGCTAGAAATATATGACTCTGTTATTTTATTCTCCACTTAGTAGATAATTTCTCCCATTAAAAAAAAGCCATGAATTTTTGAGAGAGACCCTATGAATCACTTGACGCTTGGTGTGTGCATATTGGACTCTGTCCAGGGACTTTTGACTTAGAAGTAGCCCATTATCAGATACATGTTCATCTTTTCATTTGCTGTGCTGGAGCCTGAGCTGGGATCTGCGCTGGTTTTCATTTTAAGGCCGTTCCAGGAGCAGGCTTTGGGACAGAGTTACTTGGTGGCCCGGAGCACTGCTTTCTCCTGACATGGCTGTTGTGGGAGGCTGGAAATAGAACTATGCAAGTAGTAGGTTGGAATCTCAGGTATTCAAGAGAGAGCATGCTTTCACTTTCTAGAATTTTTTTTTTTTTTTTTTTAAACCTTGACTGTCTTCTCATTAGGCTGGTGAAAATTCACCCTGGGCATTTTTCAGCAACTCTGCTTTGTCCCAAGGCCCAGGACCTTCTGTGGGTCCAGGCCTCTGGTTGTCAGTGCTGAATTGGTGGCGTTGTTGCTTTCCTGGCTCGCTGTTTCCTCCCGGTCTAGTTAGGAGGCCCTGTCCCAGGGACCCAGGAATCTTTGCTCATGGATAATCTCTTTTGGTTGGTCTGGATAGCTCCCTTTCTCCTTAACCCTTGCCTCTCTAAGTGGCCTGGTGTTCTTGGAAACAAAGACCAGGAATCCCTGTCTCAAACTTCCCCAGAGACTCAGAATAACTCCTGCTCACATCCGAGAAGAGAAAGGGACAAAGCAGGAAAGAAAAAGAAATGGATGTCCCTGTCATAAGCTTCTGCAGTCAGTCCAAAGAATACCTCTTTCCAGGGCTGTCCGTCTGTGTCATTTGAAGTGCTAATTTCTACTCATCAGAATTCATGTATAAGGCGAACAGGGACAGAATAAGTTTGCCCTTAGCTGATGTCTGAAGCCCGGGATTACCACACAGCTGAACTCACATGCCATCTAACTTAGCTCCTTTATGTATGTCTTTGCCACACCTCCTTGCCCCAAATTTCCCACCCGGTCTCATCTGTTATCAGGCTCCGTGGAACCAATTGTGAAGGAATGTGTGGCATGTGTCCTTGAGTGATTTCTAATGTTTATAGTTTTGTCACCTGTCCAGAGCTTCTCAAAGTCCTCAGTACAATTTTGGAAAATAATCTGAATTGGAAAGCAGGGACAGAACCCCAGTGCCTCTCTTAGGGGGCATCTAGAATGCTGCCATGGCTTTTGCACATTCTGCCCCAGAGACCTGGAATTATAGACTTGCCATCTGTTTGGGGAGGTGAGTCTGGTATGCCCTGTGTCCTCTTTCCCACTTCTCGAATGGTCACTGGGAATCAGGAGACAGACTGCCCAGCCCTTTCCCTTGTGTTCCCATCATGTCATATTTGAGCGTGATTTTTCTGTATGGTTTATTCTTATAAACGTGGCAGCCCAGGCCTCTCTTTCTGCCATTGGCAGTGTCAGAAAGAACTAGACTCCTCTCTTCCTGGCTCAGTCTGCTCAGTTGTGAAATGGGAGCAGCACACTGCAGCACTGCCTGGCTCCCACCTTCCTGCCAGTGGCCGGTGTCATTTCGGGTTAGTTGTGAATAACTCTGTAGTGAGGCCTTAAGGCTATAAATAATTATACCACAGATATGCTGTGTCTATTACTTATCTTTTAATTATTTTACCAGAAACGCAAGATTAACCGAAAAATAAATCAGCCTCTGAGTTCTCAGATGTTGAGCTGATTAAGAGAGAACCCTGTTGGAAGAACACACACACACACACACACACACACACACACACACTGGTACCCTGGGGAATTCTGCAGAAGCTCCTGAAATTTGCTAGCTCTGGTGTTTCGGTATTTCAGAATAAATGGCCTGATGTGACCTTCTGGGGTGGCAGGCTTTGCTTTTGGCAGTGGCTGCTGCCATCGCAGGACCTAATGAGCACTAGGAAGCTGACGGGGCAGGGCGGGGAGGTCAGAGAAGAAGAGATCTCTCTGGGACAAGCAATGTCTGTGCCTCCAGGGTGTCCTCTTCCCTCCTGATTTTCTGCCCATCCTTTCCTTCTCCCTTCACCACCTCCTTCCTCCTTTTGTTATTTTTTTGGGGGCTGTAGAGGGAGAGAGCCCTGAGTCCTGGGTTCTGCGTTGGGAACCCCCAGAGAGAAGTCTCAGGGAACAGCTGTGGCCAGGTGTTCTGCTCTGCAGGAGCCCAGTACTTCCCTGAGAGCTCCAAGGTCAGGAGCAGCCTGAATGGCTCAGGACAGCTCTTTCTAAAGGAAGGAAGTTACTGCTTTGGGCCATCCTGAGCCATTCTATTTGCTTGACATTCTTCTATCAGGACAAGCCCTTATCGCAGGAAATAAGGAGTGGTCCGATCCAATGCCTCTTGGACAATACTGGTTTCAAGTATAAAACCTCTTCTGCATATCATTTCCTGGAGACAAGATTAAGCCCTTAAAAAAATAATTAAATTCTCCTCATGTCACTTGCCTTCTTAACTGTGAGCACTACAGAGATCTTTCAAGGGAATGCGGGAGTGTGGGGCATGCTCACATGTTTCTGCCACTGGATTTGAATGCTTGGATGCTGAGAGCAGCCACCCCAGCTGCCTGCTTCCTAATGATCCAGCGCTTTAAACCCACTTTGCATCTCATTCCATGCCAGAAGAGAGTAGGAAACATCTTTAGAACTGGTATGACTGCCCTCATCTTGACAGGCTTTCTCCAAAGATGTTAACTGTCTCTTTTCTCTGTTCTCACTAAGGTTTGGAAATTAGGATTTTCTTCTCTTGTAGTCTGGTCTGAAGATTTATGTAGCTTCTCTTATTCCTCTGAGAGCAGTCTAATCATTCATATCCTCTACCCCCGGCCATAGAGAGACTGGTCCAATCAATATTTATGCGCCCATCACTTGCAGCTGCAACATGCAGGCATAAAGGACGCCAGACTCCTGGATGGCCACTGAAAAATTAGCTGGAGTCTGTATTTCAGGCTCATTGTTTTCCAGGATCGCTGGGAGATCAGACCACGTGGTCCATGGATTAATTAAGCCACCCAGATAATTGGCTATTAATAGATGGCCAATTGATGGCTGCCAGCTGGGTGCTGAATTGACGAATGTCCTTCTGGTGGGCAGGTGGTCTTCATCAGAAGAGGAATTGGCTGAAAAGACTTGTCTAATTAAAGGGTGAGTCAGGAAAAGGAAGATAAGAGGTAACTTCTCTCCCACTCCCCACCACTGTGATGTTTTACAGTTTACAAAGCATTTGTATTCACAAACGCCTCATTTGATCCTGAATGCAACCCTGTGGGGTGGATGTTATTATTCTTGTTTTCTGGAGTAGGATGAATCCGAGGTTAGCAGGGGGAGGAGACTTTGGCAAGCTCCCCTAACTAGCAAGTGGGCTTATTCTCACTTTTTAGATTATAAAGTACAAGCTGTTAATGTTAATGGCCATGCCCAACTCCTGGTTAGATTTCTTCATCTGAGAAACATGAAATATACAGAGAGATACATATGTTTTATGTATGTTTCGGTATGGACAAAAATCTAGTGCTCTTGCTGAGAAATGATGTCTCACCTCTGATAAGACAGTGCGTTGCTCTTCTTCCTACAGAAGGAAGCTGGAGCGGGGACCTAGAGAAATTCAAAGCCTTTCTCTGCAGGACCACTGGGAGGGTCAGGAGGCTTGCCCTCCCGTGCCCCCCAGGCCGAGTTTAACTCACCCACAGGCTGTTCAGAGATAGCCCACAGGACGGGCCTTCTGGTGTGGGTAGGTGCTGGGGCTGAGGTTGCAGACTCAGGGGCTGAGAAGTGGAGAGAGGCTCTTTGACTGCTCACCTGATAGATCCCTTCTCAGGCAATGGTTCTGTCCTCTTGCCAGGAGCTTGCATTTCCCAGCCACTTCCCTCCCCTGCCCACAGGAGTTGACAGCAGGAAACTAGGCCCTGCTGTCATTCCAGAGGCTGCTCCAATTCTGAAGTCAACAGGATTGTGGAATTAAGACAGAAACAGTTAATTTGAATTCCTTTCATGATAAATGTGGTCCTTAAACAATCAGAAGCAATTCTCTTCTTAGAAGAAAAATGTCATTTGGAAGAACCTAACCCACCCTATTTGAAATGCAAGGCAGACACATGGACGAATGACTTCAGGGAGGTGGCTTCAGAAGATACCCAGCATCACTTAGATCTTGCCCTCTCTAATGCAGAGGGGGCTCTACTTGTGTCTTGTTGCTTAGCCTTGAAGGCCAAGTGATCACTACTTAGTTCTGCCTAGTAGATACATTGCTGGTTTTACACACAGGGGCTGATCAAAGGGTGGGTGTGAGTAATATATTGAGTTGTTGGAAAAGTCATAATATAATGTATTTGTTCTATGCAAAAATGCGTCATGACTTTTCAGACAACCCAATAGTTGCTGTGCATATATAATTTCAAACTTAGGAAAATATGAAATCAGGAAGCTGCTAATGTCCTCTTTTGTCTGCATTTCATGTAAGCTATGCAAGGGTCATTGTAGGGCTTCTGTTTTGTGCCCTAAGTGACAGACTTGTTGCTCTATTTCAAGATCCGTGGTAGGACTTGACTTTCTCACTCTTGCCCATTTCTCTTAAGCACTGTTCTTAAAGACTGTGCATGGAGTAAGAATGAAAAGAAATTTAACTGAGATAACTCTATTTCCAGTCTTCATCCAGATGGTTTTCCAGCCATTTCTTCAGTTCTGTATCAGATCAACTCGGTAACTTTCCCTAAATCTCTTAAAACTGAGATTATGGTTTCTGCTCCAGGTTTGAGCTTTTCTCTTAAAACTGAGAGTAGATTTTGGAAAACATTTTGGCAGTATCTGCCAAAGCGAAACATATGTGCGTATCTATGACCTTGCAATTTGATCCTTAGATCTAAGCCCAACAGAAATGTGTATGTATTTCAGTGAATATGTCAGACACTCAAATTGGAGTTGGCAAGCTTCTTCTGTAAAGGGACAGATAGTATTCTTATGTTGGGTTTATGTGATCACTGTAGTAACTATTCAACTCTGCAGCTGTAGTGTGAAAAGTAATATGTGAATGAATTATTATCACTGTGTTCCAATAAAACTTTATTTATAGACAGTGATATTTGAATTTCATGTATTTTTCATGTCTTGTGAAGTATTATTTTCTCTTTGGTATTATTCTCAAATACTCATAAATGTAGAATCCATTCTTAGTTTGTGGGATGTACTAAGACAGGTAGCAGGTCAGATTGACCTGCAGGCTGTGGAATTCCATTTATGTAAAGTACAAGAATAAGTGATACTCATCTATGGTGTTGGCTGTCAGTTTTGTGATTACTCTTGGTTGAGGTGAGTACCTGGAAGGGGACCAGGGGGCATTTTGGGGAAACTGGTGCTGTTCAGTTTCTTGATCTGGGCGCTGCTTACACAGGTATGTTCACCTTGTATCAACAGAAATTCACTGAATGCATATTCTTTTCTCCTTGTATATCCTTCTTCAATAAAAATGTTCAAAAAGAAAAATCTTAACTGAGTGTGCGGCTTCTGATGCCAGGTTTTAGCACTTCATATAGTGTCAAAGCCTAGCAGTTTCCATTCTTACCACAGCCACTGGGTTCTATTCCCCAAATAAGACCATCTTTGGAGAGAGGTCCTGATTTGATGTCCTAATGTCCCGAATCTTGCTCTTTTTTTATAGACAGAGAGACATTTAACAACTGATGTGGCACAGGTACCATCTAACCACAGTATGTGCCTGATCATAGGAAGATTTGGAAGTTGAGAGAGGAGGCAGTGAGACTGAGACAGCAAAGGGGACAAAGGGAACTGTAGGTAGGACATTGTCTAGTAATAGTTGCCCAATAATGCACTGGGGCTGAAATCTACCCAAACTTATAGGCAAGAGGTGTAGGTTTAATTGCAGACCATGGGATTATATAGCATAAGCTACTGGTTTGTAGAAAACCAGCTGCTTCTTTGTGCATCCAGGAATAAAGACAGAGAACCAACCCTCTTAGCCTCTAGTAAGTATTGGGTGCTACCTGTGTCAGTCATACGTTTTTTTATAAAAACCTTGCACGGTAGGCACTAAATAGCTTTGCTTTTCAGATGAGGAACACTGAGATTTAGGAAAGTTAAGTGATTTACCCAAGGTCATACCATTCATAAGCAAACAGAGGAGCTAGATTTTGAAAATGAGCTGTCTGGATCCAGAGGCCTCCCCTCTTCCCACTTTACCCCAAGCTTCTTCCTCTCCCCTCATAGTCACACTGAATTTTGTGTGTCCTTGCATATATTCAAGGACTCAAATGTATTTTCTTTTAGCAGCTAGTCTTTAGAGCCTGCCTATGTTCTCTTTCCCAGAACATCTTGTTTAGACCACAAACTGTTGAACGAAATACTTTTATATCAGAAGCTATTTCTTCCAGGACAAGTCATTTTAAAACAATAGTCAAAGGGAAAACTTTACAACATTTTCAAAGAGAAATATGTTATGCTTTCACCACTGTCTGATATCAACTATGAACATTGCTCTGCAATAGATGGCTGGGAATGTTTTTGTTCCTTGGATTAAACTTTAAAAAAAAAAAAAAAGAGAGAGCCTCCAAAGGAGCACATTCTTCAGAGTATTAAGGTGCTTTAGGAATGCTTCAAGACTGATTGAAGAGGGGTCAGTGAGAAATTCATCAATGGTTGCTGAAACTACAAAGGCCATAGTGGATGGCTAAAAATCCCCAGCATCACTCCTCAGAGAGGAATCGTCCTGTCTCCAGCATAATAACACCAATTATTTGGTTGTTTGTGCTGAGGAGTTGAAAGCTATCATGTGCCGGGAAAATACTCAGCATGGAGCAGTAATTATGGATCAGCTGATAATAAAGGATGCCTTGGATTGACTGCTAATTAGATTATTAGCACCGAAAACAAATATCTGCTATTAACCATAAATAAGCTGCATTTATGATATTTTTACCTTCTACGTTTATTCCTTTTTTGTAATGTGCGATTTCCTTTCTTTTCTTTCTGTGCCAAGAAAATCGTACAGGCATATTTGTTTATTGAGCTGTAATTTAATCATTTTCTTGTTTCCTTCAGTTCTCACAAGGGATTTGAGAAAGCTGACATGCATTTGAGCATCACATGTTAGGTCCTTGGTGAAATGTGCTAGGTCTTCTCAGGGAAGGAGTAGGGACTATTTTGAAGCTTGTCTTGGGTCTTTACCATGAGCACAGAGTCTTTGTGAGGGATGAGGGCTCATAGGTTTTCTCCATGGAATTGGTGCTGGCATTAATTGCCAAAGAAAGGATTCAGTTGTTTTCTTTATGGCACTTTGAAGTTTGTTTTTTGTTGTCCTGAATTCAAGGAGCATGAGATCAGTATTCGAGTACTTCAGGTCCCTGGATTCCCCCAACCCTCCCACCAGGTAGGGCATCTTCCTACTAGTATCCCCAGCTCTTTTACTGCTCAAGGAGGCTTTGAGCACTGTGGGTAGGATGATCTAGAGGAGACCTACGGAGTTACTTCAGAATGTCTCGAGAGAGAAGCTGGGTTCAGCAGAAATCAAAGGAAGCCTTGGCCACACTTTCAATAAATATCTATAATTGACTATCAGGGATCCTGTTTGCAGTGTTAGAAATGGAACTTGTTCCTGGCTTCCATAACATGCTAGGACTCCATGTAGAAAAGAGAGGTATCCAGAGGAGAGAGGAGTCTGACTGTCTTTGAAGAGAAATGCTAGGGGCTTTATGGATGAGGGTCTCAAGGCTCCTAAAGGTGCCAAGTCAGCAGAGCTTATAGGTAGTGGAGCTAAGACAGGTGGGTATGATGTGGGGGCGCAGGCTGGGGTGGAAATGAGTGTTTGGCAAATGAGAGAGATGGGTAAGCTTCTTGAGAGAGAGTTTCACTGTTAAATGCCTAGCACACAAAGGGAGACAGAATGGACAAATTCACCTATACCCGGTCGCTGTGTCAAGTTCGACCATTCATCCAGCAAACTCATATGGGGCATTGTTATGTGTGAAGGTTCATGTAGGGTATAGGGTGCAGTGGGGAATATGGGATTTGCCTGAGCCAGGATTGTGCCCTCCTTTCCCAAGGTGAATTCAAAGGGATCAGTGGAGTACGGAATGGTGGCTCTCTGTTGGCTGCTGGCTGCTGGCAACTTATATTTCTAGAACACTGTCTTCCCCTTGGACTCTAAGTTGTGTTGCTGGATTACTAGAAAAATAGAGTTGTATCACTAGGGACAGAGCCGTTGGTGGAAAGGACTGCAAGATGGATAGAAATCTTTTCTCTCTTTTGAGTCAAAGTGGAATGTGAGGCTGAGAGGATGGAATCTTTATGGAGGTTCATGGGGATAAAAGTTCGAGACGATTACTTTGAAATTGGCTAGGAGTTGTTCTGCAAGGTTGATTTTCCTCCCCTGATCATGTTGCTTTTCTCTTAGCTCAGAAAACTGTGGTTGAAGTTTAATCCTATCCTTAAAGCCGCTTCACTAAAGTAGGAACCAGTTATTCCACTGGGCTTCTTATTAGAAGACGAAGGATTTGGGGCAGTCTTTTAAAGTCATTTTCGTGATTTTTGAAGAAGCATTTGCCAGGATCCTCCTGTCCCCAAAGCATCTGCTGTTTTAGAAGTGTAACAGTAGTGGAAGTATAACAGGAAAGGAAACCTAACTGCAGGATAGAAAATAGGCTAACCAAGCAACCCACTTTTAAAATTTTATTTATTTCTTTTGAGAGAGAGAGCACACGTGCGATTGAGCACATTCTTATCAGGTTCTTGACTCCATGTTCAGCCTCACATCTCTGGATCATGGGTGCACATGTACCCAATATATTCCAAGAGACCTCTAGATGTGAACCCGGAGCCTTCCCATGTGAGTCAGCATCAAAGAGTGTCGTGTTGCATTGCTATACTACCATCTAGCCCCTAAGCCCACTTTTATTTAATCAGTCAGAGATGACTATTTTGGGTTCTGTGCTGTTTTGGACACCCTAGACCAAGGGTTAGTCCATTAGCCAAACAAGCCCCACCTTCCTCTACTGTTTTTGCATAACCTGTGAGCTAAGAATGTTTTTTCTGTTTGTAAATGGTTGGAAATCACTCCAAAGAAAGATAATATTTCATGACAGATGAAAATTATATGACATTCAGATTTCAGTGTCGATAAATAAGGTCTTATTGGAAAACAGACACACTATTCCTTTATGGATCGTCTATGGCTATTTTCATACTATAGCGGCAGAGTTAAATAGTTGTGATGGAGACTGTATGGCCCCTGAAGCTGAATTTTTCCTATCTAGCACTTTATAGAAAAAATTTGCTGACCTCTACCTAAACCTTTGCTTCTCAAAGTGTTGTGCATGGACTAAGGGTGTTGATGTTACCTGTAGGTTTATTAGGAATGCAGTATCTCTGGCCACTCCAGATCTTCTGACTCAAAATCTGCATCTTAACAAGATACCCAGGTGATCTGTATGCAATTAAAATTTGAGAAGACCTACATTAGATGATATTTTTGCTCACAGAAAGCTTGTGTGACTCAAACATCGCCAAACGAATTATATGTATGTGCTGATGCCACATTTCCTTATTTTCTGGGAGTTAAATCTGATTCTAAGCTCCCATTCCCCTGGTTAGTGTGGGGATTCCTCCTCTATTGGGTCATTGGAAAAGTCATGACACATTTTTGCATGGAAAAACATGTCATGACTTTTCCGACGACCCAGTACGTACAGTTTCACAAGGATGCAGGGAGAAGAGTCTTTGATCTTCCAAGTATCATGGTCACTGCTGACATCATTGACCACATCCTTACCATTCTACTGTTCTTGGGCTAGAAGGTTGCTTGTGCCCAAGGTCCAGCCTCTTTAGAGACACCACACAGCCATTTAACTTGGGCTGTATTCTGATATCTCTGCTTTAGGCTTAAGAATACCACCTTTTTGGAAGCAAGGTGGTCTGCTGAGGCTAGGGTGTTGGGGCTGTTGGGGTGGAAGCAGGTGGGTAAAAGCAGCGAGAACAAATGTAAAGGACTAGCCCTATCTCATCACTCCTGTACCATCTTACAATGTAGTTGAGGGGACACAAGTTACATAACTGAGGATGGTATATATGTCATCTAGGGTATTTTCCTCTATAACAGGAGGTAAATTCTGTAGAGTTTAGAGAAAGGGAGGTTGTGTGGGAGGTGGGGGGTGAGAGAGGTCTTGCTGAGGTGGTACAACAACATGATTGACTAGAGATCAATGGAAATCAAGAGCAGACTGGACTGTGGAAGAGTTTGAAAATGAAGCCATTTGCTTAATTCTGTTCTAAGATGGAACTGTGTCTGAAAGGAAACATATTTCCCCAGTTGAGAACATTATAGTCTACTCACTGGGGACTTTGTTCCATAAAATGTTTTAAGTTTTAAGGGCTTAACCTGCTCCTAACATACCCCTTATTCTTAAAGGAGCAATTCAGTGAAATTTGAACTTGGCATTTCCTTTCTCTTATCCCTCTGGCTTAAGTGAGAGTTGCAGGATAGGTTCTGTATTTCTCACCAAGGTTGATTCTGACTTTTTTTTGACCACCTATTTTCATCTTTAATTCATGTAGCTGAATTTAGAGAAATGCCCTGTGTGGAGGTCATCTTGCCTGTCAATATTCCTTACAGATGAAGCGTTGGCAGGGCCATGGTCAAAAGTCAGTTAGAAAGGTCATGTCCTCTGAGGGGGGATGCTAGGTGTCTGAGTTCAGAAGACCTGAGTCCATATGCATTAGTTGGACATCTTGGATGATATTAGCAGGGTCTGGAAAAATTCCTTGTCATATGTACCAAGTAGCCCAAAGGCTGATGGTTCTACTGGTATTATCTGAGATGTATGACTGGTCCATTGTGCCTATCTCATAATTGCCCTCTTTAAAGATGGGCCAGGAAAGGACCTAACATAGTAAATGTGAAAAGATCCATGATATACTAAATTAAAAAAAAAAGGTAAGATTTAAAGTTGTGTCCATGGTAGGATCTTATTTTGTTTAAGTAAGGTATTTACTGAAAAATATCTTAGAACATCAAAATGGGTGATTTATATAAATGGGATATTGTCCATGTTGTATTATATTTTTCTTCTGCTAACTACCCTCTTTCTCACCCCCATTTGGGTAAGAAACAGAGCATTCTGGATATATAAACTTCTATGTCTTTCTCTGTGCACTGTGTGATCGGTATATAAACATATTAAGCATTTACAGATTTGTTTTGGTCATTATTAAAATGGAATGTGTGTGTGTGTGTGTGTGTGTGTGTGTGTGTCTGTCTGTCTGTCTATCTATTTAAACTATCAAGAGAAGGTATTTTCTTTGTCTCTTCCCTTAATTCTCCACCGTAGAATTTTCCATGTCAGCTAGTTTATTATTTTGAATGACTGTGTAATATTCTACAGCATGGATGTGACTTATTTTATTCAACCATGCTCATTTGATGGATATCCCACCTTGATTCTCATCTCTTAACACTAAAGACAGTGCTGCAATATTCTTACATATTGAAACTTTTACTTCTTGGGATATATTTTGAACAGTGGGAATTCTGACTCAAAAAGGATTTGTTTTTATATTAATTTGAGATTGCTTTATAAAACAATGTAAGAATCCATGTTTTTACTGGCAAAGCATGAGAATACCCTTTCTTTATCCCCTTTGAAAAGAATGTTGTCATTTTCATGTTGCCAATCTGAAGGGTATAAAATAAAATCAAATTGCAATTTTTTACTCCTCTTACTACCAGAGAGGTTGAAAATATTCTTATGTTTATTGCCATTATGGATCTGCTCTTTACTGGACTGTTTATCTTTTTGTTACCAAATATAAGAGATCTTTGTATGAGAGGTTCACACAGTTCATGGAAATACATATTATGAAAAAGTATGAAAGTATTTGTTTTTGAATTTGCTGTCAGGGTGCTTGGACTTGCTGAAGAGACAGAGAGAGAGAGAGAGAGACAGAGAAAAGGATCATGGAAAAATACCCTGCGGTGGTATGGCCACACTGCAATGTCTTCTTTTTCATTCTCCTCTCCCTCTTGTGATTTTGGGAACCTAACCACATGCGCCCAGTATGTTTTTTCAAGCTGCTGGGTCTAGGACTCAAACTACACAGCTGGACGTGTGGGATCCAGTCACCTTAACCACCATGCCATTGACTGGCCTTATTTCTAAGGTATTTTTTACACCAACAATAAACTTTTTTTTTTTTTGAAAAGGTTTTGCTACAGGGTATGTGTGCTCACCAGAAAGACAGAGAGACAGAAAGTGAGAAATCACCCCCAAGGGGGATGGCCACGCCGCAATCCCTTCTCCTCTATTCTCCTCTTGGGATCTTGGGCACGCATGTACACGCGCCCAATGTGTGTTTAAGCCACCGGGTCTGGGACTCGAACTACAGTCGACTACATGGGAGTCCAGTGACATAGCCATTATGCCAACTGCTTCTTCCAACAATAAACTCTTAATTAAATTCTATTTTTTTCTCATGAACTTCTGGAAATATTATATTTATGAACATTGGGCTCTAATTCTGGAAACTCCATTTTGTTCTTTTACTATGACAATATTATACTTTTTTACTAGAATTTTCTTTTACTATGACAATATTATACTTTTTTACTAGAATTTTCTTTTTAAATCTGTGGTTATTGCTTAATTGGTTTATTGGATTTCTTAGGTATAAAGTCATATCATTATCAAAATGAATTAAATTTATCTTTCCTTTTTGAATAATATTGAGTATTTCATTGTCTTTTTCTGTTGGATTCATGAGAACATTCAAAATGAAATAATATGGCAGTACAGGGCTCTCTTGATTTTGATACAAATGTTTATTGTTGTCTGTTTACTATTATGTATTAAATATTCTTTTTATATTTTAGTAGTTTCCTTTTATTATTGTTTTAAACTTTATTTCTTCTATGAGCGAGAGAGAGAAAGAGAGACAGAGAGGTAGTATGGACCTGGAGGCTTGAAAAACACATTAGGTGAATGTGTGTGTGTGCCCAGGAGGAAGAAATGGAGAAGGGATTGCGGTGTGATCATCCCCATGGGGAGTGCTTTCTATTTCTCATTCTTTTTCTTTTTCTCTCTGGTGAGCATATGTACCCTCTGACAAAATTATAAAAGAATAAGAAAAGAGAGAGAGAGAAGGAGAGAGACACTACTTCCAACAGAGTCCTGTTGTCCTTTCTTTCCCCAGCCTCAGCTAGTCTTGGATAATGTTCACGTTGTTTTCAGTGTACTCAGTATACTCAGGGGAGACTCTGCATATAAACCAGCAACCTTCCCATGTGGATCAGTTTGGGAGAGCGTTACGTTTTATTGTTGCACATTGTCTAGCCCCTATTCTTGTTTCATTTCAAGTTTTTACTAGAAATTATGTTGGATTTTTATACTCTTTTGATTGAATCATATAATTTTTCTCTTTTATTGATACAGTGATTTGTTTTGAACCATCCTTACATTCCTGGAATAAATGCTATTCATTTACAGTTTATTTTTATTTTGCTGCTGTATTTTTATTTGTTAACATTTATTTGGAGTAACATCTATTTTCATGAGTTAGATTGGTTTATAGATACTTTTACTCTGACTTTAGATTGAAGAGTATATTACATCCATAAAATGAATTTGGGAGCTTTTTAAGCAAATGCATTTTGTTTTCTAAAATTTTATTTATCCAGGGTTGCAATATCGTGGTCCTCTTTCCTTGGCCTCCCAAATAGCTGGAACTATAGGCACATACCACAATAACCAGCTCTTTTGGATAGGATCTCACTGTTACCCACACTGACCGTTAACTTCCTGTCCTCCTGCCTCAGCTTCCTGAGTAGTTGGGATTACAGGAATGTGCCACTTTGTCCTACTTTTAGGGTGATCTGAAAATCATACCTGGGTCTCGCATGTGTCCTTAGTCTTCTATGTAGCATTGTATAGCATGTACTACCATGGGCTGGGCTAGTGTCTCTGTTCTTTAATGGGTGTGAAATATATCTGGTCCTATTATATCTCTAATGTTCACCCTTTAATCATTTGCCCAACCACTGCGTGATGTGACAGATACTTTTCATTGCTTTTCAAATTCTGGTCTCTTCTTTTATGGACACACAGCAAGATTGCATTTCCCATTGTCTTTTGTAGTAGGTGGCATCATGTGATGAACTCCTGTCCACAAAAATGGAGTGGAAATGATGGGTTTTACTTCCAAGCCTGACCATAAAACTTCTCATGCCATTGTCCTCTCTGCCAAATGAATGCAAATGACAAGACTCTAGGGATGACAGGGCCACTTGATGTAAAGAGTTATGGTGTCTAGTCACTGAATGGAGAAAAGCTTCCCTGTTGATCAGAATGCCTATCTCAAGTTATGATGTAAGAAGAACTCTTGCTGGTTCTAAAATGTTGGAGTCTGTTTGTTAGCATGGCTTAGACTACATTATATCACATGGTGATTGGTCTTTTTATGTTTTTTACTAGTTCTTTGATCAATTTTGCATCTATTTTGCTAGTAAATTAGCTATGTCCTTTAGGTTTTCAAAATTTACTAGCATTGTACATAATATTCTCTTATAATACTCTTCTAGACCCATAGTCTCATCTCCATTCACATGTCTAGTCCTAAGTAATTTATCTGTTTTTTAACCAACTTGCAATGGGTTTATCCATCTCATAGGTATTTTCAAAGAACAAGCTTTTGGATTTATGTACCTTCCTATTATATTTTCTTTTAAAACATTCATTACCTTTAACTTTATTTTCTAGTAGTTTTGTTTTCTCTGTGAATATTTTTTTTCTTAATGATTAGAGCAGGTAAGGTCATACACTTCTTTTACTTGCAGCATTTGCTCTGTCTCATAGCTTTTATTAAGCCTTCTTCCAGTTTTCAATTCTTACTAGAAAGGTTTTATATTTAATTTCGATTTTCTGTTCATGTGAAGAGCTGCCCATGAGCATGTTTCTTAATTTCCATTTCTCTAAGACTTTTGATACTTTTAAAATTTATTTTTATTATTGATTTTATTGAATTATGAGACCAGAATATGGTCTATCAAATGTCTACTTTTCAAATGTCCTACGTTTTTATTAATGGTCAATTGCATACTCTCCTTTTAAATATATTTTAGCTAGGTTCTTTCTATGTTGTGATCCTCTTGCCTTAGCCTCTCAAGTAGTGGGACCATGGGGGCACCACTCCATCTGGCTTTTAGGATGTAGAATTGAACTCAGGCCTTCCATGTGGCTTCAGCTTGTCAAGCATCAGTGTCAATCAGCACACACTTCTCTTGAGCTTATCATCAATTTCTGAAGTGTTTTTTTGATATTAGAAAAAAGCCCTTGAATATTCCTTATTTGATGGTCACAAAGTTCTTATTCAACATACATATTAGGTTAATTTTCTGGATTCAATTTATCATTGTCTGTCTTTATGTTGTTTTTTGGTCTATTATGTCTATTCAATTCTGAAATACACACTGGAGTTTTATTTTAATAAAAATCTCCTGTCATCAAGAGTTTTTGCTTTATAATATTTTAGTGTTCTTTTGGTTGGTTCCCAGAAGTTAGTGATTTATGTCCTAATAAATTGTACCATAACTTGCTTTTCACCTTATCTGATATTGTCTGTCCTGGTTTGTTTTCATTTGCACATGTCTATTTTCAATATTTCTTCATTACATAAGATATGTTTGTTATAAATTACTTCTAGCTCTCTGTTAACCTGAATACATGTTTGTATTTTTAAATCCAATCTGATATTTGTATTTTAATATATGTGTTTGACTTATTAAAATTAGTGAAATTATAATTGGGTATTTATTATTCATTTTTAAAAATTTTTATCTTTCTCTATTTTATTACAATCTCCAGTTTTGTTGATTACTATTTAACTTCTATTTCTTTTTAGTTTTCATTTCTTACTACACCATCTATGCTGACTGTCACCTTTCTTTTCAAGACATTCAAGACATATTTCTATACAAATAAAATGTCAAGGATGATCCTCCCTATCTCTGCCAAGATATGACTTACTTAACCCATTTGTTATCATCCTAATAGATTGACCCTTTTGGGGTATATTTTACTTCCTTATACTTTTTTTTCTTTTTTTTTTTCAATCAAGTGGAGTTTTAATTGAGCAAATCTTAACATAATTAGAATTGGGGAGTTTGCAGACCAACTTCCACGTAACTCCAGCTGGCCTTGTGGTTGACCTGGTATTTTAAGTTCCAGAAATTAGAAAGTGATGTAAAAAAGGAAATTGAAGGGATGAGATTGAGAAACATTTGGGTTGGTTATAGGTGGATGGTAGGCTACACAAATAGCCTAAAAGGTGGGCTTTCTGTAATTGACTGAAGTGTGGCTAGTGTGATTGGCTATAACTTAGCAACTAGCTCAGGAAAACAGACTAACATACACGATTTCAGCTTATCCAAGTGTGGGAGTACAATGGCTGTCTTAGGCCAAAATAGTTTAGTTTAACAATTTCCCCCCTTTTGGTCACCCTCTTAATTTGAGAGATTGACCAACACTTAGGTTCATTTGCTTTTTTAAAAATTATTATTATTTTTTATTTTTTCATTTCTTTTTCTTCCATACATTCAATCATATTATTATTTGTCTTACAAAATGGATATTTCAACAGGTGAACATTTCTCCCTAGTACTGTTGATAAAACTACAAAATATCTTCAACAGATAATACCACACCTCTTTGTGCCATTAATGCTTTTCCTCCTGCTTTTAGTATAAGAAGTACAAGGACATTGACACCCTTATACTTCTTATACTAAAAGCAGATGAACCTTTAGAAGGCTCACTCTACCTTCTACCACCCCAATTCCTAGGTGTTGCTGGGACAATTTAACACTTCTAGAACTAATATTAAGTTTTCTTTGCAGAATTTCTCTTCTTTTTCAAGTATTCTAAGACATGATGCAGACCTGTCCTCCAAAATGCCCCTCCCAGAGAGCAGTAAGCCCAGCCCCAAGGCACAAGAGAGCTAACACACTGCTGTGTATAACCTAAGCACAGTGTGAGCAAACCCTGGACAAAACATGTGTTCTTCAACAACACTGACATTTGAGTCAATCCTCCTGATTAGCTCGTAAGAAGTTCCATAAGTATTTACTGACACCTGACCCTGAATAAATCTTGAAACCATGAATCTCATTCCTCATTGTAAACAGTGAAAAAATGCTGTCTAACATAGAGTGATGGTGAAGACTATAGGAGATGTATGGGACAGCAGCGGGCACGAAGTTCAGTGTGGAGCAGATGCTTACATTTTGAAAAAAATGAAGCTTCTTGAATTCTTCTGTCCGCAACTTTATTTTGAATCTGATCCTCCTTGCCATCTCCAAATTCCTCACTTTGATCCTTGGGTTTCACCAAATCCTCCCTTCTAGTTATAATCTCCTCACCATATGCTCTGGAACTCTTATTTTCTGATAGATTAAACCTAGACGTCCCCAAATGACTCATAAGGAAGTAATTCTGGTCTAGATGAGCTAGGCCTACCCAGTGGTGTGATTATATGTAGTTAATAATAAAATTCTAGAAACACATCTCTCCATGTATAAACATCCTTTCAAAACTAAAACCAAAACCCATCTCTTAAAATGTAGCAGGAAACAAACATAAATGTAAAGATTCTACCTTCTCATCTTCCTACCAAAACTTAATCACTTTATGAAGACACTAAAATTTTCTTGAAAGTTTCTCCAAATTCACAGTTTAAATTTCAGAAATCTGTGAAGCATTTCTGAACAGTGGCTTGGGCTGTCAAGTGGTGTCTCTCAGCTCTAATCCATCTGTAGATTGCCCTGTTGAACCTGGAAGCCACTGAGTCACATATGCAGGCATGATGTAGTCCTTGACGGAGACCTCAGGCTCTGTGGGACTGGATAAAGGAAGCTGTTGCAGGATTGAGAGAGAGCCTGAAGAACAGCAGCAGGGAATAGACACAGCTACAAGATCAGATAGCCAGGGTAGACCGCTGGGAGGAAGGCAATACTACTTGACATGAACATTCTGAAAGAGTCTTCTGTCTCAGAGGATGGACTGGAAAGGTGAACAAGCCTACTAAATCTTCTTTAGCCTGGAGCTCTGGAGATTCAGGGTTTTTGTTGTTGTCGTTGTTGTTGTTATTATTGTTGTCGTTATTTTCTGGTGCCTCAGGAACTGGCAACCTCCCAGTGGTACCACTCCTCTGAGGTCCACAGGCCAAGACTGCAATACCTTCACCATTCTCTTGATCTCACCTGAAGGCAGCCCAGTGCTGCCTAAGCCTCACCAAATAGACAAAGGGGGGAAAAACAGCACCCACAAAAAAGACTAAAAGCCAGAGATGAAGGAGGAAAACACTTAAAGGAGACAGGGTTGAAACATAGTTGCTAGAGGACACAAAGGGGAAGCCAAACAAAAAATAATAGTGGCATTTAGTGATATTCGATTATAGCACAATCAAAGACTTTCTGAGACTTAAAAATCATAATTTTTCAAACTAAAAAGCTCAGCAGATGAATTGACAAAAAGGATGGTTGCTGTAAAGACCTAAATTAGTGACTTAGAAGATCAAGTGAAAAAAATATCAAAAGAAGAGCTAAAATACAAAGGAATAAAAATCAGGGCAAAAAGATGTTTGCAGACAGATTCTGGAGACCTAATTTGTGAGTAACAGTAATCACAGAAGGAGAAAAGGGAACAAATATAGAATAGACAACAATTAAAGTGGAAGTAGAAAATTTCCCTGACTTGAAAAAAGATCTGAGTCTACAAATAGAACTGGTCTCCCTGCAGGAGTCATAGGAAATGACATACACCAAGGTGTGCCCCACGTTCCAAGAATAAGGAGAAAATCTCAAAAGTTCCAAAAAATAGAGAGTAAATAACTTGCACATGTAAAGTAACTAGACCTTCAGCATACCTGGCTTCTTCAAAACTGGAATCCAGAAAACAATGGAAATCTATCCACAAACTGCTAAATGTCCAAACCAGATGTTATGCACCTGTCCAATTTGGATAATATTTATGGATATGCAAGCATTTATAGAAAATACGACCCATATATCCCATCTGAAAAAAATCTGTGATTAAAAAAATGAATTAATACAAACAGAAATCTTATGGTTGGTAAAAAGAAGCATAAACAGTATATGATGATTCTTGTAATGCCACAGTCAAATCTAAATAGGTAGTATTAAAGTGACAGGAAACAGATAACATAGGTGACAATCTGCATCATCTTACTTCATTGTACAACAAAAGACAAAAAACTCTTATGATGTACCTTGAATGTTAAAAATGGGATTCCTAATAGGGTTGGGTTCAGGGGTGAGCGTTCTGGAATTTATGGTAGTTTGTTACAGTTTATTTTCCATTTAATGGGTTGTACTGTGAAGTCCTAGGTAAAAGGCAAATGGGAACTTATAAGAAATGTATCTCCAGTCAAAGCAGCCTGGAGAACAAGCAGTTAATCCTCCCTACCCTTCCTTTTGGCCTTCCTACTGTGGATTCAGTGAAATAAAATTTCTCATGTGTTTAGTGAACGTCACTGGTTGTCCAGTGCTGTGCTCAGCATTGTGAGAATAAAAGTGTAAGCCTTGGCTCTGTGCCCTGGAGACTGTGGAGTCTGACAGGATAGCCACTCAAGGAGGCCCCTGTCCTAGTTTCTGTGGGGCTTGCTGATGCAGAGTCTTTGGGTCTTTGTCCTCGATTTGTGTAGGATTACTCCCCGCATGCTGGCATTACCCCTTCCACATCCTCATGGTCCCTTGGGGCTTCAGGACAGAGGCAGGGAGGCAGCTTGGGGTTCTCTGCCTCAGTCCAGATTGCTATCATTGAGTCTCTAATGTGCCTGCTTTTAAATCCTCTGTTTCTGCTGAAAGACCCTAGAGCTTGGAAACAGTTTAACTCTGCCTTACAAGTAGGGTACATGAGTAAGGGCAGACCAAAGGACTTGACCCTCAAGTCATTCAGAGATGTGGGATTATGGCTCAAGTTCTCACCTTTTCCTTTAACCTACCTGAGTTAGGATGTGTCATAGCTTTGAAAACCCGACTTTGAAGAATTTTTCCCATGTGCCAGGTGAGAGTTGACATGTTTCAGAGTCAGTTTCTCCTAAGAGAAAAAGGTCAATCAACTTGACATTAATTCTCCCTATTTTAAAATATCTTTTTAATGCAATAGGATGCATAAATTCACCAGAAAGAGAGAAAGGGAGATGGAGAGGGACAGAAAGCACCCCCTCATGGGTTGTAGTCATGCTGCAGTCTTCTTTCCTCCATTTATCCATCCAATCAGGATTTGGGACATGCATGTACATATGTCTGGCATGTTTTTCAAGCTGCCAGGGCCAGGATTCGAACTGTAGTCAGTCATGTGGGATGTGACTGCACTATGGGGTTGATTTACCCCCAAATTTCAGAATAGATAGCTTTCTGAGCACTTGGTAAAAATGTGGTAATAGTCACAGGACTAGCATGGTTTTTTTAAGGACCGAGCATGCCATGGGAACCTCAGTTCTTCTTTCTCATGGTCATTTCACTGGGAGGTCAGGGGAGGACATAGCTAAGGGTGACCAACCCTGGTTGTGTGCTGTTGCTTCCTTTCCTCCCACTTCATTGCTTACTGTACCAGAGGATGTCCACACTTTTATGGAAGTCATCACCATGCTTGGCAACTCCTGTTAGGCCTTGAATTTGCTTGTTAGAGGCTGCAAGAGAGATGGTTCTTTCTGTGACTTTTAAAAGCCATGGCCTATTTGATTCTAAGATGCCTGATGTTGGGAAGGCATGCCCCTTGGAATCACTGGCTATCTACAGGGAGGACAGCCTTTGAGTCAGTGAACAAGAGAAGACTGAACACAGTGCCTAGCAGTGGGGCCAGGAGGAATCTGTGTGCTTCCTGCATGTCTAGGGAGTGCAGGGAATGTGGGGGTAAGAGAGAGAGAGAGAGAGCTGGTGTGGCTATGCAGAGACTTGGCATATTGCTTCAGAGAAAGGCAGTACAGAAATTAAACCATTTCTTGAAAGATGGGACTCCAAGACAAGGAAAGAATAGATTTGTTTTTAACGATTTCAAGTAGAATTGAGGCTGTTTCTGTGATTGTTGGAAATAAAATTGGGTAGAAAATGATGTCAGCAGAGAGTGGGGACTGTGAACCAGGAAAATAAATGAGCTCTGAAATCACCTTCTATTTTATAAATATTGTTTCTGGAGCTGAGAAAATTGAGACAGATTATTCCTTTTTCTCTCTCCTAAGCTATGGGTGGAGGAAGCCCTGAGTATCCCATTTGGACCTTGTGAGGAGCAGCTCGTCTTGTCCTGGCGCGCTAAGTAGCTTTGTCTGCATTTAGACACACTCCATTTCCCTTTCAAGGACCACTATCAGCAGTAGCCAATTACAAACACACCTCATAACACATTATTGAGACACACTACACGCAAATAAGCTGGAGAGATGGTTAATGATTGTACCACATTGCGTCCAATACAATCTGTCCGCACTGCTATAGGACGGTAGGGCCGGAGTCTGTGTGAGTGTCTCTATGTGTGTGTGTTTATGTGCTTTTCATTTTCACTATGTCCTAATTAGACATAATTTGAGCCAAACCAGTTTGTACTTTCAAGGAAGGGAAGAGCATCGTTTTGCATTCTGACAGGCTCCTTTTAAACCTCAGACTCCTTGTCTTTGGTTTTCTAAAAGTATCAGTGCTATTAAGCAGCCTGAATTCATCTGAGAACAAGGGATGATGCATTTTCCGACTCAATGGGTGGCTTCTTTCTGTTATGTGTTTCTCGTGGAGAGGCAAAAGGTGGGCAATTTAGAGAAATGTTACATAGGCAGTCACCTCCTTCGCTCTTTCATCTGCTCGTTTAGTTTTACTGTGAGAGTTTGCTGGATTTTATTTTCTCTGTCACTTGCTATTGCTGTTGGTTTTGAAGTAAGACCCACATTTTACCACAGTAACAGCTGCCTTCCAGGCCTGGGTGAGTGGCAGCTGATTCACCAAGCATGAGGCCTTTGGTTCTGGTGTATGGTATTTTGGTGTATGGTATTTGGAAATGAGATCACAGCTGGGCTTAGGGGGTAAACCAGTATCTTTGTTTATTGAGGCTGGGAGTCTTCAAGTTTATCGGATCCACTAGCTCTTTCTTTCTTTCTTCTTCTTTTTTTTGAGAGGTTTTTGCTTTAGGGTGCATGCACTTGCCAGAGAGAGAGAGACAGAGACAGAGATAGTGAGAGGGAAAGTGAGAAATCACCCCCCCAGAGTAGATGGCCATGCCGCAGTCTCTTCTCCATTCTCCTTCTGGGATTTTAGGCACACACGCACACGTGCCCAGTGTGATTTTCAAGTCACCGGGTCTGGGACTTGAACTGCAGTTGGCCATGTGGGAGTCCAGTGATGTAACTGCTATGCTATCTGCTGGTCCCCCACTTGCTATTTCCATATAGTTGATGCTGAGAATAGAGAGGGGAAGTTACTGTCTGAAGTGTGCTAAGCTGGTTATTGGCACAACTATCTAGAACCTGGCCTCTTGGCATCCAGTCCAGGCTCTCTGTAGTCAGCCTGTTCCAAGATGGGTTGTGTTTGCCTCTGTAAAATGCAAAGCTCAGTAGGGAGCAGGGAGCTGCCGACAGGGACGCTGGGTGCCCGCTGGACCCTCTAGCCATGACAACCATCACAGAACATGCAAATGATTAACGCTTCTATAGTCCTTATTCCCCAAGGACACTATTTCCATGCTGCAGAGGCTTCTGAAAAAGAGCATATGATTTCAAAGGATTATTTTATCAAAGGATTGTTTTTATCCCATTCCTTTGGAAAAGCTGAGTGCTCAGTTCTCTTACCAGTGTTGTCTTTCTTGCATTTTGCTCTTACACTGGTGAGCCTTTCTTGAAGAAGTAGCAGAGGAAAGTGAGAACAAACTTTAGGCTTGGCCTTTAAGTTAACCAGAAACGTTTTTGGCCTGATGAAAAACTAGGTTAGGTCTTTAGGAGCCTGTTTATGTAGTAGGATGGCTGACGTGTCCAGCCTTCCAAACTTGGAAAAACTTACTGTTCACACTTCATTCATATGTTCCTTAGTCCTTGGCAAGCAAATTGCTTTTGAAGAATTTATGTTCCCATCTGCTGCTTCTATTAGTAAGAGTGACATCTGTGACTGATATTGGAGTAATGGCGGCATCCTGGGGTCCTACTGCGTTGATGAAGGCCATCTGAAATTTAGGTTCACCAGGGGTCAGAGGCAGAAGTCTGGGCTTGATGTTTCCTGATCACACTGCCTGACTGAGGGAGCCTGTGTTTGCTCACAGCCAGGCAGATGGTGCCAAGTAGTGGCTTATTCTTACTGCTCTTTTGCAGCCAGCAAGAGAAACAAGGTAGGGCAGCTAGCAAATTGGTATCAGAAGAGTCAGCTATATCTTTGGGTGTGAGTATGCTTGTCGTTGGGGAGGTGGTGAGAGTCTATGGTTGGGATTAAGATTCTAATGCTGAGGAACCAGCTGTTCCCTGTCTGGTTTTTGGAAGAACGGATCTCCAGCACTTGGCTTTCCTGAGCAGCTGAGTTTGGGAAAGGCCAGGAGGATAAGTGAAGAGGTTTAAGGGAGTGGGATGTGGGCCCAAGGGCAACAGATGGTGGAAAGTGCCATCAACCAGCATGGCCTAGAAATGTAGAGCATACTGAAGGCCATAGACATAGCCCTTATTTGTGAAAGATGTGCAATAATTGAAGTGAGTAGAACTGAAGGAAAGTACCCCTGGGTCTGTTTTGATTAAGGGAAGAAGATGAGGTGTGTTTATACAAAGAGTCGTCCAGAGAAGACCTATTTGTAGGAAGTCCTGTCTTTTCAGCAGAAGTAGTCCTCCTCCCCCACCCCCCCGTTCTTCCTACCTCACTTCTTCCTTTCTAAATATGTTTATTGAGGTATAATGAACACACAGTAAGGTACTCAGATATTTTCATCTTGATCAAATTTTATGTATGTGGGGACCAGCAGTTGGTGTAATGGCTGTATCGCTGGACTCCCATGTAGTTGACCATGGTTTGAGTCCCAGACCTGGTGGTTTAAACTCATGTTGAGTGCGTGTGTGTGTGTGTGTCTAAGATCCCGAGAGGAGAGTGAAGGAGAAGGGAGTGTGGCATGGCCATTCCCCTTGGGGGATGATTTCTTGCTTTCTGTCCCTCTCTCTCTCTCTCTCTCTCTCTCTCTCTCTCTCTCTCTCTCTCTTTCTGGTGAGTGCACACACCCTGTAGCAAAACCCTCTCCAAAATTTTTTTTTTTACATATACATGGTGTCACTACCCTCAGATCAAGATCTAGACTCTTTTCAGCACCCGAAGTCTCCCTATGTTCCATTCCAGTCATAATCCTTCTCCACAAAGAAAGCCCTTCTATATAATGAAGGTCTATCTTGGTCCCTTCTCCCATACCAGGAACTTCCTTCAAAGAGATGAATCAAGAAAATCCATGTTATACAATAAAAAAGTAAAAAAAGGAACCAAGTGTATTAGTAGAATAGAAACAAAGATATTAGAGGAAAAATGGCAATAATAGCCACAAAAATTACCCCCCAAATAAGGAACATGCCCAGGGATCAGATGAAGATTGTAATCAAGGGGAACCAGCAGTTAGTGTAATGGCTATGTCGCTGGACTCCCACGTAGTTGACCGCGGTTCGCCTCCAGGACCCGGTGGCTTAAAACTCACGCCGGGTGCATGTGCGTGCGTGCCCAAGATCCCGAGAGGAGAATGGAGGGATTGCGGCATGACCATCCCCCCTGTGGGGTGATTTCTTGCTTTCTGTCTCTATGTCTCTCTCTGTCTGTCTGGCGAGCGCACGCGCCCTATAGAGAAAACCTCTTCAAAAAAAAAAAAAAAAAAAAAAAAGATTGTAATCAAGTATCTCATAATGAATTTAAAGAACTCAATGAAGCAATCATTTCTATGAAAAAGATCACAAAGCAGAAACACGAATTCTGGATGGGGATGGGATGACAAGATGGTAAGAAGGATGAAATGTGAGCTGGCAGAAGTCAAGGAAGAAACAGGAGGAAAAAAGGCAAATCCATCTCAGAAATGATGATTCACTTGGAGAGCTTTCAAGGGAAAATAGACACTCTTGAAAATGCAGTATGGATCATAGATGAGAGACATGAGAAAAGCAAATAAATGCAATTAAAATAAGGAAGGCAATAATAAAGATCAGAGAGAAAATGATAGATATAGAAGATTCATATAGTGAAGATACCACATAATCATTGTTTTAGTTCCTGAGTAAAAAAAAGTAGTGGAATAGAGAAAATACTTAAAATATTAATTAGGAAAACTTTCATGATATAAAAGATTTAAATCTAAATGTTGAAAGAGCATAACTTTGGATGTCAGGGAAAATTACTCAGAGCAGTTAACACCAAGATAGAGTGTTGGAAAAATGTACACATTAAAAATAGTGAAAATCCCTCCCATCTTCTCTCCTTCCCATGGAAGTAGAGTAGAGAAATGGGTATAGAAGTGAGACATGGGACATGGCTAAGATAGTTGGGATGTTGTTTACAGGGGCAAATAAGTTAATTTATTGAGCAAGTAAATAGAGGATAATAGAAACCTTTGAAAAGAGATTTACAAACATGGAAAAGGGGAAGGCTAGAAAGAACCAAGGGTGTTGGAGAGGAATTAGAAGTATCAGTATGTGTGTACAAACATACATCTATTCCTAGTCAAAGTAATCAGTATGTATGGACATGTATACATGTTTCTTCTAGTAGAAAAATATATGGGGATTTCAACAATGGAATGGATGGAATTAAAGTACAAGTTTATTTTCGAGCAAAAAGAAAATTGAAATCCATGAATAGTTTGTTCATAATACACATGTTTTAATAAACTTTTGAACACCCCTCATATAAACACTTGTCTTTTGCTTTGTCTGCTGAGATGGTTTAAAGCAGCGGAACCCCAGTAGCAACAAGTGCATGCTTAGCACCCAGATATTGGGTTTCTAAATAGTACCCTTAGGCTAATAGTACCCTTTGGCCACTGGCCAAATTGAGGATAGTATGAGTATGACAGTAAATGATGAATATTAAATTATAAACTACTGAATAAAATAGGCCTCATGAGTTTATACTATTATGAGTGAAAGAACGAATGAATGGACATACAGATAGATAAATTAGTAAGTAAGTAATTAAGTGAAGGAGAAGGAGGAGACTCTTCCTTACAATGGAATGCCAAGAGATAAGTGCAGAAGGAATGAAAGAAATATATATTCTCTACTTGGCAAACATTACAGTTGTAATTGATACAGGCAGGAGCTGCCAGTAGATACTAAATCTTGTGGGTGAGGATATCATAAGGAATAGTATATGTACACAATGTTAGGGCCACTTGCCACAAAATTGTAATTGCATACAATGAAAACATGGTCCATTGTCACTGATAAAACCTGGCAGATGCCAACTTGACCATCTGATCAAGGTTAACATCATTAGTCAGATGGTTTGACCTAGTGTGCCCTGGATGTGATGCACTGAAACACAGAAATCACTTCTATTGGCATTCTGCCAAGAATGTAAGACTTGAGTCTGGTCTTGTGGAAACATCTTACAGACCCAGTCGTCACACAATGAAAGGCCTGTTCTCTCTGAGGCTTTCAAGAATGTGAGAAACAGAGAAAGACTGAAATATTCTTCCAGACTAGGGAAGGCTGATGAGATATGACAATTATATGCAACTTGTGTTGATACACAAGATGTTAGACCAGAGATGGAAAAGATACATTGATTGGGACAGTTGGAAAATTTCTAGTAGCATCTGGTTTAAGTCTATGCTGTATCAGTGTTGATTTTTCTTTTTAATTGGAAAAATGTTTCCTTTGTTTTTAGTTTATTTATTACTTATTTCCATGAGAGAGAAAGACAGAGAGAGAGACAGAGAGATAGACATGTAGTTAGCCCAGATCACAAGCAGATGTGCCTACAGCCAGTGACCTCAGGAAGATCCCAAGAAGTGATTTTCCTGGACCAGAACCTTGTTCATGTGAGCCAAGGTGCCTTACTGCTGTACCATTTTCTAGCCCTTCAGTCTTGTTTTTTTTTTTTTTTTTCTTTTCTTTTCTTTTCTTTTCTTACTAGGAGGGTTGTATATAGAATAACATTCCTTGTCTTTGGGATGCATACACAGGAATATTTAACTGTGACTATCATCATGTGGAAAAAAATCTATACTTGTGTCTATTTCTCTCTTGCTCTGCAAAAATAGGAGAACTATCACCATCTAGGGAGTTTGTGTGAAGAGAGTATGAGTTTGTACTGTTCTTGCTACTTTTCTTTAGGTTTGAAATGACTTCAGAATTAATAAAAAGATGGTGAAAAGGAACAATAAATAAAAAGAAAGAAAGAAAGAGTCCACTGGGAATGCAGGCAAAGAGATCAAGTCACTTACGAGGAGAAAAATACCAGATTGGCCCCAGTTTCCTCTGCACTAACAACCAATGCCTAGAAGACAGTGAAACAACATCCACAATATTAAGCAAGGAAGAAATAGAGCCCACAATTTATGTCCATCCCAGCCATATTTTAAGTATAAAGACAATTTTGAGCTGCAATAACTCAGGGAATATTGTTCCCATGAGCCCTTCCTGAGCAAAGTAGTAGAGGATGAACTTCAGGCAACAAAGGGAAGATGGAGGGTGAGCACTGAATATTTCCAACTGTAAAACTCAACTAAAACTAAGACTAAGACAAATAGGATTAGAAAAACAGACAAATGTAAATGTTCTGTGCACTGGTTATGTAGAAATGCCACAGCCAACAAATATTGGAAAGGGGAGGGAGAGGAAAGGAGGGTGTTCTCCGAGTGCCGAATTCTATATAGCAGGAAGTCAAAGGATATAATTGAGGCTGACAAATGAAGTAATATAAGCATAATTATATTTAGCAATAAATATAAACATTTAGAAAGATGGTATTGACTAAAATCAGGTAATGGGAGAGATATTGAAACATAGGGAGAGTAAATGGTGCCCAGGGGCTATATAATATGTTTGTTGTCTCTCTCCCTATACACAGTTGCCTTTGTGTTAACATCTCTGTACACTTTCATAACTGGCTTCCAGAGATGGATGTCTCTTTCTCTTTCCACCTCAACCATGCTTTTGCTATAGCTCTGCAAGAAGAAAAGTGAAGGGGAAGAAGAGAAAACACACCAATTTTATCCTTGGTTGTATTATAGATTTAATAAGTCATGTCTAAAGACATAGGTTAAGATTATTACATAGCATTGTCATTATGAATGTAACCACTAGAATAAAAACATAAACATTCCAGAAGAATCATGAGGAGGAACAATCATAGAGAGACTAAAAATAATGCCCCAAAAGCTAGACGACATAATATAAAATGAGAGCTAGGAACAAGCCTGTTTATCATATTGCTAAATATAAATGAGTTTAACTTACCTTTTAAAAAGATTTTCAGATTGGATCACAAATCAAAACCCAATTTTAGATTGTTTATAGAGATGCTCCGAAAGGAAAGTGACATAGGAAGGTTGAAAATAAAAGGAAGAGTAAAAGAATACCAGGCAACTGCTTAAAAAGGTTAATAAAAATAAACATAGACATAAAAGTAGTAATCTTGAGCTTGCTTCAGCCAAAGTGGAATTCAGGTTAAAATACATTAAGTAAGATTTTTTAAAAAAGAGACTTTATAATGCTTAAAAGGTACATCTTACAATGAAAAAAAACATAATCACAGTATAGAAGAAAGCAGAAATTTTAGGAGATGCAGTCAGGAGAAACAGTCAAAAGCACACTGGTAACAAATCACTTTAATTTACATGTTTTGGTCTCCAGATAACTGGACAAAGAATAAAAATCAATAATGAAGATCTAATTAGCATAAGTAATAAAGTAGATCTGGTTGATAAATATCAAACCTTGTAGACTAAATGAAGAAAATACATCTTTCAAGGGCCTATGAAACATTCACAAATATTGACCATCTATTAAGCACCAAAGATAACCTTAATAAATCCCCAAAGGAAAAAAAATACAGCAGTAATCTCTGAATATAGTGCAATTAAACTAGAAGTGAATAGTAAACCAGAAAATCAAAAGACCATTTGACTTAAAGTGAAATAAAATCAAAATAAAAACCACTCAATACATAGCTCAAAGAGGAAAATAAAAACTGAAACTGCAGATTTTCTGGAAAACAATTACTGAAAACACAAAATATCAGAACAGATGTAACTTAGCTAAAGCAGTACTCAGAGGAAAACTGATGGTCTTAAATATTTACATGACAGAATGATAAGACATGAATTAATCATCTAAGTCAAGGAGTTAGAGTAAAATAGAATACATATAGCAGAGGGAAAGCAGAAGAAAGAAGCAGATAAAAGTAGAAAGCAGTTAATGAGTTAGAAAAACAAAGCAGTTGAAATAAATTTCAAAGTTAGTTGGGAAAAAAAAAAACAATAAAATATACTAGTTAACCTAATCAATGAAATGTGGGAGCAAGAATAGATACATAAAACAAGAAATGACATGTGGGACAATGACATACATAGGAAATTAAAGGCATTACAAGACTATTTCTTCTAGTTATGTAAATACACTTGAAAACCTGGTGAAATGGACTATTTTCTAAGAAAATAAAATTTACCCAGTTGTCTCAGAAAGAATCCAACTTTTTTTTTTTTTTTTTTTTTAAGAGAGAGATTTTTGCTATAAGACGTGTGCATTCACTGGAGAGAGAGAGAGAAAGAAAGCGAGAAATCACTCCCCAGTGGGGATGGCCACACTGCAGTCCGTTCTTCTCCATTCTCCTCTCAGGACCTTGGGCATGCATGCACACGTGCCTGATGTGAGTTTTAAGCTACCAGGTCCATGACTTGGAACCATGGTCAACTACATGGGAGTCCAGTGATGTAATCATTATGCTGTCTGCTGTTCCGAAGAATCCAACATTTTAAAGATGGAAATTAAAAAAACAAGAAACAAACAGCTATATCTTGCCCCAAAGAACACAAGCACTTGTCTAGATGGCTTTATAGGGAAAATTCTACCAAACTTTCAAGAATTCCAATATATACCAGAGCATAGAAAAAGAAGGGAAGCAAGCATAACAGTTACTAAAACCTGACGAGTAGGCACAAATAGAAATCCAAAGACTAATTCCATTTATGAATATCAATTCAAAAATCATAAACAAGTAGCAAAAACATTTCAGCAATACATTTGAAGACTAATAGATGATAACCAAGAGGGTTTCTCTTATAATGAAGATATGGTTCTATATTAGTAGACATTAGAGGAAATATTGCTACAGTTATTTCCATAGATGCTGGAAAGTTCTTTGAGAAAGTTCAGTAATCATTTTTTTTTTTTTTTTTTGAGAGAGATTTTTGCTATAAGGAGGGTGAGCTTGCCAGAAAGACAGAGACAGAAAGACAGAAACCGAGAAATCACCCCCCCTGGGGAGGGGGGGATGGCCATGCTGCAATCCCTTTTCCTCCATTCTCCTCTCAGGATCTCGGGCATGCACGTACATACGTCCGGCGTGAGTTTAAGCCACTGAGTCCAGGACTCAAACCATGGTTGACTACATGGGAGTCCAGCGACATAGCCATTATGCCAACTGCTGGTCCCCAAAAATAATTTTTTTTATTAAAAAAATACACCCAAGGAAACAGGAATAAATAATGTTAAATAGTTAAGATTATTTTCTTGACATACATCAAGACTTTTAGTTTGAGATGTATATCAAAGACAATATTGTGCTTAATGAGAAGCACCAAAGGAATTTTCACTACGGTAAAGACTGGGCTATTAGTTAATATTGTAATGGTGATATTTACTAATGCAATTACACAAGAATAAACAATTAGAAAAGAGAAATGTGGAAGAGCCAGTGGTTGTTATACACAGATGCTATGAATGCATGGCTGAGGAAAAATAGAAGAATTCACTGAAAAACTATTTCAGAAAAAAATTCCATAAAGTAATATTGTGCAAAAGATAGTGAACAGCATTAACATTTTTTATGCATATAGCTATCAAACTGAATATATTATGGGAAGAAGAGTCCCTGGTTACAGCAACAACAAAAAATGTAAAACAGCTAAAATACACTTAGCAAAAAAATTAAAAAAACAGAATCTATATGAAGATTTAAGCAATACAACAAGATCCTGGAGGAAATAGAAAAATATATCATGTACTTGGATAGAAAACAATAGTGTCATCCTTTTTTTATTAATTCATAAATTTATACAATCTAAGTAAAAATACTCATCGGTATACATGTTTTTTAATTTGCCACAGGGCTCATGTGCTTGCCAGAGAGAGAAATAGCGAGAGAGAAACAGAGAAAGCGAGAACCCACTCTTCACTCAGGAAGGATGGCTATACAGCAATCCCTGCTTCTCCATTCTCCTCTCAGGGTTTCAGGCGTGCATGCATACCCCATACCTGCATGAAAGTATATAAATGTCTCTCCTCCAACCAAATGTAATTTTCCCAAAGCCTCACCCCCTCTAGTAATCTATGAGGGTAGGGGCTGAGCTGCTCAGCTTTCACTGTGAGGTTTTCAGGTAAAATCAGCATCATCTCCACTCACTTAACTTTTATTAGACACTGGAGTGTTTGTTTGCAGAATGCAGTGCATTTGCTGAGTGTGCACTTTGCCTCTCCCCTGACAATACAGTATGGATCTGGATCAAGTGTTAGATGCTTGTTGTGCAACTTTTTAATAGAGACGTACACTGTGATTGATAACAGCTGGAAATTACTCAGTTCTCAATTATAATGTAAGTCCGAGAGGCTCTGATCATGCAGAGCATAGTATATAAAATAGTGGAGGTGGAATGATTCATGAAGATTAACTCATGAAACTCCCCCATCTCACAGGTAAGGAAACACTGCTGCCCAGGTGGAAGGTTCTTGGCTAGTTAGTGATGAGTTAGAACTAGAAGCTGAAGTTCTAAACGCCAGGAGTAGGTTCTTTCCCATCTGGTCATTTTCCATGATCCAAAGGTCTTGGCCCAGTAGGGTCAATATTACTCTATGAACAGAATAGTACTTGGGAGCCTCAGCAGTAGGGGAATGAAGGCCATTGTGTTGGGATGTACACACAGGAAACCTGGTGAGTGTGGAGAACAGAAAACCTGACCCGAATGGACTTAAGTGAAAGAATTAGTTAACATAACTGGGAAGTCCAGATAATGTCTTCGATCACTCTCTGTGACAAAAGCCCTGTGTTATTTTCTCATGGTCCGTAACACTCGCAAAAAGTTAACTTGTTCACTTTTAGGGAGCTACCAATTTATTTATTTGGTAGCTCTACAACACCATGGGCTCTACGGTATGTTTAGCTATCTCACATGTCTAGAGCACTTACTAGGTGCTCAATAAATACTTTTGGGAGGAGCTACTTCTCCACTGTCGGAGTGGATGGTAGACAATTAAGCAAGCACATGGTCTGCCAGTGGGCAGGGGAATTGTTTCCTGAAAGACTTTGAGAAGTAGAGATGGACTCTTGAAGACAAAAGGTAACAAATAGTCACTGTACCTCAAAGACTGTCAGATAAACTTTGTAAGCTCTTTTCTCCTTCCTTGTTTTCTTAGAAAATTTTTTTACTGTTTATATTTTGGATTTGACTCAAGAGGATAGGAAGAATTTCCATAACTGTGATTAGTTATCACACAAGCAGGAGGGCCTTCAGAACTTCTGGCCCTATACAGAGTACATGAGACTTCCCCTTTCCCTTCTCCAGCTCAAGGCCCTGGACTAATTCTCCTTGACTTATATGACTAGGTCTCATATCAAGGAAGGAGGAGTACAGTTGTAGGATACATTTTTTTTTAAAGAATCGTTTAATTTTATTTATTATGATTGTTATTTTAAAATTTGCTGTAGTGCATGTGTCCTCACGAGAGAGAGAGATAGAAAGAGAAAAAGTAAGAAAGCAAGCTGCCAGGTCTGGGACTTGAACCACAGTCAACCATTTGGGAGTCCAGCACCTTACCTACCATGCCACCTGCTAGCCCCAAGATACTTTTAATGAGACACAGTTGGAAGACAGGGATTCAAAGTGAGGCCCCAGAATCTGGTTACCGTCAGACACTAGCATCACTTGTTTCTATGGCTCTCCACTTAGATTAATCTGATTTGACTGGGTGGTGGTAGTGTGTTGGTAATTGCATTTTCCTGGAGTGTATGTTTCTGTGGTATTCAGAAGAGATTTTTACTTAAAAAAATGTTTTACTAGATGACTCTAATATGAAACCAGCACTGTCATGTGCTAATTGTGTAATCTTGAACAAATCTTTTTTTTTTGAGACATTTTTTGCTATAGGATGTGTGTGCTTACCGGAGAGACAGAGAGAGACAGAGAGACATAAAGTGAGAAATCATGCCTCCCCATTTCTCTCTACCAGGAGCAATGGCCATGCCACAATCTCTTCTCCTCAATTCTATTGGGATTTTGGGCACACACACACACACGCTCCTGGCGTGTTTTAAGCTGCTGGGTCTGGGACTCAAACTGTAGTTGACTATGTGGGAGTCCAGTGACATAACCATTATTCCATCTGCTAGTTCCCTTCAACAAATCTTTTAACTTATTTTCTGGTCTGCAGAGTGGAGATAAATGGCAGTATCTTCCCTATATATTTCCCAGGATTGATGTGAGGATCAAATGAGACAAAGCATGAGCAAGTACTTCAAAGATTGCAATGCTCAAGACACAAGTTAATCTTTTAATGACCTGGCTTAGCCCCATAAAATTATAGATCTTAATGATCTTCTTAGACTAAAGCCCTCAATTTTAGAGAGGAAACTGAAGTGACAAGAGCCTTGGCTGAGGTCATATGTTTAGTTAGTAGAGGAAGCAGTTTCCCAGCCACACTGAGGCAGGTACTGCTATAGGCAGAATAATGCCCCCACCCCCCCGCCAAAAAATAAAAAAAGTACACATGCAGATTCTTGGAAACAGTGAATACGTGAGGTTATATGGCAAAGGAGAATTAAGGTTGCAGATAGAATTAAGTTTTCAATTAGCTTACCTTAAATATTTGTGAGGGATATTGTGTATTATTTAGATGAGTCCAATGTAATCTCAAGTGTCCTTAAAATTAGAAGAAGGAAACAAAAGAGAAGGTTAGAGTGAAGCAATATGAGAAGAACTTGAGCTATTGTTGTAGCTTTACAGATGGAGATGGGGAAAGAGGCCATGAGTAAAGGACTATGGGTGACCTCTAGAAGCTAGAAAAGGCAAGGAAAATAGTTTTTCCCCCAGAGCCTCTAGAGGAACACACCCTTGAGCGATACTCATGCTGAACTTCAACCTACAGAAATCTTGCATAATAAATTTGTATTGTTCTAAGCTACTACATTTGTGGTAATTTGTTATAGCAGTGATAGAAAATTAATAACTGGTATAATTTTTCAAAATTTATATACAAGAAAACTAGATATGGACAGTAGAGATTTTTTTTTTTTTAAGGGCCTAAGTCTCATAGCTATTTGGGAACTTTTTCTGGAGCAAAAAGTTGTGATGAATACATTCATGTGATGAATACATTCAATAACGGTTCTGGGAACCAGCAGTTAGCATAATGGCTATGTTGCTGGACTCCCACGTAGTCGACCGTGGTTCGCGTCCCGGACCCGGTGAATTAGAACTCACGCCGGGCGCGTGTGCATGCGTGCCCAAGATCTCGAGAGGAGAATGGAGGAGAAGGGATTGTGGCGTGACCATCCCCCCTGGGGGGGTGATTTCTCACTTTCTGTCCCTAAGTCTCTGTCTGTCTGGCGAGCGCACACGCCCTATAGTGAAAACCTCTCCCCCCCAAAAAATAAATAAATAAATAAAATAACGGTTCTATGAGAATATGGGAAAGATTAGTATATTAAATAGCTGATCTTGTAAATAAATTTTGCCCTCTGCCTTTTAAAAAATAATCATTTATTTAATTTAATTCATCATTATTTTTAATTTGCTACTGGGCACACGCATTTACTATAAAGAGACAGAGAGAGAAAGAGAGGGAAAGTAAAAAAGCAAGCTGCCAGGTCTGGGGTTCAGACTGTGGTCAGCTATGTGGGAGTCCAGTGCCTTAACCACCATGCCATATGCTGGTCCCCTAACTTTTTTTCTCAGTGACTGGGTTTAATCGTTAAATAAATTCTGGATGAATAGGTAAGTGACTTTTAGAACCAGGAACATTCAAGAGGGAAATAAAAATGTAAACTATCAAATCAGGAATCACTTTTATATAATGAAGTGGAGTCTTGGCCTTATACCCTTTTGGGAGGGGGGATGACTTCTTTTGTGTCCCAATTGTTACTAGGTTGGGAAGGAATAGCTTAATGTAGAACCCATTCTGTATCAGATACTTAGCTTCCCATTGTTCTGTTGTCAAGGCTAATGCCCATTTGTTAGCATAACTGAATGAGGTTGAAATCATAGACTTCTGAGACCTGAGTAGGGTCTACTGGTCATCCTGTGTTGTATTTGTATTAATGATATTAAGCTGTCTTTGAACAAATCTCTACCAGGATTAACCAATTTCTGTGTTGTCGTCTCTGAGTTCTTGCAGCTTTTCCTGCATGTTCTACTCCTGTTGTTGCTTCTATGACTTGACTTTGGTTTTGGTACTTCTTTAACTCAGTTCATTATTTGCACTCTCAGTGATTTAGCTAGACTATGTTCATGGGTCCACTCCAGACTGACATTTGCCTAATGGTTCTTTGGCATCAATTTTAGCCTTTTACTAATTTTGATCTACCTTATGACTTTTACCTGGCTCCTAGTCCAATCTGCTCATTGGATGGAGGAGTCACTATGGCCAACACGGGAGATGGCCTGCATAGATCCCAATATCTTTAGGGCAGCAATGGAGCCAAAGTCTAGTTCTCTCTGTTCTATTTCTTGTACTTCATCTGGTATTTCTCCTTATAGTGAGTTTCTCTGGGCACCATTGCTGGACTAGCAATAGCCTGTGTCTCCCAATCTTAAGGCTATCCTCACTAGTCTTTTTTGGGGAGGTTACTTAATAATGTACTTCTATTCTCCATATGCAAAATGGAAAGAGCAGAGAAATAGCCAAGAGACACCTGTGAATGGTTAAGTCTAGCATGTGGAAGATACCGGATCACAGGAGATCCAAGGCCATTCTTCAGCAGGAACAAAGAGAGTAACCTAGAGTATCTGGCCACATATTGCCATGTTCAGTTTCTATTGCTCTCTGATCACACAAACGGCCGTAGCCTCCAAATGCGGCCAGGTCAAATCCTGAAGCAAGTATAGAATGTGATTGATGTGGATTTGATGACTTTCTAGCCAAATGTCATGGTTGACAGGGGCCTCTCAAATCCTACGTAGCATAGTTCAGACTAGCACTTGGAAGAACCTGGCTGCTGTACTGTTCTGTGACCATGAGTGTTTATCTTTACAGGAGCCCACATATCTGCGAAAGTGTTTTTAAGTCCCTTTGCATTCAACACCTGCTAGATGCTACAGAAATAAAGTGATGTGTACATGATAGATAATAATAAGAAATGTAGCACTTGTCATTTGTTAACAGTGCTATTCATTATTCTTCACAACAGCATGGCATGATAGATTTGTGTTATCCTCTTCCTAAAGAGGAGAGAAGCAAACAAGGTATGTGCAAGTTGACAGACAATGTCCCAGCCTCCCCAAGCACTGCTCATAGAGTTGTATGAGACTCTGTTCACCACCAAGAGACAAAGGATACTTGTCTGGCTGATAAGAATTGAGTATCCTCCTCCTATAATGACATTGCTTAAAGTTCTTTGAGCTTTGGGGCCAGCAGGCAGTGTAGTGGTTAAGGCACTGGACTTCCACGTGGTTGACTACAGTTCAAGTCCCTGACCTGGTTCATGCTGGGTGCATGTGTGTGCGTACCCAAAATCTCGGGAGGGTAGAGGAGAAGGGATTGCAGCATGGCTATCATGATGATTTTTCACTTTATCTCTCCATCTCTCTCTGTCTCTCTGGCAAACGCATGGTCCTTATAGCAAAAAATTTCTCAAAAAAAAAGTTCTTTGAGCTCTAAATTAGAGAATCCATGTCAAGCTAGCTTCTGCAAAATGAGAATATTTTGTAGCAACCCAGAAGTGTGATCATGGAATTGAGGCCACATGAAGAGTTTGGAGCCAGGAACTGCAAGGCTGTTGGGAACCCAGAAAGAATTCTTTATTTCCATCTCATCTGTCTTCTCTTCAGAGGTGTACTTTATTCTTCTTTCCTAGCAGACCAGACTTCAAAAACGAACTAAGGCAGGCATGTTTTATAAACCGAAGAGTGTTTTATAAAGGTAAGTCAATACTAATTCATACTTAAGCTATAGTGGCCTCTCAGCCCACATAGTGGGCAGAAATGTTCCATTCTAGCCAGACGCACACCCATCTTCTTTTCCTGTTCTCACCCAGACCTGCTCTTAAGTTCTTAGGTAAGGGACTATAATGGACCCAACCTCAGACAAGAGCCATTCATTCCAGATCCTTTTCCAGGAGTAGCCTTGTGGCAATTATAACAATGGTTTATATTAGGAGTTGGTAAACATTTTTTTATTAGAAAACCAATTAGTAAATGTTTTTGGCTTTACAGGGCATATGGTCTCTGTTGCTTGACTCTGCTGTTGTAGCATGAAAGTAGGCTCAGATAATATGTAAATAAGTGAGCATTGCTGTGTTTCATAATTATTTATGGATGCTGTAATTTGAATTTTATATAATTTTTATGTGTCACAAAAATCCTTCTTTTAATTTTTTTCCAACCATTTAAATATGTAAAAAAAAAAAAAAAAATTTGGCTCACCTGCTTTACAAATACAGATGGTGAGTAGGATTTGGGCCGCCTACCATGGTTTACCGAACCCCGGTCTTCATTCTGTATTAAGGGCCCTAAGCACCTCTTCCAATCAAAAAACAAAAACAAAAACAAACAAAAACAATTTTTTTGCCTAGGCCTGAAATACCTCTACTGCTGAAGGAGGAAAACATTGCCATCTGCAGAAGAGAGAAGGGTCTGTTTAAAAAGTGAAAATTGCTTTTTAGAGAGGCCTTTGTAGCTTAAATATGATTTAGTACTGACTTACCTTTGTAAAACACTTGTCAGTTTACAAAACATGCCTGCCTTAGTTCGTTTTTGCGTTGCCAACAGAAATACCTGAGCCTGGGTAATTTCATAAAGAAGAGTTTGTTTATTTACAAACTCACAGTGCTGATGGCTGGAGAGTCAAAAGGCTTATGCCTTTAGCATGGAAGCACAGAGGATGGCAGGCATGTGCAGAGAGAGAGAAAGAGCGAGACAGTTCCAGACAGTTCTCTTTTACAACGACCAGATCTCGTGAGAGCTAGAACTTACTGAGTCTTGTAAGACATCATTAATCCATTCACGAGACTGTTGCCTCCATAACAAAATCACCATGATCCAATCACCGTCTACTGTACTTCACCACCTCCTAGCACTGAATTCTAAAACATGGAATTTTCAGGGACAAACCATGATCCAAACCATAGTAATGCCTTTTTAGAATCTGTCCTTATAACACCTGTGAATTCGATACTGTGATAATCTCTCCATAGATAAGGATACTGTCCCCTGAAATGAAAGGACTGAGATAGGCCCCAGCTCAGGCAGAGCTGGGACCCTTCCAAGCTGGGGCACATGCTTAGTCTGAGCATGCTTTTAGAGTGTAGAAGACTATTTATTAGGCCTCCATGTGTGCCTGGCACACTGCTAGAGAAACAAATACAGGTGAGTAAGAAACTATCCCAGTTCCGGGCTCCAGGCGGACTGAGGCTGCAGGCCTGACCCTTCTGAATCTCCACGCATCCCCACCGTTTCTCCTCCTTGGACCCCAGGTTGGTTGTCTGGGACTTTAAGGCGAACTCCCACCCCACCCCACCCGCAATCCGGATCAAGCCGGCCAGCAGTTCCGGGCTTATTAACTTGATGTTGACATGTATAGTATTCTCAACTGGATTTGTCTGAGAAGTATTTCATGATAAGCAAAATGAGAAATAGCGATTGACTGTTTTAAAAAAATAATTAGAATAATAATAATAATGATTGGGGAAAACATAGAAAAGATATTGAATGTTGAAGTGGGGAGATTAATGTCTCTGTACTGACTGACATGCATGGCATTCCCTTTTGAAAAAGCAATGCAATACACTGTAAAGTTATATGTAATTCAATGTAATATAAAGAAGAATATGATGATAATAAAAAAAAAAGTCAAAAAAAAAAAAGAAACTATCCCAGTTTCAGGGAGCTCAGAGTTCAGTGGGAGAAATTCCCAGCACCATTGCCTGTGCCGAGGCGAGAGTAAGGTGCTCTGAGGAGCTCAGATGAGGGGGTCCTCACCCAGCCCAGCTGTGGATGACAGGGCTTCTTGAAGGACACTTTGCCCCATCAGAGGAAGAGGGCTGGCTTGATTATTCTTGTGTCTGGAAATGGCAGATTGAAGCCCCTGAGAAGACAGAGGAATGGGTACCCTTACCTGTGGCAGCTTTATTGCTAAGCAACAGTGTTCTCTAGACCAGTCTTATTTCTTCCATATATAACTTTGGTGGATGTTGAAGATGGTGCACAGGACCTTCTGAATCTGGCAGGCCAAGACTGCAGGGTCCACTCACCCTGCCTGACTCAGGCTGAGAAGGCCCTTGAGAGTGAGCTCTCGTAGGATCTCTCTTTCAGGTTTAAATAAGATCTGCATAGTTGAAGTGTAGCTACCAGGCTGGCTGCTTGTTATTTCTGGGACCCCTTGCTTGAAATACAGGCTTCCTACCATCACCTGTCAGATCAGGCATTTTTTGTTTCATTAAAAATAAAAAAGAAAGCCCTCTAAGCAATGGCATTAAAGAACATCTGGAAAATAACCCGTTTGCTTTTCCAGGGAAGATGTCAGTGTGTCCATGGCAGGATTGATGAAAGAATTTTTGAAGCAGTCAGAAAAAGAAAACAGATCAGGCTTCAGGGAAGTTGGCATAAGAAGTGAGGAAAAAAATAACCCCAAACTGGAAAACATGTCTGTCTCTAGAAACAATAGTTCTGGTGGCTAACTCTTAACAGCCAGTTTTGCCTGATTTGCTTTTGTCTAAGTTGGCTATTCTACAAGAGAAAACAGTGACAGACAGGTACTTTTTCTTCTTGAGCCAGTTAACAAGTAATTATTAAACCTCCCAACATGACCATCACTATTTTTTGGTATTGTAGGGGATTCAAAAGAAGAAAATGGCATGAGCTCTCTGTCTCATCAAGCTCAGATCCTATATCAAACACTGAGAAGGGCCAGCACATGTGGGACTGGGTTTGAAATTATAAATATGATAGGAAATGGAGGGGTCATGTTAGACTAGGGCAGTTAGCAGAGGCATTCAAAGAGTAGGTGGTGCTTAGAATTTGTGTCATGAGAAAAAAATCAGAAAGATGTTTAAGGTAAGGCAAACAGTAGGCAATAAGACACCCTCACCACTGCTGAAGACACTTTCCACTGTTGCTCATTCTACATGGTTGAGTCCATCCAATCTGAGCTATTCATCTTGCCTTTGCCATTGGAATCTAAATCTGCCATTCCCCCTCTTGTTACAATGGATGATATACCACTTCTCTTATTCCTCCCCTTGTCCTTGGCATTTTATTCTCTTCCCAAGGACATTGTCCTTTCTAAACTATCTTATCTCTCTCAGATACTGAAATTACCTTTCATTTCAGTTCCTTATTTCCTTCCTTTCCTTTCTTTTTTTTTTTGGAGAGGTTATTGCTATAGGGCACATGAGCTCGCCAGAAAGAGACAGAAAGTGAGAAATCACCCCCTGGGGGGATGGCCACACTGCAATCCCTTCTCTTCCATTCTCCTCTTGGGATCTTGGGCACGCATGCACATGCGCCCAGTGTGAGTTTAAGCCACTGAGTCCGAGACTCGAAACTTTTATGTCGACTACATGGGAGTCCAGCAACATAGCCATTACGCTAACTGCTGGTCCCTCAGTTCATCATTTCCATTGGTACACTAACATACTCTAGTATCATTTATCCTAAAATTAACCCTACCCAATAGCATATTTCTTCTGTATCAGTAAGCTACACCTGTAATAATGCTGCATGACAACCACCACATCTCCGTGACATACAACAAGGATCTGTTTTTTGCTCACAGGCTTGTGAGGTAGTTAGATTTCCACAAATCTAAGCTGGGCTTAAGTTGTGAGTTGTGTTCCAGGCTTGTTCTCATATGTCATCCTCCTTCATCCAGGAGCTACCCAAGGTATGTTCTTCTCATGGAGACAGGCAAGACCACAAGAGGGCAAGCCTGGTCAGGCACATGTGTTTCAAACTCCAATTCAGGGCATATCTGTGCATTTGATGGGCTAAATAAAGTCATTAGGCCAACCCTAACATTAGTGAGGTGGGAAGTATATTCCTTTTATGGAGATTGAAGGAGAAAGTGAGTACTTGCTGCATAATAATCTACCATAGTCTTCCATCTTCAGCCCCTTTTTTTCTGTTTCTCTTAGAAGCCAGACTTCTAGAAGGGTTTGCCTATACTTGATTTCACTAATTCCTCATCTCTTAATCTCTCTTTATCTGACTTCAGTGGCTTCTGCCCCAACCACTATACCTGGGCCTCTCTTTTTCTCTGTCGTCATCTGTTTGGGCCGCTACAACAATACCATAAACAAGGTGCCTTATAAACAACAGAAATGTTTTTCTCATAGATCTGGAGGTTCGGAGGTCCAATGTCAAGGTATCTGCAGATTTGATGTCCGGGAGTACTGCTTTCTGGTTCACACATGACTACCTTCTTGCTATAATTTTATAGGGTAGAAGGGGTTAGTTAGCTTTCTGGGATCTTTTTTAATAAGGTCACTGATGAAGGCTCCACCCTTAGACTTAAGCACCTTCCAAAGGTCCCACCTCCAAATGCCATCATATCCAAGAGGAAGCTTCAACATATTGCTTTGGGGGGGAGGGAGGGGACACACATGCAGTCCACAGCATCATCTATAATGCCAAATATAGTGGATTTGTTTCTATTCCTCATCTTGTTTTCTCTCTCAGTAGTTCTCCACACAGTTAGCCTCTCCTTGAATTCTTTTCTCTTTTGTGTTTTATGATATGTTTGCCTGTTCCTAGTTTTTCTCCTGCTGACCTCTTCACTCCTACTCTCTTTTCTGGCTTTTCTTCCTCTTTCCCTGCTCAGTGGTGCTTTTTTTTTTTTTTTTTTTTTCTTTCTTTGAGAGGTTTTTGCCATAGGATGTGTATGCTCTCCAGAGAGACAGAGAGACAGAAAGTGAGAAATCAACCCCAGGGAGGATGGCCATGCTGCAATCCCTCCTCCTCCATTCTCCTCTTGGGATTTTGGGCACGTACACACATGCATGCGGCGTGAGTTTAAGCCACCGAGTCTGGGACTCGAACTGCAGCTGACTATGTGGGAGTCCAGCGACATAACCATTACACCAACTGCTGGTCCTAAGTGGTGCTGTTTCTAAAGGCAGGGTTCAGAAGCCCTCTCCTTCCTTTCTTCCTATAGGTTGCCCAACTTTTCACAGAGTTTAAAGTATTTTCCCTAAACTGATTATTCCTAGATGTATTTCTCTAGCCCAGATATCTCTGAATCTTAGCTACCTCTATTTTCAGTTGATTCAATAGTTCCATTTGGATTTCATGTATATTCCTCAAACTTGATACCAGAGGTCTTTAAAAAGCTCATAGAAAATGCATACTGTGAAAAAACTATGCATGAATTTAAATTATTATTTTTTCCACCAAAATAAATTCAGACTCTAATTTGATTTTTCTATAAACTTTTTGAAATCCCCTCATGCAGCCGATTAAACTGCTGCTTCTACCCATTATAATTTTCCCTGTCTGTGTCTCCATCCTCATCCTTAAATGTTCTTCAACAGACCACATTGGCACCTGCTTCAGAGCCTTTGTAAAAATGGTTTCTTCTGCCTGGATGCTTTTTGCCTCCTTCCATGGGCCTTCCCCTTCCCCATGGTTGGTGCTGTGTCATTATGTAGGTCACAGGATCAAAATGATTACCCCAGAGAAGCCTTCTTTGATCAGTCTATCTAAAGAAGGCCATAATATTCATATTGCCTCATTTTTATTTTTGGTCAGCTTATTAGATTTTTACCAGTTAATATGATTGTTGTTCTTTTATTTGTTCTCTTAAATTTTCTTTTTAATTGCCAGGTGGCATGTGCTCTTGCCAGAGATAGAGAGACAGAGAGAGAAAGAGAGAGAGAGAGAGAATGCCTTCCACTAGGGGATGGTCATGCTGCAGTTCCTTATCCTCCATTTCTCCATCCTGTCAAGATTTAGGGCATGCAAGCACACATGCCCAGTGTGTTGAAACCCCCAGGTCAGAGATTTGAACTGTGGTCAGCCATGTGGAATTTGGCTCCCTTAATCATTTGGCAACAGGGCCAGCCACATGTTATCTTGGATTTTATCTGTCTCTCTAGCTGTTGGGTCATCAGGAAAGTCATGATGCATTTTTGCATACAAAACAGAAAAATACGTCATGACTTTTCTGATGACCCAATAGAATAGATCTTTCCTAGCAGGTTCTTGGTAAATCGTTGAATTAATGACTTTAAAAGAGCCTTGGAGACTGTTTGCCAGCCTGCAGGCTTTGGGCCCAGGGGAACTGTGGAATTATTACCCTGGGTCCAAAAGTCCATAGTGCACTGATCATTACTTAACTGTAGGAGAACGAAATAATAAATTTCACTCATATGTGCAGTACCACTTTTCAAATGATGATGCTGTGATAAATTGCAGATTCATTTGAAGGTATTACTAAATTCATAGAGCTTTTTTATCTTCATGAGTTTGCTTAGTTAATGTATGTAAAAGTACACGCTGTATGGTTTTTTTTTTAACACACACTAAGGTTGAAAAACTGCTAACATAATTCATATAACTTCTGTCTTTATGGCTGCAGAAACTGAGAGCCAGAGAGTTGAAGTTACCTGATCAAGGTCACATTCTTCAGCAGCGGAAAGGCCTGGAAGGGAAGGGAAAAGAAAAGCTCAGGGGTAGGGAGCCAGGTAGCCTCTGCTGAGGAGAGGGCTGAGGTTAGACCTTTTGCAGGGCTCTGATCAGCAGGGTTGTCCCACAGCCATGGGCCTGTGCTAGTTTGTGTGGTTGGATCGAAAGCCAGTGACTCCTTAGAGGGTAGCAGCATGTTGAAGACTGTTGAGGCGACATCAACAAGTTTGCATAAAACGAAATTAAAATATGAGTTTATTTTGGTTCCCACCCCCCGGAAAAAAAAGAAAATTCATGGTTGTTTTTTTTTTTTCATTATATGTATTTTCCATGAAAATTTTGAAGACTGCTCATCAATTCTGTGTGCCTGAAAACCAAGGTTTAGCCTAGATTAGAGAGTGGCCAGAGATACTGACATATTATGAAGGCTTGAGGGTCAGGATGAGGTATGATAGCAGCAGAGCAAGTGAAGTGTCATAAATGTGCAAGAACCAAGCATTTCTTTCTTTTTAGGTTTTCCCATAGGGGGTGTGTGTGCTCATGGGAGAGAAACAGCGAGGATAAGTGAGAAATCACCCCCTGTGGTAGGTGATTGTGGCATCCATGCCACAATTCCTTATCCTCCCTTTTCCTCCCTTTTCTTGTGATTTTGGGCACTCACACACACATGCCTGGTGTGATTTTTCAAGCTTCCTGATCCAGGACTCGAACAGTGGTCAGTTATGTGGGAATCCCGTGTCTTAATCACCCTGCTATCTGCTGGCCCTAAAATAAAGCATTTCATTTAGGAAAACATAGAGAAAGCACAGATGAGCTGAGAGGGTCACGGCAGTGCACAGAGAGGAACAGAGTAACTTCTCATGAGTCCCTGAAGGGAGAGAGCCTACCTGGGAAGTGGTGATGTCAGGGTGGACTTGAATTTTTTGGGCTCTGTGTCATCAAGAACACCAGTGCCTGGGCCTGGGTGTGATGGAAGCTGACTTCTTTGCCTTGCTTTCTGTGCCTCCTCCCCTATGGCCCCCCTCCCTTGTATGGTTAAGGCTTTCTTCTCTATCTTTACCTTGGAGTTGAACTCATCTGCAGCTGTCCTTTGGAGCCTCTTTTGAAGTTCTGAAGCGCATACTTGAGTACTGGCTCTTCTCTGCCACCAGAAGCCCCTTTCACTGACCCATGACCTTGGGGTGTCCATGAAGTCCCTGGTAGTGAATGTGCTGAGAAGATCATGCACTGCTTTTTGTTTGCCTGAAAGTCAATGGAGCACAGAATGGAGACTTCCAGTCAATTCCTAGTTAGATAAATTTGTCTGGCATGGTTAAATGCCACTAATGGGAGAGTCAGTTAGCTTCTGTTTGGCCATGGGCCTGGCACCCTGGCAGGTTAAGCAAACATTTGTTTGAATAATGTAGCCCATGCAGTGCAAAGTATGTCACACATGTTACCTTTAATATTCATACCAGCTATAGTGAGCCCAGTGATAGATGAAGAGACTGAAGCTCAGGAAGGTTAAGTGACTTGCTTAAGGTTGTTTGGTTAGCAAGGAGCAGAGCCATTATTCCAATCCTGTATGGGGTTTCCAAACTGGCACTTCTGTGTCTCACCTTTGCAGTGTCTCCAAGGATGTGTCCCACCCCAGGACCCAGGCAAGCTGAGCATCAGATCAGGACACTGGAGCTCTTTACAAACATGGGGGAGCTGAATGCATCAATGCCATACTCTTGTTTTTGGTGTCAGCCATTGGCTCAGTGCATGCTCCCAGTCCAAATCCTAACTCCTCTCTTCAAGGTACCAGAATCACCTGTGTCAGGCTCAGCAAACACACTGAGCTAAGTAAGTTATTGTCATCTTGAGCAGCTCACCTCTCTTAGCCTCAGTTTCCATATCTCTGAGATGGTTCCCTCATCAATAAAATGGGGGCTAATCACACTTATTTCAGAGTTTTGTGTTAAGACTAAATGAGAACAAAATTTGAGAAATAAGCTCACACAGTGGCTGGACCAATGCTCGTTCAATGTGTGTTTGCCAAGGCTGAGTGAGTGGAGTGGTTGAACTGAAAGAAGCATCCAGGTTCTGAATCTAAACCTGGTGCTCTTTCTCCCCTACTATGCTGTCTGGCAATCATGTTCCTAGACCTAACCCTAACTCTCTGAGGGAACTGTGGGTTCCTGGCAGCTTCCTCCACCACCAGTCTTTCACTAAGAGTCCTCCAGGTCCTGTAATGTCCTGCTTTCCCAGCAACACAAAAGGGAGTATAGGTACAAGGTTGTGTAACAGTCCTGCCCTCGGATCACATGTGGGGAGGACTTGGACCTTGGGCCGCCTGATGCACTGAACCATAGCCCTGCAATGGTAATTCCTCTTCAAGCACCTGAGTCTTTCCAGAAACACGTCTGAGGAGGGGCCAGATCCGATCCCAGCCTCATCCCCCTGCTAATTCGGATGTTGTGCACATGGACTGATAATGAAGCACCCAGTAGAGGTTAAAACCAGGAAAAAGATGGGGACTCTGAGAGCAGCTGAAACTTGGTGGTCCCAGGCATGGCAGACTCTGCATCCCTCCTATTCTCCTCTTACCCACCTTGTTCTGTTTTATTTAACTGGAACCGACGGGAGGAAGTGATTAGACTAGGCAGCTTGTTAACAATCATTGATTCAGCACATTCTTTTCACCAGGTACTTTGAAGGGAAAGGCCAGACCATGATCCGCAAAGCCTTACCTGCAACAAGTGTGGTGCCTGGCTCCCTGCCTCTTCCCACTCTAGTCTCCCAGGCATATAAGCATGCCTGCAGGTTCTGTCCCACACTGTGCTCTGAGACTCCAGGCACAAAACAGGGATAGCATCCTCAACCATCCCCATTTGCCTGGTTCTTTCTGAGTGCCCGGCCTCTTGGGAAACCCTTCAATGCTGTGCAAATTAGACAGTTGGTTACTCTAGCAGGGAACATCATGATCATCATCAGTGCTAATATTGAGTGCTTCCTATATGCAAAACTTGTGCACACATTTAAAAGATCTTTATGAGGTAAATAATACCCTCCAGGAAACTGAGGCAGAGAGGTTACAGTTAATTTACCTCATCACCCTTGCATGATTTTATTTCCCTGAACACCGAACTCATGTTTTCAGCCTCAGGTCAGCCTCTTGCTGGGACTGCACTAATCCTCTGGTTCTAGAAACGGGTTCCCTCCAAGCCTCTGCTTTGTCTTGATCTCTGGCTTTCAACCCCTTCTGTGATGGTGGCCTGCTGACTATCCCAGCCCCTGGTGATGGAGGCCAGAGTTTTCCCGACCTCTTTCATCCCAGAATTCTGCAAGAGGCTGGAGTGTCACACATGAACTCCTATTGCTGAGTCTCAGCCTTTATACCAGCTCTCTGAATCCCAGGAGGCTGCTTTGAGCTCTGCCAGCTGCCTGTGCCCAGTGTCCTTACATGCATCATCCACTGGTCTGGAAACAATCCTCTTCCTCACTGCTGGGACTGTCTGCAGTCTTCTGACCTTCTCAGGACTCTGCCTGATCCCAGCTCCTGGTATCCTTGAGATCCTTGGTTGGTCCCTTATTAGTCATGGTTGGTGCCTGGTTGACTTTACTGGGATTATTTGCAAACTGTACTAAGTGTGTAGGAGACTCTGCTTCTGCCTGGTGATGTAACACTGGGTACACAACCTTTCTCCTAGCCGTCTGAGCATCCTATAACTAGGAAGACAGACTACTGAGAAGAATGTCTTGCACTCCAAAGGCACATATAAATGACTTCTGGCTAGGGTGGGCTCGATTAAAATCAAATTGATTCAAATCATGATTTGAATCACTAGTCAGGAAGAGTCGATTAAATCAATATTTTCCCTTCAAAAATGCATTCATTTTTGATATAATTTTAATGCACAGTCTTCACAACTCTGACAGAGATAGATGTGGTTTTCATTTTTAGAAGTTACATAGCATGCATTTTTAAGCTGTGATTTATTTTGACATTTCGTTGAATCAATTTTGCAGCCACGTCTGAGTCTTGAGTGATGACTTGGTTATTTTATTTACCAAAGCTAATCAAACAAATGTGTATAATTTTCCCAACAAAATAAGCATGTGCACTTTTGAATGTTTAACTGTTTTTTGCTGTAAATGTAAAAATGTGTTATTGCTGAGATAAATTAGACTGTTTTAGGCAGATCCAACTCAAAACACTTACAATATAACATTTTGGAGTTAAGCCAGTCTTTACCTTTCTTTTCATGTTAGAAAAGAAAGGTAAACTTTTCCAATTTCGTGGTTCCCAAACAACTTTTTAAAATTTGTTATTTACATTCATTCACTATACATCATTAGTTTACAAAATGAGATTTTTCATCCAGAATATACTGTATATTGGCTCAATCAAGGGTATGACCATATATGTTATCATCAACAAATAATTTTCCATGTCCTGTTTCTTGTATATTTTGCTTCCCCCGACCCTTGATTCCCTACCTCTCACCCTCTGCCATTTCCCACCCTCCTTCCGCACTATCTCTGGTATCTACAGTGTTTTCCATGTCTGTTTTTTTTTTTTTCACATTTTATTGATTCACAAAAGATCTTAAGTAATCTAAATATCTTCAATAGCAAGTGTAGTTGATATATACATATCTATGAGCACATATCTGACTTTAGGCATAAAACTCAGTGAGTAGAATGAACATACTGTAACTAGCACCTAGCTGGGGCTGTCTAGTTTACTTTGGTCATTAAATAGGGTTTTTTTTTTTTTTTTTAGTTAGTCTTTTTTGTTATGTATGTAGAGAAGAAAGGGCTGTAATGATACGTTTATTATTTGTCTTAATCATTGTTGTGAATCTGCATACTTGACTTCTGCCAGCTATTGGCATGACCTTCATGAGACCATACCAGGATCTGCCATGATTAATCGAGTTTTACCGTATCTGAGACAAATTCTCTTCTCAGGACTCAGCTGGATTGTATTTTCAGAAAGTATTTTCATAACAACAAAACCTTTGGAGTCAGATCTAGTCTTAGATAGGGCTGTGTTATGGAAGGGCATGCTTCTCTTCCACTACCTCAGCGTTAGAATGTCTGGGAGGGACCGCTTCCACCTTCAGAAGCCCAAATAGCCTACTTGAGTTTATGGATTTACCTCTGTCTTTTTTGAGCCTAGCTTCAATCCTATGATATCATCTCTTAGAATATGGTCACAAATATCCTGCTAGAAAATCAGTTACCTGTATCTTTCAAACTGAAATAAATGTCCTCCTAGTTTTGTTTTCTTAGGACCTATAGCATAAATATAATTATTTCACCTCCTGCATGCAATTTGAATTGAATAGAGTAATAAGTAAAGGTGGGAGAGAACCCAGTGATTTTCTAGTCCTATCCTCAAACTTTTACCTGTCAAACATTCAAAATTTGATTGATTTGCACAGGTCACAAAGCCTTGGATGAGAGACCGTATCTCTGAGACCACAGAACAGGTTGTTTACTATAATTATTCCTGGATTTGGGTAATTTCTCCTCTTTGATTCCTCTCTGCAAAGTACCACTTTTTATAAAAAACTGTTCTGTATGTACAAATATTTAACTATTGCTTATTTACAATTCTCCATTGTTGAATTTTCTCCCGTTGAACTTCTGCAGAACTGTACTTCAGAGTCTAGGTATGAATCACACTGAATGCGTGTGCATGTGTGCCCAAAATCCCAAGAAGAGAATGGAGGAGAAGGGAATTCAGTGTGGCCACACCCCCCCCCATGGGGGTGATTTCTCACTCTCCCTTCGCTCTGTCTCTCTCTACCTCTCTTCAGCGAGTACACAAGCCCTGTGGCAAACCTGGGAACACCTAGAAGACTCAGTGTCTGATGCTGACTAGTAGAGGGAGTTGCTACTTTGAGGGATGGATGATGTGAACCTGCTGTGCCTGAATGGGGGACTGTAATTTACTGTGAGACCCTTCTTGACCAATGAAGCCTGGTGGGAGCTCTTGTCTGATACTGCCACTTTTGTGGCAGGTGGGAGCCTCACCTAGAAGCCACTATCCTTAGATGTATGACCTTCTAATTGAAGGAGATCCCTTTCTGTCCACCTGTCTTCTTTTCTATGCTATGGTGCTGTTGACCCAGGTGTGGTCACCTGAGCCACATATCATGGGTGCACATCTATGTTATTTCCTTGTGTTACTAGAATTGAAAATTATCTGTGGTTGACATCTGGCCCCCAACTCCCAGCCCACTCTGAATTCAGTTTCAGCACCCCCCAGTGCAGTTTCCTGCCCTCCCTCCAAGGCATGGAATAGCAGTGCCCTAAGATGAGGCACGTCCAATGGGTTCTCTGAAGGTGCCTAAATTTGCAGCCCTGTGCTCCTCCAGACTATAGACCCTGCTTTGCTCTGTCCCCCAGCACCTGAGTTCTTTCAGGCCTGGGTCTCTCTGCCTGTGCTGTGCCCTGATGCTGAAGGCATGTTTGCTGTGTTTGCTGTGCTCTGTCCTGAGCAGGCAGGGCAGCCCAGGGTCTGGATGCTCCTGGGTTCCAGTGCTCCTGCAGGGGTAGCCCTAGAGCAGCTCAGAAAGCTGGGCTCAGCACAAGGTGAGTGCGCTTGATCTGGTCAAGCTCCGGGGTGGGAAGATAGGCCTTTGGTAGACCAAATCCCCCTGGGATTGCTTTGAAGAGAAACTCTGACTTCGATCATTTATTCTAAAGCCACTTAGTTGGCTTTAGTTCTGGACACAATTTTCTAGTCATCTTAAAACAATAGGATTTCCTTATCAATCTGTGTTCCTTCAATAAGGGAAGGACTGATTAATACAGGGAGGGGCCTGACCAGGTGAAGTCATTGTCCTCTCAAGTTATTAAGCCTAATTAACATTTTCACGACCTTGCTGAAACTCTGAAAGTTGTCCTGGAGGAGCATTATGATTCAAGTTTTCTCCTTCTAATGAGCCTGAACTTTCCCTGCCATGGCTTAAACCTGATACTCCTCAGTTGTTTTCCCTATTGAGTAATGGACATAATAGGTCCTGGGCTTTTTTCCAGCCTCCTCATTTCAGAACCAGCATTGTCTCCACTGGAGCCAGTTTTTTCTTGAGACAACTCCTGCTCCTTCACCTCCTATATTTTCACCTCTGCCACTTAGCAATTCAATGTCCTCAACTTCTACCTTGAGCTATTTTCTGTCAAGTTGCCAGACCTCTTGGCCTGCCCTGGTTTCTTTCTCTCTTATGGAGGGAAGGTTGGGCTCCACAACGCCATCTGTAACCTAGTAGACATTTTCCCGTGGACACAATGTGATAACTCTCTATCAGATGCCTTGGCCAGCCCATAATATTCTTCAAATCTAGACTGTTACCAAAAAGCTGTATGTGTATGGTAGAAAATAGGAAGAGATGTGGTTTCCCTGCTAATTATGGAACAGAACTCAAAGGTGATGGAATCAAGTGAGAAATGTGTATATTTTGCTGGTGTTCAGGGAACAATTGGTTTAATTAGTGATACATAAGGAGGTAAAGGAAGATTTCTGGGGTTTTAGAAAGGGGAATCCTGGGCACTTTCAATGTCAATATTGGATTATAGTGCCGTTTCTTGGTCACTTTAAATTTTATTTTATAAATAGACTTTTATTTGCCTTGATAAAGGAACTCTTAGTCAAGATTAGCATCTTTGGAACTTTTTGACAGGAATGGAGAGAGGGAAAGAAATATTTAAATAAGAAGGAAATATTTTCTGAGATAACTGAAGAGAAAAGGGAGGAGAGAGGTTGAAGAAGTAGAAAGATGTTGAAATGGGGAGGAAGAAACTGCTTGAGATGGCAGGAGCTGTGAATGGTAAAAGATGGGGTGTACATACTACATTTCATAACCTTTGTGAGGAGCATAGGTGAGAAGAACTAAGGAGAAGACCTATAACTTGTGATTAAGATGAGGTCCTTTAAAATTGGACTGTCCTGGGTTGGAATAATTACTTTTGTGACCTTGGGCAATTGCTTAGACTACATTCTTCATAACTGTTTTACTCATCTGTGAAATGGTCTAATAATGCCTACTTACTATTATGAGAATCAACTGAGATGACAGTCTCTCTCTCTCTCTCTTTTTTTTTTTTTAAAGTTTTTTTCCATAGTGTGTGTGTGTGCTCACCAGACAGTGAGAGACAGTGAGAGGGCAAGTGAGAAATCACCCCCCAAGGGGTGGCCATGCCACAGTCCTTTCTCCTCCATTCTCTTCTTTGGGTTTTCACTGTGCATGCACACCTGTCTGGTGTATTTTTCAAACTGCCAGGTCTGCTACTTAAACCACTTTCAACCATGTGGGAGTCTAGCACCTTCACCACTACACCACCTGCTGGCCTCAGATGATGTTCTTAATGGCTTAGCACAAAGCTGCAATTATGATAAGGTTTGTTAGTGTACTAATATAAACACCAACAGTAATCATTAATCTTTCACTAAGACTTCTGCAATTAGTACTGTTGTTACAAAGGATGTGGTGACATTGTGCAAAATTCAGCATTTGTACAGGATATTTGAAAGCTGAATGTATAATATTTAATTTTGCTAGGTCTCATTACTGTTGTAGCCAAGGTGACCTTATGACCTGGTTCATCTTGGTCAGCCTTAGTTTATACCTGTTGTCCCAGAACAGTGCTTCTTTTCGATCTTTGAAGTGTTCCAGTTTAGCTGACAAATTACAAGTTCCCTACCTATGGTTCTTACTGTTTAAATCAGTAAAAGAGTATTATTATTGCATAGTTTCTGATTTTCTCAAACAGATTGAGTTTGTTGAGGCCACTGTTTGTATGTGTGTGTGTATGTGTGTATAACTATGACATATGTAACTGTGATATACATACGTGTGCGCATGTGTGTGTGTGTATATATGTATATATGTATGTATGTATATATTATTCCATCTAGTACTTTTGTATTTGCAACAGTGCTTAAACAGTGTTCATCACAGAGATGTTGGTAACCTCGTCCTGTAAGGTTGTCTCTAGGACCTGTCCCCTGCCACTGTTTGCTGATCAATGGGCATTTCATAGAAAGAGTATCTCCAGAGAATGGTGAGCTAAGAGGAAGGGTGGAAATAGGGTATTCATAAGAGCAGAGTTGGTTCAGAAGTGTAGAGCTATGGATAGAACATGAGTTTGCATCCTTGCCTGTCACTTAAGAGCCATGTGCTCTTGGTCTAGTGATAGGACTCCTCTGATTCAGAGAAATCTTTTTTTTTTTTTCTTTCATATAAAACGTGAGCAATAATCACAGGCACTGTGCCTGATTGTAGTGACTTCTTAGTAATGGGAGGAGACTTTGGCGAGACAGTTCCCTCAGTATTTGTAGTACCATTTTTTCCCCTGCTTCCCTGCCACTCATACTGAGCCACTCAACTCTTTTCTCCAGTTCTTACACAGTAGTTTCCAGGTCTCTTAGTGACCTAGAAAGCTTAAGACAGCTTCTGGTCAGGTGGATGACTTGGCCAATTCATTTATACAAGACATATTTATCGAAGCGAGCAATAGACACTATTCTGGGCCTGGAGAATTCTCTGCTAGACAACCAACTGCAGGCTTACAACGTCTGTTGTAGCTCTTGTGGACCTTGTGACTGTGGGCTAACTTGGGGCTAACTAGCTTACAATGTTATTTGTAGGGTGCATTAGAAAGGGTTCTCTCCCTGTCTCATGAATGTGACTGCAAAACCTGCCAGAGTTACAGAGCTCAGTGTGGGGGAGAGAGGTCTTCTTATTATGGGCTTTGAACTTCTTGTCTGCCTTGAAGTGAAATTATGTTATTCAAATGGAATATTTGTGATTCAATAATCAATTCAACAGTGAAAGGGAAAAGAGCAGCCTGCCAGTCCTGCTGGAGTAAATCATCCTGTAAGCACACAAGGAGCAGCAGCCCCTAATAGCTCTTGTAAACATGCTGTCACTCTCCAGGTTGGGCATGGGCCAGCCGAACTCTTCCTGACGTTCCTCTCTGTTTCTGGGTAAACACTGCAATATCCAGCCATGACACACATTCTGTGTCAGTCAAGAAACAGTTATCAAACTGGATGTCTCCAGGATGCAGAGATGTTTCTGATTATTTCTAGATCAATCAGCAAACTTTTCAGAAGCAGCTTCTCGGTGAGTGGAGGCTCAAAGATGTGTAAGGCACATTTCCATGTGAAAGATGCATGGGCATAATAACAAGAATACATATAGCCATAAATCGATTACAACATGGGTTAATCCATCCTTCCCTGTGTCCACACCTTTACAATCTAAGTTAAGAGAGTCAACTTCCCTACCTCTTGAGTGTGGACTGGGTAGTGATTAACTTTGGCCAATAGAATATTTGTAGAAGTGATAATAGGTAAATTCTGAGTCTGCGTATCCAGGGGGCTTGGATGTATCTACAACCCCCTCTCCCCTAACATTCTCTCTCTGCATCACTGCCTAAGAACAAGTCTAGGCCAACCTGCTACAAAATGAGGCAGTTAAGGCTTAGAGGAGGTAAAGTGGCTTCTCCAAGGGCACATGGCTAGGACTGGGATCTGGGCTGAATTTGAGAGCTGTGTTCTTTGGTGGTTACTATCAGCTGAAAATCTCCATTAGACTTGCATCCCTTCCTGTAGTGCCCTCTGGCCTTCTGTTATCCACTTCCTCTGTACCTCAGGTCAGTCCGTATCACATTTATCCCTTCCTGGGCCTCAACTCATAGGCACCAATAGATTCTTGTTATGTGCAGAAAATTCAGGGCTCAGATCGAATATACAGGTAGGTAAGTAGCCAGCCTGAGGTAAGGCAGAGAGCCCCATATAGCAATGGAAAGATGAGTTCTACTTCTACCTTATCAAAGCTACTGCAGTCTCTCCTTGGACTGTCCCATTGGTCTCTAACTGGTCCCTTTTATCTTCTGATAGGGGCCAATGATAATTTAAAAATGATCCAGGTTAAAACTACATCTCACAATGTTCTAATGGCTGTTTGTCACACTTAGAATAAAATGACAGTCCTTACTAAGGCACCTCTCTCTTGCCTGACCTCATGTCTCCCATTCTTTCCTTTACTCCCCCTGCCCCATCCCTGGATGATCCTTGAAACCATTGTATGACCCATTTCAGGGCCTTTGTAGTATCAATAGTTTTCCCTACAGGAAGCTGGATGACTTGTGCCTTTATTTTGATCAGTGGTGCTCTCCTTTGTAGCCTGCCTCAAATACTGCTCTCCCTTCTTCTCTCTTCCTTGAGTTTACCTTGTTTTTCTTCTTAGTAGAGATAATTTATTGGTTGATTTGTCTGTTTTCACCACTAGATTGCAAGCTTCATGGGGGCAATCGTCTGTCATTTTTCTGGACCACTATATTCCATGTGCTTAGAACAATATTGTGTATGGTCAGCATGCAACGAATATTTTAAGTTTCATGTTTATAGTCAATATGTTTTGAGTGCATGTAATATGCCAGGCATAGGTAGTTATTTATGTTAGCTAAATCTCATAAAACCACTCCGGAGTAAGTCCTATTAATATTTCCATTCTGCAGATGGAGACCCTAGAGCATGGTGTGGTTGAATATCTTGCTCAAGATCAGCTGGTTAGTGCTGGAGTTTGTGTTTGATTCCACGTGAGAAGCCTTTAAATACTATTCTTCAGTGACAGCTTGCAGCCATCACTCAAGCAATTGGGAGAGGGAGGTCTCCCTGTAAAGTTTGCCTGTCCCCTGTGGTTACTGATATTTCTCCTGATGTTGGTATTTTCCTTACCTGCACCTTTTTCTGTGTTCCTAGCACTCAACTATTTAAGAGCTGAAGCCAAGTATTCCTACGTGGACAGAATGTAGGCTCAGGTAAGACACAGATAGAGAGAAAGGCCATGTGTGGTTGTGGAAGGAGCGCTGGGCATGGAGTCTGGTGGAGGAAGGAGACTGGAAAAAAGGAACGGGAAAGAATGCCGTCTAGTTCCAACAGCTCCCCCGCTGCTTCCTCTCACTATTCCTTCCAGCAGAAGTTGACAGCCAAACCCCTAGCCCTTCCATCCCCAAATGCTCCTCTCTGCCCTGACCTCTGTGTTTCTTATCTTTCTCCGGCTCCTCATTCCTTCTTGTTTTCTCCCATACATGGGCAGTCCCCACCCTGCAGGCTCGCAGTCCCCTGGGAGCCATCTCCACAGGGGTTGCTAAGTTGGCATCCACAGCCCCAGGCAGGGCCCTGGAGCAGCTGACCTCCTGGATGTACTGCTGCTGCCCAGGGTGCTGCTCTTGGTTGCACACTCCACTGCTGCCGTCTTGAAATTCCCAAAGATTTTTGAATAAGAAGCCACCTTTTCTGGGCCTTGTAAGTTCCTCATTCAGTCCTGCTTCAGAGCCCAGAGCCTACTGCAGGGTGTGAAGAACAGAAAGCTGTCAGAATCCATAGGAAAGTGGGGGTGAGATGAAGAGAGGCTTAGACAAGAAGGAGGGACTGGGAAACAGCTTGGAAACCATCAGCAAATTCCTGGGACCTGGTGAGTCAGGCAGGCAGAAGAGGCAGGTTAAGGACAGCAGTATCTGAACGTGCAGTGCCTTGACCATTTTGAGTCTGGCTGTAGGGGCCCCTCCCTATTGGATGAACAGGGAAGAGGCTGGGACAATTTCAGTGAAGTGACAGTGTCATTCGACACCAGTTTTTGAATGAATCTTCTCTGTTAACCACTCTTGATTTTAGATCCCAGTCACTCTCCTCAAATCTACTGGCAATCTGTTATCCTCTGGATGCTCTGGTGTCCTCTGGACTTTGTTCAAGAATTAGCTGAACAAGGTCAAGCCTAGAGAGAACTCAGTCTCCTGATGAGCACATCCTCGGTTTCCAAGTTCAAGGAGGCCCTGAGACCTCTCTGCTAACAAAGACGGATGGCCCTTCCTGTTCCTGTGAATGCAATGCTGTGCCTATGCAGGGCCAGCTTCTGCATCCCTAAACACCTAATTACTCAGACTTTCAAATTTGCAGATTTGCAATTGGACAAAAGATCTTGGATCTTCCTAACTTCATGAGTTAGGCATTTGGCTACATGCTGGAATTTGGATAAACCCAAAAAATAGTTCAAACTTTAGGAGGTAGAATTTCAAATTAAAATTAGAAGTGTGGTTCGCAGCTCTGCCCTTGTTTGTTGCTGCTGCACTGGCTCGTGGCTGTCAGCTGCCTCCCTCCTAGAACACTGATAAATTGCTGCTGAGCATTTTTTCGGCTAGTAGAAAATGGATGAGTCACAGAGTTTTTGGAGTCTAACTGCAGGCTTCTTTGAGCTCAGTGTAAAGTGGGCAGGTGGAAGAAGATGGCCTTTGAGTCAAGGGCCCACCCAGGGATCTATAAGCATCTCTGTTTCCAAGGACAGTACAGCCTAGACAAGGTCTGGGTGGTGTTGCCATTTCTAGGCTCCTCCCAGGGGAATCTACATGGTTCCCTATTTCATATCCAGGCTGATCTTGTAGGTTCATTTAGGCTCCTTCCAGGAAGCTGGGTCCTAACTGAATTTCGTGAATGAGTGTCTGGTAGACCAACCTGGGAGGAAAGCCTTGCCTGTGGGATTCAATTGTATGTCCTGCCTTGGGGTTGTGGGGCTTCCTGGGACCTCACTCAGTTGGTGGCTTGAAGCTGCCTCATTTCTCTCAGAAGCATTTAGAGGATGCTCGTGGGGACTCCAAGGGGAGGCCTAAGTTGATAGAGGAAGGCTCAGCTGCTGGTGGATTGAGCCATTCTCCTTTTCTGTGCTTGGGTCTGGGCCAGCCTTGATGCATCTCTCTCCTCCCTGTCACAGCATCTGCTTCTCAATGAGCAAGACAGTTCATCACCCCATCGGGATGGGGGAGACAAATGACAGCAGTAACGTGAACTGAGCAGGATTAGATAAAACCAAAGAGCTATCACACACAACAGTGGACAGTCATTTAAAAGGAAATCCATCTTGTTGTTGCCCAAGGCCTCTCGGGGAAGAAAGAGACATCTTCCTATTGCAAATTCAGCTTTTACTGTTGGGTGTCAAGTCTCCAAGAAGCTGGGGCCCTGCTGAGCCAGGAGGCTTAAGCCTGCATTGCCTCAAAGGAACTCTCCAAGGTTCTGGATTAAGAAGGAAGGCTCTGGGGAGATGGACAGTGCTGCAGTGGTAAAACAGACTGATCTGCGAGGCGGACCCATGTGGGAAGGTTCTGGGTTCATGTCCAAACACCTCCCTGAGGAGGTCTCTTTGTGCCCATGATCTGGGCTGTCTGAGGCTGGGTGTAGATTGTAGTATTGAGAGCCTGTTGGGGTTCTTGCTATCTCTTTCTGTCTCTTTTACTAATGGAAGAACTAAATAAGTAAAACGCAAAAGAAAAAAAAAGAGAGAGAGAAGGCCCTTGAGACACGAATTTAAGCCTGTGCTTAAATTCCAGCATCAGCACTTGTGGTCTGCGTGTTCCCAGGCCAGATTGGATTTAACCTCTCAAAGACTCTATTTCTTCATTTGTAAAATGGGGGTAATAAAAAGCATTTCTTCATAGGCCACTGTGAAGAATAAATTAAGAGAATACAAGCAGAGTGCTTACCCATAATGAGGATTCAAGGATGAGTAGAGGGCAGATTCATGTTGTCTAAACTGTCCATGGACAAATGCACTTTGATAAACACAGACCTCACCAGTTTTTCGTATGGGGCTTTGGGGTAAATGACAATGAGAATGTTTCATGCTATTTCTAAGATATTCATCTTCTCCCTGTTCCCTTTCGAAAAGGAAGATAAAGGCAGTGATCACAAAATTTACTTTATAAAACTAGCTTTATTGACATAAAATTTCCATACTCAAAAATTCACCTATATAAAACATACAGATCAATGATTTTAGTGTAAATGTACAGATCAGTTGTTAGGGTATATTCACAGGGTTGGACAACCATCACCATACTCTAGCTTCAGATCATTTTCTATCTCTAGAAGAAATTGCTTCCATCACCATTGACTTTCTGTGGCCCCATCTACTCCAGGCAGTCACTAATCTACTTTTTGTCTCCATAAATTTGCCTCTTCTCATTATTTCCTATAAATAAATCATCCAATGTGGCCTTTTGTGACTGGCTTTTTAAACTTAGCCTAATCTTTTTAATCCATGTTGTAGCATGAATCAGTACTTCATTTTTATTGGCAAATAATATTCAATTACATAAATATACCACCTTTGCTTACCCATTCATCAGTGGATGGACTGATTTGGGTTGTTTTCACTTTATGTATAGTCCAGCATCATCTTAACAATGGGGACTTATCATTGCCAGGACCAGTAGTGGCATTCTGGGTTCAAGTGAAAGGCTATCCCTGACCTGTCTCTAGTACTTTGGAGGAAGGGAGAGACAGGAGTAGCCCTGCACCTTTCGTTACTATTTAGAGTGAGTTTTCCATTATTTATGGACCTTGCTTGATGTACAGCTTTGTCTTCCCTCAGAAGCAACCAGAATGTCAGGGTCTCCTGGGCTGCGCCCCAGTGGCCTGTGCAGAAATTCCAGTTTGGGGAGTGAACTTGGCATCCCTTTCTGGATAGAGCGTGTGGGCAGGATGCAGATTCATCTAGAAGAAGGAAGAACTGGAGGCTCCTGAGTTTTGTTTTGGGTGAAGGGGTGAAGTCCAGAACTGTAAACTGCATCCACACTTTCTGTCTCCTTCCTTGCCCCCTAGATCTTAGATCATGACAAGGACCAGCCATAATGGGCCTGATCTGCCTTAGCCATGGGGTGACATTGAGCAAGTCACTGAGCACCTCTGTGCCTCAGGCTGGAAAATGAGAAGAGTCGTGCCCCATTATCATGTTTTAATGAAAGTTAAGAGATGATAGTACCAAAAAGCAGTGCTCCATGTCCATTCAAAGGATCATTTTTATTGAGGGAGTAGGCTCAGACTTCTAAGTCCTGCTCTGCCATGGGGACAGGCCCCCTGTCTTTGAAGCTGGTAAACTGAGGCATAAAAAGCAAGCTCAATTACGGAGCCACCAGAGAAGGCAGAGCTGGGGACCCTGTGCCAGTCACCTGTGCAGGCCCTGCTCTTTTTCCAGAATGGGTGCAGCATCTGCTCAGAGGAGGTCTCCAGGAGACGCTCATTGTCTGTGAATTCTTGGGGATGTCAAGAAGAAAGTACTAGGCCTTTGTACTCACCTCTGCATCCCAACTTCTTAGCAGCTTCTCTGGGGACTTCAGGAGCCCTTGCCTTCTCTAGCCTGGTGGAGCCACGTGCCCCTCACTCCTGTACTCACCTTGTGGCTGGAAAGCTGGAGGTTCCTGCTGCCCTTCCTCTCTACTCTTGGCATAGAACAGAGGGGCTGACAGCAATCTCCCCACTTTCCCTCAGTGATAAATTAGGGTACCAAGGCCTGAGAGGCCTGGGAACAGCATGAAAAGGTAGGGGGCTGGTGAGAGGTAGCAGTAGTCAGAGCAAATAGTGTATCATTGCAGCTTTGTGGCAGGAGACTGCTGGGGCAGAGAAAAAAGGTCCCTGGCCCCGCTGTGTTGCTGGTGGTGTGGGAGCAAGGAGGACTGCTGTCCCAGCATGTTGGGCATGGGGACTGTGTTTCGAGTGTGGACAGCATCCCCCCAGGTCCCTCCTTGGAAGGGCCAGCAGCCTGGCTCTTCAGAGAAGCCAGTATTTGCACGGTTTTAGCTTTCCTCCGGGAGCCTGGGATGATGATGATGTTGGGCTGAGGTGTGCTTCCCTGCGGCTCCTGTCAGCATTTCTGAGGGGAAGAACTCTCATTAAAGCCTTCCTGCCTGGCCCCCTCCCTGCTTGCTCAGCCCGAGTGACATAAATAAGCCCCTGGTTTCTCTTTCACTAGCAGACAGAGACCCTTAAAGGAGGCTGCAAGCCGCCCCCACTCCCCCTGCAGCTGCCAGGAGGCCTCAGGCAGGGCGTGAGTAATGGCCACTGTCTACGCAGTGCCTCCTCTGCCCTCTGACAGACTCCTGAGTGCTGTGCAGCTGGGAGGGTATTAGGAATTCTTCCCCATCTCATTGAACAATGGTGCTGTGTCCCCTTGGGGAACTAACAGCACTCAGCTTAGGATCTGATGCAGTGCATCTACTGGTGGGCATATGCAGAACAGAACCTCCATGTAGTGCAAAAGGGGAGCCAGGGTCTTGGGAGGGGCCTGTCATGTGTGCACCCTGCTCTAGGCTGGGCACTTGCACCTGCTTCTCGGCTCTCCCACACATCGCCCCTGCAAGCGAGATAAAGGGGACACAACTAGAGATGTCGAGCCGTTTGCCTGAGGTCACACAGCTGCAGAGGGCATGGGGTAGGAATTTGAATCCTGGCCCGAAGACCTGTGCCCTTGTCACTGCCTTCCCATTGGTGGAGGTTTCTGGTGGTCACTGGGGATATTTAGAGAAGTTACAAGGTACAAACACAGCAGAGTTGGAACTCAAACCGAGGTCTGCCTCCTGCCTCCTGCCCAGCTCTTCATTCTTCTGGGCACCCAGGATTTGCTGTGCCCCTGATGGGGAAGTGTAGGAGGGTTCCTTGTTGACTTTCTTCCTAGGCAATTGAAATGTGATTCCACCATGCTTCAATTCACACATACTTTTTCACTACGATAGGGTGAGCAGGACCTGTGAGTCAGAGACCCAAGAGACCATTGTGGAGTTGTCTGGGCTGGAAGATGTGCAGTGGCATTTGTTCAGCCTAGGGTCTTCCTGGCCTCTCAAAGTTTCTGACTCGCACACCCCAGTGCCAATTGCTGCTGCAACTTGTCTGCTAATATTTGCTAGGCACTGAACTGTGTGCTTTACCTATAGCATCTAATTTGCCTCAATTCTTACCAACTCTCCTGGAAAGTATTTTCACCATTTTTTTCTGACACAGAAAACAGGGCCCAGAGAGCATCAGTGACTTGCCTGAATTTGCATAGCTATTCAGTCTGTGGAAGGGATTTGGGTTGACCCATAGCAATGTTTTTCCCTTTGTCCTCTCAGCCTTCAGCAAAGGGAAAGAGAAGAGGAAAAGGACATGAAGAGAGAGGGAAAAATAATATCAGATATTTTCTCCTGCCTCAAGACCCTGGGGAATTAAAGTGAATACATATAGTTAAAAGCATAAAGCAAAGGAGCAGATGATAAAGAGCCAAGATAGATGCACAGCCTATATATTCTGTGGGAGTTCAGAGCTGGGAAGTCTTTGGGGCTGATCTGCAAAGGTCAGTATGGGGCTTGCTTCTAGCCACTCCCCCCTGACTCCCCCACTTTTCATCTCCTGAGCAGAAGCTCATCTAGCCTGAAAGTGTGAGTGCTTAATCTGCTGGCAGTGAAGGAGGAGACGAATCACTTTAAATATGCTGTTTCTCACTGCTCTCCCCCTTATCTCTGTTTATTCTGGAGATCGATATGGGCAAAGGAAAAGTTATTCCCAAGAGGGGACCTGGCTATGTAGTTTTAAAAATATATACTTAGTCCTTCTTCCCGATCCCTCTAGTCCTTTCCCCCATTGCATTTATTTTGAGCAAAGCCATTTCCTAGAAGCCATGTCAGTTAGTGATCGTGACCTGGTGAGCTGACTGCCAGTGTTCTGTGGCTTGAGATCTCCAGGAGTAGTTGTGTCTGAGATCTGGTAGGACGATCTCAGTTTGGCCAGTCTGTCCAGAAAGCAGTGTTCTTTGTGCCATGTTTTTTTTTTTTTTTTTTTTTTTAAAGAACAGAGGTATGCATTTTTATTTATCTCTTCAACAAAATACTTCTCAAGCCTGTTTCCCCACATGTAAATAAAATAGTAATGAAAAACAAGGAAATGACAAACATAAATTTAAACTTTGGGTTAGTCTTGGAGGGACAAGGAGAAGAGTTCCCTTCAGGAGGGAATTCTTCTTGCTTCTCATTTCTTTTACTTGGCACTAAACAGATACTCAACATGTAGAATTAATGAATGAACAATAGGATATGCTATTAAGAAATACAACTAGTTTTTAGTTCTCCTATGTAAGGTCTGGGGGAAGGGAAAAGAAACATGGCAGAAATATTCCCACCAGCAGGAACTTTCCTGTTTTCTGCATCTGGCCCACCATCACCAACAGACTTTTCTGTCCTTCAGCATTTGGTGTGCCCACCAAAGTTGAACAGAAACAGCGAACTTCATTGGCCAGACAAGGACTGATGGCGAGCACCTATTGGACAATGGCCCTTTAAGAATGAGCAACACCCACCCTAGGTTTGACTCCCTCGGCTACTAACCAGGCAGAGGGACCTCACCCAAAAGCTTTTGCAGAATAAATTATATTGGTTTTATTAAACCCCAAGGCCTGACTATGGTATTTTCGTCCTTCCTGCCTCTGGCTCTGCCACTGTTCCCAAATCAAACCTAACATCTGGTGCTGAAACCTGGAAAGGACTCGATGCCTCTTGGTTAGAGCCCCTACATTGGACCTTTCACACGGTCACCTGACTGGGAAGGTAAGTGACCCCACTCCTGTTTTTCGGATCTCTGGAGTATTCCTGTCTGTTGTCACAGCCATGCCAGGAATACTCCCCATCCATTCTGGGTGCCCCGGGGTACCCTAAGGATATTCTCGTCTCAGGGTTGCCTGGACAACACTTTCCTTCACCCTCCTCCATTCCAGGTGCCCCAGGAGTACCCTAAGGATCGTCTCATCTTAAGGCTGCCTGGACGACTCTTTCCTTCACCCTCCTATTGGTGGAGAGATTATACCCAAGGGGGATGCCTCTTGGCTCATTCTCTCTACCCGAGGTCTAATCCATCATGGGATCTGCTGCCTCCAAACTTAATTCATAAAACACCATTAGAGTGTGTCCTCCATAATCCAAATGCCGCCTGATCTTCCTGTAGACCATGGCTTGGCCCGAATATTTATGAAACAATGGATCAATCTGACCGCGTGAGGGCACTTTCAATTTCAACGTCTTGACCAATCTTACCAGTTTTTGTCAGAGTAACGACAAATGGACGGAAATCCCGTATGTTCAGGCTTTTTGGTAACTGTGCACTCACCCCCACCTCTGTATTACCTGCTCTCCCTCCCAGATTTTGCTTGCTAAGGTGGGTGAAGGCCAAAAACCCACTCCTAGCCTTTCCAAGGAAACTTCTGAACCCCCTGAATCCTCTGCTCTCACTGTTCTCCCAGAATCTCTCTCCTCTCCGCCAAGATCCTCTCCTGACCTCCCATTAAACTTTCCTGAACCCTCTGTCCCCCCACCTCCCTAGGCTGAAAACCCTCCCTACCCCCCTCAGCCAACAATCCCTCTGTCCTCCCCCACACTCAAATGACCCCCCCCCCCCCCCACCCCAGGTCATGGCTCCCCTATGGGAGGTGGCCAGAGCTGAGGAAGTCGTTTGAGTCCATGTTCCTTTTTCCCTTGCAGATCTGTCCACCATTGAAAAGCGCTTAGGCTCCTTCTCTGCCAACCCCACCCAATTTATCAAGGAATTCAAATATCTTACACAGGCCTATGACCTCACCTGGCATGACGTCCACATAATTATGACATCCACCATGATGGCGGATTAGTGTGACCGGGTACAAGCGGCAGGAAGAGAGTATGCTGACAGGGCCCACATGGCGGACGCCACTGCAGCGGTAGGTGCTGAGGCAATCCCCGCAGTTAATCCCAGCTGGAGATATCAGGAAGGTGACCACGGCCACCTGCAACTTGACTACATGTTACGATGCCTTAAGGCAGGGATAAAAGAAGCAGCCCAAAAGGCAGTAAATTATGACAAATTGCTAGAAGTCACCTGGGGTCAAAAAGAAAATCCAGCCATGTTTTTGAGCCACCTCACTGAGGCTATACAACTCCATACCCTACTCTTCCTGGAAGATCCTGTTGGGGCAGTAGTTCTGGCCACCCTTTTTATCACCCAGTCCGCCCCTAGTAACAGGGGGGAAAAAATCTCAAAAAGCCTGAACAGGGCCCTCAAACCCCCATACGAGACCTGGTGAGTATGGCAATTAAAGTTTTCAGTTCCTGAGAAGAGGATGCTGAAATAGCTCGTCACAAAACAGGCCAAACAAATGACTGCCATGTAAGCCCAAGCCCTGATGGCTGTCCTGCCGCTGGCACCTCAGAAGGAGGTCCCTAGACACAGTCTTCCCCCAGGAAACTGCTTCAAATGTGGCAAGCCAGGCCACTGGGCCCATGAATGCCCGAATCCCAGGCCACCCACTAAACCCTGCCCAGGGTGTGGTGAAATGGGTCACTGGGACTCTGACTGCCCCAAAAGAGGAAGACGAGATCCACTCCTGACGCCTCCATACAGAGAGAAAATCCACCACCCTGATTCTGACGTGGCCATGATGGGATTGGCTGAAGATTAACGGGCCGCAGACTCATCCACCCTAATTACCCTTGCCGAGCCCAGGGTCCAGCTTCAGGTAGCGAGTAAGTCATTCACCTTCCTGGTAGACACGGGGGCTACCTACTCCATTCTCCCGACGTACCCTGGCCCCTTATTACCCTCCCAGGTCTCTATTGTGGGTATTGATGGCCAGCCCTCATGTCCTTTCTCTACCGAACCCTTACCCTGTTGCCTCGGGAAAACGTACTTGACCCACTCTTTTCTTGTCATTCTCACATGCCCCACAGCCCTCCTAGGCCATGACATCCTTGCAAAGTTACACGTCACCCTTCAATTTAGCTCCTCCCCCTTTCTTGGTCTCCTCTGCCAGGCTGCCTGTTCCCCCACCGGACTTAATTCCCCTCCCCCACCTGTTTCTGCAGGCTAGGTCAACCCCAAAGTCCTAACTCTTAAAAAAACCCCTCTTCTTTCCCTCACAGCAGAAGCCTATGTCATCTCTACCCTACCCCTATAATGACCCTCCCCATAACACTAACCCTGGTTCTCTGTCGGACTGGCTGCAGTGGCCCCATGGGAATGGGTTTTCTAAAAAAGTCTTTTGCTAGCAGTATTATACCTCCTACTCATGGGAATCATGGTAAGTCTAAGATGTCTGGACTGGCTAACAGAGGCTGCCCCCTCCCCATGCAGTTAGCTATGCCCGGCCTCCTCCTCCTCCTTCTCATGGCCTTTGGAATGGTCTCTGCCTTGGCAGTTACGGGGTAGGAATTCTAGGTACGACACACATGGGGTGATCGAGGTATCAGTAAGACTGCTTGGGACATGCGCTCATCAGTCCCTCTGCAGTTCGACCATTGGGGTACCTTAGCAGCCCTCTAGTCAATCTTCGGCCCCCTCAGGGCTGCACCCTCACGACCTGTAATCTGGTCATATTTACCATCAGAAATTTGTCTGCTTCTCTCTGGCTGTCTACCTAACCGGCAGGTATCCGAATAAATGCCTGGGGTACAGACCCTGGGGGTATTATAGAAATACTTGAAGGTTATCATAACCCGCCCCCTACATGACCAATTCAGAAAATTTTGGCCCCAGTAATTTCACCCTCTCCTATCCTAAGCCCCCAAGTGCCAGCTTTAATCAACTCTACTTTTCATTTTCTGGCTTCCCTGGGCCCCACCCAAAATAACTCTTGCTGGCTCTGCCTCCCGCTGTTAAGATGGGTCATAGTCGCCATTATGGTACCACCCTCATTCCAGGTCAATTATACCTCTACCCACAATGTCACTATCTCTCCACGGTTTCTCCAATGTCTCTCTCCTTGACGCATCTAATCTCACCTTGGCTCCCAATGCCTCCGCCCAGTGCTCCCCTGCTGGGATTTTCATCCTCTGTGGAGGCACTGTGTTCTCTTGCTTGCTGCGCTATGCACAGCTCTCTTTTAAAATCCTTGCTACCCTGGATCTTCTTATTTCTAGGATCCATCATCCTGTTATGTCTAATCCTGGCTTTTGCACCCTGTGTCTTACACCTTCTCAGGGAACATGCATCCACCATCGCTGGAGTGATAATTAATCTAATGCTCCTGCACCCCTACGCACCCCTTCCCCAAGACCCTCCAACCAGAAGGCCCCAAATCGACGCCCCTTAACAGCCTGAAGCAGCCAGAGTGGTCCTCACCCCTTATCCTTTTAAGGTCGGAATGTACGGTCTGGAGGAAGGGAAAAGAAACATGGCGGAAACTTTCCCTCCAGCAGGAACTTTCCTGTTTTCTACATCTGGCTCGCCATCACCAATGGACTTTCCCACCCTTCAGCATTTGGCAGGCTGCCAACGTTGAACAGAAAGAGCGAACTTCACTAGCCAGACAAGGACCAACGGCGAGCACCTATTGGACAATGGCTCTTTAAGGACGAGCAGCACCCACCCTGGGCTTGAGTCCCTCGGCCTCTAACGAGGCCAAGGAACCTCACCTGAGAGCTTTTGCAGAATAAATTATATTGGTTTTATTAAACCCCAAGGCCTGACTATGGTATTTTCATCCTTGCTGCCTCTTGACTCCACTGCCATTCCCATATCAAACCTAACATCCTGCACCTATTTCTCCTCAGTCACTTAGTCTTCTCAGTTTAAAGGAATTGAACATCAGTTTATTTTATTTAATCATTCAGATCCTGAAGCACTTCTCTAATGCCAAGGATATTATAAAAGATGGAGCAGGTATCTCTTGTCTAAACACTTTATAAGTCCAATTTACTGCCTGAATACTTGTTAACTAGTTCAAAGAAATGTGCTATGTATTTCAATATGTAAATATCCAGCCTTGACTCTTCTAGAAGCTAGTTGAATAATCTGAGGGAATTATAGTAGGCATTAATTTTCAAATGTTTTGCCCAGTGGTTCTTTTAGTTCAATTCAGTTGCCAGATATGAGTTGGATAAATGTGGAGCTCCTCTGGTTTGTGGGGGATCAGGGCTCAGGGCTGGATGCAGACATTGCCTACCACTTTAGTCTCTACTCAGGACCACTGTAGAATCAAGAATTCTGAGAGGGTTCTGAAAAGTCCTGGAGTAGCTGGATTTGAGACGTTGTTTTTAGATCTAATATTCTAAGAAATTTACCATCTATCTGTTTATTTCATGTCTGTGACTAGATTCTCCAGGGATCCAGTGAAAGCTGTGTGTGCAGAGACATTGTTTTACATTTGATTGTATCCTCAATATGCATACATGGTGGGCACACAATAGTTGATTTGGAGCAAGTTGTGTTTTGGTTTCTTTCTTTTTTAATTGTCAGAGGTGCATGCTTTTGGCAGAGAGAGACAGAGAAACAGAGAGAAAAAAAGCACTTCCACTCCCCAATGGAATGTGGTCACATAGCAATCCCTTTTCCTTCACTCTCCATCCTGTTGGAGTTTGGGTCATACATGCACTTATGCCTGGCATGTCTTTCCTTTCTTTCTTTTTTTCTTCTTTGTCTTTCTTTCTTTCTTTCTTTCTTTCTTTCTTTCTTTCTTTCTTTCTTTCTTTCTTTCTTTCTTTCTTTCTTTCTTTCTTTCCTTCCTTCCTTCCTTCCTTCCTTCCTTCCTTCCTTCCTTCCTTCTTTCTTTCTTTCTTTCTTTCTTTCTTTCTTTCTTTCTTTCTTTCTTTCTTTCTTTCTTTCTTTCTTTCTTTCTTTCTCTCTCTTTTCTTTTCTTTTCTTTTCTTTTCTTTTCTTTTCTTTTCTTTTTTTTCTCTTTCTTTTTTTTTTTTTTTTAGCTTCCAGCATCAGGATTCAAACCACAGTCAGCCAGGTGGGATCTGGCTTCCATAACTCCTATGGGGCTGTCCTGAGCTTCAACTTCTTTTTCCATAAAATCAAGTGTCTGTGGCAGTGTATCTGGGGAAGAGAGCCACTACCCACCAGACTGGAAGTGGTATCCATTCTGAGTTCTTGCCATTTCTCTCTGGCCCTCTGTAAAAGGGCACTTGGCCCAACAAAGATGAAGTGATAATGACATCCTCATTTTAGAAGTCCCCTCCTATAGAATTGTCTTCTTAAATCTTTTTCATTCAAGCAAAATTATACTTAAGTACTACCAGGCAGGGATTCAATTCATTTTTAAGTATTTATTGAGACCATTTGTTTTAGGCTCTATATTAAATTCTGGAGTATGCATAAACATGAACTATGATCCTGTCTTCATGGACTGTTCAGTGTGTGTGATGACAGTAGGCACCTGAGGGCAGATGACAGGGGCTGTAAGATACAGTGGTGAGTACTTAGAAAAAAGGCAGATATAGAATAGGCTGCAGTGACTTTATTCATAAAGGGGCAGGGAACTGGGCTTAAGGGGACAACAGAGACCACATTCTAGGCAGGGAGGACTAGCATGAACCAAGCACCCGTGCAGTTATTTCTATGCTTGCTCTTAAGGTTGCACGATAGTTGGGATACTTGGAGTATTGGGTTGTTGGAGAAACTAGATGGAGGTGAGACTATCAAAAGTTTAGAGCCCATGGAAACCAGCAGTTAGAGTAGTGGCTATGTTGCTGGACTCCCATGTAGTCGACCGTGGTTTGCATCCCGGACCTGGTGGCTTAAAACTCACGCCGGGCGCGTGTGCGTGCGTGCCCAAGATCCTGAGAGGAGAATGGAGGAGAAGGGATTGCGGTGTGACCATCCCCCCTGGGGGGTGATTTCTTGCTTTCTGTCTCTCTGTCTCTCACTGTCTGTCTGGCGAGCGCACGCACCTTATAGCGAAAATCTCTCCAAAAAAAAAAAAAAAAGTTTAGAGCTCATGTAGGAAAGGCCATATGAACAACAAGATGAAGCATTTGTTTCCAAGAAGGGAAATTTATGGTCATCACCCAGTTTTAGGAAAATTATTCTGATGGCATTTTAGAGAATGCATTTTGGAGTAGATGCCAGAGATATCTGGGAACAGAATTAACATACCCATCAATGGATGTGATGGTTGAAAATGAAAAATTAAGGAAGAGGTCAAATTTTTGCTTTCTGAAACTGGATGGAAAAAAAGGAACTTGCTATTAAAATTGGGTCTAGATAGAGAAAGAGCACTTTGGGTATGGAAGGTACAAATAAAGTTGTAGAGGCATTGAGTTTGCGGGGCCTATGGGTTATCCAGATGGAACCTCTTGTCGGGCATCTGGAGCTCAAGGGGGAGGCCTGGTTCATGGGTGATAGCTGACTGCTTGGGTGTGGATGAGATATAAGGGATTGTTTGAATGGTGGAAGAGAAACAGTGACTACAAGAGAAAGGGAAAGAAAAATCTGAAGGAAGAGCCAGAGAAGGGCTTGTCATTCCCAAAGCAGTCTCCACCAGATCTGTGGCAAGAAAAGCCCATCACCCTGCTGTGCCCTGGGGCTTCTGTAGAAAAATCCCAGCTGAGTGGAGCACAGTCAAGATGTAGGATGCGACAAAACAGAGCCAGGTGGTTCTGCAGAACTGGCTATCTTTGGGCCTCACACTGACTTCCCTTGGAGAGAGATGACCTGCTGGGTCCCAAGCACCGGAACTAATTGAGAGAGCTGTTTAACTTAAACATATCACCCCGGCTGTGCTAGCTGGGCCCCTAGTGTCACGTTGACAGCCACTAGCCCATTAAAGGTGCAGCTAGACTGGTGAGACACAGTTCTGAGGAGCTGCTATTAACAGCATTTAATAGCAGGACTGTATTTAATGGTTAGCAAATGTTTTATGAACAAGTTCCTTGTGCTCTGTGAAGGCTGATTCAATTTATTTGCAATGGCTTTGCTTTCCTCTATTAAGCTCAGGAGTGTATAATCAGTTCCTTTTCTCCGTTGAAGGGCTTTCTCTCTGGCAGGAGTGAGACCTGTTTAAGTTACACAGGGCTAGTCCTAAAGGAAGTCATTGGTGGTAGGCCTGTGTGTGATCTGGGGTTGTATGTGGCTTGTTGGCAAAGTGGAGACTGGAGTGACTTGGTTCTTTTGGGTGCAGAAAGGTATCTGGAAAATCTGAGTGGTCATGGGAAATTCTACCTGGCCTGCTAGAGAAAACCCTTACTTAGATTATCCTCAGTTCTTCTCCTGGCTGGACCACTGGTTTCTTAGTCACCATTCGGCAAGCCATTTAACCTTTCTGCCTCTGGTCTCCTCACCTGTGAAGTACAGCTAATAGCATCTCTCTTTGTCTCGGGTCTACTGTAGGAATTAATGACCATGAAGCATTTCAAGGGCTGGGGAGGGAAAATGGTTTGGGATTGTGTGAATACTAAGCATTCAAGAAGAGCTGAGGATTCCTTTTGAAAGAGTAGGAGAAATATAATTGGTATTGCAGTAATCTGCTTAAGTTGCTATAACAAAATGCTATACGTTAGGTAGCTTATAAACAACAGGCATGTATTTCTCACAGTTCTGGAGGCTGGAAAGCCCCAACCAAGGCAGAATCAGTGTTTATTGTGGGCTGTTTCTTGGTTCATCTAGGGTACCTTGTTGCTATATCTTCACATGGTAGATGAGACAAGGGGTCTCTCCTAGTCTTCTTTTATAAGGGCACTAATCCTATTAATGAGGGTTCTGCCCCATCAACCAGATCACCTCGCAGAGGCTCCAGCTCTTAATAATACCATAATTTTGTGGGTTTGGATTTCCACCTGTGAATTGAGCAAGGACATGAACATTCAGGCCATAGCAGTCATTATGAATAAATCATATATTAAATTGAATTTCTGATACTATTTATTTATTTAGAGTAAGTAACACTTTAGAATAGATACATAAAGCATTAGGTTATTTCTATTCAGAATAGAAATAGGCTGTAACTTATGCTTTTAACTCTCAGAAAATTAACACTTTTTGTTGTTTTTTTATTAATGTTTGACAGGCAAGAAGGAGGGTAAAGGACAAGCATGACTTAATTCCTCCTTAAAGCCAAGGGTAAAAAAAATGTCCCCTGGGATGTGAAGAGATTAAGATTTCCTACCTTGCAACTTGGACTTAAACATAAGAGGTTTCTTATATCTCTGTACTCACTATTTCACTCAATTATACAGTTAAACCACAAACAATGACTAGTAGATGACTGTATCTCTTCAGTACCATTTCTGTTTCTCAGTGGAAGCACCTCCTTTTCTAACTCCAAAATTACTGAGGAGTAAGTTTGGTGTTGAGTTATGTGTATCTTAGGTCTATCTTCTTATCTCTATCTGTTGGGAAAGAATTTTGAGATTTTGCTTAGAAAAATAAAAACCTCAGTCTGGTTCTGATACTTAGCATGTGTATTTAGTATATGACTTTTAGACCACATCTTAAATCTCTAAACTTCATCTCATTAAAAAAAAAAACAGGGCCAGCCTATAGCCTGGTGGTTAAGGCAGCTGGATCCCATATGGCTGATGACACAGTTCAAATCCTGGACCCAGTGACTTGAAAAACATACTGTGTGTGTGTGTGTGTGTGTGTGTGTGTGTGTGTATGTACAGAATCCCGAAAGGAGGGGGAAATGGAGGAGAAGAGATTGCAGTATGCCTGAGCTTCGTGTCGAGGGGTGATTTCTCCTTCTCTTTCTTTCCCTTTCTCCCTTTTTTCCTTTCTCTGATGAGCACATGCACCCTCTGGCAAGTTTAACAAAAGGAAAAAATAGTAATAACAAACCTGTCCTCAGAGCCCAAGGGCAACTGGTAGCTCTGCAATTCTGCTCACGCAGCCTGGCACTCTGCTACACCCTCACACATTGTCTCACTTGCTCCTCACAGCCCACCTCTGGGTTGGGCACCATGTTCCCCTTCCATGGAGAGGAGCCTCAGGCTCAGAGAGGTGAAGTAACTTGTGCAATGTCAAACAGCTGTTATATCAGAAATAGCCAGCACACACAGACGCATGACTGGGGGACTTAATGAAGAAACTTTTAAAAGATCACTGATAAGAGATAGAAAGGCCAGTGAGGGAACAGTGTGAAATAGGGAGTCACCTTGAAGCCCTAGCAGAGGGTCCCTGATAGGAGCTGAAACTACCAGAGGCACCAAGTTGAACCAGGAGGGTGTAGGCGGGAAATACCCCAATCTTTCTTTCTTTCCTCCCTCATCTCCTGCTGGTGCCTCTAACTGGCGGAATAGACCCTTAAAACAGAGGGTGGGGAACCTAGGAGATGGGTTTGGAGTGGCGAGCTTCTGGGGTGCAGTATGGGGTAGAAGAGGTCGAATAAAATATTTCTGGGAAATGGGGAAATGGAATTTAACCAGGATGTAAACCCGAAACTCTGACATCAAAATCAGGGCTTATTGCCATTTCATAAAGCTGAACTAGTGTTACATACTCTCAGGTAGAGTGTAGTTGTCGTGTGATGGCATAAGGTTTAACGATTTAAAAAAGCCAAGCACCCAGTGATTGTTGTCTCTGGTGACTGTTAAAAGGACTGCTCGCTTTCCTTTGGTATCCGGAGCAGGCCCAGTGTCTCGGTGGCTGAGCTGGCTCTCCCAGGCTTGACTCTAGCTTCACACTTGCATGGTACAGTTGTTGCAGATATTTTGAAATATGTTTTTCATCTTGTTGCTACCTCAAAATTGCAGCAGTTATTAGACCTGCTGCTGAATCTTGTTTAGTGTATTAATGAAGAAACATATTTATTACTGTACCACAAGTTTAAAACATGTTTTAAAAAGCCATATTTCAGTATCCGTTGTTTCCACTGTAATACTTTGCACTTTATTTTATCCATTTATAATTACTATTCTGAGAAGGGATGCATAGGCTTCCACATAGCGTGTGCGCGCACACACACACACACACACACACACACACACATGAAAGGCTTAGAACACCCTGGCTAGATGATCTTGGACCTCACATATGTTGACCTGCAATCAGGTACCAAATTGTGGTCGGTGAGGTGATGCCTCAGTGGCTGGATCATAAGGCCGGCCTTATGGTTCCCCAGGCCTGAGGATGAGGCCCCTGGACCAACTGAGTAGACAGAAGCTCAAGAGTGTCCCTGAGATGATTTAGGCTCTTTCTGACCTGGATTCACTCATCTAATTATAACACCAGTCCTTTCTCATGATCATACTTCTGAGGTAATTATCCTTGGAGAGGACGGTAGAGACAGTAAGCCTGACTACCTGATGGGCAAAGGTAAACCAGAAGCGATTAATAGATTACCACCTTCACTTTGGTGTTTACTGCTCACCTCCTCTTCACTTGGGAAACTTATTGAAGATACAGACTTCCATGACCCCACTGTCAGACCTGCTGAATCAGAATTTGGGAAGTGGGACCTGGGAATCTATATTTTATGAGCTTCTTGGGTGAATTTTGGGCATATTGATGTTTGAAACCCACTGCTGTTGATTTTCTTGCTCTTGGGACTTTTAATTTGACCTAAAGTTAAAATTCTTAATAGAATTTTCAAGGACACATCTAATTTCTAAACCAAGCTGTACTCGAGTTGGACTGAAAGAATGTAAGTGAGGAGAATCATGGCTTTTAGCATTGTCTGTTCTCTTCTCACTCCCATCTAGCATAATGAGTGGTCACAGCTGGACTGTGGGTCTTTGCTGTCCCCTCTGGCTGGACCATTTTTCATGAGAAAAATAAAGCAGCCAGTCACTGAACTAGAGTAGGGTTTTTTCCCTGTTGCTTTGGAAGGCAGGAGAAATAATAGAACCACTCTTCAGTCCCCTTCAAGTGAACACATTTGGGATTCGTTGCCAGGGGCTAGCCAGGGGAGAGCCTGTCCCCTTTGTAATGAGCCTGCTCAAGCCCTCCCAGGATTCAGTGCCCTATTGGGATTGCTGGCCCAGGAATTGGGTGGCAGAGGCATGTCCAGGATCAGAGATCAGATAGTGGCATTATTCATTTGCCCTCCAGGCAGCTAGAGTCTTAGTTGACCTGGGCTGTTCTATTTTGACCCTGAGGTTTTGCATTGCAAAAGCCAGTCATTTGATGAGGTGCAATGACAAAGCTGTGGTTTTATATAGTGCCTTTAATTCTAGCATTTAAAGTGATGTTAAAGAGCAGAACTGGCCAGCCATACCCACGGGGGTGCAGAGGAAATACCATGCTCCATGATGCTGCATTCACATGGGAAGGTTCTGATTTCACATTGCAACATCTTCCTGTACGTGCCAGATGCCCATGCATGTGCCCATGATCATGATTGACTGAGCTTAAAGGTAGATTGTGACATGGAGACCCTCTTGGGAGTGCCTATCTCTTTCTCTCTATCTTTCTGTGGAAGAAATAAATAGATATACCTAAGGAAAAAAAAGGTCAGGGTTTCCAAAGAGATAAGTGTTCATTTATTTATTTATTTATTTATTTAAAGATCACAATAAATGAAAAGCAGTATGTTGGTGCCTCACTGATGGTTTTACACTCTCCACATTTTCATTAGCCTTTCTGAAGATTACCAGTGTTATATGGATGATCCATTCGATAGTGGCGAGCCTGAAGATACACACTATCTGTGCCGCGAATAATAATTTCAGCTTTCATTTAAATGACTCCTTTTCCAGAGCATGATTTCTTTTATGAGCAATATTTTTACGGCTGAGTCCCATCCTCCTTTGCTCAGATACTTTAGTGGGCTGAACTCTGGCGTGGGTTTCCTGCTTGTAGCTGTGTGTGGCCTGGAGCGTCAGTCTAGCCCCCCAGGAAATAGGTAGGTATTCCCAGACTTCCTTCTACCACGAGAACCCTTCAGTGCTTTTTATTTGGCTCCATGGTCTCCTGTCTTGAAAGATGTTATTCACCAAATAAACTGTTCTGATCTTATGATGCTTTTGTTTCCCCACTTTTAATAACCAAAATATATTTACTAATTAGTTTTTGATTAGTATGGGAACCAATAATACTGAGTTGATAGCATTCCAGTCAAAGGCAAAGAAATGTGACATTTTATTTCTCCTGTGGGGCTTCATCAAGGGTAAGCAAACAAATGAAGCCTGTTAGGGTTTGGAATATATTGAAAATAGCCTGCAGTGTCCTGTTATGACATTCAAGGGCCCCTGGAGGTTGGAAACCACAGGATTGTCATTTTTTCCATTCATTCACTTGCGTAGCAAACTCGGATCGCATGGGCGCTGGGCTGGGTGCTGGGGGTGTAGCCTCAAATGAGATAGGCAAGAGTCTGCTCTAAGCAGAGGACAGATGAACAAACTGGAAAGGCCTGGCATTGACAAATGCCATAATAACAATAAAACAGGATGATGGGATGGAGAGTGACAGGCCACTTTAGATCAGGCAGTTGCAAAAATCTTCTCAGAGGAGGAGGCGTTTAAGTTGAGACAAGAAGGAACCAGCCACACCAAGACTGTAGTCACATGAAGAGAATGGCCAGAGTGAAGTTCACACATGTGAATTCAGTCTCATCTCATTAAATAAATAAATAAATAAAATCAGTACAGCCATTAAGCAGACAGTTCACTCCAGGGGTTCCAAGCATCACACTTCCTTGAAGGGGCCTATTTTCTTGTCTCTCTTCCTGAATAATGTGTGATCTCCTTGCAGGCAGGAGCACTGGCTTGCTTTCCCCATATCCACAGTCTAATGCAGTGCCTGGCACACAGCAGACCTCACTGACTGCCTGGCACAGAGGAAGCATGCAGTAAATTCAATGAGTAGATGAATGAATGAATGAACTGTGTTGGTTTTTACTTTTCCTGAGTTTTGCATGACTGCCCTTAGTGGGGTTCTTACCAAACAATGACAGGGCCTCAAAGGCAGGTAAGAACTGGTAGAGAAGTCAAGAAGAGTCTTACTGACTTTGATCGGATTTGCTAGTCCCTTAAACACAGTGATCTTAGGACTGGCATGAGAAGAAAGGGGTTAGTGCTTATTAAAATGTTAATGCCCGGGACTAGCAGATGGCATAATAGTTATGTCGCTGGACTTCTGTGTAATCTACTGTGGTTCGAGTCCCAGACCCGGTGGCTTAAAACTCACGCCTGGTGCGTGTGCCAAGATCCCGAGAGGAGAATGGAGGGGAAAGCATTGTGGCATGGCCATCCCTTCTGGGGGGTGATTTATCACTTTCTGTCTCTGTCTCTCTGGTGAGCACACATATCCTATAGCAATATATGTGTGTGTATATATATAATTTATTATTTTTTTTGATGTGTTGTGTTTCCTGTAAGAAAGCATTGATGCCAGGATAGCTAAGAAGCTGGCCTAATTAGAAGCATAATTGTTTTTTGGACTTTGAACTACTGGGAAGCAGCAATGACTATAGGAAGGCTGGTAATGGGAGCAGAGACTGCCTGTGGGGCAGTCCTGGGACTCTGGCTGCAAATGGAATAGGTACCTCAGGGGAAGTGATGGCATTTCTGGTATAGCACGGTCCCTCATTGCATTTTTGTGGCCTTATTTTGAAGGGTAGTGTTGCTTGGGAATCTGACTTGGATAAGATCCAACCCATAGCTGTTAGAGTTGGAGATAAGCATGACAGGGCAGGTGGGGAAAGATGGATTGAGAAGAGTCCCTGTTGCCTGAGTAGAGGGTTCACTCAGCTACAGATGCTAGTGGGTGAGTTTAAACCTTCAAGAAGAGCAGGATTCAAGGCTTATTGTTGTCTTCGGTCTCAAACCATCAGAGAAGATGATGGTTGAGTGCCCCAGTGTTCAGGGGCCCCGCCCACTATGTTGAGATATAGGCCCCCAAAGATAAGCAAAGGACCTGATCTTCTCAGGCAGATCCCCAGGCCTTATAAAGGTGCCCAGTAGAGGGACCAGCAGTTAGCGTAATGGCTATGTCGCTGGACTCCCACGTAGTCGACCACGGTTCGAGTCCCGGACCCGGCGGCTTAAACTCACGCCGGGCGCGTGTGCGTGCATGCCCAAGATCCCAAGAGGAGAATGGAGGAGAAGGGATTGCGGCGTGGCCATCCCCCCTGGGGGGTGATTTCTCGCTTTCTATCTCTCTGTCTCTCTCTGTCTGTCTGGCGATCGCACGCGCCCTATAGCAAAAACCTCTCCCAAAAAAAAAAAAAAAAAAGGTGCCCAGTAGAGTAGCAACCCTAGCATATGGGGCCAAGAAGTAGACACAAGACTGGAGTCAGAGGGCCAAGTGAGGGCTAGTTGGGGCTCTGCTGGATCTAGAGCTGGTTAACCCTGTCCTGCCTCAGCTTAGGGTTGGGCCTGGGCTGAGTGAGTGGCTCCACCTATGAAGAACTGGGATTAGATGCTCAGGGACTGGTGACAAGCAGGGCCTGATGCTGTGATTTTCCTTCATTGGAAGTAGAGATGCCATATAAGACACCCAGTTACATTTGAATTTCAGAGAAACAGTAAATAATTTTTTGATTCCGTGCCCTACATATTGCATGAAATGTTTTGTAGTTGATCTGAAATTCCTGTATTTTTATTTGCTAAATCGGACAACCCTAATTTGAAAGTGAAAGGCCGAAACTCCTAAAGATGCCCTGGATTTCTAAAGCCTCTGCCATCGTCCTGCCCTCTGCAATCAAGGCTGATAGAAATTGAGATTTCTCTTCGTTTTCCTGAGCATGTGCCCTGCCTCGGTTGGCAGTTGAGCTGAGGGCGGTAGTAGAGTGATGGGGCTGATGTGGAGGAGGGAATGGGTGTCTTGGCTGAGTACAAGAAGGATGACCTGATGTCTCCAGGTAGGCCAGGCTTCCATGGAGAGTAGGCTGCTGCCCTTTCTTGAAAACCCATTCGAATGAGGTGGTATCAGCCACTGCATAGTGTCCGGCTTCTCACTCTGTAGATGATACTTCAGGATGTCCTCTAGTGACACTAGGCTATGAGCTCTATGATGTCACTCATCAAACTGTTAGGGTCATAGACATTTCTGTCAGATAAAGGTTATCTTCTTCACAGAACAGAGAAACTGAGGCTCGCAGGAGAACAGGGAGACAAGCAACCCAATGTTTTGGGGGGGGGGCTGAGGCTGCAACTCAGCTTTCTTGACTCCTGGGTCAGTCTAGAGCCCACCACTGTGGATGCTACTCCTTCCTTTGACAATGAGGAAAGTGTGGGCAGCAGGACAGCTTCAAGACGCTCCAGTCTACTCCAGTGAGGCGGTTCTATTGTGTGCTCCTGGGCAACCTTGCAGTCAGTGAGGACATCTCCTTAGCAGGTGGTATATTTGTTCTCATCACTCAGTAAATTCTTGCAGCTTAGGACACAGCCTGTCTATGCCAGGGGGTAGGAGGTTGACATGTTGTTATATTTGACTTGAAAATGAGATGTAGTGGGGGAGGGGGAGTCTCCTAAGCTATTTGTGAAATCTTTGTCACTGACTGTCACTCTTGAGTACAAGAAAAACCATCCTCTTAAGACAATCAATATTGAAGTCTTTATTTCTATGACTAGGTGATGAAGCAGTAGAAGCACTGGTGGAAAGTATCTAAACCTAGAGAGGCAACATCAGCAGGGCAGCAGTGGAGAAGGTGCCTATGATTTTCTGGACCCTCTGTTCTCCTTGTATTAGCCAGGGCTTATTAGAGAAATGGAGCCAGTGAGAGAGAGAAAGAGAAAGAGAGAGAGAAGAAAGGGAGATATAGATTTATTTTAAGGCATTGACTTATGCAGTTTGGGGGACTAGCAAATTTGAAATCCAAAGGGTAGGCCAGCAGGCCAGAAATTCAGGTAATAGTTGGTGTTGCAGTTTTGATTTTGGAACCCATAGGACAGGAAAGGCAGCCTAGAAACTCAGCAGGGTTTCCATGATGCTGTCTTCCTTTTTTAAAGAATGATGGTCTTTGCCCTGAAGGCCTTCAACTGATTGGATGAGTTTCATCCACATAATGGAGGCTAATATGCTTAACTCAGATTCTCCTGATTATAAATGTTAATCATATTTTAAAAATGACTTTATAGTAATATCTAGACTGATATTTGACCAAACAACTGGTCACCGCAGTATAACTCAGTTGATACATAAAATTTACCATACACCTTCCTTCTGTACCATCCTGATTTACTGAGCCCTTTACTGACATTTGGGCAACTCTGCTATAGTCTTGGAAAAGAACAAACCAAGGAAGGGTACAACCACATGTGCTTAGAAACTGAAATTTGGCAAGGATTGGAGCAGGGCAGATTTTCTACCTAGTTCATTTCATTGCCTCCATCTGGTAGACTCTTCTTGCCATGAAGGTACTTTCATCAAGGTGGTGTGGCATCTCTCTGCTTGATTCCTTCACTTGCATCTCTGTGGGAATGTCTTCTCCCTCTCCACCTCTCCTTTGCCCTTTGTTCTCAGTTATAATCTGCCTATGACTTGGTGTGAGATCCTACACAGGGAAAGTCTCTGTGGGTGTTTTCCTGCCTCCAAACCCAGTACTTGGATTCCCTCTCCTCCAAGAAGGCTGCACATTCACTTAAAAAATTAACTTTTAAGTTTACAATTATTTTAGATTTATAGCAAAGTTGCAAAGATAATGCAGAGAGGTCCCACATACCCCTACCCAGTTTCTCCTTAAGTTACCACTTCACATTGCTGTGGTGCCTTTGTCACAAATGGAAAAGCAATATTGGTGCATTTGTATTAACTCAAGTCCAGGCTTGATTGGGACTTTACTAGCCTTCCACGGATGTCCATTTTCTGTTGCAGAACCTGATGCAAGCCCCAACATTGCCTTATTGCTTCCTCACTTTCTCAGCCACTTGCTCCCTCTCACTCTGTCCCTTTCCTGTTCTCTCTCCTCCCCCTCCCTAGTCTACATGTCTCTGTCTCCATATTTTTGAATGACCACTGACTGAGAGCTCCTGTGAGGTCTCCTGATCCTTGTGCAGAGGCCCAACCCAGGGCTTTCCTCCGTCTTGCACACTAAGAAAAAGGCAGCTGCCTAGGCCGCTGGGTAAATATTTTACAGCACCTAATGGAATCAAGTTGTTTGCTCTGCAGGAAATAGGCATTAGTTGAGGAAAGGAACAAGCTGGCTTGTTGCTGACGCTTCAGGTTTAGCGAGACGCCTGGGAGCTTGAGTGATTTCCATTTAATGGGTTGTAATTCTGGCCTGCAACTAGGACATCCCAGAAGTGATTTGCTTTTGATTTTGAGGGGTGGGACTCTGGTGACCAAAGCCCATTGGGTCCAGGGCTTGAGAATCAGTCTTTTTGCAGCTTCAGGATCTCTAGAGACCTTACTGGGTTCTGGCTCAGCCCTCATGTCTCCATGAAAAACTCATTCTCAAAGAGTTGTTGGCTTCTTTCTCCTTGGCCCAACTCTCCTGGCCTGTTTTCTTTAGGGATGTCCGCTGCAGGGCTGTGGAGCACCTCCTGAGTCTGTGATGCCTGCTCCCTATGGAACCCTGATGGGCTGTGCCTAAGGGTCCCCTGCCCCTTAGGACCCAAAAAAGCACGGTGTTGATCACATGGCCCAGAGGCAGAGAGAGAGAGATAGGATACACCCAGGTTGCTGCCGTTGCATTTATTCCTGCTCCTCCTGCCTTACCTCCTCTACCTCTTGGTCCATAATTTTCCATTCTTTGTCCCCCAAGAGTTTCATTTCACAGAAGAGTGAAATAAAAATGTTTATTATTTAAACCAAGGCATATAAAGGCTGTCGTAAATTGTTTTGATGCCGTTTACAAGCTGTGCGTTGTAGTAAAGTTTAATGTGAAGTCAGAAGGGAATCAGTAAAGGAGGTCTGAGCAGAATCCCAAATGAAGGGAAAATGGATTTTATAGACCAGGTCATAGCTTGGTCCCTCCTTCTAGCCCAGGCTGTTTACAGGCCTCTCTAGGAGAAGAGCTGACTACTTTGGTTCTTCCTACCTAGCCCTTCTTCTTCCTCTCAACCTGAGCACCTCCTCCTATCCTCCTAACCCCCACTCTAACCTGCCACCATATGCACACCATGAGTTCTAGAATTCTCCATGACCCAGAGGTCATAGAATGAGCTGCCAGTGGAGTTCCAATCTCTCTGGCCCAGCAGATTCACTAGCCTGGCAATCTCTGGTAACCTCTGGGTCCAACAGCTATACCACTCCGCTCTGGCTTTGAGCAATCAGGAGCCCTAGACTGGACTTTGGGGGTTTCTGAGGACCATAGGTCATCTTTCTTGATGTCTTAAACAATAAGTATTGTTGGATCTGTAGGAAGACCAGTGAGTCAGAATCAAGGCTGGGGAGCCAGTCCCAGGGCCTGGGCATCTCTGACACTGAATTTGTTTTTGCTCTTAAGAATCTGCATTCATTGTTGGTTTTCAGGGAGAAGTCTCCCCTAGCCTTAGGTTTCTAGGCCACGTCTTGCAATCCAGCTACCTTTAGGGCTGTCAGCTATCAAAAGAGTAGAACTCACTCTTTCCTATGCCGTTCTCTCTTATCAAGGTCTTCATAGGGAGAAGTGACTGATGCAAGGCACATTTGGACATAAATATATTCCCCAGTCAAAAGCCATAGAACCATAAGGGCCTCAAGTTTACCTTTCCTAAGAGAAAACAAGAAAAAGGGTTTCTTGCCTTTCACTCCTTTCCTGATGTGGGCAATACATACACCTGGAGATCCTCATTGAGCATGATCAGGTCATCCCTGACTTTGCAGCTCAGTCTGGGCCCAGGGCAGAGGTTTCGTTGCTCCTGTGTCTGGATTGTTTTCTCCTAAAGAGCTGGGAGCTGGCTCCTGCGTATTTGGAGGCATCTCACATGCTCTGAAGCTTTGGATTAAGATGTTCTAAGTCCACCTGTTATGGACCCTAAGCTGAAGTCCCAAGGGGCTGGTGCTTGGCTGCAAGCCAGTGCTGCCCAGAATGGGTTGGGACTGGCACTGGAAATGAGCCTGGAGATGGAGACACATGGGCAAGCTTCATGCTTGCAGCAGAGCTCTGTTTCAGGCATCATCCCCTTTCTGGTCATAGCTGGGAAGAAGACAACCTCATAGCCTGTCTGTTTAGGTAGAGATGGTGAGCATGCAAATTCCAGGGCCCTCTTGTAAAATTTATGATTCAGGGTATCTGGGGATGTCCAGAATCATTGCTGGGGGATACAGCCCAGGATTCTGTATTTTGAAAACACTCTCGAAGGTAATCCTGATGTGCAGCCAGATTTGGGGACCCATGCCCAAGTTCACCTCCTTTCCAGAAAGAAACCCACCAAAGTCTAGCTCAGGCTCTCATGAGTTGGGAGAAGGAAAGGATCCTAGAGAACACTGTTTGCCTTCCATGAAGTGTTAGATCATGGCTGAGAGATGCTGGGCTTGAGATGGGGCTTTCAGTTTCCACTTGCATATATGGGACTTCACTGCCTCCTTTATTTTTTTTTTTAATTACGTAAAGGTAAGGAATGTTGTCTGTGCAGCTCCTCAGGTCTCAGTATACAGAGTCCTTGGGAAGACCCAATTCTAAAGTTATCCAGAGCCCAAGTGGCAAGAAATGGGAATTGCAGTACTAGCACACCCGGTCTTACAGTAAGGTAGAAAAGGAGGGAACTTTGAGAGGAGGATGACAGCCTGGGACTTGGGATGAATTACGAGTTTTCCAGAAGGATAATGGGGCTTCCTTAGGGAATGATGCCACACCATACAGAAGTCTGTAATGCAGCCTACTTGCTACCTTCATGTCAGGTGTTCCTCACTTTCCCTGCAGCCCTCACTTGCTGATTGAAACAGAGCTGCCAGATAGGGCCTCCTGATTCACCCTCCCAGCAGTCTGGCAGCCCCATCTCCTATCCTATTGTGCTTACTTACTCCTATGGGAGTACTCATTCCCCCACTGGTCACTGACATCATGTGACCTGCTTTCCTCAGAGTTCTGCACAGCAGTGGTCTATATGGTGAGATTGAGCTTCATGCAGGAAGCAGAAACCCTGGACGGGTTCTACCTCTAGCCGGGCCACTTCCTGACATATGAGTCTGGACAGGGAGCTCAACCTCCTAGCACCTTAGTTTCTCCACTTGTAGAAGGGGATTTCTATTTCTGTCTTGTCTCCTTGTAGAAATATTTCAAAGTCTTAATGCACTGATAGATGTGAAAATATCTTAAAAATTCTAAAGCAAGGTTCATGAACTTGAAATGAGTGACATAAGTGAGTGAGCTGGGCAGTAAGGAATGGGGGTAGCTGAGGAGAATTAGAGAACAAAGTCAGGTGTCTTAAAAAGTTTATTTCTTTTGAAAAAGAGAAAGAGAGAGGAAGGGGAAAGGAGAGGGGGAGGGAGGAAACCAAGTACTTTCAACAGGGTCTCATGCTATGATCTTCCCCACTGCGCTAACCTTCCCAACTAGCCAGGATATTGGAAATATGTGCCCAGTGTGTGTAGGTTGACTGGGGAATAAAACCTGCAATCTTCCATATGGATCCAGCATTGCTTGGGTAGCATGTTACTGCTGAGCTTCTGAGCTGATTCCCCAAGTTAGATTTAATTAGAAAAATATAAATACTGTAGGTATTTATTTATTATTAAATAAGTCATAACTATAAGTCAAATTTTCCCTGTAGGAAACAATGAACCTCTTCTATAAAGTATTATTCAAAAGCTGGATAATTATAACTTTCTATACTATATTCACCACTTATAATATAGCAATGTTCCAACAAATGCCCTATAAAGTCTTTTATGCCTGAATGTATATATGTGTAGGGACTCTCAGGAAACAGGCTCCAGAGACAGCCTTCTCAGATTCAAACCCTATCTCTGGTACCTAGACATGATATTTAAACTCCAAGTATATATTTTTTCTCCTTCATGTGTAAAATGTGTATAATCATGGCATAGCACCTACCTCATTGGAATCCTGTGAGGATTAAATGCGATAATCTATGAAAAATGATTAGCCAATGATTGCTTGTAACTTAACCTGATCAGTAAAAGTTTAACATCATTACTACTGATTTATTATTATTATTATTATTATTATTATTATTATCAGGTTTTGCTTTGTTCCACAAGATTGGCATATGCAGCAATAACTAGATGGTAATACACGATGAGATACAGGTAGGGATTAAGGCAAAGATGACCACAAAAGTCGCACATGATTCCCATTGTAAAATTTTACACTTTACTTTGAGTTTCCTGGTAACCACAGAGAATAGGGAGAAACAGCCAGACAAGCTTCTCATCCAAATCAGGAGGCATCATAGAGTCTCTTCCTGAGTCCATCCTTATCTTTACCCAAAGAAGTAGGAAAGATTTTCATCCTTGGGTAGTGGGCTACAAACGAACCTAGAAAACTCAGTGTATGGAATGTCAGAGCCAGTGCTTCCTCATTTGGCATGTTTCAGTTCAGTTTGGCACCTTAGTTGTTAAAGCTTAGCTGGTCCAGTGAGACTGGGATGTAGAACTCCTCCCCACCCCTCGCACCCACCTATGGCTAAGACCTTTAAGTTCAAAGTTTGAGCCAGTTTCCTTATCTTCCTGAAGAGTTCAAATCATGAGGCTATTTGGATATTTCGGTGGTCCTGTCTTGCCTGTGCCTTGTACCTAACCCTCTTCCTAAGCACCCTTGTGCTAATCCTCTTCTCTTCCCAGCATCTGGGTTTCTCACTTTGACCTCTCTACCTCCCATCTTGAAGTCCTTTCTGAAGGTTTCCCAGATGGTGCTTTCTTGTGAGCTTGTCTGATGGGAATCTCTAGTGCCTAATGGATCTGATACCTCTGACTACCTGAATGTATTGGGGCTAGAATGTAGCCAGTACGTACTTTCTAGAAGAATCATTTCTAGTTTCTGCACTGTTACCATGGAGCATTTTTAAAGTATAAGTTCCTAGAGTGGAGAGACTACACATCTGTTAATCTTGCTTTGAATTACATCCTGAGCAAGGACACTTAATAAATCAATGTCCCGATGAAAATGGTGGTATTGTCAGTAAATGATAATAATTGGGAATGCAAGAGGAAAACATCACTTGCTTTGAATGTGAACCTTGGGTTTTCAAGGAAAAGAAAGCTCTGTCCAATGTTTATTTTGAGAGGGCAGTGTATTGAGTTTGCAAGCACAGTGCAGCGGCTGGATGAAATGAGTGGTGTATTATTTTACTGCCGAGCCCTTCCAAATATTTCTGGGAACTCTGATGTGTCAGGACAAAAGACCTGTCTTTTTACAACAACTTGTGGCTTTAGAAGTCTTACTAAGGAACATGATGAAACAATTACATGAAAACATTGATCTTGGGTCTTATAGTAAAATAAGTTGCTAGTCCATCATGCTATTACAGAGTACAGTACATGAAGTTGTCTGTCAGCAAACATGATGGCAGCACAGAATATGAGTCCTGCTGATGCAAATTGCCAAGATGTAGGGAGGCACCCTATAAGGTGGAATGGCCATTCCCTGGCTGTCCTTTACCCTTGTACACTCCACCACTGACTTCATTCCTATCGTATCTATGTTCCCACTACACTTTGTGTAGACTTCTGCTACCTTATCCTATCATCATTGCTGTCATTCTTTGCAGGTCAGTCTCTCTGGATCATGGGAAGGGAACATGTGATGTAGTATCTTATCTGACTTTACATACACTGGATCTAGTATGTAGTAGGTTCTCTGTGTGTATTTATTGAATCAAATAATTTATGGAAAAGAGATGAAAAAAGAAATCTCCTGGTTCATCAGTTCCTGGTAATGTGGATAGTTCCATAGAGTTTTTTTTTTTAATTTAGAGAGTTTTTTTTTTTTTTTTTTTTTTTTTTTCTATAGGGCACATATGCTCACTGGAGAGACAGAGGAAAACAGAGAGACAGAAAGTGGGATTACCCTTGGGAGGATGACTGTACCAGTCCCTTCTTCATTCTCCTCTCGAAATTTTGAGCACACATGCACATGCACCTGGAGTGAGTTTCAAGCCACCCAGTCTGGGACTCAAAGCATGGTCAACTCCGTAGTTCAGCGACATAACCATTATGCCATCCACTGGTCCCCTTTCCAGAGGATTTTAATACCTTGCCTAAAACCCCACGGATAGTCTGTAGCCTTTTCAGGGGCTGGATCCTCTGCCTCCCATCTTCAAGTGTAGTGTTTTGGGCTAGAGTAGTTGACTTGTGTTTTTTACCTTCTTGTTTGTGTACATCATTTTTTCTTCTTCACTTATTCATTAATAAATGCATTCCTATATTTTTTTACTAACATCTATGGACTACATATAAAATAAAACAAATAAATAGCACTACCTTAGGGCCAGCCCATGGTGGACTGACTGCTTGGTCTAATTTCCAGACCTAGCAGTTTAAGAAATATGCCAGGAGTGTGTACATGCATGCCCAAATCCCTAAAGGAGGGCAAGATGTAAGAGAAGGGATTGTGGAGTGACCATTCCCTATGAGGGTTTGCTTTCTCTGTCTTTCTTTTTCACCCTGGCGAATGCATGCAACCTCTGGGAGAAAAAAACGAAAACAAAAACAAAAACAAAAAAACAGACATAATAACCACTCCTTTAATGGGCTTTTTTAGAGTAGGTGAAGACAGCCAATAAATAATAACCATCATCAGTAAGGTAAGTCAGAAGGACTTGTGGTGCAACAAAGAAAAAGGTGAATTAGAAGAAGGATTGACAGTAGACAAATGCTCAAGGTCAAAGGCGCTTGGAGTATTTGAAGAATAGGGGCAATGTAACCAGAGTGGAGTGGGCTGGCATGAGGGTTGAAGGGAGAAGTAGGAAATGAGGGAAGACAGGTAATTGGGACCATATCAAATAGAAATTTGTAAACCCCCTGCCCCCCACAAAAAAGAAAAAAAGAAAAAGAAAAAAGACTGTCTTAAATTTAGCAGAAAATGGGCAGTTATTAGTGAGTTTTAAGACAAGGAATGACTTAATCTGACTTGCTTTTTGAAAGGAGCATACTAATCATTATTATACAAGGGAGTCTTCAAGAGTTCTCAGAAAATACCTGTTATGAAAAACTATTCATGGAGGGACCAGTAGTTGGAATAATGGTTGCGTCGCTGGACTCCCATGTAGTCAACCGCGGTTCAAGTCTCGGACCTGGTGGCTTAAACTCACACCAGGCACTTGTGTGTGGGTGTGCTCAAGATCCCAAGAGGAAAGTAGAGGAGAAGGGATTGTGGCGTGGCCATCCCCCCTGGGGGATGATTTCTTGCTTTCTGTCTTTCTGTCTCTCTGTCTTTCTGGTGAGTACATGCGCCCTATAGCAAAAACCTCTAAAAAGAAAAAGAAAAAAGAAAAAGAAAAACTATGCATGTATTTCAAAATGTATTTTCATAAAAATATACTCATACTGTAATCCCATTTTTCCACGAAGTTTTGGTGTCCTCTCATATTTCAAAGAAATTTTACAAGGGTAAGGGCAGAAGGAAGTTGATCTATTAGGAACTATTAAAATAATCCAGCTTGGAGATGGAGGCGGCTTAGACCAAGGCAGCCATGGAAATGGTGAGAAGTGACAGACACATGGTATGTTTTGAAGTGAGAGCCCATGAGATTTTCTGATGAATTGGATATGGAGTGTAAGAAAGAGGAAGGGAGAGAAGGATACCCCCTAATTTTTCACATTGATAGACAATGGATGTGTTGCCCTCAAGGGAGATGGAGCAGTCTTTGGGTGGAGTTAGACTCCCTACCTCTCAGCCAGCCCCATCCTCGGGATGGAAGAAAAGTGACAAGCCTATGGCAGGCTACCCATCTCATTAAGACCTCCCACCCCCATTGTTTTCTGAGCCCTCAATCTTTTTTTCTTCACCAATTCAAATGCCACTCTTTCAGTATTCCCTTTAAGATTCATCACTTCCTTCATGACATCTACCTTGATTAATTTTACCTGGCTCAAGTCTCCCAGTTCATTCCATATTCATACGTAGACATGCTTTACTTAACACAATGGATGAGTTTTTGAAAAGAGAGGTGTAAGTCACCTTTTAAAAAAATATTAAAAGCTATTTTATATTCACCAGGGGAGCTAACTATTTAAAGTACCCTATTATTAATGCTTTCGTAAAGTGAAGAATTTTTTTGTAAGATGACTGTGGATCTCTACTAATTTATCAATTTTGAAAGATGAGGTTATAATGTCTAAAACTGAGTAAACTCTTGTATAATATGTCTCTGTACATGAGATACCTGTTAAGCATCTCGTCAGAGAGGCACATAGGGACCTGAGGCTCAGTGCATTCTCACCTGAGCTCATCATTTGCCTCCTAATCTTTCTCTTATATTCCCTGTTTCACTCAGGCCTGAAACCTCTGATTTATCTCATGACAAATGTCATGAGTTTAAACTCTCTTGTGTCTCCTACATTCTCTCTGTGACTCAGTGCCTCTCTTATGGTTCAGATGCCCAAGACATTGCAGCAGACTTCCTAACTCTTTTCCCTGTAACTACTTTATCCTTCTTCTCTAATATATTATTCCCAAGAGCATCATTATATCATGACCCTTTTCTGCTCAAAGATCTGTAATTTTTCCATCACTTTGCCTGTAGTTGACATTCTAAATGCCTTAGCCAGCTATCCAAAGCCCTGTCTGTGACTAGTGCAGGCATCTTTCTGGTCTTCTTGCCACCACTTTTCCATTCATCCTCATGTGCCATGAGGGGAGTCCACAATGAAATATTTACTCTACCCCTGCAGAACTGAGTATGAGCAGGTGAGCAACTGCAGCTTCATCTCATCTGGCCTGCAGTGCCCCTCAAATCACCCAATTCTGCTCAAATCCTTTCCATCTTCCAAAGACCAGCCCAAATATCCTATCCTTTTGAAGCCATCTCCCCCCCCCCCCCCGAGGCAGAAATGAACTCCCCTTCCATAATACTACATGCAGATAATTTTGAGATCATGTTTCCCACTGCTGGTCCATAATTATTTCCCCTCTCATATCTTCCTCACTCAACTGTATGCTTCCTGTCTGCTGGGTGTTGTATTAATCCTCACTTATTCTTTTTTTGCTTTATACTATATGTATTGAGTACTTAATAAAAATATGCCTGATGACTAAATCTCCCCTTCTTCTCATTATACAGTTTTATTGTTGACATGGCATTCTGTTCAGTTGTAAGCTTTGTGAGATCTAGAGTTCTCTTTCGCATTTTTACCTCCATATTTTTCCATACAATTCCCACAGATGGTGAGTCTTTTGCTAATGCTGAATTCCCCAATAGCTCTTGTGTGTTCAAGGTTGCAGGACCCTGATGGTGGATACACAGCAAATCAGGAATTCATCCCAGGCACTTTGGCCTCTGATTTGTTTATTTATTCATTCATTTATTTGTATCCCATGTGGCAGGTATGAATTTCAGGCTACAATAGTAGGGAGCAAGAAATGTCACATTTCTTTATTTCTGTAAATCAAATTTAATCAGTGCCAAGCTTTCACCTGCTGAGCAGGCAGGAAATTCAGTTTGTCTTCTGAGAGTCCTCCACCCCCTTCAGAACTGTACAGAAGGCTCAGGGTTCTCACTAGTGCTGAGGAGCTGTGGAAGAGCTCTTTGGTTTGAGATCCACACTGATCACATCCTAGTCCATGTGGTCCACAGGCTAGTGGTGTCTTTGCTTCTGTGTTAGGAGAGCTTGAGAGCTCAGGCTGGGAGCATCAGGTCCCTTCTGAGATTCTCCCTTAGTCTCAGAGCCCTGCAAAGCTAAGTGCCCTAGCCTTCACTACTAGAAATACCTCTAGGAAGTATTAAAAGCAGACTAGATCATACAGAAGATCAAATCTCAGCTGTAGAAGCCAGAATCACTAGACCATGAAGACTGAGAAAATAGCCCCCCAAAATGAGAATAATATACGAGAAATATTAGATATCACTAAACATCCAAACATCTGGAGAACCGGTATCCCAGGAAGTGAAGAGACTAAGGGGATTGATAATCTATTCCATGAGATCCTGGAAGAAAACTTTCCAAACATGGAGAGGCATTCAAAGATCTAGACCCAAGAAAAACAAAGGATCCCAAATAGAATTAATCTAAGAAGATCTTCTCCAAGATACATTATGGCCAGATTGACCAAAATCACTGACAAAGACAAGATTCTAAGATTAACAAGAGAGAAGCATCAAATTACCTACAAAGGATATCCCATCAGGCTTGCAGCAGACCTCTCATCAGAAACAATGTAAGCAAAGAAAGAATGGGAAAATATATTCAAAGTGTTAAGTGAGAAGCAATTTCAACCAAAAATATATACCCGGCAAGATTATCCTTCAAATGAGTAGATAAGACAAGGACATTCTCAGATAAACAAAACCTGAAAGAATTTACCGACACCAGACAGCCCTCCAAGAAGTTCCAAAGGGAGTGCTATATTAGGAAAACTAAAGTCAGACACACAGAAATAAGAGTTCAAAAACAACTAAGAAAGTGGCCAGCTTAATGTTAGGGGCAAGTCTGGAGTTCAACGTTATCTTCTATAATTTAAACAGAAAGATCGGCCCACAACAGAAGATAAAGTATATGAAACTGAACTGGTGAAATAGAAAGTTATGACTTTTGACTAAAACATTACTGACCTTCTTTTATGCTTTGTTTTCCGGAGTTAGGGATTTTTGTCTTCTCTCGAGTTGTCTATAGGTCCACGTACCTACTATTTGAATAGAATCCTAACCTGTTTCCTGGCTTTAAATCTTAAGCAAAGTTCTTTTAACATTTTTTTATTTTGCTAAATGGCCTTTCTTGAAATTAAAAAAATATTAAAAAATACCTATTTAATGACCACAGTAAGCTATATAGCCTTAGCTAGGTGCTATTTTGTAATACTACTCACAGAGTCTGATACCTAAAGTCAAACATGTGTTCACAGATATGTATATATCAGCCGAACTTGCTATTGAAAGTAGTTAGATGAAATAAGATATTTTGTGAATCAATTAAATGGAGGGGAGAAATGGAAAGCAACTACAGATTCCAGAGACAGTGTGGGAGGAGGGTGGGAAATGGCAGAGGGTGAGAAATGGGGGGGGGGGGGGAGTATACAGTGCGTATGTATATATGTGTGTGTGTATATATATATGTATATATAACAAGAAATGGAAAATTATTTGTTGATGATAACATGTATGATTAAGCCACTATACAGTGTATCAGTGTACTCTGGATGGGAAATTGCATTTTGTATGCTGTGATGCTCAGTGAATGAATGTAAAATAAATAAATTTTAAAAAAGATGAAAGAAAAATATGATCTAACTATATGCTATCTATAAGAGGAACATTGTAGGTTAGAAAAAATAATTAGGTTTGGAGATAAAAGGATGGTTGAGGCTACAACATTCAGGTAATAACCAAAAGAGCTATACTGTACTAATATAAGACAAAATAGACCTTAAGATGAAATTTCTACTGGACACAAAGAGCATTTGGTAGTGATAAAAAGGCCAGTCTGTCAGAAAGACATAATAAATATAAGCATATCTGCACCTAATAGCAGAGCCTCAAAATACATGAAGCAAAACTCACAGAACTGAAGTAAAAAATAGACAATTCAACAATAATAGATACAGACTTCAATACCCCACTTTCAATAATGGATAGAACCAACTAGAGAGGTGATCAATAGGAAGTAGAAGACATGAATAACACTACAAACTAACTAGGCCAAACAGATATCTATAGAGCATTACACCTAACAAGAGCAGAATACATATTCTTCTTAAGTGCACATGAAATATTCTCTAGGCTAGTCCAACCACAATGGAGTGAAATTGGAAATCAATAACAAAAGGATATATGGGAAATTCACAAACACGTGGAAAGAAAACAACACAATCCTAAATAATGAGCTGGTCATAGAAGAAAGCACAAGGGAAATCAGAAAATACTTTAACAGAAGTGAAATAGAAAACCCAAGATACTCAAACATATGAGATGCAGCCAAAGCATTGCTTAAAGGGAAATTTATGACTATATATGCTTCAGTTTAAAAAAGAAGAAAGATCTAAAATCAGTGACTTAAATTTGCACCTTACAACATTAAGTTGGCAGTATGTAGTGTATATATGTGTGTGTGGTGTGTGTGTGTGTGTGTGTGTGTGTGTGTATTCTTTGTTGAAAACAATAAATATAGTGTCCTTGATTTTATTGTTACACACTGCACATAGGCTTTGAAAATTCATGTTGTGGAGCCAGCAGGTGGTTTGGTGGTTAAGGTATTCTCTCACTTGGCCAACCATAATTCAAGTCCCGGAACTGGTGGCTTGCTTTCTTACTTTCCCTCTTTATGTCTTTCTCAGTGAAATTAAAAAATAATAATAAGAAGTAAATAATTCAATAATTCTTTTTTTAAGTGAAAAACTTTACAGTTTATACTAACAAAAGTATTTTAACTTAAAAGATGACAAGTACTTTACCAATATTCATTTAACAACATAATTCCTTATAAGATCTAAAATTGCCTGAAAGTTCTATAACATTATAATTACAATCATCAGATTTATCTTTAAAAACTATATGCCTGGGCTATCTAAATACCAAAAGATACCAGAAAGTCAATTATTTAATTCCCTATTAACTTTTTATAACATGTTTAGTAGGTATACCATATTGATATTAGATATTTACCTTAAGTTGCTGATAACTCTGAAATCTATTTTTTTCCTCCTGAATTTTTTTTTTATTAATTAATTTACATTCATCTCCTAATCATTATCACGGCATACAAAAAATGGTTATCCATCCAGAATATACTGCATAGTGGCTTAATCATGCATGTTATCAATAATTTTCCATTTCTAGTTTCATATATATATATATTTACCCCTATGTTTGACCCTCTGCCCTTTCCCACCTTCTTCTCACACTGTCTCTGGTGTCTACAGTTGTCTTCCATTCCTTTTCCCTCCACATTTTATTGATCATACAATTTCTTAAATAATCTAACTACTTTCAATAGCAAGTTCAGCTGGTAATTTCAAAAAAAGCAGTTTTGAATTGGTAAGGAAATTTCCTTAAAATTTAAAGCCTGGAAACAGGTTAGTATCCTGTTCAAATAGTAGATACATGAAACTATTGACAGCTCAAGACAGGACAAAAACTCTTAAAACTGGACAACAAAGCCTAGAAGAAAAGCAGCAATATTTTAGTCAAAAGTCACAGAATGCTATTTCACCAGTTCAGTCTCGTGTACTTAATCTATTTTCTGTTGTAGGTCGATCTTCCCAATGGAATTCTGGGATATAATATTCAACTCCAGACTTGTCCCTACGATTAAGTTGGCCATTTTCTTAGTTTTTGAACTCTTATTTTTGTGTGACTACATTTAATTTTCCTGACATAGCACTCCCTTGAGAATTTCTTGGAGATCTGGTCTGGTGCTAGTAAATTCTTTCAGGTTTTGTTTATCTGAGAATGCTCTTGTCTTTTCTCCCCATATGAAGGACAATCTTGTTGGGTACAGTATTCTCGGTTGTAATTGCTTTTTCCTTAACACTTTGAATATATTTTCCCATTCTTTCCTTGCTCGAATTGTTTCCAATGAGAGGTCTGCTGTTAGTCTGATGGGATATCCTTTATAGGTAACTTGCCATTTCTTTCTTGCCAATCTGAGTATCTCGTCTTTGTCTGTGGGTCAGTCTGGCTATAATGTGTCTTAGAGAAGATCTTCTTGGGTTGATTCTGTTTGGGGTTCTTTGTATTTCTTGGGATTGGATCTTTGAGTGCTTCTGTAGGTTTGGAAGGTTTTCTTGCAGGATTTCATGGAATAGATTATCAATGCCCTTATGAGTCTCTTCGCCGTCTGGGATGCCAATTATCTGGATATTTGGACGTTTGATGGTATCTAGTATTTCTCGTATATTACTCTCAAATTTGGGGGCAATTTTCTCAGTCTTCGTGGTGGATTTTTCTAGGGCAGCAATTTTCTCTTCTACATCTGAGATTCTATTTTCTGTATGATCTAGTCTGCTTTTAATACTTTCAAAAGAGATTTTGACTTCCTGTGTTATAATCTTTATCTATAACAGTTCCATTTGATTCTTTTGTAAAGTGTGTAATTCCTCTTTCAGATCTTGCAAGAATTTCCTCACCTCCTGTCACTCGTCACCTCCTTTCTCCTTTCTTTTCTGCAGTTCATTGTTTCTCTTCTCTTCCATCTCTGTTAGCTTTGCCATTATGAATGTTCTAAATTCTTTATCAGATATCTCCATGATTTCCGTTGAACTGTCTCTGGATGAAGAAGAGCCATTCTTTTCCCTTGGGGGAGAGGTATTTTCTTTCTTTCCCATATTTCTTGTGGTCCTGTGGTGATTTCTAGTCACCACAGGATGGAAAAGTGTGTTTCTTCTCAAACTTGAAGTTTAATCTGAGCTTCCAGGAGCATGCACAAAAGGAAATATATATATATATAGAAACAACAGCAACAAAAACAACCAAGAAACAGAGAAAAACACAAGAAAAAAATTTTAAAAATACTAAAAAAATTGGTATTGGGGTCAGCAGGTGGCGTGGTGGTTAAGGGCGCTGGATTCCCACATGGCCGACTGTGGTTCGAGTCCTGGACCTGGCGGCTTGCTTTCTCACTTTCTCTCTCTCTCTCTCTCTCTCTCTCTCTCTCTCTCCCTCTCCGTCTCCCTCTCTCTTTCTCTCCCTCTCTCCCTCTCTGGACACATTAAAGTAAGTAAATAAATAAATAAAGTTAAATAAAAAATAATTTTAAAAAATTGCTATTTTTTAAAGCAAAAATTAGAAAACCGTGTGGCGTGCTAGTTCTCAGTAGCCATGAAGGAGTCTTCTGTGTTCTGTGCCCTTGCCTTTCCTGGGTTGGGAAGGGGAAAGGGGATTATTAACAAGATAAAGGGAAAGGAGGAGCTGAAAGCCCAGAAACAGGTGAGTTTGAGGGATGGAGGCTGAATTATCAGTGGAAAATCTTCATTTCTCTTAGTCTCCTGAAATCACTAGTTCTCAGTAGCCATGTACGGGTCTTCTGTGGCCTGTTTCAATAATTCAATAATTCTTATAAAAAATTAATTTTGTGTCCACAAAGATGTATAATTAGATGTAAATAAGACATTATAAAACAAAATAAAATAACAAAAATAGAAAAATAGAAATTAGGGAAGCAAAACTAAGCTTATCTAAAACAGAAAGAAATTAATAAAAGTTAGAGAAGCAAATAAAATAGAGAATAGAGAGACAATCAAATGACTAGAGAAAGTTCAAAAGTTAGGAGCTGAAATAGTTCTAATGAACTCAAGATGAATAGTCTGGTAAAGCTGCCAAGGACACTGGGGTCACTTTGCAAAGGGCCCTGGTGCTGGGCTGCATTCTATTTTGAAATTTGGGCTAGGAAGAGACATTGAAACTTCCTTCTGAAAGAGTAACAAATAAAGTAAGTATTCTCAAGGATTATTTTGATGACAGTATTTCAGATACATTTTAAATGGCTAAAGAATGAAATCGGTAAGGTGAAGCAAGAGGCCACTGTAATAATCCAGTCATCTAGAGACAGAAGCATGAAGCAGAGTAGTGGCAGCAGAGGGTCAGAGTCAGTAAAAAAGGAATTAGGAAGGGAGGAGAGATGTGTCCTAGTATTTGATGGTTGTTTGGATCTTTGATCTGAGAAGTAAGAAAGGAGAAAAAGAGAATTTAGTTCTGGCTCCATATTTCACTGCTATTTGGTCTTAGGCAATTCCCCTGAGCTCCCAGTGCCTTCACTCATGAAATAGCAGTGCTTTGCTAGACCTACATCAGAGAATCATATGATTTAAATAGAATGATGTGTATAAAGTGGGCATAAAAGCCAATTGTAAACTCTTAAACTCTTGACAATTATGAGGGTTTGCTTGCTATTGTCATAGTGAGCTTAGTTTCTGATGTGTTTTCATTAGTGAGAGCATCAAGTGGAAATTTTGAATAGGCAGTTGGAAACATGGGAGGAAATTCTGGAAAGAAACTCATGTGAGAACCAACATTTGGGTGTTACCTGCCTGTCTTAGAGAGAGTAGTATGATATGAACAAGGACTACACCAGTGGAGAAACTAAAATGGTTAGCGGCAGAGGTGGGCTTTGGTAGGAAGGAACAAGAGTTCAAGAGAGGTTTTTGGAGTTGCAGGCCACCAGCACCCCTGTGGTATGAAAGAGAGAATAAAGTGGGTGAGGAGATAAGGAGGTGTTTTTGAGGTACACATAGGGAGTTTCCTTAAAAAATGAAGGAGGAGGGTTAGAAGGTGGCATGGTGGTTGAAGTGTTGGACTCCCACATGGCTAACCATGGTTCAAGTCCTGGACCTGGAGGCTTGAAAATCACACTAGGCACCTGTGTGTAGATGCCCCAAATCTCAGGAAGATAGTGAAGCAGAAGATATTGTGACATGGCCGTCCCCCATGGGGGGCGATTTCTCACTTTTTCTCTCATTGTCTCTCTCTCTGGCTAGTGCACACACCCTATGGAAAAAACCTTTAAAAAATAATAAAATTGCAAAAACAGAGCAAAAACAGTCTTATCAGAACTGTCTTAATTCTGTGGAGAACTAAATTATGTGGAGAATCACAAGTAAGGAAAGGTTGGCCACAGGGTAGACTTAGTTAGACTCTTAGTCTCTTACTTAGTTCTACAGAGAATCACAAGTAAGGGAAGGTAGGCCACAGGATAGACTACTGAAGTTAAGGGGTTTACTTTGGAAGAGAATTTGAGACAATTTCAGAATCTCGTGTTAAGACTTCATGGTTCTTTATTTTAAAAGAAACTGTTGTGGTTTGACTGTGAGTAGAAGTGCCAAGGCCATGGGGCGGGGGGGAGGGGGGCTACTTGGGAAGGACAGTTGACCCTGTCTTGTCCCTGTTTCTGGTTCTTGAATTTTGTAAGGATGGGCCATACCACACATGACAGAGAGGTGGGAGCCCCTGTCCATGGAATTTGGAGGAAATGCCTGCAAATCGAAGATACTTGAAGGCTGCAGGAGCTCAGTCACTTTTCAGTGACTCAAGCCTGAGCATCTGGACATGTGCACACTTAAGCCAGCAGAACTCACTTTGAAGACTTGATTCCTCCATTGCCCTCTGTCCCCTCCCCTGAGGTTCTAGCAGAATATGCCCTATTTCCTCATTGTAGGCTGGTCACTGGTCTCAGTGTGGCACCCCATATGGGCAGGGTATGTTTCCAGGTCCTTCCAAGCTCAGGGCTGCTTTGGTGCTAACTGACCTACTGGTCTTCCCAGAGTCCAGCTGTTTCTCTTGAGCAAACTGCAGCTTGAGGTAGAGATTCCTGTATTGCTTAGCACTGCTCTGGACCTGTGCTGAGAGGAAGCTTTCTGAGCTGAGAAAGAGTTGGGGGGTTTGTGTAGAAGGAACTATTCTCAACAACTTCCCTGGCAGGAAGCTTGCAGAATCAAGCTGTGCACTTACTCCCATGGACCTCTCGGCTGCTTCAGTCATTTCATGTCTGCCCCCCACCACCACCACCCATTGCTTCTTAGTGTGCTTAACCTCTGAAGGCACTGGGAAAGTAACAACAGCAAAAGTCAAGCCCAGCTGCCCTAAACTGCCTACTTTAGTTGTTTCTTGCAGCCTGGAAATGAAAATTGTCCTGCTTTTGGTTGGGATTCAGTGACATTCAGTGGTCCCATTTGCAATCCTTGTGGCCATTCTTGTTCACCCTGGCCCCCTTCACTTCTATTTTTCTCATTTCTAACCTTGGGCTCAGGTGACCATGTAAGTTCTTGGGTATCAGTAACTGGTAGGTATCTTGAGTGAGTCCTCAACCAGCCATTACCACTAGTTCCCCAGAGACCATGGGCACAGATGACTTTTTTTAGAAAAATCACTCCTTTGCAGTTTAGGGCTTTGTTCCCAAGCCCTGATTGGTCCCCTGATTTAAGGAGCTAGCCTCATCACCAGAGACCTCAAAGACTCTTTCTACACCCAAAAGAGTCTGCTCTGCCCCTTATGGGTTCCCTTTAAAACCTTTCCATGATTTTATCATGGCCTTCCATTAGGACAAAGATGCCTCCCTTCAAATGAAGGAAGGTCTCCTGCTTATTAATGTGGCAGTTGTGAGGAGTTCCTAGAGGTGTGAGCAGAAGGAGCAAGACACAGGTCAGCAACACTAGAGATAAAACTTCGAAAAAGAAGATACTTCCTAGAGGTGAGGTACCAGTGATGATGATAAACAAGAGGGAGTCTAAAACAATTTTCAGGGCAATACAAAGATGGACTGACCAAAAGTATGATTTTAATCACTTTGGTGAATCTAAATGTGGTTTCATTATTGCAAATTTTGTGATGTTAGAATCTTATCTAATAGTAACTGGGTTTTGATGGGTGGGTTTTATCTAAATGAAAAATGTGCCCAAGTCATGTTCTTCTTAAACTAATTTTCTAGTCACCACTAGAGGCAATGATAGGGACTAATGGAACTTGTTCCCAGTCTCTGGTCAAGTGATAGGACTCCGAAGATTATCTAGAGATTCACCCCTTACATGATCATATGGTATCAGAACAAAACTTAAGACAGACTTGAGAAGGAACTTGCAATCACTTAATAGTTATGACATTAAATTCTGTGCACAGAGTGATCTCAATTACTGAAAATCTCATTCTCATATTAGAATTGTACAATTGGAGCTGGCTTGTTTGGGTGTGTATGTGTATATGCAATTTTGTGAAGCTTGAATATTAGAAGCTTTCTACCTGAAAATGGGGGTGTCAAGATCCTTCAGCCCACAGTAAATGCAAGACATAGAAAAACAGATAATTCAAGAAAAAATATTGCCAATAGATCTGAGCATTAAACTATATCTAAATCTAGGTGATAACAGATACTGACAGTTGGTGCTCAGCACCGTCTCTGTCCTTCTTAGTTCTCTCTAATATTTCAGGGGCTAGAAGACAGTGAACATTTCTCAGAGTCCATCACTATAAAGACTGCATCAATGAGAAGCATTTGCCTGTTATTTGGAAGGTAGGAGAGAAACAAAAGTCTTTGCTGCTACAGCACATTGTTGGGAGGGTTTATGGACTTTACCCGATGGCAGACATAAGGTTTTGTCAATGCTTTTTATGTCCTCCTGTGAATGGCAACAGAAGTGTCACTCACTTCTGTGCTGAGACCATTGGTGATGGTTCTGTAATTTCTGTACAGTATTTTTGAATTTTGATCCCTTAGCCTTTCAACAATTTTCTAAACCTCTAAGTGCCTCTATTGAATTCCTTTTGCTTAACATACCTAGAGTGGTTTCTGATACAGATGCTTTGGTTTTCTCTTTTGTTCATTCCTAGTACATAGCCCTAGATTTGTGTGATTTCTGAAAGATGCGAGGACAGATGCTGCCATATCCGTTTGCATTTCTTACATTGGTAATTAGAAATGGCAGCAGTCTCTGCAAATCTTGTTGGCTTCATTCTTGGCAAGTCTTTTAAGTATTGAAAACCCCACTGCTTTCCTTTGTGCTGTTCTGAAAGCTCAAAATAGTCAAACTAGCCTATACATAATTGATTTCTGATCTAGTTCTGTAGTAATGAGAACCCTTGAAGATGTCATGGGAGAGTGTGATAAGAAATGTATTCATTCATTTAACTTTAATTTTGTGAGTATCTACTACATGTAAAAACTTTTTTAGGATCTAGGGATATCAGAAGGAAGAAGATACAAACCCTACTGTCTACTTGCTCATGGTTTGAAGACACAAAAATAATAACCAAATAATTTTGTATAATATAAAAAGTGCTTGCTATTTCACCAGGAATTATGCTGAAACTTGACACCCAATGAGGCAGTTTTGAGAGATGGTGCCTGATGGGAGTTGTTTAGAACACAGGGTACATCCCTCATGAATAGATTAATGCACTTCCTGGGAGAGAGTGAGTTCTCACTAATTAGTTCCCTAAAGAGCTGATGGTTGAAAAGCAAGTTGGCTGCTGGTAGACTACTCTTTGCAGGTGCCCACTGGCCTTTCTGCTTCTCTGCCATGGGGTGAAGCAGCATATGGCCCTCACCAGGCTGAGCAGATGCTGGTTTCATGCTTCTGGAGTTCCTAGCCACCAGAATCATGAGCTAAATAAACCTTTTTCTTTATAAATCACCAAGTCTCAGGTATTCTGCTAAAGTAATACAATGATCTAAGATAGTGCTATCACAGAGATGATGTGCTGTGGCTTTGCAAAGCAGAGAAGGACTCATTCTTCCTGAAAGATAGTGGAAGGTGTATTAGTTAGGATAGAGGTTAAACTGCTGCAACAAAGATTTCAAACATTATAGTGGTTTGATTAGGATAGAAGATACTTTTTCCCTGTCCAAACAAAGGTGGTTCAAGGTGAGTATCACTCTGTGGTACAAGGTCACATGAAGAATCAAGGATTGTTTCTGTCCATGCTTTGAAGGGTTGTCCTTCTTTAGTTTGGCCATCAGCTCCACATCCATGCCCCATCCCTACTTCTATTTTGAAGGTCATGGCTTCTGTGTTGTACACAAAACTTCCACTCACTTTTCATTGGTGATGTGTTTTCATTTGGATGCAAGAAGGCTGAGATTTATAGTTGATAACTGGGTGGCTGTGCCCAGCTAAAATTCAGGGTTCTGTTACCACATGGATGAAGTGGAGAAAGATGCAAGAAGACAACTATTAGTGTTTGTCCAGAAGGCTTCACTGAGAGGGAACCAAGAGCTGCCATGTCTCCATGTGATATTCGTTCAGTGAAGAATCTGATGGTTAGGTGTTGTTGGCAGAGACAATGCATATGAAGATGTGGTGAAGGCAGTGGAGATGATCGTGGTTGCAGAGGGGATGTAATGGCATTTGTGACAGTGAATGTGGAGGTGGAGGTGGCAGGGTCAGTGTAAATAGGCAAGCTGGCTATTTAAATCCCTGAACCTGATTTTGGTTCTTTGTATTTCTCACCTTTAAATCTGAGTCATAGAGCTTGTCTAACCCTTCCTTTTATAAATGACAAAATAGACTGGAGAGATGAAGTGACTTACTGAAGGTCACACAACTAGCGAGGTGTCAAATAGAAACTCATAACCAAGCCTCTCTCTCCAGGCCAGTCCTTTTCCCTCTCAGGTTTTTAAGGATGTAGCAGTTTGATGAATGGGAGCTCAGGGAGATAAGAGCATTTGAGATCTGCTAATAAATGCCCTCAGTCTTAGCCCTCAGCCCGCATTTCAGGAAGCAGTGTTTTTGGTTTTGTTTTTAACATGGTGGATCCCTCAACTCGAAGTATCTCTCAGCCATTGCAACTTAGCATGTGAGCTGTCTCTGCCTGCTCCGCACCTTCTCTTCCCCACTAGATATGGTGGCAATGAAATACCACCTTGACTGAGTTGGTGAATTTGTCATTTTTACATCTCCACATCCTAGTGTCTTCTGCTCCCAGTGACAAATAAATCCCCGGACTGATGGCTGGCCCCAGCCATTCATTAAGCAAATAAAGCCCCAGCGTGGGAGTCAGAGGCTCATAAATAATCCCTGGTGTTTTATCCCCCTTTGCCGGCTGCCTCCCAAGCTTTGCATATTTATAATAAAGGAGCAGTATTTCTGACACAGACTATTATGTGTGAGAGCATGCTGTGGAGAAGGGCAGACAGCCACAGCTCTACTGGAGATGAAGATGGCCCCGTTAACTAGGCTTGGTTGAAGGCAGTTGCCCTGAAATGCTGAATGGTGGTGTCATCATCCTAATAGGAATGAATTTGGAGCTCTGTCATAATCAGGGAAGAGCTAGCCCTGGATAAACCGAGAGTTCCAATCTGGCTCTCATTCACAGTTGGAAAAAATAGTAGCTCCAGCCTGTCATGTCCTAGAGGCTGAGGAGCATCATCTTCTCAGAGAAAGGAAGTGACTAAATACTTGTGGAATCCTTGGCAAGGTAAATGATGCTTCATAAAAGAAAGAGATAATAGTTTTCCTTCTTAAAGAGTCTATCTCCTCATACCTCTTTCCTTGGGAGACCTCATGAATAAGGAGGTCAGACTTCTACAGTGAGGAGCAAGAGGAAGTGGAGAAGTCTGTGCTGCTAACAACCAGGATGATAGAATTATACACAGAATACTGAACATTAAGGATGAGGTTAGAGTTTACAAACATATGCATATGTATTATGGACCTTGCTACGTACATTCATTAGCACTGGACTAGGTAACCCTCTTTCACTTGATGGATGCTTGTGATTCTGTCTCTTCCACCTGCCGGTGCAAGCCCACAAGCATGCGCTCACACATGCACACACACACGCTCACACATAGCAAACTCTGGCCCTCATAGGGTCATACTCTCCAAGAAGCAGTTGTTGCTAAAGCCTTCTAGAGGCATAGAGTCTATCTGAGTATACTATAGCAGATGTGAACTTAATTTAGATTCCTATTTTACTATACAGAGTGGGGACATGAAATGATGGTGATAAATAGAAACACAAGTAACGGGCAGCTAGTGCTCTATACCATTTTCAAAAGGAATGCTTGAGACGCGCTAGTATTAACCCACTGGTCTCCTTCCTAAAGTTGCCAAGCTTGGCTGATCTCAGACATGACCCATTTTTCCTGGAGTCCTTTATTGTGTGATGAAACCATCAGGATTGAAGATCTGGTCTCTGACCATGCCCTTGGCTTCTCAGAGTAAGAAAATGCTGAGAGCAGGGCCTGTCTTAATTGCCTGGTGAGAGCATATGAGTCCTTGTTTTCTACCACACCTGGTTACAATGCCAGGTAGACTAGGGTTTCTTTTTAACATGTAGGTCATGATGTACCAGTCAATTGTGTTTTGTAAAGCATGAGTCGTAAGTAGAAAGCAGCACTAATGAAAAGAGAAAGTCACATTCATAAATTGTTGGTCTTCATTGTGCTGATAGGTGTCTGTGTAATCTAGGTATACTGGTCACTGTGTGAAATGTATTCCATATCTGGGTCACACTTGAAAAGTGGGAAGCACTGGAAAGATTGAGGAAGAAAGAGCTGAAGAGTCTGAGTGGAGATTCCTGGGCTTGAGTCCCAGCTGTACCCTACATCCTTGAGCACATATTCACACACTCTGACACAGGCCAGCAGACCTTTTTGTATATGAACAGGATAGAAATGACCTGCCATGATGGCATGGGAGAATGTTAGAGCTGAAAACCTTGGATATTCGCTAGATCAGGAGGAGACTGAAGGCCAGAGATTGGGAAAGGCTGGCTCAGAGTCACTCAGCACATTTGTGGCAAAGGCAGGACTAGACTCCTGTGACTCTTGGGGAAGTCCTCCTTCTAATAAGTTAATAGGTGAAAAAGCTTCGGGAATCTCCTTAGAAGTAAATATTTTCATGTGATCATCAGGATGACCTGGTTTCACCCTACTCTAGGCTTCATTCATCTCTGAGCTAGGGCAAGGCAGTCATTTAAGCCATCACAGGCCAAGTTCTACTGTCTATCTGAAGAAAGAAAACAAGACATTCTGCATCTAATTAAAAGCAACAGGAGGATGTAAGAGAAACAGAAAGAAATTCTTCTTGGAAGCCAGCCAGGGCATCCTTGTGCCAAGATTAAGAAGGATAATAACAACAACCATAATAGTGAGAAGAAAAAAGCTTTTACAAGGCCTCAGAGACTTGGCAAAGCAATAAGAGGAAAAAGGGGGAAATCAAGATGGCCACTCTGACCTTGCAAATCTCTTGTAGAAAAACCAGTGACTCTTCTCTTTACTGGAAGAAATGTCTTCTGCAAGTGTGCAACATTCCATCTGGATCTCCTGCTGACTTAGCATGTTCAGCACGTCTGAGGACAAGCTCACTGTGATGGTCAATATTATGTGTCAACTCAACTGGACCTTGGCGTCCAGTTGTTTGGTCAAACACCAGCCTAGTGTGAAGGTATTTTTTTCCAGATGTGTTTAACATTTAACAGTAGACTTTGGGTAAATATTAACATTTAAATCATTGGACTTTGTGTCAAGTAAATTATCCTCCATAATGTAGGTGGGTCAATCAGCTGAAAGCCCTAAAAGCAAAGACTAAGTTTTCTTGAAGAAGAAGGAATTCCCGTGAAGTCTGCCACCTAGAAACCCTGCCTGAACTATTAGCCTTTTGTCTCAAGACTGCAGTGTCCACTCTTGTTGGAGTTTGTTGGAGTTTCCCCCCAGTTGACTTATCCAGGTTTTAGATTGGCCAACTTCCATAATGGCAAGATCTAATTCCTTAGAAAGAAATCTCCCTTTCTCTCTCTGTACATATACACACACAAGTGCACATGTACATATGCAAACACTCTATCAATCTCATTTCTCAGGAGAACTATGACTAATACATTTGCAATCTCATTTCTACTTTTATTCTATATTATAGGTAACTTCAACCTTACCCTCATCCAGTATAGAGCTGTCAGAGTGGACCTTGATTCTTGTCTCTTCTATCTACCTCTGCCCAAGTCTAGTTGGCCAATAAGCTATCAATATTTTCTCTGCTACTTGTCTCGCATCCAGCCCTGTCTTGTCATTTTGTAGTAGCTCCCTTTTAATCTCACATCTGGATAATTGCAGCATCCTCCTTAGCTTACTCTTGCACTCTCTCTCTCTCTCCATCTATGTATCCCTGTTTCTGTCCTTACTCATCTCTGTCTCCATATTAACTGATGTTAATGGTGGGAAGGGACCTTGCAGGTCATGGATTCTAAACTCCACTCATGAGTAAGCAGAGTGAAGGGGGAAAGAACATAAGCTCTGGAGTCAGACCTTCTGCATTGCGATCTAAGCTTGACATTATAAACCTTTGTGCCTCTGATGGTGACAGAGGGATTGGGAGATCACTTTAGTTAGTTCAAGGAGGAGTCTACAATGTTGCTGACAGAAAGGACATGAGGAGTGAGACAGGGGAGTCAGAGGTGACACAAACATTTAAGCATGAAGAAGTGGGAATAATGGATTTGCCTCTTACTGAGATGGAGAGGCTTAGTAAGAAAAGGTTTTAGTAGCAGCACTGAAGCACCTCTGTAGCTTCTAAATGTACATTTGCTAACTGTTTTGTGGAAGTGTTACATGGTAACTGGAGGTTCTGTGTGGGATGGTATTCTGACTCTGGGGAAGGTAGGCTGTTGGTAAAAAATGGCCTTATTCCAGAAACCTGGGAGAAGAGTTTGCAAGGCTCGGTGTGGAGTCAGGGAAGGGAAGCCAAGACTTGGCTAGAAACATATGCCAGGATATATTTTAGACCTTAGAGTGGAGATGTGGGGCAAGCGGTTGGATGTGAAAGAGGTAAAGAAATCATTTGGGATCATCTATGTCTAAATTCATAGATGATGTCATATAGGGAGTGTGTGTGGATATAGAAGAGAAAAGGCTGGGTACAGAACTGGGGGCACTGCAGTGCTTAGCAGGGAGGAGGAGACTGAAAAGGGGCCTCCAGAGAAGTGGGAGGGGAAACCAGGAGAGAGCAGTGTACTGGCTGTGAAGGAGGAAGGTGTCTGAGAGGAGGAGTAAGATTACTGTGGAAGTGATACAGCTGAATCAAGCATGGTGAGAATTAAGAATTGTAGATTGGATTCAACCACATGGAGGTCATGGATGACCCTCACAAAGGCAATTTCAATGAAGTCATTGGAGTAAAAGCTTAAAGGGGTTGGTGCTCAAGGGGGAACGAACGGTAGGAGAGAAAGTGAAAATGGGCTTCTTTTTCTATACAGGGAAGCAGAGGAAGGGGAAGATTTCAGGAGAAATGCTGGGGTTGAAGGAGGGGGTTTTAAAAATGGGAAATAGATGATGTGCATGCTAATGTGAATGAGCCAGCAGAGAGGGGCACTTTGAAGATGTGAGTGGCAGAGGGCACACATCAACAGAAAAGAGTTCCTTGAGTAGGTGAGAAGGGCTGAGATCCAGTCATGCAATTAGTAGTTAAGGCCATTCACACTCTGGCCATAACCTGCTTTATTAGCATTATTTTTCATCCACCAGAACCTTTACACTAGCAAAATGAAGATATTTACCATGTCTTCAAGCATGCTTTGGTTTTTCAAACTCTGTAGCTTTATTAGGCAAGACTATTCTCTAACTTAGAAAACTTGCTCCCACATCTCAACCTATGGGAACATTGCCAAATTCTTCAAGGTCTATCTCAAGCACACCCCTGCCCCACCCCATGTAGCATTCCCACCACATCCTTCCTGGAAGTGGTCTCTCTTAACCAGTTATGCCCTTTGATTGGACTCTTCAGAGCTTTTAGTCTGTGTTGAATCTTCAATAAGCAGATGGTGTGTGTTGCTGACAAGAGCAAATTTTGGTCACCATTGAGGGGTGGGGGTGAGAGAATATCAAAATTCCGCTCCCATGAACTTATACAGAATTTTGGTTTCAGAGAAGATACAAAGAACCTCTGCCCATTTCAGTATACTCACGAATGTTGTACTTTTGTGTTGGTAATGTCTTTACTTAGAATAAATATTAGGGGAGTATCATAACATCTGTGCAGAGGGCCCCATAGAGACCTATATCTGACCCTGTCTGCCTCCTTATGCTTCTGGTAAGCTACATATTCCTTGAGCAGACACCAATGTACTTCTCTAGCTCCTAAAGGCACAGTTGCTAACTGTGTTATAGAGGTGTTACATGGCAATGGGAGGCCCGGTATGAGATGGTATTCTGACTCTGGGGAAGGTAGGGTGTTGGATAAAAAGAAAAAGAAAAAAGCCTATTCCAGAAAACTGGGAGGAGAGGAGTTTACGAGGCTCAGTGTGGACTCAGTGCCCAGAATACTCAGCCCAAAGGGTGGCTGACTCTCAAGCCAGTTATTGAGACAGGACCCAGCATCCTACAATGTCCCATTGAAGGGAGTCTCTGAGGGCTACATGGACCTATATTGGGTTTGGCAATGTCTATATTAAATAAAAATAGCAGGATTTAAATTTTTTTATTTAAAGAATTATTTATTTAATTAAATTTTTTAGAATTTTATTTTTACTTTTTATTATTATTATTATTATTATTATTTTTATACATTCAACCACTATACATAATTTAGATTGTAAAGCATGATATACACCTTAGACCAGCCCAGTTGAGAATATTATACACATCATAATTAATAGGTAATGAACCATATCTGTGTCCCACAAATGTATTACCTCTCTATTTTTCCCCCCAAATTTCCTTTCCTATACTCTTCCCCTCTCCCACTCTCTTTACATTTTGTCCCTAGTGTCTATCACAATTTTCAATGCATTTATGTTCTCCAGTCTTTCAGTCTCTACCATAGAGTGCAGATAGTCGGTATGTTAAGTGGAGATATACAATGTCTCTGTTTCATAGCCTGACTCACTTCATTTAGCAATAAATCTTCCATATTGATTCATGTGCCTGCCAGCATTTCTCCTGAGAAATCATGATGGGGCCAAAGGTCAGCTCTCCCTTCCTCCACTTTTGGACCCACACCTCCCATCCATGTAAAACACATAGAGAGTCTCAGAATATTCTAGTCCATGAAGAACAGAAGGCTAGGCTGCAAAGATATTTTTCAGAACCATAGGGAAGAAAGAATCTCCCTTCTATGTAATTATTTATTGAGGCATATGCCTTTGAGGGCTTTGCTGCATATATAAAATCCCATTTTTATTAATTGTAACAACTCTATAAAGTAGATATTACATACCTATTTATAGATGAGAAAAATTGATATCTAGATAAGTGAAGGGTCCTACTCAAAATCACACAGCAGAACGGGATGGAGTACACATTTAATTTGAAGTCTTCTCACTTCTAGCCTCTAGCTCCCATGTTCTTCCTGCTATGCCGGGGATCAGCAAGAATTCTCTGTAAAGGGCCAGATAGTGAACACTATATGCTTTGTGGGCCAGATGGTCTGCAAAGTGTTGGAACTGCTCAGCTCTGCTGATGTAGTTAGAAGGTAGCCATAAACAGTATATGAACAAAAGGGTATTATATACCTGCTCAGTTGTTTCAGGTTGAATGTGTGGAGTTAAGAGTAACATTTTGGTCTTGAAAGTCTAAAAATTGAGAGGAACTGTACACAAATAGCTGAATTTAAGGAACTATATCTGAGGAGTCACATTTCTGGCTTCGGTGATAACAGTCTAGACTTTAAGTTGATGCTGTAGTGCCCTAATAAGACTTTTGGGATAATTTGTTATGAAGCAGTGTATAATAAAGTAGTTAAGGTCTTAACATTATATGATAGGAGGGTATTTAGCAGTTGTTATATCAACCGAAAAAATTAACAATTGACAAATGTATTTTTGTGTATGTGTGTTGGATTTCCCTTTTGGGAAGTGAGGAATTAAGTTGCAGTCATGCTGGGGAAAAAAGAAAAAAGAAAAAAAGAGTGTGGATATGTTCACATAAAATGCTATTTATAAAAGCAGGGGGCAGGTCAGATTCACCCACATGTCTGTGGGAAAAGACCCCAACCTTTTCCAAACTGGCTTTTACATTGCTGTCCTTTTGTGATCACAGCTCCACATGGTTCTCCACATGTCCCTTCCACGTCTCCAAAATGGTCCATCAGTGGAAAAAACCTGCTGGCTTTTCCAGCTCTGTGTGAATCTCTCTTGGCTCCAGGATGGGCACTTGTGCTCCTGCCTTCCCTCCAGGCCCATTGGCAGGTGATTAAGAGCCCAGCTCTACATTTCTGACAGCAGTGGCTGGAAGAAGGGACCGCATGGCTGAGATAAGCCAGTGTGAGCTGGGAAGGGGGTTGGCCACGTGGGATGTGGGTTTCATTCCTGGAGAGGAGTAATAAGCATGTAATTGGCTTTTCAGAAATGTGCAAATGCTGGAAAGCTTATTTCTCTGCACACTGTACTCTCTTCAGAATGGCTGAGGCTGGCTTACCAAGAATGGAGATACACGGGATGGATTCTGCATGAGCAGTTGGGGATGAGCTTGTCCCAAATGATCACTATTAGCTGTATGCTGTGTGGGAGCCAAGAGGTGGATTAGGACAAGACAGGAGATAGGTCAATCCTACCAGCAACATTCTTGCCTTCTTGACGGGAAGGGAGGAGTGGGTTTGGAGAGGCCATCCCTAGGTCCAGCATGAAAACTGAGGGGTAGAAGCATAAAAATCATGTTTGGCAGGTGTCCTGGATCTGTTAAGGCCATTCTCATGTGATCCAAGGTGCATAAGTAGTGACTATCCATCCCTGGCTTTGTGCTCCCGCAGAGGATGTTTTGACCGTCTGAGGTGGGGTGGAGGATTAGGGCCTGCTTGAACCCTATTTCTTTCTAAACCTCTCAGTTTCCTGGGGTGTCATTTACCTACAGGAAAACACTAAAAACTGTAGCCGTGTTTTTGATGGAACAGTTATAGAAAAATCAGTTCTCACTTTTGGTTCATTTTAGGTTCAATCTCTTTTTAATGACTACAATTAAAATATACACTTTGGTAGATGGAGTCTATTTTCATGTCCCAGATAATGATCCAACATCACTTTGTTGTGTTACAGCAGCAAAATATATCTCTCTAGCATGTCTGTTCCCAAATTCCTGACCAGTTAGCACTTGTTTGCTCAGCAGTGATGTGGTCATAAGACAGAAGAGCTACTTCTTGCCCCTACTCTCATACAATCAAAGTCTGGCACTGTAGTAAGCCTTTATATTTGTAGAGAGCTTCTAGGTTATCTTTGACATGTATCTTTTAAAAAAAACTTACATTTAATCATTGTCCATACAATGATTTTTTTTACAGCATACAATGCGGTTTTTCAAAACATAGATGCATTGCATGTCAATCAAGTCAAAAGTATTACCATACACATCAGCCTTAACAGATAACTTTCTCTTCTTGTGTTAAATAATATTTTCTTTTCTCCAAGCCCCTCCCTCTAACCTTCCACTACCCACCCCTTCCTATACAGTCTCTGGTGTATATGCTTACAGTCTCTAGTATCTTTTCACCTAATTCTTACAATGACCTATGACCTAGACAGGCCAAGTATCATGAATCCCATTTTATAGCGGGAAAAGGGGAAGCTCCAAGCAGGTCTCAGGGGGTCACACAGGAAGGGAGTTCAGACCTGGGACTAGAATCTAGTACTCTTCCCTTTGCTGCAAGTTTCCATTCTCATGAGGGATCAGGCTCCATTGCCCACTTCTGGAGAAGGAACAATGAAGACTTAACCTCCCTGAGAAGCCTTGTATCTCCCAGGCTTGCCTGCCATAACTCTCATTACCATTCATTGTTGACTACAGGCTCCTAGAGGTCAGGGCTGAATCGTCTGGTGGACACCCCTTTCCCCATCCTGTCTAGCCAGGCCCTATAGGGCACAATAGTGTCTCAGTGAGTGGTGATTAAATGAATGAGTGAATGAGTGACCCTAGGCCTCTTACAGATGACAGTGTGAAGGGGATGGTGAGTTAGGTGTCAGACACTAGGCTCTGCCGTTTCAGAAGGAGAGCTTCTTTAACAAATGAAAATTCAAGCTAAACCCACAGGGCCCAGCCATGGTACACTGTCATAGCATGATGCTCTGCAATTCTGGATCCTCCAAGAAGATCAGCGTTCAGTTTCAGGGTAGACCTGTACATACGAGGTGCTTGTGCCCATAAGCCTGGCTGGCTGGAAAGGCTGGAGGAGGATAGTGGCATGAGACTGTTAAGAATGCTTGTCTTTCTCTCATGAAATAAGTAAATAAATAAACTTAAAGGCAAAACTTGCTCAAAATAAATTCTGCATTCAAAATTTCCAGTGTAAGTTAATTTCTAAATTAAGGGTACACTATTTTATGTTGAATAGGTTTTCTGCAGAAGGGTTGAATGGAGGCCCAGCAGCTCTGCCCTCTCTGAGAAGGTGTCTGCCCCAGGGCCCTTGTCCCTGTCCAAGGGGACAAGGAAGCACATGGGTGGTGATTTAGGACATCTGCATTAAAAGCCTGATAACTTTATCCCAGTTTGTGGCCTCTGGGTTATGTTTAATCTTTTCTACCTCATGAAATTGCCTTTTAGGATTAGGTAAGATGGTGCCTAATAAAGCACTGAGCAGAGTACACAGAGATGCCTCAGCAGCTCCCAGTATACTGTCCCATCAGCAGCTCCCTCATACTGTCCTTTGTGAGGGGACCTGGTCACCCACTATTCTCTTGTTTCAGGACCACACATTGTCAATCACTCTGCCTTGCAGGGCCTGGTGGGCAGGAAGCCACTGCATAACCACTGAGATCATGGGCCACAGTGACAGCTTGGGGGGGCATGAGTGCTATCTGCTGAGTCAGATTAGTTGTGCTTTTTTTCGTAATCAACATCCCTAAAACTGTGCTTTTATATCCTAAAGAACCTGCATAAATTTCTATATTGACTCACGTCTGTCCATCCATCCCTAGAAGTCTTCCTCACTATTCAGATGTCATTCATCAGACACCTTAAAAAGGAAAGCGCCCGCCCCCTTTCTGGGCTCCTCAGGCAGAGTGAATACTGCACGGTAGTGATTCCTCTGCAGTCTTTCCCACTGGCTCTTCCTCGTGCCTGAATGCGTGAGCTGCTGGTCTTCCCCTAACACCACTTGGCCTCCAAGGCTTTCTTCAGTTCCCTCATCTCCAGTCCTCTTTGTTCTCGTAAAAATTGCCTCTTTCTGGGATTGTGAAACAGCTGAATGGTTGGCCCTGACCTCAGTCAAAAAATGAGTGGAGTGACGCCCCCAAGGCCGAGGGCCCGTGGCGAGGGTAATTTCACCCTTGTCGCTATAACTACAGATGCCCTTATTACTCACACAGACGTCTCACCCTTGTTCAACAACATATTAAGCTATTAGTCTCCATGCCAGTGGGTTCAGTTAGTTCACAGTGGCAAAAGCTGATCATTAAATCCCCTTTTCCCTGCTTAATCTTTTTTAAATTGGTTGCCTTTTAATTCCATCAAGTGCCCTCTTTCTCAACCATTCCCTATGCCCTATACAGTCACGCTGGCATGTCCCTAGGTGTGAGGCACTGGGCTTTCTAAGTCTTCCTAGGGTGGTCTCTAGGGTCAGCAAGGTTTGGGGCAGAGGCTTTTTGCAGTGTGGACTCCTCCGGAAGCAGGGACAGGGTGACTGGTTTAGTTCCCCTTTCATTCACCTCTGACTCAATACCTGGGGCAGAGGAGTTCAGATTTAAACCCTTTGCTCTGCCCATTTGTCCAAGAAAATGGGACTCCTATAGGTAAAGATAAAAATATTGTATTTTCCCGGCAGGAAATATGTATAAAAACATACTGTGTTATATTTATTATTTACAGAAAATTCAACCATTATTAAGGCGGTAGTAAAATGGGAAATTCATATTGCCAGGAACCATGAGCAATGCTTATAGTGGGTGAGGGAACAGGAGATAGTGGGTGGATGCTACATGGCCACAGTCACTTCTAGCAGATCTCATGGACCACAGAAGGAGAAGTCCTGACTTACAAAGGGCCAGGGATCAGGTCATTATTGAGGACTGTGGGCATGGAAGGAGCTTCGACTCTTAGGAAACTTTTGTAAAAATGTGGGAGCAGGGCCAGCCAGTGATGTGATAATTAAGGCAAGTGGATACTACATGACTGACTATGAGGCCTAAACCTGGAAGCTTGAAAAATACACCAAGTGCATACATGTGCATGCCCAAAATCTCTAGAGGAGAATGGAGAAGAAGAGATTGTGGTGTGGCCATTCCCCTGGGGAGTACTTTCTCTCTCTCTCTCTGGTGGGTGCACATGCCCTTATAGCAAATTAGGAAAAATAAAATTAAAAAGACTGGATATGTGAAACAGAAATGGTTTAACAAGATGAGAATGGATAGACATCTGGCTTTGAGGCCTTTACTCACCCATAAAATGGTCATCACATTATTCACTTTGTAGAATTACTCTAAAGATTTAATGACTAATGAGCACAATGTACCTAGCACAGAGCCTGACACATTGTAATGAAGATGACTGACACCTAGTGAGCAATTATTGTGTGCTAGGCTCTAGTGTAAGCTTTACAGGCAGTGCTCTGTGTCTTGGGTCAGATTCCATAGAAGAGCCTTGTGAAAGTGACTTAATGATAGTAATCCCCAGAGGAGAGGAGTGAGGGAAGCAAGAGGGCGGAGAGAGATGTGCGCAAGTATGTGGTCTTGGCTGGGAATTAGCCTTGGTCTAGTCCCAAAGGGTGCTGTGAAGCAGACATTGCTTATTCTTTGTTACCAGTCACTCCCTAAGGTTGGATATAACCTCCCAGGGGAAGCAGATCTCTTGCAATGGAGGGTGGGTCACCATAGAAGGGAGCAGCTATGAAAAATTAGCCACCATTGCTAGCAGCTGAGGGATGAGCATGCAGGGTTAGTGGGAGGGATCAGTGTGAAGCTTAAACATCTCCCACTGTGGTCCACCCCTTCGTGTAGCTCACACTTCATCTACCTGCAGCTTCTCTTGGAGTCTTAAACCGTTCATCATTTGTAGGAAAACATGTAAGGTGGGACCAGCAGTTGGTATAATGACTAGGTCACTGGACTCCCATGTAGTAGACTACAGTTTAAGTCTCAGACTGGGTGGCTTAAACTCACACTGGGCCCATGTGTGTGTGTGCCCAAGATCCCGAGAGGAGAATGAAGGAGAAGGAATTGCTATGTGGCCATCCCCCCTGGGGGGTGATTTCTTGCTTCCTGTCTCTCTGTCTTTCTGGTGAGCACATGCGCCCTTATAGAAAAAAAAGAAAGAAAGAAAGAGAGAAAGAGAGAAAGAGAGAAAGAGAGAAAGAAAGAAAGAAAGAAAGAAAGAAAGAAAGAAAGAAAGAAAGAAAGAAAAACACCTAAGGTGATGTGTCATATCTGTAACTATGCCCCAACCCCCTGCCATTCCCATGTTGAAGTTAAATCTCCAATGTGATTATTTGGAGATACAACCTGAATGAACGTAATTAAGTTTGATGTGATCTTGAACTTCCAGCCTCCACACTATGAGGACATAAATTTCTGTTGTTTATGCCCCTTGGTCAATAGCATTTTGGGATGGCAGTCCTAGCAAACTAAGACAGAAGCCTAGTCGAACAAGCTGTAGGACCTGCTGCTGCTCTTGTTCCTGAACCCAGAACTGATTCTCATTATATTTCATCCACCATTGTTCCCCATTCTCCAACCCATTCACTTGCACTGAGGTCTGGTCTAGGAAGCTTGCCTGGGGAGTGGGGTGGTGATCCAGGACCTTATCCCTGAGACCCTGGTTACAAATCTAGGATCCCACATTGCATTTTTGTTATATTTGCTTTGTTTCCTCCAGTCTTAGCATTTCTCCATTGTTCCTTGTTTTTCATGACCTTGACACTTTCATGAGTGCTTGTCAGTTTTTTTGTAGAATGTCTTTCAGTTGGATTTGTCTGATGTTTTTCTCCAGATTGAAGTTATGTGTTATTTGAAAAAAGTACTACAGATGTGATGTTGAGCCCTTCTCAGCACATCATTTCAGGGAATACATGATATTGATGTGTCTTATTGCTGGTGATATTAACCTTGATCACTTATCTAAGGTGGTGTCTGCCAGCTGTCTCCATGGTAAAATTATGATTTTTCCCTTTTGTATTAATAAATATCTTCCGAAAAGACTATGCAAATATACTGAATCTTCTCGATTGTAGTCCATTGATTTTAGGACATATGGCTGCATTTTTTTTTTCCTGGACCCTCTTTTATAAGGTGGAGCTGCCTTCTTTCTGAAATTCTCCCATCAGGAGTGGACTTGGGGTGCCTGCACAGGCTGGAGGCAGCTGACGCTCAGCTCTCACTGGCATGGAGCAAGCTCACACTTGGTTGAGCAGGGGGAAGTCTTGATTCTGTCATCAGCTGCAGAGCTTTAGCCCTTCTTTGCTTCTTTTATAGGACCCCTCACCTGATAATTTCCACTTGAATCTCATGTTTCTTTCACATTTCTCCTCTGTTTCTTTGGTTTGTTTCTTGAATTGATGATGGCAACGAGGGCTTTGTACAGATACATACGACTCAGAACTCTGAGATATGGTAGGCCCAGAAGAACTTTCAGGTCATCGAGTCCCAACCTCTTATTTTACAGGCACTCCTCACTTAATAACCAAATTCCATTCCTACTTCTAGTTACGCAAATTGGTGGATAAGCAAAGAGCTTAAAGCAGATAGATGTCTGTGTGTCTTGTGGTGCCATAGGGTATGTATTTTTCAATAGATATCATGTGACAACACATTAGGATAATGTAATTCTATCTATGCAAAAAGCATATGTTAGATAGTGCCAGAGAGCAAAAAGACACACCACAACACAATAATATAAACCTGGTGTAATCTTTTATATTCATTCTGAATACTACTGTGGGTGCACAATAATGTACAAATTTATAAACAAACCATGTTGTTTTGTGAGATTGCGAACGCTTTATGTAGTAAATACTAACCGACTGTGGGAATGGGACAAAGACTGAGAAGGGGATTTCCAAGACTCACACAGACTGAGAAAGGGGCTTGCCTGCACTGGAGAACTGGTCCTCAGTCTGAGTAGTCATTCAACAGGTAGGCCATTCAATAAGGAGTGGCTGTATTGATGAGATAGACACAGAGAGCTTACGTGACTTGTTCCAAGTCACACCACCAGTGGGCCCAGCCTACGTCTACAACTCGACTTCCTGACCCACATGTGCTGTATTTCCCAGCATGCCTCCATTCCTCAGGCTGGCTGTACAGAAACCCATTCAGGCTTTCAGAAACAAGCAGCCCAAACTTCACCACCATTCACCCTGCTCCTGCCAGGAGGCAAAGGCTTACTTCTTATTCAGTCTTCAGCTTCTTAGTGCTGGGGAGAGGGCCCTCTGTCTGGTTGGGAATTAAAGACCCAATGCCTCTCTGTAGAAATAAAACAATGCTTCTCCTTGTTCTGACCTGGAACATTGGCACAGGGACCTTAGTGAGAGCGCAGAGCCTCCCACTAGAGCTTTCCAGACCCAGAGCCAATGTCCTTTCCCTTGGCTTTTTTGGTGTGTGTGTGGGGGGAATGAAAAACAAGGGCAGTATTTTCATCTTTACCTCTGTTCAGCTTCACCTCTTAGTGGACAGTCATTTTGTTCAAGTCATTGCGTTTTACGTGGTATTTTCATTCAGTCCTTACAACCCTGTGAGATAGGCGTTATTCTCTTCATTTTACAGGTGAAGGAACTAAGGCTCTTAAGGCTCCATAGGTTAAGCAGCTTACTCAAAATCACGTAAGTAGTAAGTGGTAGAGCCAATGTCAGAGCCCAGGTCTTGAAAAAAACTTAGGTTTATCTGTTTTCATTCTTTATGAGCAGCTTTTTTGAAAGTCTACAGGAATAACACTTAAAATCACTGTTCCCATGATCGCTGTTTTTTTAGTTTGTCAGAGTCTATAACATTTTCATAGTGTTTCATAGCCATTCCCATAGCTGTTTAAATTTTGTAATTATATTCAGTACTCTACTTGTTCTTTTTTTTAAAGATATTTTTCATAGGGTGTGTGTGCTCACTGGAGAGAGACAGAGAGAAACAGAGAGAGGGAAAGTGAGAAATCACTCCCTAGGGGGATGTAAATGCTGCAATCCCTTCTCCTCTATTCTCCATTCAGGATTTTGGGCACACACATGTGTCCAGTGTGAGATTCAAGCCACCAGGTCCAGGATTTGAATCTCAGCTGGACATGTGGGAATCCAGTACTTTAATCATAACATCACCTACTGGCCCTCTCTACTGGTTGTTCTTATACTCCATTCCTGTTTTTTTTCTTAAATTTTGAACCATTTCTTCATTGACTGAATGTTGTCCTCTGATGGTCTCTTGAAAATGGGCTCACGAGGGTTGTAATTCCAGAGGGTTCAGATGACAGAAATGTCTGTCTCTCACCTTCCACCCCAGTGGGTTAAATACTCTCAGATCATGCCCGGGTGGATATTATTCCTTGCTTCTGACATTGCAGGTTGCAGTGGGGAACCCGCTGAACATTTCTCCCGATGCTTGATGACTTTCTTGAACTTTCAAGGTTCACTATCGAAACCAGGAAATGTCTTCATGTTTCTTGTTTCCTATCAGTTGTTTATGGAATTTGGCATGCTTTCTTGTTTTGCAGTTTCATTTCTTTGTTCATTTCAGAAGGTTTTTTCCAAAAAAAAAAAAAAAAAAAAAAAAAGATGAGTATCAATTTGTGTATTCCATCTGTTTCTGTGCTTGGATTTGCCCATTCTCTGGTGTTGGATCACCTTTGTTATTTCTGTGTATTGTTTCTTTTCATCTCATTGCTTTAATAACTTAGGTCTTTCTTCTCTGCGGTCTCTGTGACTTGCCCAGGGTCCCACGGCTCATGGGTGGCAAAGTCAGAACTTGAAACCTTTAGTTGGTGTCAGTAATTAGATTCCTTGCTGTGTCTGCTCTGCTTGTTGGAGTTTCTACATTTATTTATTGGTTCTGGAAAAGTGTTTTGTGGTTTTACATTTATTTATTGGTTCTGGAAAAGTGTTTTGTGGTTCTCAATTTAGCCCAAACTTTGTTTTATAATGTGATCTTTCAGCTCTTTATTTTATTTTTTATTGCCAGAAAGCATATGTGCTCTCTAAAGAGAGAGAGAGAGAGGGAGGGAGGGAGAGAGAGAGAGAGAAAACAACACCCAGAGGAGTGTTCTCATACTGCAGTCCCTTCTCTTCCATCACTCCTTCCCTCCTTCCTGTCAGGATTTTGGCCGTGTGTGTGTGTGTGTGTGTGTGTGTATACTCAACATATTTCTCAAGCCATCAGGGCTGGAATTTGAACGTCAGTTGGCCAAATGGGATCTGCCTTCCTTAACCACTGTGTTATAGGGTCATCTCAATTCTTATTTTATTAAATCTGTGTTTTTAAGTTGCTCTATAGCAAGAGGCATATTTGGGTAATTTTCTTCGGTTCCTTAGGTTGTTTTCATGCTCTGTCCCATCTTCTTGTTTATTTGCTTTTGTTTTATTCTCACTCCCAGTAACATGCTGGCATCTTTGCCATGCAGTTTATTTTCATCTCGCCTGACTTACTGACTCCAGTTAAGGGCAAGTCTGTTCTTGTCCCTTTTCCCACCATGTCTGAGCCTGTTCATTTTCTCCAAGGCATAGTTTGAGTGCTGGGAGTTCTGTGTCTGTCCATTTTTCTTGGCAGGGGTGAGGGTGGAGGAGAGCTGCTCAGAGGGTAGAGACAGAGCTTCCAGGAGGGTTGAGAAGGAGAGCTGCCCACAGGCCAACAGTCTTTATTAGGATGCCCAGTGTCCTTACCAGCTGCTGGGGATTCAGAGAGAAAACCCATGTTCCTGCTTCTAAGGAATATGTAGTCTGAGGGAAGGAGACCCAATAAACAGGTAATTATAATGAGTACCTCATCAAAAGAAGAGAGGACATTTCTAGGTTGCAATGACCAGATTTGCTCAGCTTACTTCAAGTAATGGTCATAGTCATTTAATGTAAGCATTCAGTGTGTGGAACCAAGATTAAGGCAGATAAGGCTCAAAGTCCAGGATGGGACCTGCAGGCTATGGTGAGGTACTTGGCTTTTACTCTGTTGATGAGATCCAATTATATCTTAGAAAAGTCATTTCAGCAGAAATGTGAAAGATTAAGTACAGCTTTAAAGACCTAAATCTCTAGCACATATCTATTGGTCACCTCTGCAAAGAGGTCAAGGAAATGCCTTCTGCACTGAGAACTGGAGTAGAGAGGTTCCTGAACAGGCTAATGACCCCACCCTTCTTTTCCTCTACCTCACTCCAAACCCGAGGGGGCATATCAAGCTTCTGGGTAGCACAAAGAAGGTTCTACTCTTTCTCCAGTGCTGTGTCCTTGTAGACCTCTGGAGGGATGTGCGAGGGCTGCCAAGATGACAGCCAGGGCTGGGGGTGGCACCTCTAGAGAACACATCTCAAAGTTGTTGATTTTCTCAAAACACAAACAGAGCAGGGACCAATTATTGGGTCCCTCTACGTAGCATGCCTCATTACTGGGCAGAGGCTGGCAGAGCTGGGAAACTGGCTTTGGACCCCTAAGGAGGAGCTGGGAGGGCAGAAAGGAGAGTATCTTTATAGAGATTTTTTTTATTGCCAGGCAGGCATGGCCTGGTAAGTTCATCTTTTTAGAGAGGTACTGTCTTTCCTTTACTTGACAGCCAGGTGTCTCGGCTAGCTCCAGCATGACACTAGGTCCTTGATACTATGTGCAGAATTTTGTGTCTATGTCTGTAAGTAATTTCTCTGGGGAGAAAAACCATGGCTTCTATCATATTGAAAAGAGAGTCATGCCTCCTCAAATAATTAAGAACGCCTGTTCAGGGACCAGCAGTTAGCGTAATGGCTATGTCACTGGACTCCCACGTAGTCGACCGCAGTTCGAGTCCCAGACCCAGTGACTTAAAACTCACGCTGGGCGCGTGTGCGTGCATGCCCAAGATCCCGAGGGGAGAATGAAGGAGAAGGGACTGTGGCGTGGCCATCCTCCCTGGTGGGTGATTTCTCGCTTTCTGTCTCTCTATCTCTCTCTGTCTGTCTGGCGAGCGCACGCGCCCTGTAGCAAAAACCTCTTCAAAAAAAAAAAAAAAAGAACCCTACACTTCATAACTTCATATGTGGGGAAACTAACCAGAAATCAGGGGGAGAAGAAGTGATTTTCCCAAGGATACAAAGATAGTGAGATCCAGATCTAGAAGTCAGATCCCCTGACTTCTGGGATACCTTGCCACCTCATTGGTGAGATCACCTTGCTGCCATATGGATGCACAGTATTGTTGTCACTTTACTAACAAACATGGCTATTATTTGCTGAGTGCTAAAAGTGTGTGTGGCATAGTGCTCAGTGCTTTGGTTGAATTAAACCATTGGGACCGTAAAGTGGTGTCACAATTTTGCAGAATAGACAGTGGAGGCTCTCTTGGTTGAGGGAAAGACATTAAGTCAATTGGCCACGTCACAAGGCCAGTAACTGGAGTAGAGATCTCAGATTCAGCTCTTTGTATTTTTGTGTGTGTCTGTGTGCTGGAGGGTGCATGTGCTTACTAGAGAGATACAGAGACATGCAGAGAGAGGGCGAGGAGAAAGCACCCCCATAGGGCATGGTCATACCACAATCCCTTCTTCTCCATTTCTTCTTTCTTTTAGGTGTTTGGGCATACACACACGTCCAGCATGTTTCTTAAGCTGCCAAGTCCCGGACTTGGGTGGCATGGTTGGCCAAATGGGATCTGACTGCTTCAAGCACCAGACCATGTAGCTGGACAAGTCATTTTTCTTGGATGTCCACTCTACCTGTCCCTCCCCTCATTTTGCATTTCTGTCTCAGTCTTATCCATCTCCGTAGGCCTAGATCAAGACTTGCCTCCTCCCTGAAGCTCTCACTGATAGGCCCAGTCCTGGCTGGTCTTCTCAAGTGACCAAGGACATTGAAAGTGCTTTGTAGATAGAAGGCCCAGGTTCCAGTTCTGCCACTACCTTGCTGGTCACCCTGGGACATTTATTCTTACCTCTTGACTTGTATATGAAATAAAAAGAATGATATCCAATCCTGGGACTTCAAAGAGGAAATAATGTCCACTGAGTCACTTATTTAACAAGTATTTGAGGTCCTACTAAGGGCCAGGAATTGTACTGGTGCTGGGGAGACATCCCAAGGGGCATATCAAGTAGACATTCTTTTCATATAGAGCAAGAGCTCAGAATAGAGATCTGAGCTAGAAACATATATTTAGAGTCCTCCATCTATAGAAGATTTTAAAGCCACAATTATGGAAGACATTGCCTATGATGGGCTCATGAGAAAAGAGGAGAGACCAGGGTTAAATCCACAAACATTTTCAATATTTAAAAGCTAGAGGAGGAGCCAGCAAAAAAGATGAAGAAGAGGCCAAACTGTGAGGAAAAGCCCAAGAGAAAGTAATCCTGAGCACCAAGAGATGAGACCACTTGAAGGAGGCTTCAGCAATGGGGTGGGATGTTGCTGAGAGGTCAAGGAAGGTGAATGTGCCAACTTACATGGCTCAGTGCTGGACATCCAATAAATATGTAAATATAAATATAGGTGCCCAGTAAATGTGAACTCCTTTTCCTGGCTACTCCCTCCTTTCTTCATTTGTTCTATTTCAGAGTATCTGTTAGCCTTTTCCCTCAGATTTTATAAGAACTCAAGAAATAATGAATCAATGAATGAAGGCATGCATGTATCAACTGAATAAATGCAGTAAATAACAAGTGTAGCTATCAATGGTTAGCCCCCAAAGTGAGGTGGAACTACCCTTATCTCCCCTCCTGAAACCCATGGCTTTGATTTTGTCCAAAGGCTGGGCCAGATACAAGTCTCCTGGGAATGCATGGCCTCTATCCCTCTGCAGAGGGACCTGTGGGGAACCACTTTTTATGTTCGTCAGGCATCCTGGCCAGCAGTGCTGAAATGGTCCCCCTGGCCGCCTGTGTAGAGAGACGCCTCCCACAGCGGGTCGCTGGAGTTCCTGTCGCCTTCCCTCCCCAAGTGGTGTCGACTGCACTGTAATCACACAATTATGATGCCATTAAAATGTCACATTTGAAGAAATCCATATAAACAGAGCATTAACAACCGCTTGAAAATTGTAGTCTTTACCACTAATGACCTACTTTCTCTACGCACTTTCCCTCCTGCCACCCCCACTCAGCTGTCTCTTTCCTTAGCCTGGATTTCAGAGGCAGGAGAGAAGGCGCAGTCATCATTTCTGCCTGGAAAACCTTAATGTTTAATGTGCTGGGAGAGGCTCTTTGATAGAGCCGGAAACAGCCAGACAGGGAGATCCCAGGATTGAGCTACCTGATGAGTGAGACAAGAGGATGTCATTCCCAAGCTGATCTAAGCATCTGAATGAAGGCGCTTCAGAAGGAACCTGGTTCTTGAGGAACTTGAAGAGAGCTGAGCAGATGGTGTTGAAAAACTGAAGGGTCAGGTTCATCTCATTGACTTTGGGAAGAAGAGTTGAATCTGAGACACAGTTAGTTACTCTCACAGAACAAGAAAATGGAAGGAGAGAAATGAGCTGGTCAGAGATCTTTGGATCCTGGCTACTGTGAGTCAAGGATGAGAAGGTAGATGGATAGAAAGGCAAGAGAGTGACTGGGCTTTTGAAAGTTTTCACTTCATTTTCTGGAATAATGCTCTCGAAAACTTGTTTAGCTACTGAATTTTCTTTATTTCCAAAATCTAATTTTAATGCTCTTAGGAAACAGATTACTTAAAGGAATCTCTTAGTGAGTACTTTTATAAAGTAAGACATAAACTAAAACAGCTCTGGCGAAGTGATTAATCTCTTCTGAATGTATCTGAATTGCAAATCTGGATTCCCATATAGTACCGGATTTGATTAAAGTAAGAGTGTACCTAATTCTGAAAAAGCAAACTGAAGGCCATTGTGAGGAAAGGAATTTGAATGAGAGTATGGTGGACATTTTAAGTGTCACTCTGGTCCTTTGCAGCTCTACAGCATTTAGGGTCTACCTGCAGAGGGGATCGTGCCACAAGTGCTTGGATAAATGGACAGGAATGGTTGGTGATGGGTTGGTCATGTGGGAAGCAATTATTGGTGCTTCCCAAGGCTCAGGTGAAAAAAATGCTCCTGTGGATGTTGTTTACATAAGCAAGTGTATCATAAATCCCTTTAGATAGTTGATACATGATGCCCTGCAGTGTTATAGAGATAGTGAGTATTTAGGACAGGCTCATAAGGATTTCTCCAAGTTTTCCAGCGCACTGCCATTATTGGTTGTTATATCATCTGCAGCACTAAATTTGTCCTTAGCTGAGGAAGGCATCCCACTGCCATCCAGATTCAGCAGGCATGATGTCATCTAGGTACTCTGAGTCTGTTTTTGACATAAAATAATAAATAAATAAGAAAGAGTCCCTTCTGTTAAAAGCCAGCCATCAGCCCCTAAGGAATCCCATGAATTAAAGTCATTTCAAAGTCATTCGCTCCAGCCCCACACCTACATATTCAGCGGCTGACCTACTTTTGAGGGAGCCAGAGGGTATGTGGATGTCACCTTATTTACAGAGAGGACAGAAAATGCACTAAGCTCTGGGCCCTTGCAGCACACAGTATCTGGGGAGATCTATTCTCCACCTCTAGATGTAGAAGAGAGAACAAATTCTGCTGAGCTGAGAGCTGGAGGCTCCTTGTTAATGTCACCTTTGGGGAATGAGTGACAGGGCTTAGAGGATACTCGATTCTAAAATTCTCTTCCTTGCTGTATTCCAGTTGAGCCCTTTGGCATGTGGATTAGGGAAGGTGTCTTCAGGATACCTTTCACAGTAAGTGCATAGCCGAGCTCTGGGCAGTGCCTCCTCCCTTCTTCATTTGTCTGTTTCTAGTCAGGTGCTAAGTTCAGAGCCCTCACTCCCCCAGTGATCCTCTGCTATGGTACGCACTGATCTAGGATTTGCTTGAAGTCTGCCTGGCTGAATTTTGTCCCAGTACCTCTGCTTACTTGCTGCATGATGTTGGCCAAGTCACTTTAGTTGCACAAAAGTTATTTCTTCTTTAGTGAAGTGGGATAAATAATGGTACTTGTCTCTGTTTGAGTGCTGAATTGAGTTTGAGTATAAAATGAGTGACATTTTAAAGATAGAACCAGACATGCAATAAATGTTACAGAACTATTCGTTGCTGTAATTGTTGTAGTCACTCTGGGTTATTGTGTTGAGCATGAGAATTTATTACCTTTTCAAGCTAGTCCTTTTGCCTGGCTTCCCCCAGATTCATATCTTGATTTCTCCTATGGTCATCTTTGCCTGAAAAGAATCTACAAGGAGATTTAGGAAGGCTGCACACTTTGCTAAACACATTCCTTATTAATATAACTCTTGGACTAAACACTCCAGTTCTTGGAGGTAGCATGCCAGGAGGCATGGAAAGGATCCTTTGGAGAAGGGGCCAGAAGTCTGGCAGATGGCCCTGAAGTTCCTTGGCCAGCTAGGAGCCTTGGAGGTCTCAAGAAAGTTCAGACATCTGATTTTGCTCAGGTCTCTCACCAGAATCACCCAGCATAGCTTCTGTGCTAGTTCCAGCCTCTACTTAAGCATGCAGAGAAAGGAAGTAGCACAAACCTCAATTTCTAGCTTTCTAAGCTCATAATAACCTTACATATTATGCTTCTTAAAATAGTTTTCTTGTCTTATCATTTGCAAGGCACTGTGCTCAAACTCATATTTGATATGGAGTTTTTGGGTAAGAAAAAAAAAAATCCTACCAAGTCCCAGAGAGTATTAGCATCAAGAATGACTGATCCTCACAGTTGGACAGTAAAATGTAGTATCCAGCTGTCTGTGGATACTGTCAGAGACCCTGTTTTTGCCACAGGGAAGGAAGAATTTAGCTAAACATGAATTGACTGACTGAGAATTGCATTTTCTCTCCGTTAGCATTCAGCCTCCAAAAGAAGTAATAGTAACCACAGCTATGTTGACAATAACAATACGTGACGTATGCATCATGTTTTGCCAGGCAATTTTTCATGTCTTATCTTATTTCCAAGATCTAATTTGGGCCTGTAAAACTGGGTGGGGTGAAGACTAGTATTGCTTTTTGAGGAGGAAGAAAAAACTGACTACAAGAGGTTTAAAAGGATGTACTAAGCAGAGCCAAGCTCAGGATGTGACTTTCTGGATTTATAGGGTCATTCTGGGGGCTCCCATCTCCTCTTCCTCATACACAAACACTCTTCCAGCACATTTCTATCCAGTTGAAATTAGATTGAAATGAATAAAGGGCCCTTGAAGGGGAAAAGAAGTCACAAACACATTATTCTTCCTATGATCACTTTTCTGTTAGTTTGATTCTTCCCTTTGCTGTCTTTCTTTACTCTTTTTATTCTTTTACTGTCAGTATCCCAGGGGGGTCACAGTTTGGCAGTCTGTAGGCCAAATATAGCCTTTGAGCATATTTTGTTTCATGCTCACGGTTTAATGGCTAGTATTAACCATTAATAGTAACCATTATGTATACTAACCATTAAGGTTTCAAACAGTGTGACTGGGTACACTGTGTGGTACATATCGCTCTTACTCACAGTTCTCGGTGACCCTAGGGCTGCTTATTTGTGACTCCTGCTAGGTACCTTGGTTCAGTTGGAGCCCTTGAAAAGTGTTCCCATAGCTATTTCTTGCAGCTGAACAGCTTTCTGATGATGCCTTGTGCTGTTTCTTGCTCCAATATAGCAGGCAGGGAGAGAGGTCTGACTTTTAGAGGGAGAGATTTCTGTAATTGAGAAATCCAAATCCTGTTTTTACCCATTTTTGTTTGTTTTCCCCTCACCTAGAAGTAGTTTTCAGTGGAATGGGCCTCTGATGACAGGCCTCCATCTCTTCCTGCTGGAGGCTACTCTGGCCATGTTTTTGGGCCATCCTGGAATTGACCTTCCCTTCTCTTGCACACTTGCCCCTGATTGATGGTTGCAGCATCACATACCTATCCTCAGTTGATGAGATGACCTTGTGCCCAAGATGTATGCACCAAAGACAACATATTTCAACATCCAGCTCCACCCAGCTGGAAGCCCCGTTTCTGGAGCCATTTCTGACTCTTCTCCTCCAATGTCCAGTTCTTGTCATTGGCCTTTCCTGGGTGCTGGTTCCAACTTTCAATGCATGCTCATCTCCAGCATTGGTCTCTTGGTTATAGACAAATTCATCCTTCTATGTCACCATCCAGCCCATCAAATCTTTCTCGTAAACCCCATGTGGACACCTGCCTCCTTGATCTCCTGTTCTCTGGGTGCCAGATTTGGAAGAGTCCAAGTCTTCTCCTGTTCTAATCATTAGCTTACTGTACCTGTCTCTGAATACAAAAAGAAGGGGATTCAGAAATCAGTGTCCTGGGTAGGACCAGCCCTTCAGTCTTCATTCCACCAGCAATTGGAACAGGTTCCTCAATCAAGTGACAAGTGATTCAAGATGCCTATCTACATTTGGGTTTAGTCTTTGGTGGTGTAATGTATAGGGTGCTGATAGGCAGGAAGCAGAAGCATAACATTAGAGCTCACGCTTCCTGGCATGTGCCTGTGAACCAGGTTCTCACCCCCAGTTGTGCTGACTTAGACTTCTAGGGCACCTCCTTCTCATGCTAATTTGGAAGTAAATTAATATCCATATAATGTCCGGATCCTGTGAGGTTTTTTTTTTTTCTATTCTAAAAACAAAAACTGGGCTTCTGTCCATTCTGTTAATCATATTATATTTCACACTTGGAATTTTCAGGCAATTATAATAATTATTGGAACTTTTCTTCTTCCAGAAAGCTGGAAGCATCCCTAAAGTTGTCTGCATATGGTGTATAATTGTGATATTGGGCTGAGTGCAGAAATGCAGCCAGAGGCGGGGAGGAGCGAGCTAGGCAGTGGTTACTTTTGTTGTCCTCGACCAAATGGGACTGCAATTAAATGGAGAAAAAAAGCTAGCACTAGAGAGGGGGCTAGGCTTGGTGTCCCCAGTGGGAGACCTTCCGGGGACTCTGAAATGCCACAGTGGTACAACTCTTGGCAGACTCATTTTCTAGGCACTTGGTTGTTGAGGAAAAAGGGTGGAGAGAACTGTGGGGAAAAGAGGCAAGAGGAGGTAGAATAGAAAATAGAAAAGTAAACTCATCCCTGTTGAATTATATGCCAGCTCATTTGGTGTGAGAAATAGCCCTTTCCTTCTCTATTATGTGTCCATTCTATCTATCAAACTCTTTAAGGAATGTCTTTCGTATAATTAATACTAACCATTAAACTACAACATTGAAGAAGCAATTGCCTAATTCTGAGAAAAATTTAAATTTATTACCAGCACCCGAGATAAAATGAATACTAAAGAGAAGGAGAGAAATCCCTGCAGAAGATAAATAGAAAGCCAAGTGGGATATTGACTTGATCCTTCTCCAGTGCAGGGTAATTTGGCTTCTAAAGTGAGTTAAATCATAATAAATTAAATTTAGATTTCTGCACATCAGTTAAATAACTCCCAAGATAGAATTCCAGTGAGAGGAAAAGGTGATAATACATGGAGGAAGTATTAAAATGAAGATCTTATCTAATAATCCATAATTGATGTGTGATCCCTAGGTGAGGGAAAAGGATTTTCCAGCTCTTTCTGTTGTCATGAGCTCGAGAGAGCAAAGAGCTAGTTGCCCCTCCTTATTTATTTGTGTTTGTTCTACATATTGGGGTGAAGTCTGTTACCCAGTCATTCCTTTCTCAGGCCATTCACTGAAGGTAGGACTTGTAATAGCAATGTTAGAGTCATGAGAGAGTGTCATACCGCTTCCCTTTCTTGGTTGGCCTTGGAAAATTAAGGTCAGTTCCAAGCTGGCCGGGCAACAGAAGAGTACAGGGTGAGCAGATACTGTATTTTTGTGGCTAGGTGGAAGGGCAAAAAAGTAGCCTTATGGATGAATGGAACATCTGGTGATTTGGAGGAAACACAGGTTTGAAGTCAAAAGTCCTGGGATCGAGGACTCAATAGAAAACTTCCTAGGTGATTTCCCACCCTGTTTTCTCATCTGTGAAACGGGAATAATATAGCTGGCTTGCCTACTTCCTAAGGGTAATAAAAATGAGAAAATGCTTTGTAGATCATAAATGTTATGTTTGGCCTGCTTGGTGCTGACTTTCAATCATCATACTTATCATTTCTAAAACTTCTGTTTAGGTTTTTTTTCAGTTCTACCTGACCATTATTTTTGTTAGCCTTTTGTTCTTTCCTAATTTAAAATTAATATTTTAAATATTTTACCTACAGTCATGTTTTAATCTGTATCTGAAAATTCCTGTATCTAAAGTCCACTAAACCTGTTGCTTATGGTTTCTTCTTATTGTTACTTATAGTGACTTGTTTCCTGCTGTGTCTGGTAATTTTTTATTGTGATTTCATCTTTTGGTGAGTTTTGAGGAAATACTGAGGGCCCAAATTAGAGATGCTTTTCTCCAGGTAGGATTTACATTTAAACTGATCTGGGCTGTTTTATCCCCTTCTTGGGCTTAATTATGGAAGACTCTGGTTCTGCTTTTCTACCTTTTGGGAACCAAGGTTTAATTTCTCAATGACCTTTGCCCTCAAGGAAGCCTGACATTTTGTCTTTGCTTACCATTTAGCTACACCAACTCTAGCTTCTACACCCTGTATTTTTTCCTGACCTCACCCTCTTTTCATGTTGAAGATTTTCCTTCTGGAAAGCCAAGCAGTGAATCAAAAACTATGCTTGTTGTAATTTATGCTCTAGTTATAGTTTAGCATGAAGACTAACTATAACTAGTTATAGTTTAGCATGGGAATATCTGGTCTGCTGCAGTGTTGCAAGCAGGAGCCTCCAGCACTGCAAGCAGGAACCTTCAGCAGATGGGAGACAGAGTTGGTGGAAGCCAGAGACAGTGGTTCTGGAAACAGCCTGGAGGCGTGTGGATGAGTGCTCCAGTGCCTCACTGCTGCTTGGAAACTGGGTTTATTGAAAAGAGGAGGGACAGATGCTTGCTTGAATTTGAGCAAATCATTTATTTTCTCAGTGCCTTGGTTTCTTTGAAAATTGTGAGTACAATTTTCTATTGTATAATAGGTTTATGAGGATTAGAAATAATCTAAGGTACGCTTTACTCTTTTTTTTCTCTTTTTTTGGAGAGGTTTTTGCTATAGGGCGCGTGCGCTTACCAGACAGACAGAGACAGAGAGACAGAAAGCAGGAAATCACCCCCCAGGGGGATTGGCCACGCCGTAATCCCTTCTCCTCCATTCTCCTCTCGGGATCTTGGGCACGCACGCACACGCGCCCGGCGTGAGTTTAAGCCACCGGGTCCGGGACTCGAACTGCGGTCGACTATGTGGGAGTCCATAGCCATTACGCTAACTGCTGGTCCCTTCAGGTATGCTTTACTCTTTACTTCTCTCTGAGGTATATAGACACAACGTTTTTATAGTACTTCATTTTTTTTCCTTCTTCTTTTTATTCTTCTTCTTCCTCTTCCTCTTCCTCTTCCTCTTCCTCTTCCTCTTCTTCTTCTCTTTTATTTTTCTCCATAGACCGTGTGCTTTCTCTAGAGAGGAGAAAGACACAGAGAGGAAAAGTGAGACATCACCACCTAGGGAGATGACCACGCCACAATCCCTTTTCCTCCATTCTTCTCTTGGTTTTTGGGCATGCACATACATGCAACCAGTGTGTGTTTTCTAGGAAACCTTAAAACAAAAGTTATCCTAAATAGTGGGCAGTGTCTCCCCCTAATACCTCATGTATAGAAGCATTGCCACAGGGTTTGACTTACTTGCTGAACCCATCTAATTTCAGCTGGTGAACAAGTTGGCTCTTTGGTCCTGTTTTACACTCTTCTGTATTTGTTGTTCTGAGTTGCAAGTCTCATATGATGACACCAGGGGTTGGAAGACCTGGAAACACAGTAACTGTCACAAAATAATTGAAAGGTATAAAAGAAAGACTAGATGAGTATCAACTGGCCGTAAGGGTAAAGTCATGTCTGAAAGGGAAATATTATTACCAGGAGATAGAGTCTTGTTAAATACAAGAAAAAAGCATCTAGAAGTTGCACTCCTCTGAAAGCAGGAGTGGGCTTATTTGGGACATCTATATCACTAGCTGGAATTATAGGAATGCCCACTGGGCAGTGGAATGTTGCACTGGAGTTTCCAACAGAGGGTGGATAGATAAACTATATTATCGTTAAATGAGAAGTCCCAATACTTTCTTCAATTCTCACATTCTCCTGTGTTAGCCTAGCATATTCCCACCTCCTGCAGGAATCTGTCTGCAGGATATTGCCTTTTCTTGCCCTGACCATTAGGAACAAAGCTCACAGTTGGGAAAAGGAATTTTCAAGAGTGAGAGTGAAGCATCGATGGATGATGGTGAAAGGGGAGCAGGTGTCCATTAAAAGTGGAAGGTACCCCAAAGAAGAGTTGATGGGAAAAAAATTTTGGGAAATGTGTACATAGTCTAAAAATGCCTCAAGAACATGACAGCAAGGCTGTGAAAAGGCAATACCATCCAATGATGAGGCCTAGGCTGCCTGGGTTCAAATCCTGGTTCCAGCACTTACCAGATGCGTGACAGTGGGCATGATACTCAATCTTTCCATGCCTGTTCCCCCAATTATAGAATGGCAATAAATTATTTTTGGGGGAGAGTTTTTTGCTATGAGGTGTGTGTGCTCACCATAAAGACAGAGAGAGACAGAGAGACAGAAAGCGAGAAATCACCCCGCCAGGGGGGATGGCCATGCTGCAATCCTTTCTCCTCCATTCTCCTCTTCGGATCTTGGGCATGCATGCACATGTGCCCGGCATGAGTTTAAGCCACTGGATCTGGGACTTGAACTGTGGTCAACAACATGGGAGTCCAGCGACATAGCCATTACAACAACTGCTGGTCCCAATATTTTTGAAGATTAAATGTAAATATTTGTATAACATGTATGTACCCTCCAATGTGTTAGCAGTATTATTATAGGCAGATCTGAGAACTTTCATTAAAGATCAGAGACAGTTCAGGGTAAGAAAGAATCTAAAAAAAAGAAAGAAAGAAAAAAACAAACTAAAGCTCAATAGTACATCTGTTGTTTAATTTCTTTCCTCTCATCATGCTTTTGTGAGAATCTTGAATTCTCTTTTCTCCATCCTTTTTCTGGGCCTGTTTTCTCTCATTCTCACTTTAAGACTATTATTTGGCTCTGAAATTGCTGTGTATCTTTCCCTTATGTTAGGTTTCGAAACTGAGTCTATTTTCCACTCATGTTTTCATGCTATGATCCACCCCCAGCTTCAGCCAAACCCGGATCACAGGGACATGCAATAAGCCTGGTATATATAGGAAGTCACCAGGATCTGAACCAGGGACCTACACGTGTATGTCCAATTGTGTTACTGCGTGCTACTGACTGGCCTTCCAGATTTTTAAAGGCTGGAAAATTGCCTCACTTATATGTGGAATCTAAAAAAAAATAAACTCAAAGAAGTAGAGCATGAAATGGATGTTCCCTGTTTGTTCGCATAAGCCAGAAAGTAGGGAATTCATAACATGGGTACAAGCTTCTACAATGGCTCCATGCAGAGTTAGGAAGGAGGGCTGTGTCCTATTATTGGGTGGCCAGGACAGGTCTTGAAGGCAACCTCACATTCGGTCTCCCATGTGGAGACTCATGGATTGAAGAGCTTGGAAGTCAACTTCCACCATGACTAGAAGTACCAAGCAAAGTCAGCATCCCTTAAGAAACCCCTTGAAGCTACTGCCAGCTGTATTCTAGAACAGGCAAGGAAGAGCATTGGCATTCCTATGGGCATTCCCCTTTTTGCCCCTGACATGGTGTCCTAGGGTCCTCAAGAAAGAATCTTTCTCTGCTCATTAGCTCATAGCAAAGGAGACATCCTTGTTTCTTCCTGTCCCTAGAGAGGCTCTTTAGAAGGATTAATCAGTGGTTCTATCATTTACTAGTTGGTGGAAGTAGCCTAACCTCTTGGAGAAGCTACCTAACCTCTCTAAGATGATCCCTTCTGCATGAACAGTTGTATGAAGATTCTGTGACATTATATATGCAAACTGCTTTGTAAGATATAAAATGCTATTCCAGTGTTAGTGTTATTATTTTAAACACATTTTCACTGTTATTTAACACATTTAGATATCATTTTAGAAAAACCAGTCTTGCCAGTACAGGCTGTTTCCCTCAATGGGTTTCAGTGCAGCAAACTGAGTGATCTCTGTACCCATGACAGTCTAACGTAATGGTCCCCTCCAAGGACACTCTTGACTGACAGTTGACATGCTTTCTCTTGCCAGCCTGGCTGTTTCTCTGGTTTTCTGGAGGCCAGAGTCCTGGATGAGTTCTCATAGCACCATCTCCAACATGGTAATTTCTGCCAGGGAAGCTAGGGATGCTCAGTCATCAGGCTGAGCAAATCACCAGCCTGGCCTCCTCTTGTCTCTGTGCCACTCTTTGTTGTGAATAAAAGTAGGGGGTTGGAATGAGGCCAAGAGATTGGTTACAATCCCTCTTCTCAGCCTCCTGAGTCAGACATATGTGCCTGCCCCTTTCCCTGCTTCTACAGTGGATGAATGGAATAGTTCCCTTGGCACCCAGCAAGGCCCCAGTTCAGGTGTTTCTTCCCATCAGGCTAGATTACTGCTGTTACTTCCCATCCAGTCTCGCAGTAGTTCTTTTCTCTCCACTACCTCCTATATGTGTCACCAAAGATGCTTTCTTCATGACCTGCTTCATAAAGCCAGCTGTGTTCCCAAGTTTTCTTTAACTCATGTACTCTTTGGAATCTTCATTTTTCCCTTTCCATTTCTGGGTTAGCTTGTGTAGATTCTTCTAGGACTTCCAGTCTGTGATGGTTCATTTTATATGTCAACTTGGCAAGGCCACAGGGTGCCCAGATATTTGGTCAAATATTATCCTAGGTGTGTCTGTGAAAGCATTTCTGGGTGAGATGAATATTTTTTAAAAAATTGCCACTCACTGGGGAGAGACAGAGAAAGAGACAGAATGAGAAAGCACCTCTCACCACCATGGGAAAATGGACACACCATAATCCCTTCTCCTCTATCTCTCCTTCCTTTCAGGATTTTGGGTACCTGGCATGTCTCAAGTCACAGGGCCTAGGCCTTGAACCATGTAGGTGGACATGTGTGATACAGCTACCTTAACTATTAAGTCGCAGGCTGACCCACGATTAACATTTGAATTGGTAGTCTGAATAAAGCAGATTCTCTCTTCAGTGTGTGTGGGCCCCATGTAATCTGTTGAAAGTCTCCATAGAACAAAAATGCTAAGAAGGAACTCTTGCCTGGTTGTCTTCGAGCTAGGATGTTGGCTATTTTCCTGCCTTTGGACTGAAACTGAAACATCAGGTCTTTCTGGGTTTCCAGCATAACCACGCAGATTTGGGGATTTGTCAGCTTCCATGATCACATAAGTGACTCCTTAAAATAAAGTTCTTTGTATATAAATGTTTATCTACTTTTATATATGTACAAACACACATTCTCTCTCTCTCAGCTCTCTTTCTCTAGAGAATCATGACTAGTATACTGCCTTTTATCTGACTTTTTGCTATATACTTATTTCCCTTTCTTATCTTCCCTTAAGCAAAGTAAAATCACTACTCATCCTGCAAGATCTAACTCATTTGGTACATCATCTGAGGAGCTATCTTCCTGTCCCTCAGTGTTCTGTGCTTGCACAGCATTGTCACTGAGCTTGTGTAATTGAACTCACCTTCATGGTGTGCTGCAGGTGTCCCCATGCATGTCTCTCTGCAACAATACAACCCCTTCGAGGGCAAGAGTCTTCCATCTCCACATTCTTACTTCCTAGCTTGGAGCACTATAAGGGCTAACAATTCATTTAGAGAATTGCAATGAATTAAATTGAAAACAAGCCAATAGGAAATGGTTCCATAGCCCTTCCCTTGAGAATGGAATATCAAGGTCACCCTGGGGTGATGTTCCAACCAGAGGTGACAGCTGTCAGCCTGTGACATTGCACAGCACAGGCTGGAGGTTTCACACCCCCACCCAAATTCCCCTTAACAGATTCTGTAGCAGCAGTATCACAGAACATTAATAAAATCAATTATTGGATAAAAATCGCTGGTTTCCAAAGCTCCATTTTGTGCTATTAGCTGGAGAATGCTGTTTCAAAGAAAGATAACAAAGAGAGAGGGAGATCAATTACTGGATAAAATCTCCATGGTGTCTGAGATGAATGTGCAGATTGGCAAGTGGCCCCTTACCTGCCATGTGGGCTGCAAGCCAAGTGCCTAGTTGCTGTCTGCTGAGCTGCCCTAGCTTTCCTGGTCAGGTTTCTCAAGTGCAGAAAATGCCTTCTGCTCTGTGTCGGGAATGGTGGGGGGAGGGTAGCCCAGGACTGAAACTCTTGCATGATACCTGGGGTCATATCATATGAACGAGCATCTTATCCTCAGTGATGGTGTCAGACCCTGACAGCAGCCCTCATGTTACAAATCAGAACTCAACCACCTGGCTCCTCCTAGAGATACAGTGTCTTATGGTTTGAGTGAACCCCAAAAGTCTGAGCTTGTCTGTACACAGATTGGATCTTCTCTTGGGATGAATGTGCCAACACCCACTGGGAAGTGGCTACCACAGCCCAATTCTCCTGTTGAGTGTGTGATGGCCTCTGTTGGCTGTGGAGCTGGTCTGGACAGGATAGACCAGGAAGCCTGTGCTTGGCTGGCAGATATCCCCAGCCTCTCCTATTGGAGGAATGCAGTAGATCAATCTAGGTTGTCGGCTCTGCCATTTTCCACCTATGCAGACTCAGACATACCAGTAAACTTTCTGGAGCTTCACCTTCCCCCTTAGCTCAGAGGGTTGTGTTAAGAAGGAAATATCATGCCTTCTACTTCTACATTTTCTTGTGTGTGTGTGGGATTTTTGCTATAGGGCGCGTACCCTCTCAAGAAAGACAGAGACAGAAAGACAGAAAGCAAGAAATCACCCCCTAGGGGGTATGGCCATGCTGTAATCCATTCTCCTCCATTCTCCTCTTGGGATCTTGGGCATGCACGCACACGCACCCAGTGTGAGTTTAAGCCACCGGGTCCGGGATTCAAACCGTGGTCGACTACATGGGAGTCCAGCGACACAGCCATTACTGGTCCCTGCCTTCTACCTTTTAAAGGGTTGTATCCACATACAGTGAACTCACTTCCCAATTGATGCTTTTTGAAACTAATGGCAGATGCCTAGGTTGGAGGAAAAAGGGAACTGGCAGGATATCTGTGTGTAGCACACTATTATAGATGGATCATCTACTTCTGTTGCTGCCTTTCCTATGATAGAAGGGGAGCATTGTGTATCTACTGTATATCAGCACTTGTAGACCAAGTGTTTTCAAGTTGCCCTGGTAAGATGGCCTCTGGGGTTGGGTTACTGGAATTCACACTCCATCCTTACCACTTCCTAATTATGGAATATAAGCAGGGCACTCTCCAAAAGAAGCTGTTTTCTCATCTGTGTAATGGGAATATGAGCAATATCCATCTCAACAAATTGCTTTGAGAATTACAAATTTGAGAATTCTCAATTTGAGAATTATTGGTGAAATAATCACCAATATATAGTGCTTGGTGTATAATCCTCAGTAAATGGTGCCAGCCATTATTGTCTGTTGGTTATTATTATTGCTGATGGTTTTGTTAAGGTTCTGCTCTGACCTGATTGTCAAGGCAAACCTTGCCAGAATGAACCTAGTCTCTGGTTGGGTAGTGACAGATGAACAGAGGGGCCAGTGAAGGACAGGAGCTATTCTCACAGACTTCCCATTCATTCATGTCACACAGCCTTCTGATGCTGACTGGGATGACCTGTGGGACCAGTTTGATGAGCGGCGGTATCTGAACGCTAAAAAGTGGCGCATTGGTGACGATCCCTATAAGCTGTATGCTTTCAACCAGCGGGAGAGTGAGCGGATCTCCAGCAATCGGGCTGTCCCGGACACTCGCCATTTGAGGTACTTGCTCCTTCTCCTAATCCATTACTCTTGCCCCTCCCTGTTGCCATGACAGATCAACAACAGGCTTGATTAGGGTGCCCATCGTGTGCAGGGAGCAGTGCCAAGATCAGGAAGAAAAACCATTTGCTGCCGGTTGGACACTAAAGGGATTATGATATAGTAATTTATCCTGTATGTGTTGCTTCCTGCTTATTACTGTGAGCCATGCCAAAGCCACTCACTTTACCTACACCTGCCCTCACCCTTGGTGATTACCCAGTGGTGACATTTGCCACGAAATCATGGAGGACTAAAAACACTAATGGTCAAATGGTCAAAGTCCATTTTCCCTAGCAGGTTTCAGAGTGTGGGGGGCATACAGGCTGTACAAATCCTGGGGCAGCCAGGTTGATGATCTCTTCTGTCATTGAGAGAGACCCTTCCTATGACAGTACATGTGCATTCTGCCACACAAGAAGGAAAGCCATAGGACCTCTTTACTTCCTATCAACTCTGCTGTCTGGCTGCCAAGGTCCACATTCCTCACTCTCCATCCTGCTGCCCTTGGTCAGGCCATCCCTCCAGTGGGTTGCAGAGATCAAGCTGGCACTATGTAGAAAGCTTTATCTCCTAGCAAGAAGAGGCTTTGTGATGACACTTTTCATTACCAACCCTTTCTAGAGGCATAGCAGCCCTTATGCTTCCTGGTAAGGCCTATTAAGCAGTGCTATCTTGGGTCAGCTCCTCCCCTTCTGGCTCCCAAGCTGGAAACACCAGAGGCCCAAGGCCTGGGTATGCATGTTTCCTATATGCTATCAGAAACTGACTTTGCACTAGCCACAAATAGCAGACTGGCATGTTTGAGGGAGAGAAGTTTGAAGGCAATTTAAATTGAGAGGCTATAGTACTGACAATAACTTCTTAGCTTTCTCTTTGTTTGGGTCCATGAGTACTGTGTTAGTTCGGTTTCTGTTTTTTTGTTTGTTTGTTTGTTTGTTTTTAATTACCTATGACTGGGTAATTTATAAAGAAAAGAGATTTATTTAGCTCATGGTTTTGGAGGCTGGGATCTTCAAGATTGGCAGCTGCATCTGACAAGGCCCCATGCTGCATTATAACATGGCAGATGCTATCATATGGTAGGAGTGCATGGAAGAGTAGCAGATGGGTGAGTGCAAAAGAGGAAAGACACAAGGGGCAACTCTGCATGGTAACAGCCTGTTCTTGCAGTAACTATTTCCTTTTTTTTTTTGGAGAGGTTTTTGCTACAGGGTGTGTGCACTCACCAGAGAGACAGAGAGAGACAGAGAGACAGAAAGCAAGAAATCACCCCCAGGAGGGTGGCCACACCACAATCCCTTCTCCTCCATTCTCCTCTCAGGATCTTGGGCACACATGCACACACGCCCGGCGTGAGTTTAAGCTACCGGGTCCAGGACTTGAACCGCGGTCAACTACATGGGAATTCAGCAACATAGCCATTACACTAACTGCTGGTCCCACTATTTCAATCTTGAGAGAACAAGAATTCACTCACTCACTCAAGGTGGCATTAATCCCTTTGTGAGGGCAGATTCCTCATGACCCTAATGCCTCTTTAAGGTCTCATCACCTCTTAACACCATGACAACAGGGACCAAGCCTCAAAATGGGTTTTGGTGGGAACAAACCATATTCAAAGCACAACAGGTACCCAGATTGTGGACCCAGGAGTTTATGAGTAAAGCTTAAGGACCTTTATGATGAATGAAGCTGATTACTCTGATGGTTCTCAAGCTGGTAATATGTGAAAGCTGGTGGACTCAGTTTCCCCAACTAGATTGCATGACTCTGAAATTTTGTCTAATACAAGTATCCTGTGGAGAGACTCAGTTAGTTCTTTTTATTCACTATCATCCCTAATAGGATCTTAGGCCTTGGTTTTCCTATGAGTGTAGCAAGAGGGGTGAACTTGATAATATGTTGGCTTCCTCTAACTCTGCCAGTCTGAATTTAATTCTTCCCTCAAGATACCCATGGGACTCTTTCTTTATAGCAATTCCTGGTGGTCCCTGAAACCAGAGACCCAGGGCAAGATACCTACTCCCTTTCCCTGGCCATAAAATATCTTTCTTTTTAAATTACCTTTCTTTAATTCCTAACTTTAAAGTTTATTTATTTATTTCTTCCACTTCCATGATCAAGAGAGACAGAAACAGAGAGACAGCACCCCAAATAGGATCGTGATACCGTGATCCACCTTCAGCTTCAGTCAGTCCCAGATGGTGGGCACATATGTGCTTGGCATACTCAGGGAGGTCTCCTGACACAAACCTGGAACCTTTCCCATGTGGGTCAGCCTCACAGAATGTCTTATTTTATTGCTATACCACCATCTGGCCCCCAACTTTTAACTGACAAATAATAATTATACATATTTATAGGGCATGGTGTGATTTTCTTTTTTTGGTACATGTATATAATCTGTAATAATTAATCAAGGTAATTAGCATATCCATAACATTGAACATTTCTTTGTGTTGGGAACATTCAAAATCTTCTCTTCTAGCTCTTTGGAAGCATGCAGTAAATTCTTGTTCCATGTATTCACCCTATGGTGTTATTGAACTCCACTATCTAGCTATATTTTTGTATCTGTATGACCTAGCAATCCCACTACTGATTATCTAGCCAAAGGAAGGGAAATCAGTATGTTAATGAGATATCCGAACTCCCATGTTTATTCTATCCCTGTTCACAATAGCCAAGATACAGAACCAACTGAAATGTCCATCGACAGATGAATAAACAAAACAAAATGCAGTATACAATGCATGCATGTGCATGCTTGCGCACGCACGCACATACACACACACATACACACACAATGGAATACTATTCAGTCATAAAAAATAATGAAATACTGTTATTCATGCCCTCATGAATGAGTCTAGAGGACAATATGTTAGTAAAATAAGCTAGGCACAGTAAGATAAAGCTTGTTCTCTTTCACACGTGGAATCTAAAAAAGTTGATCTTGTAGAAGTAGAGAGTAGAATAGTGGTTACTAGAGGCTGGAAAGTCTAGGAGGGAGTCGAGAACAGGGAGAGACTAGTTGAAAGGTCCTTAAAGTCAGAGTCTTATATTTTTCCTATTTATATTTCCTAGTACTAATCCTTCCCTTTGATATTTGAGAAAATTTATTCTTTTCCCCAGAGAGTCTCACTGATGCAATCCTCTTGCCCCAGCCTCTCTGAGTCTGACATTACTGACATATGCTACTGTGCCTTGCCTTCAGATTGGACCAGGAATCAAACTCAGACTTCCCCATGTGGCCCAATTTACAGAACATGGCATCTTAGCAGCATGCACCACCATGGCTGATCCTGAGAGAACTTCATTTAAATGCATTTCCCTGAACAGAAGCAACATATAGGAGAGTAGAGAAGAGGGAGGGCACAGAAGGCAGAGAAACCCAACTGGGTCTCTGGTGGCAGGTGGTCCCTACCTTCTTTTATGTTCAGATGCAAAGCATTCCCCACCTCCCAGCCAAGGGATGCCTTCTAGCTAGGAAAAGAGATGGCGTAACCATCTGAGAGCCCTCTGAGAGACACCTATGTTTGCCCCCACTTTAGAAAGAGCAGGGTGGCATGGATGCTTGAGCAGAGTTCATTTCTGCACTTTCCCTCTTCTATGATCTGAGACTTAGACGTGCAAGGGCAGGGCATGCAAAATGGAGTTGCAAGAAAACAGGCGGACTCCAAGCCCACAAGGTCCAGTTTAAGGCTCTGTAACTAACCTGTGTGTTCCATCTGTCCAGGAAGTGTGATCTGCTGTGACTGCAACAAGAAGGGAAGAGAGGATTTAGACAGAATCCAGAAACCTTTGGAAAGACAAAAAGTTATATCAGACATATGTCTGCCTCAGAGCACCAACTTTGTCTTGTGGTAGCTGGGATTGTATTGCTCAGAAGATTTCAGATTTATGGAACTTACTTTGAGCAGGCAGAGGAAAGGGTACTAGGGCCAGCAACCATCTTGGGGGCTTGAGTACTTACAGTGTGCAAAGCTCCAGGTCAGCACCCTGAGAGGTCACCAGTAGATTAGTTATCTCTAGGTTGAGTCTGGTATAGTGTTGATCACAGTCTGTTGCCTTTGTAGTGCTGAGAACCCCAGAGACTTCCTGTGTTTCTTCCTCAAAGGGTCCCTGTTGGGTGGTGACTTCTCTGCAAGATCTCCCACTTCCTGCCCTTGTTCTCAGGAAAACCATGGTTGTAAGATTGGAATACCAGTGAAGTTCTTTAATCTGTGTTTTCAGTCTCTGTGCTGGATCCTGACTTCATCCTGACACAACACTTGGGACTTGCCTGTTTGGGCTGACAGAGCTCTAGAGTGCATTTTGGGATTCTGCCTACTCTGGCTCCAAGTAACTATGGTGGCTAATGACCTATATCCTGTAGACTGGGAAATTTCAACAGTAGCATTACTGACATCTTGGGCAGGATAATACTTGTTTCAGGGGTGTCCAGCGCTTTACAGGATGCTTAGCAGCATCTCTGGCCTCTTGCTTCTTGATGCCAGTAACAGACCCCTCACTCCCAAGGTATGGCAACCAAGAGTATCTCCAGACATTGGCATATTGTTCCCTGGGAGGCAAAGTTGCAGTGAGGACCACTACTGTAAACCCAGCCCTGTTTTTGCCTAAGTTTTCAAAAATGAAATGTGAACATTGCACTCGCAACCCCATTACTAGCAACAGAAGAGGCCACACCTTCCCTGTGAAGTAGAGTCAAGCAGAAGGCAATGCAGCCCAGGGGTTAAGAACACAGACTTCAGCATCAGATTGGCTGTTTCCAGCCCCAGCTGTGCTACTGCCTACCTGAGCGCATTTAGGGAAGTTTCCCAGCTTCTCTGTATCTCAGTTTCCTTTTTTGAAAAATAGAGCTAAAAATAACAATTATGATTCTACCTAATTAGGTTTTCGTAAATATCAAATTTTATACACACACACACACACACACACATATGTATATACATATATATATACACACACATCTACCTAGTACATAGTAAGTATTCATAAAATTTCAGCTGTTGCTATTATTACAGGGCATGTGGGCAGGCTGGTACTAAGGGGGGGCGGGCAGCCTTCACTAGAAAATTGATGCTCAGACAAGAGATGCAAGCAAACTCCAAAACTGAGTAAGCACGGATAAGCCAAGTACCAGGAAGGGGCAATAAGAGCACCACTAAGTTGTGAGGCATAGTTATGGGGGCAAGGGAAAATGGAAGGGGGTTCAGGAAGGGAGAAGGTCAGGTTCAATGCCAGAGAAATGGGAGTGAGCAAAATTATATCCTTGTTGGTGTGGAGTGTTGGTCATGAGCCTTCAGGATTCTCTGTCCAATCTCAATCTTAAAAGAATCACTTGGTAAGCATTTTAAAAATGCTGATACCCAGGTTTCAGCTGGCTGAAATTCTCTTGCCAAGCTCCCCAGGTGATTCTAAGGAGCAGCATGATTGGGGCCCACTGCTATAGATCAAGCACTTCACAAATAGAAGTCGACAAACCAACCAAATATCTGAGGATCTGAGATACTTCAGGGCCACTCCTGATTCCTTGGCCATTGGCCCACATTGGATGGCTTTGTATCCTCCAACTCCATTGTTAACAAGCTTTGCTCCTACTGAGAACCTTTGTGTTCCCATGATGCCTTGCAGCTAAAGTCCTGCTAGTGTGGCTTCACTTTCCCTTGAGATGAGTAACACTTGAACATCTTGTATAAAACCTGGTGTGTGATAGGAATCCAATAAGTGTTTGCTGGACAAATGAAAGGGAAAGTGAGACTGAAAAGAGAGTTGACCGCTCATCTACCTGCCTTACGCATAGAGAGGACAAGAAGAGCTCAAAGCAGCCCCTTCTCATTATCCCTTGATCCTCGGGGGCCTCATAAGAATCAGGGAACAGACTCAGAGTTAAATGGAAAAGGCTTTTTTCCCTTAAAGAGTTCTCATTACTGAAAAGAGAAGAGTGAAGAAACAGCACATGGGAGGGGTCTGAGCTTATTAAATTTGCTTCCAATTTTCTTACCACAGTAATTGGATTCTGATTTATAGGATGCGTTTGGACAGTGTCTGAAACAGAGAACTATTAACTGAGCATTAGAGCAAGTGTGGCCAAGAGTGCAGTGTTAGGGTGAATCGCTTAGAAATCTGAAGATGCTGTAAGACTGGGGGAGACAGCAGGTGGAGTGTGGAGGGAGAAGAAGGAGGAAGGCTATAGACATTACCCTGGCAGGCCACTGTGCTGATTGAATGATCAAATGCATTGGCAGTGTGGCATCATGTGGTAAAAGAAGCTCAGAGATACCTTAGCGGCTTAATGTCTATAAATGGAATAGAACAGAGTATTTTTCTCTGGGTCCTTTGCCCTGTGGAATCCATTGGATTTTGTGGTAGGTGGTTTGGTTTATCAGGAGTGTGGGATAATCAGGTGAAGAGTGGAAGAAGATAAGATGGGATTAGGTTTTGAATTCTTTCTCATGGCCCCTGAGGCGGGCAGTGAGTGATGTCACAGTTGGGATGGTTTAGAAACTAAGTTCTATAGACTCAAAGGGATCCTCTACTCTTTTTTTTTAATTTTATTTTTATTTTTTTTATTTTTTCATTTCATTTTCTTCCATACATTCAATCACATTATTATTTGTCTTACAAAATGGATATTTCAACAGGTGAACATTTCTCCCTAGTACTGTTGATAAAACTATGAAATATCTTCAACTCTTTTACACTTTAGGATTAACAAACTTCCTGGCAACCTGCCCCTTATGTGCATTTGATGTGCTTTTCACAGATGTGAGACAGAAACCTGCTGCTGTGACCTTTGTACATACATGTCTCTGTGTTGGCCTAGTGTCCACAACCCCTGTCTTGAGTGGAGACAAGGTAACCAGGAGTGGACTTCAGCATGTCCCTGCTTTTATGGTGGCTTTGTTTTCTCATCTGTAAAGTAAGAGTGTTGGGCTAAATAACCTTGAAGCTTTCTCATTTGTGAGTCGCCATACAATGTACATTCATTCTTCCATGGTTGGTTTTCTCATCCTGGATATATAGGCATTCATACACACCTCCCTCAATTGAAAAAGACATTGAGCCTATCTTGGGCATCCTGGTTCCCTCTTTTCCCCCTAAGACTTACAATCCTGTCAACACAGAGGAGAGACTTAATTTTCAGTAACTGTCTAGGTCCTGTGGGGTCTTGTGATAAATAAGACTCAGCAACATATTTCCAGATGGGATATAGTGAATGTGCTGTACTTAATGATTTCAGGGTAAGGCAGAGACAACTCATAGCTGGGGTGAGCAGAAGATTTCCCAGAGGAGTTCTGCTGTTTATAAAGCATTGACTGGTCCAACAAACAGTCCTCATTTTCTAGTTGGCCCACTCTCTCTCTGTCACCATGTTTTATGCTGACAACAGCTGGATTTGCCATCATCTAGGTAGTACATAAAATATCTGGCAGACCAGAGGCCATCATGGAAACACACCCCTAGAGGAGGGAGGATATATTTTGATAAAGCAAATGTTTACTTTTCTGTTGCCTAGCAGTGTTTATTATGGGATTGTTTTGATTGTAGGGGAGCAGGTGGCAGGGTGAACTGAGCTTGTGAGCTGTGGGCTGGAAGGAGTTAGACCTCATTAGGTCACCTCCTCCTGGTCTGGTTGGTTCTCACTATTTCCCTCATTGTATTCTTCTAACCTGTGTCCAGTACGGTGCTAAACATTTCAACAGTGGGGTGCCCATTGCTTGCCTGGAGGGAAAATTCTACACTTAGATACATCTCACCAGGAAGACATTTTTCCTTTGCTCCTTTTCATCCTGGGAAATGAAGGGGCTGTGGCCCAGTCTCTGATGGCATTTCTCCCTCCTTGTATTTACTCGACTGGAATGACTGCCAGAGATCATCATCATTTCTCTCCTTGTACTCATCACTTAGCAGTAATAGGATAAAAATCTTTACAGCTGGAACGGCTAAGCATAAAAAATGTTCATATTCCCTCAGAGTCAAGGCTATTCCACTAGCTCAGCACAGTGTTAGTGATTCCCTATCAAGGCCGAGGGAAGAGGAGGGGAAAACCCATCACAGACACTTAGCTTTTGCAAACAAGCTATCCCCATCTGCCACATTCTGGTCCCTCCTGTGCACCATTTCTCAGTACAGGATGTGAGCATGTTGACAGTAGCTCTGAGTGACTTCACTCTTGAGCTTTTCGGAGTTTTAGGGAGTTCTGGAAAGGAAGAGAATCAGGGAAGGAACTTCAGAACATCCTGGAGGTGCCTCTGCAGTAACATCTATAGGGCCTCGGGCAGGGTTTTTGCCAGAGTGAGAGGAAAAGAAAGGCCACAGGGGCTAGAAAGCAAGTGTGGCTTAGGATTCCTCACCATCTTGGTCCCCTGGTCCCTTGAATGTTGGGTCTGCAGGCCCCTCCTACCATTGCCTGCCCTTTAAGTTTTAGAAACATTTTGTAAGGGGGCATCCTCCTCATCCTTGAATACCTGCTGACGAGAATTCATCAGGACAAACTACCCTAATCAATTCGTTTTCTTGCACTTTGTCTCCTTGTGAATTCCTGCAGCTTTGACCTTGCATTGTGCATCTCATTTATTCATTCATTGTCTCATTCATTCATTCATTCACTCAACACATTCATTGAGCAATTACTATGTACGGAGTTCTGTGTGAGGAATGAGTTCCACTTCCCAGGAGCTCATGGTTTAGTAGAAGAAATGCTGACTCCTGATGTTCAAATGTGGATTACGCTGTGGCCATACCCTTGATTCTGGAGTTAGTACACAGAATTCCTACCCTTTCTATTCAAGCACTCATTTCTTACACTGTCTCTGGGTTTGGTATAGTTGCTTCTGTCTTGGCTATATAGCAAAGCACAGGAATCAGGAGCTGTCCTGTGAAAAAGACAAAATAGCTTTGAGCTGGTCAGTAGAGGAGATGGAGTTCATGTGTGGATGGGAGGAAGAGCCTTTTTGAAGGAAATGGCATTTGGACTGGAACTGGGGGAGACATGTAGGATTTTAGGATTTTTTCAGGTGGTAGGTATTCCAAGTAGAAGAACATAAGAAAATATAAAGAAGTAGAATAGCACCTGTATTTTGAAGGAGTCAGTCCAGTTTCTTAGACTGTGGGTTGATGGAGTTGGGGGAGAATATTCTGGAAGGGATACCTAAGGTCATGTTGGAGCAAAGTCTTGAATTCAGAATAAGGAGGTTAACGTTAGTTCACTAACTGGGATGTGTCCACTTCCATGGGCCATGGCCTCATCATTATAGCAACCCTGGGACATGTGCCAGGAAACACATTGCTGGTGAGCACCATCATGGAAGCTCCTGTCACGGGGAGTGGGTCAAGGTGGGACTGAGCAAAAGAGTTCTAGGCATCAGTGGCCAGCCTTCCCTAAGAGTGGAGAACAACACCAGACCAAGTTTGAATTCACTGAGGGCCAACACAAGGGGAAGAGATTGATGTGTCACTTTGGCTTTAAGAAAGTAATATCCTCAGGGGGCTTTGGGTCTTAACACTGGGAGGTATTCTGAGGAAAGGCAAGAGAGATGAAGAAGAACTGGTCCTGGGAGAAATGGAGCTAGTGGGGATCTGGAAAAGGGGTCTATCCTTCCTCCCCATACCAACTTCTGGGTTTCAGAACTGAACACCAGTGTGAGCTGCAGACGTGGACAGAATATCAAGACTTGCAGGTTGATCATATACCTAAGGGAAGAGACCAGGCTCAGAGAGGTTAAGGAATTTGTATAGAATCATGCAGCTGATCAATGCTTGACTGAAACTCAAGCTTTCAAGTTCTATATAGAGAGAATATATATGTGTGTGTGTATACATTTCATTCATATATATAAATAAATAAATATGTATGTACGCATATTTTACTCTGTTACAAACATAGAATCCCAATTATGCCCAAGTTCACTGAGTGAGCATGTGTGTGTGTGTGTGTGTGTGTGTGTGTGTGTGTGTGTGTGTGTTTAACCTGTGGTTTAAGGCAAGGAGAAGAGGTGATACATAAGGATCCTGGTGTCCCAATTAAGATAGTTTCTGACCATTGTATTTTAGCTTAGCCTAGAGGCACTAAAATAACATATTTCAACCATCTAAGGAATAAAAAGCGTCATCTGGTGTTCTGTCACCTTGGCCAAATCCTGCCAAATGGGCAGGTAACCCAAGAAGAACCTTGTACAACTTCGAAAGGTACTAAGTCGCCTTTGTTCTGGGTATAGACTTCCCTTCCTCCTCCCTGGGTTTGCCTTCTTTATTTCATACTTCCTAACAAATGAGACAATGGCAAGAGATAGGAAAGGATACCTAGAAATATGTTTGGTGCCCAAGATGGGGAACTGATTTTGAACAAAATATTTGCTATGAAGAATTCATTCTACAAATTATTGAGTATAAGGGTATTGGGGATATACCAGTGAAAAAGCAGATGGAAAGCTTGCCTTCTTAGAACTTAGATTCCCCAAGTGAGTAAATCCACCAGGTGGCCCATGTTGAATTACCTACTGCCTTCCCCAGGTCACTAGTGCATCCCCACTTCAGGGATCACTTCCTATGGAAGGCAAGTTTCCTTAAGCCAGTCTTGAAAATAAGCCTTGGTCCACAAGCTGAGGGTTTCAGTAACACCAAAGGGGGAATATGGTGTTGATTCTCTCTCCCCTGAGTTATCTTTTAAAAAAAAGAAAGAAAAAAAGGTTTTAGGATGCACACTTTTAAAGGGCAGAGGGGAAGGGCTGAGAAAATTCCCTGAGCTGTACTCTTCATTTTAGGAGTGTTTTCTGTAGTGCAAAGAGGAACACAAGGAGGGGTGGAGAAGATAGTATTGAGTCTGGCTATGACTCTTGTCCATTTCTAGGACTATATATAATATTCCCAGTTCAGTGGCTTCTGCAGTCTTCCTAGAGGACCAAAATCTGCCTCAAGACCAGAATCCTTCTTTACCTTTTCTTAAGTAAACTTATAATTGAAGTATAACATGCACACAAAAAAGGTCAGTTTTCTAGAAGCCACCCTTATGCTACTGTTCAGTTAGTACCCCATACAACTATCCTGGCTTCAAATTCTATGGACTAATGTAGCTTTTTTTAAGCTTTATATAAATGGAATTAAACAGCTGTGAATCTAGCTTCCCTCCAAATTCTGTGTGTGAAATTCATCTACATTTTCCGAGACAACAGTTTGTTCATTCTCATTGCCATATAATATTCCTAGTATGAATATATTATAATCTGTATATTTATTCTACTAATGTTTATTTGGGATTTTACCAGCTTGGGACTCTTACAAATGAAACTCCTATGATTAACCTTATATTGAGTTGTCAGAAAAGTCATGAACGCATCTTTGCATAGAAAAACAGAAAACTTACGTCATGACCTTTCCCAATGACCTAATACTTGTTGTTTGATGGACATGCATATGTGTTTCTGTAGGGTATATCCCTAGGAGCTTTTTTTAGATACTATTAAATATTTAATGAAGTGTTTACCAGTTTCTACTCCCACCAGCAGTATGAGAATTCCAGTTACTCCATATCTTCATTATCAATCACTTGCTGTCATCTGTCTTTTTCATTTTGGCCTTTCTAGAGGCTGGGTTGTGGTATCTTATTATGTGTTAGGTTTGCCTCTCTCTTCTGATGAGTAAAGTTGAATACCTTTTCATAAGTTCACTCATCATTTGAATGCCCAGTTAAGTGTATTGCCCACTTCTCTCTCTATCTACTATGCCGTTTGCCCAAGAACCAAGCACAGAACCTGGCTGTTAGTCTCTTTTCTGTAATCTGGTTCTCTTCTGGTTTATTTCTGGTATTTGGTTTAACATTTTGAAGCAACATAATAAAATAAGGGAGAAAAATACCTGGGCTGAGCATGAACAGACTGACCCTTTTCTCAGTTATTTCCAGCAACCCTTTAGCTCCCTGAGTGTGTTTCTGTACTTGTAAGATGAGGGAAGGATGCTAGAGGTGGTCATTAAGGTCACTTCCAACTCTGTATGCTGGTTTTAAAATACTCTGCCAGTAAAAAGGTGTGGAATTGGCTTGAGAACTGAATTAGGTTGGAGGCTATTTCCAAATCTGATGCCCTCCTGTAGTATCCTTTCCCCACATTCCCTGGATTAATCTTTCCACTCACACACTTCCCTTCCTAACAAGACTTCAGGGCCCTGAAAAACCATTAGCACCATCTCTTTCTATTGCCACCTTGTTCATTTCCTTGTGAGAACCTCCCATCTCCCTTCCTCCCAACAGTAGGTTACTGCACACCTCCCAGCCAAGATACAATTGTAGGCTGGTCTGACACATCTTTTCACTTATCTGTAAGGCTTTTGAACTGTTGAACAGAATAGAACCAATTGCTTCTGAAGATGGCACATCATGTGATGGCGGTTCGACAGCCAACAGTGGTGACCTGCCCCTGTTTTCAGTCTAGAATAAGGAGCTGCAGCATACAGGCTTCTCCCATTTAAAGCCCAGAACACTGTCATATTCCATTACCATCTCCTCCCAGACCTTTAACGAATCATTGGCTCTTATGATATAATGCATGTACCTCTCATGGCAAGAAGAAGCAGGGGCTGCTTGAATTGTGGAGAGAATCCTGGGGATGCTCAGGGCTGGGACAAGAGCACCTGGCAGTTCCTAAGTAAATGGGTAAACTGTATAGTAAGTCATTAGAATAAGATTCCTCAGGCCTCTTATTTACACAGGACTTCATGAAGTCCTTAACAATTTCATCCTCATGAAGTCATCATTAGCCCTTTGAATAAAAGGGTCATTTCCATTTCACAGAGAAGGAAACCGAGGCCCAGGCAAGGTAACTGACTGACTAAGTGGCAGGGCTAGGTGTCTTAGCCCTGTGAGCTCTGAGATAAAACACCTTTTCCCCTCACTAGCTGATCCTTGAGTGAGTTACTTAGATTTATGAGGAACTCAGTTTCCTCTTCTGTAAATTGCTAATTCACTCAACAAAGAATTTTCATGTTCACACACACACATCTTACCAGAGTAAGGTGAAATAACTCATGTCAAATGCTGAGAATAGTCTTGTCATCTGTGTTTCTGAGTGGTCAGCTTAGTACTATCATAATCAGGCTCCAGATCTTTCCACTGCCCTGCAGTTTTGGGAAAAAGCAGGTGTGAGAGGCCAGGCAGAGGTGACAAGTCAGAAGAAGAGAAAGAGTAATATGGATGAGTTTGGATGAGTCCTGGCTCAGCATCCTGCCCCTACCTCTGAGTTGGGATGTTGTGGCTCATGTTGAGTCAGATCTGAGCTGAGAACATGGTGGGTGCAGGCAGGGGAGTCCTTAGACTGCTCCTGGCCTCCGTCTTGGCTCCCAGTGCTGAATGTGCCACTTGCCTGAATGTCAAACTTACTTTAAAAAGCTGGAAGCAAAATAAGCAATGAGGCAATCGTGATGCCACGTCTGGTGAAATTTATACTTGAAGGATACTGGGGATAGAACCAAGGCCAGCAGAGGAGGGATTTAGGGCTGGGGGCCAGGGAGTACAGAATGTGTTTGACAAGAGATGAAAAGAGCAGGGAGGAGATGACAGCTGTAGGTGGGAGAAGCTGTGGAGAGGAGGCCCCTGGCCGCTGTGGTGACAGACAGTGGGATGGAGTGAGGAGAGCCTTGTGAAGCCCTAGGCGGCTGGAAACTAACCAAGGAATGTGTGATGTGTGAAGGAGGGCTCTGCTTGGGGAGCCAGCATCACTCAGCCAGTAAGGGCTCAGCCAAGCTAGTGATGGGCAGGGTCAGTAAGCGCCCCTGTTGTTCATCCTTGGTGCTCCTTAATCAACAAGAAGAACCCCTTGTATTGATTGCAGCTTGCTCATATCCAGACTGCTCTCACCTTCTGACCTAATCTGACCCTCTCAATAACCCTGAAGCTGGCCCGAGCAGGCATCAGTATCCTCTATTTATTCCTCTTCCTGCTCTCCCTGTCTCCTTCTAGAGTAATCATACAGGCACATCAGTTACTCCTTCCTCCAAACCTTCCTGAGCTGCTGATACCACCTCCTGAGAGAGCAAGCACCCTCTTTTCTTACATCTGTTTCACCTCAGGCTGGGTCAACCATTTACCCTTTGGCACGAGCCCCAATCCTTGGAGTCATCTTCCTTTCTCACCCTTACTTTGTTGAGTCTACATTCTGGGTATCTCTTGATCTCTGAGCTTGCCACCTAGCTCTGCTGCCACCCCTTCTGGGTGACTGCAGCCTTCCCCGGTACTATCCTCATTGGCTCTGGCCCAGCATCAGTCCATGCTCACACTTCAGCCATGGAGAACTTTCCAAAGGCAGGTGCATCACTTTGCATCTAAAACTGCAAATGATGTCCCTCACCCCCAACCCTGAAGGCAGGCCTACTGTAGCGAGGCCAGAGCTTATTCCCTGACAGTGCCATGAGGGTTCATGCTTCTCATCTTTGCTGCTGTCTGCTCAGGATTCTCTTCAGTCTTTCAGGAACTAGGATGGGGAATCCCCTCTGCAGAAAGACACATCCTCTGCCCTCCCCTGCCCATCTCAGAGTAGTGCCCATCAGTCCATGATGCAAGCATTGGTTTACTTTCTTTCTCCACCCTGGAGTCCTTAAGTAACTTATCATTGTGTCTCTAGAGGCTGATTCAGAGCCTGGAACCCAGTCTCTGTTCATCAGTATCAGCTGAGCAAATATGGACCCAAAGAGCACTTCATGGAATTCATACTCAAACCATCTACTGAAACATCCAGATTTGGGAGTGCAAGTACCGGTGAGAGAATGAATTCTCAGAACAGGAGGAGAAAATCCAATCATGGGAAATTTAAAACCATCTTTACTCAACAAAGAATGTTCATGTTCACACACAAATCTAGTACATAATCAGCAAGTACTTATCGATCACACTATTCCCCTGACGTATGCTAGGAACCTTATATATGTTCTCATAGTTAAGCCTCACTACTTGGCTATGATCCTGGATTTTTAAATTAGGAAATTGATTCCAGAAGGTTTAGGAACCTGTCCATAGGAATATAAAGAAGTAGAAAAGTGGTTCCTGCCCCAGCAAGGCAGCAGTCTACCTAAGAAGATGGCATAACTATGTAGAAATGGGAATAACAACAGCAGGGAACCCATGTGAAGCATGATAGAGGAAGTAACTTTAGCTAGACATTGCATGATAGTCCAATTTAGTCAGCCTTAAATAGGAAGGTGGCAGGATGGGAAGGTGTATGGAGGTTGAGACACGAGGCACACCAAAGGATTGGTGAGTGAACTGGTTTTCCAGGGCAGCAAGTGCCTGCAAGGGAACTGAAGGAAGAGGAGGGGCAGGGTTGGATTTAACACAATGGAGGAGGCCTTGAGACACTGGTCAAGGTTTAACTTCATGTAGCTTGTGGAGGTTGGTTAACAGTGTGCCAAGAATATTGCTACAAAAGGATGGGAGGAATGGGTTGGGGAAGTGTGTCTGTAGGTGGAGAGAAGAGTTAGGAAGTTGCTGTGGCATGACAGACCAGGGGCATCGGCCAGGCTTGGGGAGAATAAAGAGGCAAAAGGAGCAGAATGCAGTGTAGGATTGGCTTGAGAATTAATTGACCATAGGAAGGTGTGGGAAACCTTTGCTTTTTATCTCTCTACCTCAGACCTTCCAGGAGGGTACATGATGTGCATCCCCAGATCACTGGCCCCCACCAGACCACTCCTGAGCTCAGTGTGCTGAGCCTGGCATGGCCCTGGAGTGGTGGGGCTATGAGTCTTATCTCCGTTCCTTCCATTTGAGGAGCTTTCTGCCATTTAGGTAAAAGGAGGAGTGACTCTTTGTTCTTTCACTGAAGAGTCTGAGAAATATGAAGTTGTTCAGGGAATATCAAGAGGAGATGTCATTCTCTAGCAGGTGAGAGGAAACTGGCAACCCAGACCCATGATTTTCCAGCTTTCTAGAACCTTCCAGCATGCAACCTTTAAAGTAAATGACAGGGACCAGCAGTTGGCATAATGGCTATATCACTGGACTTCCACGTAGTTGACCATGGTTTGAGTCCCAGACCCAGCCGCTTAAAACTCACGCCAGGTACATGTGCGTGTGTGCCCAAAATCCTGAGAGGAGAAAATAGGAGAAAGGATTGTGGTGTGGCCATTCCCCCTGGGAGGTGATTTCTTACTTCCTGGCTCTCTGTCTCAAGCGCTTGCACCCTATAGCAAAATTCCTCTTTAAATAAATAAATAAATAACAGAGAGAAAGCTCAATTGAAATACAGTTTTGAGAGTCAGTGAGTCTGGACGGTCATCACAGGGCATTCTAGTAGAGCTTGGGAGAGCACAGACCTGGGAGCCAGACCACCTGGTTCTATATTGAGGCTGTGCTATTTAGTTACTGTGACCTACAGTCTCCTCCACAGTGAGAGGAGAGGAATTGAGCACACACCTCAGAGAATTGTTGTATAAGCTAAAGCTCTGAGAAGAATACCTGAAACCATGAGGACTCAGTAAGTGTTACCTGTTATTACTATTGTGTAATGTGATTCAAGCAGGGCTAAAATAAGACATGAAGGAGCCCTGGTCCCAGACACTGAGGAATCTTTTTTAGGATACATTTTAAAAATAGGTCTTGGCCCACCTCCACACTTTCTGGTCCCAGCTAGGTTCTGCATTTGCCTTTTGAGAACTGGCTCCTTTGCACGCGCACATGCACACCCACCTACATGGATCACACACACAGCTGCCATCTGGCTGGTGTTGGTATCCACTGACACAGGTCTTGGCAAGCTCCCAAGAGGAGCCTCTTTGCAGCCTCTAGAGAGCTGCTGATTTTCCTGGAGAGGAAGAGCTGCCACTTCGGTTTCCACCAAACCTCTGTGACCTGCTCATTTTGAAGGGGCTGGTCAACATGAGACTTAAAAAACAGAAGGACACTAGTGCATAGTGGAGCAATGATTGTTTCTAGGAGGTTTAAATGCAGGCAGAGGAGTCTGCATTCTCTACCTTTGGGTGAGCATTCTGAGCCCAGGTTATACATGTTCGCATAGGGAGCAAATGCCCAAGGAGATAAACTAGGGCAGAGACAAGGAAAAACCACACAGGTACATTAGCATCAACAGCACTTAAAGAGTCCAGCTTGTCTGCTGGTTTCAGAACCAAGGGCTGGAGATGTCTTGTCTTCTGCACTTAGTAGTTACATTGTCTGCTGAGGGTGGTCAAATAAAGTTTATCACACCTAGTACAACAAACCCTTGAACTGTACTTCAGAGATTAGTTGGTAAATTAGTACAGGTTCAGTTAGTGGAGTTGGCAGAGGGGGAGACAATGAGGGAGATTTTTTTAAAACTAAATTTTACAATGTAATGGGTTATTAATTATTCTGAAATAATTTATGTGGCCTTTTCTAGTGTATAAACACCCTCTCTTTTCTGAAATGACAATTGTGGTAGATGATGGTATTTTAAACATATATTCTTCTCTACACACACACAAAACTACAAACCTAAGAGTGCTTTCTGTAATGTTTTTATTTTACTCGTACAAAAGTATGAGTATGAAAAACCCAACACCTGGGTTTTTCCCTACATTATCTGACACTAATTTGACGTTTGTATGTAAGTTGGATTATATACAAATAAAAGTTTAGTCACAATTTAGGACGACAGTGTTCAGTAGGAATGGGTGTAAGCCACATATGTAATTTAAAATTTTTTTTTTTTTGGAGAGGTTTTCACTATAGGGTGCGTGCGCTTGCCAGACAGACAGAGAGAGACATAGAGACAGAAAGCGAGAAATCACACCCCAGGGGGGATGGTCACGCCGTAATTCCTTCTCCTCCATTCTCCTCTCGGGATCTTGGGCAGGCACGCACAAGCGCCCGGCGTGAGATTTAAGCCACTGGGTCCGGGACGTGAACCGCGGTCGACTGCATGGGAGTCCAGCGACATAGCCATTACGCTAACTGCTGGTTCCCTAATTTTAAATTTTCTAGTAGTCATGTTAAAAAAAGTAAAAGATGCAAGTGAAGTTAATTTCTGTTATTTTTAATTTACACAATTATCATTTTTATTTATGGAGTACAGTGTGGCTTTTTAAGTATGAATATAATATGTTATGATCAAATTGAGGTAATTAGCATATCTACTACCTCCAACATTTATCATTACTTTCTGTGGGGAACATTTAAAATTTCTTTCTAGCTATGTTGAAATACATGGCTATGTTGTTAAGTATAGTCACCCTATTGCACTGTAGAACACTAGAACTTGTCCTCATATCTGACTATAATTTTATATTTGTTAACAAATATTTCTCTATCTCCCCGCCTGACTAGCTTTCACAGCCTCTACCAAACACTATTCTATTTGCTCCTACGAGGTCAGGTTGTTTTAGCTTCTACATATGTGTGAAAGTGTGTGTATTTCTCTTTCTGTGCTTGGCTTACTAAGTGAAATTACTTTTAATAATATATTTTATTTACCTAAATATATCCAAGTATTATTTTGATATATAGTCAATGTAAAAAAAAAAAAAAAACTACTGGTGAAAAAAAATTTTATACTAAGTCTTTGAAATTGAGTGCGTGTGTTACATTTACAGTGTGTATCTATTCAGAATAGACACCATTTTGAATGCTCTAAGCTGCCTGGAGCTGGTGTGGCTACCATATTGGACAGTGCATGTCTAGAAGAACATCGGCATTACAGTTGATCATAGGCTTCAGCCTCACCCCTCTCACTTAAAGAAAGCTTATTCACCATTGCTGGGACTTGGGTAAATGAGAACAACCCAGCATTTTAAACACAACTGAGCGTTTCCAGTGTAATGAAAAGCTTAAGAGCTCTCCATAGTTACTGGACACCATCCTAGTATTCTCCTGGGACAACATCAGTCCAGTGTTCCTTATCTTTCCACCAAGGATCCATTGTCCAGCTTACAGACTCTCCTTCAGTTTTGATGTGCTATTTGGTCTCTCGCTAGAGCATTGCTGATGTTGGCCCTCACTCAGCTTACTGCTCTGCTACTCCCTTAGGCTAGTGTCACCCATAGCTCAGCAAAGAACATTTTTCCCACTGGCTTTGACCTGTGGCATTCTCATCTGCCTCCTCCTCACACTGGCCCATCCACTCGTTCTTCAGATAAATATTGTATGTCCATTATGTTCCAGCACCATGCTTGATGCTGAGGTTTCAGCTACAAATAAGCCCTTGCCTCCAACACAGCCACAGTTAGTAGAGAAAACAGAAAGTAATTTCACAATAGTTGGTAATAAATTACAGTGATGGGGTGAGTGCAGGGTCCTAGAGAGGTACATTGGAAAAGCCTCTGGAGATTGAGAAATGCTTCCTAGGGGAAGTAACTTCCAAAGCAAGATTAGAAGAGGAAAAAAAAAAATAGGCCTTAGAAGAGAGGAGAGTGCATTTAAGGCATATGAGAGAGAGTGAGAGAAAACACAAGAGAGCACCTGCTAGGGTTCACAGGGGTCAAAGAATGGTTCAGTCAGCACTTGGCTGCAACTATGAGGGTGCAAAGGCAGGAGTCACTAAGGTTGGTAAACCCTGGTCCAGAGTTTCAACTTTATTTTGTGAGCAGATAGGTATTACTGAAGGGTGTTAAAGATGCAGTTTTAGAAAAATCATTTCTATCTACAGCTTGCAGGATAGATTGGAAAGGGATAAAGCTGGTTAGGAAGGTGCTGCAGTAATCCAGAAAAGACATGATGGGAATGTAGAGAAACAGCCAGATGAAATGATAAGGAAGACAAATTGGCAAGACTATATTTAAATAGATTATGTGTAGGGAGAGCATTGCAGGTTCAGAGGATATCTCTATGGGCCTGGGCACTTGGTAGACAGTGAGCTGGGAAACACAGAAAAGCCAGCAGCCTTGGCCGAGATGTGGGAGGTGGGTAGAGGAAGAGGAAATGATCTCATGGGGACATCTGAGAGAAGATACTCATCAGTATTAGGGTTAGGGTTGGGGACATAGCAAACAGATGAAATATTGAAGCCTTGGAGACAAGTTAGATCATCCAAAGAGAAGGAAGGTTGAGAAGAGAAAGGCCTAGGGGAAGAATTTTGGGGGAAACTCTAAAATTTAAAATGAAGGAAGGAAAAGAAAAGCTAAGGGGAAATAGTCTGGAAAAAAAGGATAGCCATGCTAGGGTTATCTCACCAAAGCCAAGGGCAAAGAAATAAAATGTGTGACTCTCCATGACAATAGCGAATACCTATGTTGTCCTAAATACGCCCTCCTGTCCCCTGAGACCAAGTCCCCTGCAAAATGGCCTTGTGCTCATGGAATGAAGGAATGCCTGTGATGCTGTCTAGGACAGACTTTCTTAAGTGGGTTTCTGCACACAAATTTAGCCCTAAATCCCTTGGGCATCCATTGTATGAAATGAATTAACTCTTTCTTATGTGGAAGAGTATGTTATGAACCATCCCAGAGGGAAGTGAGAAAATAGTCACCAAAGTAGTTTTCCATGTATTGTGGTACATATTAAGAGCCCCTGAAGGAGTTAGATCTGTAGCAAATGAATAACCCAAAAAGATACTACAGAAGAACTTCCCTCTAGCTGTAGGACCCTCGAGACATCCCATACCTAGCATCATGTTGTGGCATGGGGGTCCACAGAGCATGGACGAGGGTCATTTGGGGGCTCCTAGAGCACCATGTTGGGGGATCATAATGCACTTGTATGGCTCTTTCACCAAATACCCAAAGATATTTGCCTTTCACTCAGTGGAGTGAAAAACTCCAGTGCACTTTTTTTTTTTGGTAGCAAAGGCTGCCTACATTTCTTACAATTGCTGTGTAACAAGTCCTGAAACCAACCTAGTGTCTTCAAACAACGTTTATCATCATATAGTTTCTGTGGGTCAGGAATCCTGGCATGCCTTAGGTGGGGTCCTATATTTCAGGGTTTATTACAGGCAGAAATCATAGGGTCAGCTGGGACTATAGTCACCTCAGGGCTGGACTGAGGAAGGATCCTCCTCCATGCTCACCCATGTGGTTGTTGGCGCAATTCAGATCTTTGCCAGGTGCAGCTCTTCGGTATAGCCAGTCAGATGGAAGTACAGAGTTTTGTAACCTCATCATAGAAGTGACATCCCATCTCTTTACCTGGATTCCGCCCCTTGCAAGTCACCAGGTTCAGCCCATACTCAAGAGTATGGGATTACATGGGAGGCAGGGATTGGGGACCTTATTTGAAAGCTGTCCATCATAGTCCCCAACCAAATTTCTAAGAAGGTTATTCTCTGCTCTGGCTCACGAGTCCCTTCCTAGTGTGCAGGAATTTAATAGCATTCTTAGCAATTCAAAATGTGGCAGTGTAATAGAATAGCAAATCTCACTATTATTTTAAGGGTCTTTTATGAGACACAGGATTTTTGTAACACTAAGTGAGGGTGGCTGTTGAGGCAAGAAGTAGAAGTATATGTTTATGTGGATGAACAAATTAGTCTTCATGTGAAATCCCAGTGAAATTGACATGAAATAAAAATTTCATGCCTTATAGTATATCAGTGTTGCCCATGAAATGAGATTAAAAGGAATTTCTGATTTTACAGTTGTCATACTTTTCATACTGTTTGCATTTTTCTCTTCTAAAGAGTTGAGTTTGAACCTAGGGGCCAGCCAGATTTTGCATTTTGTATTTTTTGTTTATCTTCCTTTTCTTCATAGCTGAAAACAGGCTTCCTTACACAGATCTGATCTGGGAATGTATTAGATGTTCTTGGCTCTATAAAACCAAATCTAAGGCTCTAAAAGCCTATAGAAAGTTCACTGCCCCCGAGAAAATTGACATTCTGGAAAGGCCAAGAGCTTTTTGCACTCACCCTTCATCTCCCACATGCATCAGCTTTGAGGTTGGTACTGGGGGCAAGAAAAGAAAGGGAAGAGATAGTGTTGTCCCTGAGATCTCTCTTGGGCTAGAGTGGATGACAGTGACAGAGATAGAGTGGTTTGGGGACAGATATGCCTCACTTACTCACTGTCCATCCCTACTTTGCCCCATGAAATCTTGGATTTCATCCCATGAAACCTTCACTACCCAGGCAGGGGCATGCCTCTGCCAAGATTCACAGATAGACATACCCTCAGGGACAGAGTTTTCTCCCAGGAAGTTAGTCCCACTCCCATTTCATGTCTTATGCCAGTGTCTTCCTTTGCCTTTCTGGCATGGAGTTCAGGAACATGGGACATAGGGAGAAGATTAACCCACTCATTCTCTCTACCTGGGTCTGATCTCTGCAGTGTAGACTGGAACTGGAAGAGCTGGAAGGATAATCCTTGTCTTTCTGCTTAGGAATAGATGCTCATGAACCATCCTACTAAGGACCTTATGGGGGAGATCACATCTTCACTCACCCTGCCTTCATTTGAAGAATGTGTGGGAGTCCCAGTTAGGATGCTCCTGTGGTCATTCAACTAGCAGTTTCCCCATCTTCCCATTACCACCCAGGAACAGTAGTCTGTCCCTCCCTCCTGGGCAGGTCACTGCAACTGCTGGTTGCTAGAGCTCAGTGGAAACTGCTGCCTCAGATGGTGGCTCAAATGTGGACACATGGGTACATGTAGTGTACCAGGCCACCATAACACCTGGCACAGTCCTGGCATGGTGGCAGTATGGTATGTGACAAGAACCCTGGGTTCAAATCCCCTTTGCTAACTGGAGTGAGTTGCTTAACCTCCCTGTGCCTTACTCTCCTCATTAGTGAATTTATAACACAGTAGCTATCAGAGGGTTTGTGAGCATTCAGTGTGCAAGGTGCTCAGTGTGGTGCCTGGCAGGAAGAGTATAATAAATAGTAGTTTTGTAACATTCTATGAGGTGGTTATTGTCATCACCATAAAACCAGGAAACTAAAGCTTAGAGAAATGAAGTCATTGCCAAGCTCTCAGCAGCTAAGTTTCAACCCATGTGCATCTACCCCAGGCTGTTGGATTTCCATTACATCCTGCTGTGTATCTGCATGACCTTCCCCCATTCTCTGATTGTCCTTGGTTTCCCTTCTAGGACACCAGATCTCCCTTTAAGACTCAGAGCCGTTGTCATTTCTGGAGGAGCCAGAGCAGCTTCCCTTAACACTGGCATTTTAGTAATAATAATTAGCCTCTCCTCTCTGCTTCCAAGTTACTGGGTCTCCCTCTCCATCATTCCCTTCTGGTTTTATGTTCAAGAATAAAATCCTGAATGTTCACAATTTATGACCAAATCTTTTCTTCCATGAAGGCAGCATGTGTGGGAGGAGGGGCTTGTGTCTGGGAGTCAGAGGGCCTGGGTTCTAGCCCCAGCAGACAAGCCACAGAGCCACCAGGAGGCCCTATTGCTTACTGCTAAGCTGAGGGTGCCAATGCTGATCATCATCCTCTCCTTTACAGGCTGCTGCCAATGTCTAATGAGCTTGTGGGATAGAATAAAAGGCATGTGCACATTGTTCCAGGGCCGTGATCGCTGGACGTTATCACAGAGCGTATTTCTGACATGCCGAAGTGTCACATATATGCAGGGGCAGGGGAGGGGGGTGGGGCAGGAGGCTGTGTCTGAGTGTGGAGAGGGGCTGACCCCCATGTCCTAGGGCTGGCATTTCAGAACACCTCCCTGGGAGCACCATGGGCCAGTAAGTGACACTGAGCACTCCAGAGACCGGCAGTGCAGGAAACAACTCAAGCTCAGCCTTCTCTGAGAAATCAAGAGTCTTCGCTTAAAAAGAAAAAAAAAAAAAGAAAGAAAGAAAAAAGAAAAAGAAACCACATGTCAGAAAGCGACTCGGAGCATGTGTTGTTCTCGAGCTGCTGTGGAAATACAGTCTGTAGACACTCTGCCCCCCAGCCTGTTCCCGCACAATGGAGCCCCCCTTTCTCCTAGCTCCGGAGACTTGTCAGGTGTCCCCGCCCCCACACCAGTCTTTCCTGCTCACTCGCTGTTCTTTCCAGTAAAACCTCTGAATCTTTAATAAGTTACCAACATGCTTTCTCGTCCCTCTGCCGGCGCCAGGTCTCGGCGTTGGCAGCCTTTTCCATTCCCCTAGTGCCCCTAATAGCCTCGCTGTTTGATTAATCTTTTAGAGCCCTCCCACGGAAAGCCCACTGTCTGGGCTGACTCTTGCTGTCCAGCTCTAAGATTTTTCCTGGCCTTGTGGTCCTGGTTGTTGCCAGTCCCCAGTGCTCGTCCCCAGTGGGGCCGTAGGCTCACCTTGGAGGACAGGTGGCATCAGCAGCACCTTGGGCTCCTGTGCCTTGAACCAGGGTGAGTTCTTGGAATACAGAAAAGACAAGCACCAGGTTAGGGGTTCTTGAGTGAGATTATGAGCCTCAGTTTATCTCATCTGTGAAGTGGGATTTTCACAGGCTGCTGTGAGAGTCAAATAAGGCAGCAGTCTAGGCTCCCTGAGCTGTGAGCAGGGGCAGCAGAAAGGGCCTGTGAGGTCCTGTGAGGTGTGAGACAGCATCCTGCTGCCCGCCCTCTAGGGCATCCAAGAGAGCCCTATGCCCTTTACTCTTTATTTTTTTTTCCTTGTTTTATTTACATTTGATCACTATACATCTTTGCAGTATACAAAATGAAACCTCCCCAGCATGACCACACTGCATTTTAGTCCACAGATATTACCATGCACATCATCCTTAACTCATAGTTTTACACTTTGGTGTCTATTAAATGTTTGGCTTTTCTTTTCCTTTCTTTTCTTTCTTTCTATTTTTTTTAATTCCCCCCATTCCTTCTTGCTTGCCCCCTACTGCCCATTCCTCTGCCACACTGTCTCTAGTATCCACAGTTGCTTTCCATGCCTTTATACCTTCCAATCATTCAGTTTCTGCCGTAGAATGCAGACATTTAGTATATTTTAAGTGGGGACATGCAATGCTTCTCTTTAGGAGGCTGGAGGGGCTCCGAGGCCTAGGAGTAAATTACCCAGGTGCCCTCCAATGCCTGCTGTGTCATCAAGTCTTGCCCAGTTTGGGGATTTGAAATGGGACATTTTCAAGGTCCTTTCCTTTGCTAAACAATGAGTTTGTTCAGTAAGAACTGAACACAGCATGGAGGCTAGTCCAGATGCTCCATAGTCGATAACAATTGTAGATACCCTGTCTTCAGCATCTGTTAAACACCAGGCGCTTCGCCTGCATTATCTGCAGTCTTCACAACAAACCTGGCAGGGCGGCATTTATCCACATTTTACAGGTGACTGTAAAAAGGCTCAGAAAAGGTCAATGGTGTGCCCAAGGGCACACAGATGTCTCTCAGCAGATCCAGGTACAAATTCAGCGTCAGAGCCCAGGTCCCTTCAGGGATGTTGATGCTGCATTCTCTCCTCTTCTGACCTCTAATTGACCCTGTCCTTCTAGTGAGACAAAGTAGAACCAATGACCAAAGACCCTTTCCAGCCCACACCTGATCTAGTTCCACCAATAGGCGGAGTTATCTACAGATTGAACCTATAGTTAAGAATTGTTATCTCAAGGACCAGCAGATGGCGTAATGGTTATGTCACTGGACTCCTACGTAGTTTACTGAGGTTTGAGTCCTGGACCTGACAGCTTAAAACTCATGACAGACATGTGTGCGTGTGTGCCCAAAATCCCAAGAGGAGAATGGAAGAGAAGGGATTGAGGTGTGGCTAACCCATCCTGGGGGGGCAGAGGGCACTGATTTCTCACTTTCTGTTTCTCTGTCTCTGTCTCTCTGGCAAGTGAAAGTGCCCTATAGAAAAAAATTTCTGGAAAAAAAAAAAAGAATCGTTATCTCCCTTTTACAAATGAAGAAACTGAGGCTTAGAACAGTTGGGACTGAACTGTAGTGGCCTAGACTCAAGGGGTGCTACTGATTGATGCTGGAGGCCATGTGAAGTGCTCTAGGCTCGTGGGCTGGGTCTGCCTGATCACATCTGTGATCCTGGCTGGCTGCAAGGCTTGGGGGAGGATTGTGGCATGAAGGTCCTGTCTGGCATGCCTGTCTCTCTTTTTCTGTCTCTCTGGAAAAAAATAAATTTTTAAAAAGAAAAATAATAAAAAAAGCTAGAAGCCCAGTGATACAACGGAGCCTCAGCTGCAAAATGGTATTTACAACAGCCATTCAAATTAGCTATGCTTATTGAATGTCGACCACAATCAGAACTTCTGACAACTGATCCTGTGAGAGCCTTTAGTGAGAAATCTTTAGGCCCAATCCTCTTGTCTTACAGATGAGCAGACAGCAGCCTGGAGAGGGAGGTGATTTGCCCCAGGTGCCATAGCAGGGCAGTGGTGTCTGGACCTCCAGGATTCTATGAACTGCTGTACCTCCTTCCCTGTTTGTGCACCCCTCCCTCACCCCATGCAATCCAGGACTCCTCCTCGTGAAGCCTTCACCACCCAGGCAGGCTCTGCCTGTACCTGACTGCATGTGTCATGCTTCTGTGTCACTGTGTGTCTATGCACCTGCCTCTCCAGCTGGTGCCTCCAGCACAGGAGAAGTAGCCCATGTCCCCAAAAGTTCTCAATACTACCCTCTCTGCTCAACTTGCCTCCAAATAATTTATAACATGAAATCGGAGACCTGGGGTCCCAGTAACTCCAGTGTATGGAAGGAGAAATCAGTTCAAGGCAGTGCCCAGGGTCTGACCCATGAGCATTTTCCTCCCCTGGCAGGGGCCATAGAAGCCACGCAAAGCGTGGGTCCTGGCAACTGGATATATCATGATCCTGGAGGTAGTGGCCTCTGAATCGCACTGCTTAAGCTTCCGTTTTTTCTCCCTATCTCTGATGGAGACCAGGAGGCTCTGTGAAGCTCTTTGATATGTTATTTTAGAGAGCAGATCAGGGGAAAGTGTGGCACAGTGGTAACACAACTGGACCCACGTGGGAAAGGTCCTGACTCTGTGTCCAGTGACCTCCCTATGCACATCAGCTGAACATGTGTATGTCCGTGATCTGGGCCAGCTAAGTCTGGGGATGGGTCATGGCATGAAAACCCTTTCAGAGGTCTCTCTCTCTCTCTTTCCTCTCTCTCAATTATGGAAGAAATAAATAAATAAGCTTTTAAAAATGTAGATGAATGAGTGCCCTCCCTTCTCCCTGTACCTATCTCATTCCTTTTGGAACACACTATACTCATAGACCAGCCCCTGCCTGGGTCACTCCAAGCCCCTCTGTTCTCTCACAGATCTTTTAACTTCTCAACCAAGGACTCTCCAATCCCACCTTGACCAACTGCCTGCTCTCCTCCCGTCCCACTGCTCCTAATGTAGGGTCAGGCCTGTGTCCACAGATAGGCAAGTCCACAACATCTTCTCACTTGGGTCATTTCAAGACATCCTCCTTCTTTTTTATAATAGTAATCTAATGCACAGGAAATGATTGGATTTAGTGGCTTAAAACAACAAGGATCATTGAGTATCTTCATAATGTCTGTGGGTCAGGAATTTAGAGCATCTTGGCTGGGTGATTATGGTTAGAATCTCTTATTAGGCTGCAGTCAGAAGTCAGCTGTAGTTGCAAGGTGGCTTATTCATGTGACTGACGAGTTGAATCATAGACTTATGTCTGGCATGCATAGGGAATCCTCAGGACATGAACCTGGAACCTTCCCATGTGGGTCCAGCATCACTGAATGTTGCATTACCACTGCACTACCACAGCTGGCTCTGACAATAGCCTTTTTTTTTTTTTTTAAAGAGAGATTTTTGCTATAGGGCACGTGTGCTTGCCAGAGACAGAAAATGAGAAATCACTCCCCAGGAGGATGGCCACACATGCACACATACCCGGTGTGAGTTTTAAGTTGCCAGGTCTGGGACTTGAACCATGGTCGACTACATGGGAATCTAGTGACGTAACCGTTATACCATCTGCTGATCCCCAATCTGAGTGCTTTTATGATTTAACCTTGGAAGGCCCACGCTGTCACTTTCACCATATTCTATTGGTATATGAACTGCCATATTCAATGAGAGAGGGAATTACACAAGGACATGAGGACCAGTCGGTGAGAATCACTGGAAGCCATAAGGGAGGTAGGCTATGTCACTTTTTAAGCCATAAAAGGCTGTCTCAGCTGACCTAGGAATCAGTATACTCACTTTTTCTCCCTTTCTCCATAATGGGCAACTGGTATACTTAGATCCTGTTGTAGGACTAGAGATGGACAGAACAGTGGGTATTTTGCTAGAGCAACTCTAGCAAATTCACATGCTAGAGCAACTCTAGCAAACTCACAGTCAAGTGGAGAAGACAGCTTCATCATAAGAAGTGCTAGAAAGCAATGTGAAATATGTGAAGCTAGATAAGAGATATATAGAATTATGGGAACACAAAGGACAGGTCATTACCTAAATAGGCTGTATAGCTGGGAACATTTTGCTCTGGGTCTTGTAGGATAACTAGGAGGTTCTCTAGTAGAGAAAGGAAGAAGGATATTGCTCCACTTAGAAGTAACAACATGAACAATGGTGGTGAGTTATGGCAGCAAATGAGACTATGAGACTATGATTGTGAAAGGCATTGAAAGCTGTAATAGTGAGTTTGGACTTTATACATCAGCAACTGCTGGAGGGCCTCAGGCCAGAGGAAGGCCTGGCTGAGCTATCTGGTGGGCAGAATGAGACTGGCAGGGGCAGAAGGTTGCTGCAGTTGTCCCAACAAGAGTGCAGACTACCTGAGTTGGGCTGTGGGGATAAGAGAGGATGGGTAGATCCAGGAGGTGGAGCTGCAAGGATGTGGTGAGCCATCTCTGTGAGGAGTAGACCAGAAGGCTTGGAGGTCATGACTTACCTTTTCCACCATCTCTTCCCCTGGGGCCTTCCTTTCCCAACTCTCCGCTCCTCATGGACAACACAAACCTGGTCTTTGATCAAGTCTTAGATGGAACAGGCTTTCTGTGCATCAACCTTATGAGCCAAGTCCCAGTGTTTGCCCCTATGGATAAAACCATTCGGGCTTTCAGGAAGGCCACAAGGACCTCAGGCCTATTGACCTAGGACTGAGGGTCTTAAGTGATTTAGGCCACAGACTTATTTGACAGTCTAGTGGAAACTACGATATGTTTTCCCAGAAAGAAAAATAAAATCCGTATTTGGACACAGAGTTTGTGAACAATTTCAGAGGTCTCAGAGTCCCCTATAGGTCCCTCCCTAGGTTCCTGGACCCTAAACTCAAAGTCCCAGAACTAGGAAAAAAGAAGAGAGTGAGAGCAAATGTTTGACTCATCCAACGTCTGTTATTTACTTCCTCTTTTAAGCCTCCCACCCCACCCATAATTGGACAACCCCCAAAATAGCGAGAAACAGGAGGAAGCATTTACCCAGTGATAGCCTCTGGTGGCACCAGCCTCACTTGGCGGGTTTATTTCCATTATTATAGTAATTTGGGGGCTGCGGGCTACAATTTTCACTTGCAGTGAGGTATTAAATTGAAATTACCCCAGATGTAATTGCCATACAAAATAATCCTGGACACAGGGAAGCAAATGCTTTTTCAAGATGGGGTTTTATTGCGTATACCAGGATTTTAGGGCTCTTTCTTTAAACATGCCAGATTTAGGAGTGGGTGGCAGGCGTCAGGGTCAGCATGGTGTGTTGGGCTGATGCTATTGGCCCATATCCTGGTGAGGCCTCTGCCAGCAGGGATTTGTCCCCTGGCCCATGGTATGGGTAGAGGAACTGATAGGGTACAGTCTAGGGTTGGATTTAAGCAACTGTAAGGAACTACTGGGCTCTAATTCAGGCATGCAAGAAAAAGCATGTTTAGGGACCAGCAGTTGGCATAATGGCTATGTCGCTGGACTCCCATGTAGTCGCCTGCGGTTCGAGTCCCAGACCTGGTGGCTTAAAGTCACACCAGCCACATGTGCGTACGTGCCCAAGATTCCAAGAGGAGAATGGAGAAGGGATTGAGGTGTGGCCATACCCCTTGGGGGATGATTTCTAGCTTTCTGTCTGTCTCTCTCTGTCTTTCTGGCCAGTGCATGAGCCCTAAAGCAAAAACCTCTCAAGAAAAAAAAAAGAAGAAGAAGAAGAAGAAAGAAAGAAAAGAAAGAAGAAAGAAAAGAAATAGCATGTTTATTTTCTGTATATCAACTTTATTTTGCTTCAAGCCTACATTCCTGGGGAGGGCCTGAGTTCTTACCCAATGACATAGCTGGGAGCCTCCTAAACACCAAGCATCTCTCCATACTGGTGACCTTCCTGATGTAGTCCCAGCCCTGCAAATCTGCTCTGCCCCCAGAGGTCTAACTCACCTTTGCCTTTCGTTCCCCAGATGCACCCTGCTGGTATATTGCACAGACCTCCCACCCACCAGCATCATCATCACCTTCCACAACGAGGCTCGCTCTGCCCTGCTCAGAACCATCCGCAGGTAAGACAGTCAGTCCTCAGTGACAGTGTAACCCGGGGGTGGGACTATTTGACACTCCTAATTACATGCCAGGTACTGTTCTACACATCACATCCAGCCACTCTGTCACTTCTCACATGCCTATGAGGGACGCCATTGTTCCATTTTATAGGGAGAAAGATAGAGACCAGTGGGTTTAGGTAACTTGTACAAATTTAAAGAAAGCTACTAGAGGAGCTGGACTCAGAACCCTTGTCCTTCATGTCTGTGCTGTACTGTCTCTGGAGCTGGGGTTCTAATGTTCCCAACTGACCACAGGACTGAGGCCCTGCAAAGCTGAGCATATACCTGACCCCTAAAACATCCCAGTGCCTTTCTCTCCATAGCCTCTACCCATCATGAAAATGATGTAAATCAGGACAGCCAAGGAAATCCGTTTGCTTTCTGGGCTAGCAGCTGAAGCTCCAGCCCCATGGTTCCCCCTCAGCCTATCTGTCCAGCCTTAGAGCTGAGGCTGGGTCATGTTCTTGCTCAGATGGGGATGTCCGACCATGCATGGTCTGTGGTCTGCATGGATTTTTGTTATGCACCAGCTCCCCAGCAGAAGCCCCCTCAGAACATGGATCCACAGCTAGCATTCTTCCCTGAGAATTCCTCCTCCAGGTTCACAAAGGCCTACTCTTTTAGCAGCACCCCTTCCCCCACACTGCAGCTCTTTTTCTCCTTATGCCCACCCTCTGCTCTCGAGGTCATTCCCCTGCCCTCCTCCCTCAGGTCTCTAGCAGCAACTACATCTTCGATGGCAGAAGGGGCAGCCACCAGTCTGTGTGTGCTGCTCCTGTGCAGATGTGCTACAGCTCATGTGCTCAGCTGGGGAGGTGGGGAGGCTTTTGCCATGCCCGCTGTACAGCTGAGGAAGCTGAGACTTGGAGGTATGGAGTCAAAGCTTGAAGTGGAGTAGCTAATAATGGTGAAGCAGGACTCTTGCCCTTGCACTCTGACTTCACAGTGCTTCTCAGCAGCCTGCATAGGGCCAGGCTGGTCTGGTCTCAGTGACGATGTCCAGCACTGCTGAGGAGATGCTCCCAGCCACCTCCTCCAGCAGAGCCAGTGCCTGGCCCTGCAGTAAAGTGTCGACAGTACCTTTGTGCTTCTGTAACACAAGACCTTTACAACCTGTCTCCATCTGCTAGGCAGCGCATCAGATGGTCACCTGATGCCACAGAGAAGAAACAAGGTAAAATATAGACCAAAGAGAGGGCACAGAGCACAGCACCATCCCTTGTCATTTCCACCCAATGAGCCTCTCTAGCCCTCTCTCCTGCCCACATCTGCACAGCTATGGCAGTCGGAGGTCCAGGGGAGGGAGGTAAGTGCTGCAGAAGGCTCGCCCTGGGGAAGGCACCAAATCTTCAGCTCTACCTGTCACAGATGATGAATGTCCACTGTTCAGGGTCAGCATATGCCTTAGAAACACAGGAAGGGACGTGGTTTTCAGCCTAGGCCTCTCACCTGTCTAAGCGGTCAGCTCTACCTATGCCCAGATGTCCTTGGCAACTGACGGCTGGCTCCTCCCACCTGTCGTGTGACCTGTCCCGGCTTTAGCATTTACCCCATAAACCACCTGATTACCACCTGATTCAAATCTGATTTCTTAACAAAGCAACAGCTCTTGACAAGAAAATGTGCCAAGTCACTCAGGTGTCACCGTGAGTCTCAGAGTAGATTAATAAAGCTCCTTGCTGATTTGTAAATTGCTTGGAGTATGTATGAGGTGAACAGGGATACAGGTGGTCTGATGTACCTGGGTTTCCCCTGGTGAGAGAGAACAGTTTCTGGGCTTTTTGGGCCGAGCAGACACACGTGAACAGAAGTGACTTAGACCCCGACCACTGTCATGACCTGCTTGGCACCAGGGCAGGTTTATAGAGCAAACAAATGGCAGCCCCTGCCTTGCCTGCCTGAGGTGGCTGCTACACAGGGTCTGGGCATGTCTGCCAGATGCTTCCGTGATGACTCTCTTAGCATCTAAAGAGCCCCTCACTTTCCGAGATGGTTCTGCTTCTTCTTTCAAGGAGGTCTTTACTCCAGGGATCTGCACCCACTCAGTGTGCATTTATGTGCACGCCTCTCCCCTACCCTCACACACGTGCCTGCAAGGGCTTCCTCTGGGCCTTCTCTGCACATCACCACTCTAGCACCTAGTGCAGTTTCCACGTGGAATCTTCAGTGGGCTCCTCCAGGGCAAGGACTATTGCTTATTCATCTATTATTTAACCTCCCTATGGCTCATTTCCCAATTAAGGAAATGGGAATACTCATCACACCAACCACACAAGGGTGCTGTGGGTTCATGTAGCTAATGGACTCTGTGCCTGGCACAGAGTACGTGCTTCATCAGTTTTAGCCCTCTCTGTCTGCATGGCTGTGAGCTTTCAAAGGAAAAGCACCGCACCTGGGGTACTTACCAGGGCACTACACTTGGAGTCTGGAGGCCTGGGATTAAGTCCCTACACTACCGCTTCCTAGCTCTGTGACTTTGGGCAGATATGTAAAATGATAATAAAAAATACCTCTCATGGGGTCAACTGGTGGTTAAGGTAACTGGACCCCCATGTGGCCGACTGCATGGTTTGAGTCCTGGACCTGACAGCTTGAAAAATACAGCAGGCACCTATGCGTGCCCCATGTCCAAAATCCTTACAGGAGGGAGAAATGAAGGAGAAGGGATTGTGCTGTAACCATTCCCCATGGGAGGGTGCTTTCTAATTTTCCTTCTCTCCAGTGAGTGCATGTGCTCTCTGGCAAAATGAATATATACACACACACACACATATACACACACACATACATACATAATGTTTCAAGTTGATGTTTGCTGCTATAGATGTTCCTCTTGGGAATGTCTCCAACATTTTGGGCTCATTGTAATATGGGAGCTTCCCAGACCCCATTACCTCCCTAGCCCTTTGCTATGTTATGGGGGCACCTCGCCTGCTTTCAGACATATCCCAGTTATCTCTAAGACCTATTTCTTCTCTTCCTGCTGCTCCTCCATCTCTTTCTAATAGCAATAGTGATACTTAATATGTTAAATGCATCCTAAGCTTTAGAGTCTACAGAACACATCCCATCTCTCACTTACATTTGAGCCTGTTTCTGAACCTGTGAACTGGGTGGTGCATGGGTGAACAGAGACCCAGAGCCACAGGGCCAGGAAGCAGAGCTGCCTGACTTCCCTGGAAGTGCAGCCCAAGCTCCTGAGTACACTGGCCTAATGGAAGGCTGCTCCCCAGGTCTTGCCTTCTGTACTCTGGGAGGCCTATGAACACCAGGCTTTTCAGAAGACAACCACAAAGAACAAGACTATGTACCAAGAGCCCATGGTTTGTTTCCTGTTTCCCAAAAACAGCTGACCTCCAGCTTAGACCCAACAGTGAAGCACACAAGTAGTAGAATGAAAGCCTGAAAACCAGGTGTTAACAAACAGACACTTATCATCAGCAAGCAGGGTGTAAGTGAGTTTCATAAGTGGGGATAGGGAAAGTGACTTCTAGAAACTTCCATGCCTTAAGATTGTGTACCTCCCTCTCAATCCCTGTCCTGTAGCACAAATGAATCTCTAGCTACTGGGAGGAAACCAAATAAAGAGTACTTACTATCTTGCTCTGTCATCAATGAAAAGATCTTCTTTCATCTATAACTTTCTAGAATTCTGGACAGCTTTGCTGCCAGGTGCTTGCTTAAGGTGCTTAGGGGGAACTGAATATGCCCTCTTCTCCATCTCTACCATGCCTGCCCAGCACTTGGCTGGGTCTGTGCCCTTCTGCCCACCCATTCCTCTCTGCCCACCCTGCCCAGGCCTCTGTCACCTGAGTTCTTGAGTTAACTGGGGAGTAGGGGCTGGGAAGATGTATGTGGGGTTATTCAGAGGCAGGCAGAGGCCTGATGGGGTGGGTAATAGGGGCAGAGAGAATCACAACTTTGATATATTAGGGACCTTTCTCATTTAAGGAGAGAGAAAACCAGCTCTGAGGAATGGAACATCTTTATGGGTGCTGCAGGGAGTTAGTTGTCTGTATGTGAGACCTGGATTGTCTCCTTGGAGCTTCCTGCAGCTTTAGCCCTCCCGTGGGAGCTCTGGAGTATACACAACTGATCATTATATCTGTCTTCTCACTGTTGCCTTTTTGCAATATCCGTGATCTCAAGGAGCAGCTTACCAGGGTCAAATGGTTAAAAATGTGGACTCTGGGACTGGATTTTTCTGCCTCTGCTCCTAACAGTTTTGCAACCCTGAGCAAGCTACTTAATTTTTCTGCCTCAGTTTTCATTTCTACAAAATAGGGACGACTACTAATAACTACCTGGCATTACTTTGGAGAAAACTAAATAAGTTCAGTTAGGTAAAGGAGCAGTGCCATTACCAAACCAACCTGGCTATGGACCAAAAATCAGTTGCTTGCTGCCAGAAAAGCCTATCTCTGACCATGGCGTTTGTTGTGGTAGAAAGCTTTGTTATGGGTCATGTCAATCAGGAGACAAGGAATTAAACTGCTCAAAAAACTGTCTTCCTGAGTGGATTTGGGGTGGAGTTTTTATGGAGAAATAGTATCCATTCAAGTCTTCAATTAGGTCTGTGTTGTCAATTAAGTTCATTTATACAAATGAAGGATCAAAATCAAAACTTGTGCAGTTCTGATTGGTTAATTCTGGCAGCAGTCCATTAAGCTTTCTAAGCATCCCATTTAAGCAAATGGAAGATTGAAACGGAAACTGCTCTAATTGGTCACTGTTGCACAGCCAACCTTCTCACTACCTCCCTGCAGTAGGAGTCAACTTCAGGTCTTTCACTCTTCTCAGGGCATGCATCCTGCAAGCAAACTTATAAAACAGCAGTTAGCACTAGGTTTTTCTTATTTAGGCACTGTTTTGGCCAGTTACAGCCTGCCTGTTCAGGAGACAAGTGTCACTACGAGGCTCAAGCCCCAATGGATAGCACTGTTCTAAGGCAGGCTTGTTACAACATGATTTTTGGGCTGGCTCTGTATTGGAGCAGTCATATATATATATATATATATATATATATATATATATATACATACACACACACACACACACATACATATATATATATATATATATGTATGTGTGTGTGTGTGTGTGTGTGGTGTGTAGTTATAGTTATGGTCATATAGTTATATATCATATATATAGATTCTTAGGCCTTTCCCCCTAGAGATTCTAAATCGGTCAGCCTGCAGTAGTGGAGCCTAGGAATGTGTGCATTTCTTTCTTTATTTCTTATTTATTTATTTATTTATTTATTTATTTATTTATTTATTGGAGAGGTTTTTGCCATAGGGTGCATGCACTCTCCAGACAGAGAGAGACAGAGAGACAGAAAGCGAGAAATCACCCCCCAGGGGAGATGGCCACGCCGCAATCCCTTCTCCTCCATTCTCCTCTCAGGATCTTGGGCATGCACGCACACGTGCCCAGCGTGAGTTTTAAGCCACCGGGTCCGGGACGCGAACCACGGTCCACTACGTGGGAGTCCAACGACATAGCCATTACGCTAACTGCTGGTCCCTCTTTCTTATTTTAAGATACTTGCTATATGGCACGTGTACTCGCCAGAGAGATAGAAAGACAGAAAGCAGAAAGGGGTTAGCCATACCTCAATCCCTTCTCCTCCATTCTCCTCTTGGGATTTTGGGCATGCACACACATGTACCCAGCATGAGTTTTAAGCTGCCAGGTCTGAGACTCAGACCATGGTCAACCATGTGGAAGTCTACCCCCTTAACCACTACGCCACCTGCTGGCCCAGGAATGTGCATTTATAACAAATGCCCAGGTAATATTGATACTGCTGGCTCAGGGATTTGCACTTTGAGAAGCACGACTGTAAGCCATGCCTGTCGCTGTTATTAATTTCAGTATGGCTATTATTAGTGCCCACATTCAGACAGCAGCTGCTACGTGCCAAGCACGGTGCTAATAAAGCTCACCTCAAGCAACTGAGGAAATTGTACTTACTGATGCCCTCCCAGCCAGTGGATGGCAAATACACAGATACACCACTTAATCCCAGGTCATTCTCACTCCAGAATGACTAAACTCAACTGGCAGCCAGCCTCAGGTCTTCGTTCAACTCATATTTATCAAGCGTTTGATAAAACCTGCCTGCATAGAGCACCATGGAGTTCACAAAGCAATTTCAAATACATTTCCTCATTTCATACGCACAAAAGCCTGTGAAGTAGGTCAAGTATTAATATCGCCTGCTTTTACAAGGAAAATGTAATTACAGAAGGCAATGAAAGCTGGAAGCCGACTGGCATCTAGCTCAGGATTGCACAGCTAGTAGGTGGTAGAGCCCACCTCTGTGTGGGCCCCACCGGTAGGGCACAACAGGCAGGAAGCAGGGAGCATAGATGCTGCCTGTGCAGTCACCCTCTGGCAGAGAGGTGAGGTGCATTTAGAAGACCCAGTTCTAGAATAATCTCAGGCAGAGTGTAACCCGTATATGTCAGTGAGGCTGTGTAAGAAAAGGCACGTTGCAGTTGGGTTGTAGGTAAAGAAAAACATATCCTACACTGGGTCCTGCATGAAAGGGAGGATATACTTCACTATAGAGGGTTGGTGAGAAGTACCCTTAATAGCCTGGGAGGGATACCAGAGCAAGTGGGGCTTGAGTGGTGGGATTGAAGGTGGTGCAGAAAGGAGGGCCCTGAAGACCAGCTGAGCCAGGCCAGGACCTCTCCTTGGACTTGACTCTCTTTTTCTCTAGACATACCAGGTGTCCTGAGCATATGCCCATCTCAAACCCTTGCAGCCCCGAACCACTTTTACGGAGACCCCGCCATCACTCCAATTGCTCTGATTAGAGAAGCAAAAACAAGCCAGGTGTTACCAGGAAATGATCTAATTAGCCCTTACTGCTGACGATTCTGGTTTTTTTCTGTTTTAAACCCTGGACATTTTTTATTCACTAATCATCTCTTAGTTCAACCAGCACAGAAACTGCACACGATTTACCTTTTGATGTGCACAGAAGAGAACTCTTGAATTTCAAAGAGCCGGCAGGGATTTGGGGGAATCGAATGCAGAAGCTACAGCCGTAATCAAACCTCATTAGAGGTTATTCTTTCAGCAGGTTTTTCTTCTCTCCTGCTTCTTCTCCCCCTCCTTTCCTGATTATAGTGCTGGTTGCGGGGTTGCTGGGTTTGCTTGTGTTTTCTTTAGGAGGATCATGGGGAACAGTTTCTTCTCACTACTTTATTCCCATTCTGTCCCCAAGCTCCCAACAGACAGTGACGGCAGACTCGGGGGGCTTTGTGTTGGAGGTCCCTCTCTCATCCCCTTATACTAGTTACCATGGTGAGAATTACAGCTTCGTAAATAAAGGTCACTTTAGGCACTGTTCTCTTTCAGATCTGCATTCTGCATTCTGCCTAGGGAGGGCGCTGCACCCAACAGGGCTCAGAATGGACCTTCTGAGAGGAAGGTGCACGCGATTCTTCTGCCAGCACCCATGTGAGCCCCCTTTCCCAACATACATAGAGCTCTGGATGTCCCACAGTGGCTGGGCTGGCCCAGGACTGATTCCAAGGACCCAGGGTTGGGGTGTTCATATAAAGCAGGATCCAGCCACCTTAGTCAGGCCTGAGATCCAGAGTTAACACTGAAACCCAACTGTTGCCCCTTAAGTAGGGATCCATAGCACAGGAAGGGTAATTGAGTCTTCAATCTGAAAGTCATTGGTGACACACGGAATAGCAATAATTGCTACAATTCTTCCTCACTTAGTGCCAAATATCATCCTAAATGCTTTCAATACGTTTTCTCCTTTAATTTTCTTGATAGCCTTGTTAACTAGGTAGTACTAATATATTATCCTCATTTTATAGATGGGAATACTTTGCAACACAGAGCAGTAAAGTAATTGTTCAAGATTGCACAGCATGTAGTAAGTAGTGCTAAACCACAAGCTTCTGGAGGTCAGAGCTCACTTTTCTTTTTTTTTTTTTTTTTTTTTTTAATTTCTTTCTTTTTTTTTTCCTTATTTTTTTATTTTACATATATATTTTTTTATTATCATCATATTCTTCTTTATATTACATTGAATTACATATAACTTTACAGTGTATTACATTGCTTTTTCAAAAGGGAATGCCATGCATGTCAGTCAGTACAGAGACATTAATCTCCCCACTTTAACATTCAGTATCTTTTCTATGTTTTCCCCAATCATTATTATTATTATTCTAATTATTTATTAAAACAGTCAATCGCTATTTCTCATTTTGCTTGTACAAATACTTTGCCTATCATGAAATACTTCTCAGACAAATCCAGTTGAGAATACTATACATGTCAACATCAACAGTTAATAAGCCATATCTGTTTCTCACTAATGAGAGCTCACTTTTCTATTCATTATTACATACGCAGGGCCAAGCCCATAATATGACTGCACTAAATATATCCCTAGAGGGAGTGGTGAGGGGCCACGGAACTGTGCTGGACTCTGGAAGTACAAGTAGCAATTTGACAAAGATCCTACCCTGGAGAGGCTAGGAACAAGACCAGCCCTCATGGTCAGGAAGTGATAAAAGCCAAAGGAAGTTTCAGATGCGAACTGCTGAGGGATCCCAGAGGAGGAAGCAATTAATTCTCACTAAGTAGATTGGGAAGCTGTTAGAAAGGACGTGACATGTGAACTGGGCTTTGTGGGCGGCGTAGGGGCATGTCAAGCTTGGCAGCAGTAGGAGAAAGGGCTCTCAACTATGAATGAGCAAGACATTTTTGCTAACTGCACCGAGCAAGGGAGGCAGTGGTCAATGTGGCTGGCTTCTGAGGGTGAAAGGCCTTGCTGAGCATGCAGAGGATTTGGGATGTGGGAAGTGGAGAGCTGCTCTGGGAGATTTTGTGAGTTCACTTATTTGCAGTAGTAAGGAGAGTCACATACGCAGGTCTGGGCCTCAGGAAGCTCACTCTGAGTCCCCAAGGAAAATAGCCTGGGGCTGGGAGAATAGAGCTGATCAGAGCCATTCTAATAAACCAGGCAAAAGGAGCTGAACAGTGCAGAAGAGTAAGAGTAGGCCCAGCAAGTGGCATTGTGATTAAGGTGCTAGATTACCATGTGTTTGACCATGGTTTGGGTCCCGGACCCAGGAGCTTGAAACATGCCAGGCACGTGTGTGTGTGTGTGTGTGTGTGTGTGTGTGCCCCAAATCCCAATGGAGGACAAGGGATTGCAGTGTGGCCATCCCTCCTGGAGGATGATTTCTCATTTTCTGTCTCTCTGTCTCTTCAGCTAGTACCCATATCCTATAGCAAAAACATCTTTAAAAAAAATGAGTAGCAAGTGATCTAAGCAATATTTGCAGATAGAGTCAGCTATTTTTGTTCACTGATCTGATGTAGATTGTCAGGAAAAGGGCAGACTATTGAAAGTGACCACTGGGCTTCTGTCCGGGTGGCTAGCTAGGTAGTGGTAGTATGTACTAAGAAAGAGAAGGCAGAATTATATCCCCACTGGCTCACAGATAAGCAACATCATTGGACAAGCCCTTTGGTGATTTTGAGTTTGAGTTCCTCAAATGCAGTGATGTCTATTTATAGCTCAGGTTTCGTATATCTATATATCGCCACTAGAAGTCATAATGATTTTTCCTCTTTTCTTCTGCAGTGTATTAAACCGCACCCCTATGCATCTGATCCAGGAAATCATATTAGTGGATGACTTCAGCAATGACCGTAAGTAATATCGTTCCGTTTCTCTATGGGTACAAATGTCTGTTCCCAGCTCCTGTGTAACAGGCAGAGGTGAGTCCACTGATTCTCTGCAGAGAGGAAAGCCTAGGTTTGTGATAGCTGTGGAAGACTTTGGGTGTCCATGGCTGGGCTCAAGAAGGAGAAAAACTTCACATTCAAGAAACAATTTCTTAGGTTTTGCTGTGAGTCTTTGAGGACCTAACAGTGAAATGTAATAGATTATTGATTGAGTTGGTGTGTCAATGTGTGTGTGCAACTGTGGGAGGGTGTGTGCATGTGTGCATGCAAGTACGTGTGCATGTATGCAAGTGCAGATGTCTTGCACACATATGTATTGCCCCCTAGCCTACATTTTTGGACAGAGGAAGAGGTACTGAACCTTTGAAGGATCAGTATAGGGACCTAAAGCCCAGAAGCTGTGCCCATCACAGGAGATTCCCAGTTCTTATGCTGCATTGATCTGCCAGCCTGAGCTGAGGCCAGCTTGCCTGCTCCCTCTCATTCCTCCAGGAGGCCTGCATGGGGTGCAGTGAGCAGCTGCCTTTCTGCCTTACGCCACACCGCTCATCACTGTTTCTAACTTCATGTCCCCCAGGTATTCCTCTCAAAGACCCTGGGTCCTACCCAAATTCACACTCTATATCCACTGTATACCCTCCCCCACAAAATGTGAATATTTCCAGACATCTGTGCACTAAATTTGAAAGATCCATACAATAATTGTAGAAACATCTTCAGAATTCAGATATTTGCAGTGCTAACACCTCCTTCGAGAGCCTTCATCCCAGCAGCCTGGGTGCAATATCAGGCAGAACCACCTCTTCAGGGTGACGAATAGGGGGAAGAAGGTGCCACTGGGACAGCTCCAAGTCCCAGGAATGGGATCATCTCCACCAGCACTGCTCCTGGGAGCTGGACCCAGGGATTCATGTCCAGCTGTGGTCTGTGCTACGAAGGCTAGAAGCCCACATCTGCTGGCAGCCTTGAAATTCCAGGAGTAATGGCAGAAGTGGTCGTGCACAAGGCCTGGCTTATCTGCTGTCCCTTCCATATGAGGAAGAGCTTTAAAGTAGGGAGACACTGGCCCTGCTGCGGGGGTAGCCTGCCACATACAGGAGAAGGGAACACTACTGGATCCACTTAGAAGCAAACTAGCTTAGTGGTTAGAGTGTAGACTCTAGAACCAGATTGCCAGGATTCAAATCCTAAATCTATAACTTACTCACTAGCTATGTGCTTTGGGCAAGTTATTAACCTCATGTGTGCAGTTTGTCTATGAGCTGGATATGCTAATAAGAGTATGTATGATTTATATAAGGATTTAATGTGTTAACACATTCAAAGTGCTTAGAGTAGTACCTGTCCCAGGGAAAACTTGTGTAAGTTTTCTCTTTAGGTACTCTATAGAGTCCAAAACTAAGCAGAGACATCAAGTTTAGCAAACTAATGAAGGAAATCCAAAACGGTGGGGCCAACATACAGAGTTGGAGTCAAGGAACTGTGACTAAAGAGGGGTGGGACAATAGGCAAGCTGGGGCACTCCAGGGCAAGTGCCACGATGGAGAGACTTGCCTACCCTGAACATTTTCTGCATGATGGGGAGTCGAACCAGCTCTGTGTAATGGAAGGTACACTTCACAAAGAGGGTCTCCGTGATCAGGAAGGAAAGCCCCAAATCCATCTCATTCATTTTTGGCTTCCAAGAAGTTTTTTTCCAGACCCTCTAAAGTGAACAGAGTTTGCTCTCACGCTGTTAATGGTCTATAGAAAAGGGCAAGTGCCCAAGGGACCAGGCCAAGATTTCTTATCTGGCATGTTTTTAACCAAATACACAGGTACTGCGGTGTACTGATCTGCTCCAAATGCACGGGTGCCATGGTGTACTGATCTGTTCTAAAGAGGTCCTCCTGAGGCACTTTGTCCTGTCTGGTCCCCGCTGTATGATGGCAGTGATCGTCAGCCCTGTCCATAGTCCAGAAATGCCCCAGAGTCAGGCCTGAGCTCTGCATCTGAGGATGAAAGCCTGGGCAAGCTGCCTCGCCTCTCCTTCAGGTTTGCCTGCAGTGCGCACTTGCCTCACACTAGCCCGCCCCAGGGTGCTCACTCGGCATAACCTTCTGTCTTTGCAGCGGATGACTGCAGACAGCTCATCAAGCTGCCCAAGGTGAAATGCTTGCGCAATAATGAACGCCAAGGTAGGTCTGTGCTGCTGGCAGAGCCTGGGATGCGAGTGTGGGGGTTGGTTGTGTGCTTGAGTGTCCGAGGGGAATTCTGGGTAATCTTGCTGCACAGTGGAGTATAGTGGCACCAACTTGGTCATTTGTCCCCAACTGCAGGTCTGGTCCGGTCCCGGATCCGGGGTGCTGATGTGGCCCAGGGCACCACTCTGACTTTCCTGGACAGCCACTGCGAGGTGAACAGGGACTGGCTCCAGCCTTTGTTGCACAGAGTGAAAGAGGTGAGCAAGGCCTGGGAGCAGAGCTGGATTTAGTGCAACCCCTGGCCCTCTCAAGGTCATTACTTCACATGGGCCTCCCAAGTTCTCTGTGAGCTGGGTGGGAAAAGCTGCTGTCTGTACTTTGTAAATAAAGGAACTAAGGCAGAGTAGTCTGCTGAGGTTACACTGCAGCCAGTGGTGAGATGGGATGGGGGCATGTTTGTGGGATCACACTGTCACCCACAGAGGCCTGCAGCTGGGGCTGCAGCAGCTGGTACCTGACACGTGCATCTTCCTGGGCAAGAGAAAACTGCCCAGAGCTATTTCTACCAGACGATAGAAAGTTCCAGAAAGGGAACCCTATGCATGCATAGCATGTTGCATGTGACGGTATCAGTGACTAGCATTTCCACTGTTCATTACTCCCTGAATTACTGGCTTGTGCAGCTGTTCTATGAAGGAGGAAACCAGGTATTTATAACATGCCCATTTCACGGATGAGGAAACAGTCTCAGAACAAATGTCTAACTTGATCTAATACCCCTTAGTTGGTACCTCCAGCACCAGAACCTGGATATTGCCCTAACTGCATCTTCCCTGTGCTGTGGGTGTTTCCTACATGCTGTCCTTGGTAGTTACTCAGCTCACACCTGTAAAATGACAGTGTTAAGAGGATGAAAGGACTGAGCCATTAAACTGCTCAGAAGAGAACTGGGAAGTCCCACCGATGCTGTTCATTCAGCGACAGAACCTCGGTGGGTTTACAGTGTTCTCACATGTGGGCCTAGAGATTAAAGCCCATCAGTGACCATTGTCCCTGAGGGTTCATCCACTCAGTGTTGGTTAGAAAAATTCCCTCCTCTTCCCCTCCTTGTGAAATAATCCACCTGAGGTCTAGAGTGAGAACTGTTCTGTCATGAACAGATCATTCATTTGAAGGGCTTCGCTTAGCTCCAAAGTCCCTTCCAGATGCCCCCTTCCTCTAAGCCCATCTCCGCAGCAACAAAAAGCCAGGCTACTCCTTCTTCTTAAATGCCCTACATCCCACGACTCCATCTTTTACTCCAAGTCCATCCTGCCCTTGGATGTCCTTTCCCTCCTCTCCACAAACCCGCTGACTCTTCAAGCTTTACCTACATCTCTCGTCCTCTAGGAAGCCTTCCCTGACTGCACAGCCAGCTGGGAACCCTCCTCGAAGTAATTTCTCACTTGCCCACACTGTCTCTTCTGGGTTTAGTTCTCTGTCTTCTTTAACAGATTGCAAACTGGGGGGGGGGGGGGGCACGAGTCACCTTCTGTGGTCACGTCACCTGATCTAGGCTAGGTTCTCAGTGGTTAGAAATTATAGTAAGAAGCCAAATGATAGGTGGTGCTGAGGTTAGAATTTTGGGTAGAATCCCAAGGGTTGGAATGGGTCATGTGAAAGGAATCCACCCTTCAAGACTAAATGTGCTGCTTGGCAAGGTTCATCCCGGTTCCTTGCATCTGGCATTGTGCTGCTTTCAGAGGACCTCCAGGGAAGGGAGTTGCAATAGGCGACCTCAGGGAAAAGCAATATGAAATTGCAGCAACGAGGAACTCTTTGTGAAGCAAAACATGTGGAAAACATTGGGGCACCTTGTGGGTGTTGATGTGGGGAAAGTCCACCTCCCAGCAGGAACCTGGACCTCCCCAGAAAAGTCTGTCTGTGAGTTGCTGATACTACCTAGCAAGGGCCAGCTAGATCATACTGCCACTGTTCATGCCTGGAGTTAAAGAGAAACTGGAGTGTGGTGTTCAACAAGGAGGGTCAAGGTTGCAGAATCAGAACTAAGGTTAGAGAACATAGGAGTAGGTAGGTGGGCAGGGTTAGAGACAGCGCTCTGTTTACAGGGCATTTTATACTAAAGAGAGCAGGTGTTCCCTACTTAAGCTAGGATCCTGTAAAAGAGTGGCGTTGAAACCCAGGAATGTAGTGGAATGGAATACTTTTTGGCCAGTGAGGAGAGTGGGACTGAGGCGGCTAGGCCCTCTAATTTTCCATTACAGCAGTGTTCCACGGTCATTGTAGATATTTTGGACAATATAGAATAGTAGATTGAAAACTAATCAACCAAAACTCTACCCTGCAAACACATCCACTGTTAACATTTCTTTGCATTTAGGATTGTTTTTACACTTTGCCAAAAGCATCTCTTTACATAGCTGTAATCAGACTGTATTTAAAAAATTTTGTATTTTGCTTTTTCTCTTTTTATACATGAGCATTTTCCGAGCAGTGTTTCTAAGATAATTTGCCCCTTGCCTAGAATGGCAGAAGTGTCCTATACACTTGATTATCGTAAAGTTCACCTCTGGGGAAGAGGGGAAGGGCATGTGTCCAGCACCCACCTGGCACTGCTGCCCCTTCTTCACTCCACCTCACCTTTCCGGAGCCTCCTGTCCCTGCCTGACCACTCCCTTCCTCTCCCAGGTTGCTGGCCAAGGACCCTAGAGCTGCAGTTCACAGGTCCAGGCTCTCATTAGCCAGAGTGTGGATCTGAACTAGGAGCTCTCTGCCCAGCGCTGTGCCCAGGCCTCTCAGGGTTCAGCCATCACCCAGTGGACTCCACCCCTGTGGCTTCCACCTGCAGGCTGATTTTGCGCAAGTGCATATGTATGTGCTACAAAATACATATAACAAAATGGATCATTTTAGCCATTTGAAAGTGGGGAACTCAATGATTTTAGTGCATTCACAGGGTGGTGTAATCTTAAAACATTTTCATCATCCCCAAAGGAAACCCCGTTAGTAGTCACTCCTCATGGCCCTCTTCTCCCTGCCTCTGGCAACCACTAATCTGCTTTCTGCCTCTGTGGATTTACCTACATTTTGTATAAATGAAATCATACAAGATGTGGCCTTTTAATCCTGGCTTCTTTCAACCAAGTGTGGTTTTGAGCTTCAGCCACATTGTAGCGTGTTATCACTGTTCCTCTTCATGGCCAAATAATACTCCGTGGTGTGTATATAGCACAGATTGTTTATCCGTTCATCCAATGATGGACATTTGGGTAATTTGCACAGTTCTATGATTGTGAATAGTGCTACTATAAACGCATTTGCACAAGCTGTTGTTTGAGTGTCTATTTCCAATTCTTTGGGGTATATAAACTGGGGAGTAGAACTGCTGGGGCATATGATAATTTGATGCTTAACCCACAGGGCTTCTTGGTTGACCTTGTCCCTGCAGCAGGTATTAAGGGAGGTCGGCTTCCCTTGGACGGCTTTAATGAGCCTGTGAAGCCCTTTCCGTGCCAGTGGCTCCTACTCTAGCTCAGAAACCATTTCTGAAAATGCTCTTGTTTCTCACCTGCTGGTCGGGCGAAGCCTTCATCTCCTCTTTCCTGAATGTGAGCAATGCTTGCCTGCCAGTGAATGCTCCTCCTCTGAGAGTCATTGGGCCCCAAGATTGAGCTTAGCCTGCCAGGCTAAAGCTTTTTGGTCCCCATTACTGTGTGAGCCAAAGCTTTCATAGCAGAGGGATTAGTCAGACAAACCCTGAAGCTGTGGTCCGGTTCTGCTCCTCGCAGAGCTGCGCATGTTTTTACCTTAGCCTGCCTTGGGACCATGCAGAGCTGTCCTCTGAGACAGTCTTAGGGGATGGGCAGCGTGGGTGTGTGTCAGCCTGTGTCTCCGCATGTCTTTGTGTGTGTCTCGTCTCGGAGTAGAACGTGATTTGATCTTGCGAGTGGAAGTGGAAATTTTAAGCTGTAATTGGAGTTTGGGATTTTCAAAAATAGAAAGAGATAAGAAAGAGGCTGGGTTTGAGCTGTCATAAGCTGGCCTCAGCTGGTGTTTTCCACATTGAAAACCTCCCCAATTTTCCTTCCCTTCTCTTCAATTATATGATGATACTTGAAGTATGCAATTTTTTTTTAACATAGGCATCTTTTTCACCCTCCTTATTTACATATTTCTTTAGTAGAAAAAAGATTTTAAGAAATCTTAATCTCTGTAGCATTTGCTGAATTTATATAAATAATAGCTTACATATTCTTCAGAGTCTTTTCACATGCTTTCCTCTTATTCTTCACATAAGCCCTTTTAGGGAGACAGGACGATTTTGCAAATAGTCATTGGTCTTCACTTTTTAGATGAAGAAACAGAGTTCTACAGAGAGTGCTGATATCCTTACACTTATCCTAGATTGCAGGGCCGCAATGTCCTGTCAGCTTGTCTCTGCCCCGAAATATCACCTCCTTAAGGATCCCTTCCCACTCCCCATTCCTCCTTCCTAGTCAGCTTGGAGGTCCCCAGGCCATAAGGTCAGCTTGGAGGTCCCCAGGCTGCATTAGAATCATCTACTCACCTGTTCTGCTTTCTATACAGTGAGATTTTAGGCATCTTTGCACCTACCACAATTTCTAAACCATAGTAGGCACTCAAAAATCCTGGTCTATGATGTCTCTAGGGGATTTTTTGATCACCATTCACAATAAGTTTTTTTTTTTTTTTTTTTTTCTTTTTTTTAGGGGAGAGATTGTTATAGGGCACGTGTACTTTCTGGAGAGACAGAAACAGAAAGTAAGAAATCACCCCCCAAGAGGAAGGGCCATGCTGCAATCCCTTCTCTTCCATTCTCCTCTCGGGATTTTGGACACAATGCACATGCCCCCAGCATGAGTTTTAAGCTGCTGGATCTGAGACTCAAACCACAGTCGACTATGTGGGACTCCAGTGATATAACTATTATGCCATCCACTGGTCCCCACAATGAGGTTTTAATTACATGAATCAGAGAAGGGAGAGTTATGACAGCAGCAGTGATTGATGCCCATTAACTGGTGCATTCAGCCTCTGTCATTGCTCCTGGTGATAGGAGGTGTGGGGACTAAGGGCATAGGTTTTCATGGGGGCATGGAGGAGAGAGAGTGTGGGCCAGGATCTGCCAGGATCCACAGCTACCTGCTAGAGCCTAAGTGTTGGCCTAGTTTTACGGTGGGCATAGGCAGGGGTGTCTGATGGATCTGGGTATTTTTTTTAGAGATTTTTGCTATGTGGTGCATGTGCTTGCTGGAGAAATGGAGGCAAAGAGACAGAAAGGAGAAATCACCCTGCCCCCCAAGGATGATGGCCACACTGCAATCCCTTCTCCTCCATTCTCCTCTCAGGATTTTGGGCATGCAGGCACACATGCCTGGTGTGTGTTTCAAGCCTCTGGGTCTCGGACTCAAACCATGGCTGACCATGAAAGTTCAGAGATGTAACCATTATGCCATCTGCTAGCCCTGGGTGTGGGTATTTTTACTGGAGTCTCTCTATCCCTAGACCTACAGGAGGAGGGACCATCTTGTTTAGCCATAATTGACCCACTTGCTTGCTGCCAGCACTGACACAATGACTTTAGAGAAAGGTAATAAATAGACACACTCTTTTAGCCAACACTCATTAAATACTTGCTGCCCACCAGGCTCTAGGCTGGGCAGCAGATACCAAAATGGATCAGATACCAATCCCCAGGTCACTCAGGGAGGTCATGTCCTGGCTTTGATGGCTCATTTGTAAAGCCTCCTACAGCCTCTTTTCAAGATCATTGCTCCACGCAACACTTATTCCCAAACATCCCTCACTGCCTATCCGGTATCCGTTACTCTCAGCCAGCCAGGCGTCACAACTGTGTTGTGACAGAATGCTCGAAGGATGGAAGTCCTCAGACTTATGGAGGAGTACACCAGAGAAGAACATGTCACCACACTGGAGGCAGAGCCCGAGGATGGCTTCTGGGAAAACCTGCAGCTGGGGAAAGCAATCAGCTTTTTTTTTTTTCTTTTTTAAGGTTTTGCCATAGGTTGTGTGCAGTCACCAGAGAACAGAGACAGAGAGATGGGAAATGAGAAATCAGCCCCCAGGGCAGATGACCATGCTACAATTCTTTCTCCTCTTGAGATTTTGGGCACACACCCATGCACGTGGCACGAGTTTCAAGTTGCCAACCAGCATTTATTTTGCATTTTGGTTTTCTAATACTGAGGAAAGATTTTTTCTTTTTTACTTAAAAAAAAAAAAAAAAAAAAAAAACCCTGAGGGATCAGAAGGTGGTGTAGTGGTTAAGGTGCTGTGTGGCCAGCCATGATTCTAGTCCTAGACCTAGTGGCTTGAAAATCACACCAGGCAAATTCCTTTACAGTTTGGTGGAAAAACAGACATTTGCATGAATAATTACAATACAATTTGATAGTTCTAAAGTGAGATCTGTGCCAAGTATATTTGAATACAGTGCTAGTGAAAGGGGAAAAAAGTAAAGAAAATCATGCTGGAGCCATATCTGTGCATGCCCTAAATCCCAGGAGGAGAATGGAGGAAGAGGAATTACAGTGTGGTCATCCCTTCTGGGGAGTGATTTCTCACCTTCCCTCTCACTGTGTCTCGCTCTGGTGAGCACAAGTACAAAAGCCTAAAAAAGGTTGCTGTTTGGGAATCTCCAAGACCCCCTTCATATTCAGTAATTTTTTATAAGAACTCAGAACTCAACAAAACTGTTACAATCAAGGTTATTATTTACAAGAACACTCCAAAAAGTAAAAAATTGAATTAAACTACGGGCTTATTTTTATGGAAAAAAATTGAAATCTATGCATACTTTATCCATAGTGTACATTCTTCTATGAATTATTTTCTTTATTCATGATAGACCACATGCATATGCACCTGAAAGGAAGAGAGAGAAAGAGGAGCACCCTCAACAGAGTCTAGTCATGCTGCGTTCCCCTTCCTCCAGACCTCCAGCCTATCTTATCCTGGGCATTTGTGCATGCCTGGCATGTTTCAGGTTGACCACATCGGGGATTCAAATCACAGTTGCCATATGGAATCCAGCTCCTTTTGCACAGCCATTACCACTGCACCATAGAGATAGGCCTTCCATGAACTTTATGAAAAGCCCCTCATATTACAGTAAAGGTTATAGATTAAAATCAGCAATTGGAAAAGGTGCCTAGGGAGAGGTTCAAGCACAGGCTTCCCATTGTCATTTCTCAGTGGGGTTGTCTGGACAGCTCTCACTCCTCCCAATCTGTGTAGCAACATGCTTGGAGTATTGCTAAGTCAGGAAGCTCACCTAAGCCTTTTCAGGATTTCTACTGAAGGTTGGTCACATCAATTTGGCTGACCATCCTCATTGTCTCTATGCCCCTCCAGAGGTCAAGCAGAGTTGGTACTGCATGGCCTGATGGCTTCACCATAAATCACATTGTTAGCGTAGACTATTTGGTGTAACCTAAGAATTCTAGGTGAACAAGGACATTCTAATGGGTAGGACATTCCAAGGACACAGAGGTTACCTCCCAGCAGCTGGGGGAAGGCCAAACCTATCTTTGGACAAGGTTTATATATTACTGCAAATGGTACAAAAGAAATTAATTCAGCTTCAGTGGCCCTAGAACTCAGCAAGCAAAGGCAAAATGAAGATTGTCAGAAGAATGTGTCTCTGAACTTTTGAAGATATTCCAAAATTCAAGTGACAAGAGTATCTTTGTGTGTGTGTGTGTGTGTGTGTGTGTGTGTGTCTGTGTGTGTGTGTAGCTATTTATGTGTTATGTGAATGGTGGTGTGTGTGCATGCAGTGTGTATCTACATACAGATTCACAATGACAGTGGCCCAGGAAGAGCCCCAGAGGAGCTGTGGCAGCTGGGCAGGTGCAGTGCCGACTGTGAATGCAGCACCTGTGACATCCCAGAGGTAGAAGCAATGCATCGAAAATGAGCATTTCTTTCCATGTGGGCCAATTGGTTTTCAGAGGCACCTTGTTACTGTCAGAATGAGTCACATGTGGGAGGCTGAGGGCCAAATTAAGTCTGTGAACTTAAAATCAGGCATTCAGTGAATCTGGAGCTTAAAATAAGAAGACAACCTCATTTGGGAGGAAGATTGAACCAGGAAATTAAATGGCTTCAAGGAGAAACAGAGGTTCCTGCCTGCACTGGCCAAAGGGAGGTTGGTACAGAGAATTTGGAAAAGTGAGCCTGCCTGATTCCCAGAGACCTCTGACTGCTATAACTAAGAGTCTTCATTGTCACAGCTCATGTACAATACCAGCGGATGGGGAGGAAGGTGGAGAGCAGTCTTTTACTGCTTGGAAACATAGGGGTTCTCAGAATTGGGAAATGTGGGGGAAAAAAGTATACACACACACACACAGACACACACACACACACACACACACACACACACACAATTCCTTGGTGACTCCTCCTCCCACCAGCCTGAGAACTTGTGGCTTATATATTTTGAAAATGTTCCCTGGATGATTTTGATGCCTATAGATAGAATAGCCTGGAGGAAGTAGCAGGTGATAAGGCTGAAAAGCCAGATATGGGCTTGTGTTTGATGGTCTTAGTTGCCATGCTAAAGAATTTGGACCTTATCTTAGAGGCCATTCATGCTTTTAGCAGTTGAGTGGCAGAGGCAGGGTTGCATATCAGAAAGACAATTTTGGCAGCTGAAAAATGCAAAGAGAATAGGATGAGATGGGGTGCTATTAGGTTTAGGAGTCTGCTATAGCACTCCAGCCATGAAGGAGTGAAGGAGAGGCAGGATAAATTTAAAAGAGTGATTTTAGAGTCAGAAGCAGCAGGACTTGATTCAACTGATGGGCAAGGGGAAGCTTTCTTAGAGGTGGGGGGATTTGTGATAATTCTGTCAACAGAAATAGGAAACTTTGGGAAAGGAATGTGTCTGGGGAGAAGATGGGTAAGTCACCATTTGAAGGGCTAAGTGGAATCCTATGGAGGTAGCCAATTGCATACTGGGTCTGAGACTAGAACCTAGGAAGGAAGTTGAGGCTAGTGGTATGGATTTTGAATATCCATCTCCAAGGGATAACTGAAATTACAATTCTCCCAAGATCCCATTCTATCTACTCTTCCATGAACCACAGGTCAAGAATGAAAGTATCTGAAAGTTCTGAAAGGTTCACACTAAGTGTGTAGCTTTACTTCTGGGGACTGGAGGCTTAGGTCACCTTCCTGGCAGACTTTATCCTGTGCCTTCCAGAGTCCCATTGTTGGTGAAGGACATTTAGAGCCTCCTTATTCCAAGTTTCTCCTTTCTCAGTGTGCAGCCTTGCCATGTCTCTACAGCCAGTGCCTACCTTGTTACTCTTCTTAGGCAGCCAAGGGGCTGAGAAAGAGAGGAAAGTCTCTTAGCATCTTAAATATCAGAACTTGAGAAGTTATGTTGTCAAGTGTCCCAACTAATAAATGATAAAAGTAAGATCTAGAGTGACCAGCAGATGGCGTAATGGTTACATCGCTGGATTCCCACGTAGTTTGAGTCCTGGACCCAGTTGCTTTAAACTCATGCTGAGTGCATGTGCATGTATGCCCAAAATCCCAAGAGGAGACTGGAGGAAAAGGGATTGCAGCATGGCCATTCACCCTGGTGGGGAGGGGGTGATTTATTGCTATCTGTCTCTCTGGTGAGCACATGTACTCTATAGCAAAAATCTCTCTTAAAAACAATAAAGTGTGCTCTAAAAACTAGATATCCACCTGCAGAAGGATGAATCTGAACCCCTATCTGTCACCAATTAACATAAATTTACTCAAAGTGGATCAAAGATCTAAACTTCAGACCACAAATTATGAAACTACTGGTGGAAAACACAAGGAAACTCTGGGAGTCATTGGGGTAGACAAAGAATTCTTAAGCAAGACCCCAAAAGCACAGGCAATAATCCCCCAAATAGACAGGTGGGATTATATCAGATTAAGAAGTTTCTGCACAGCAAAGGACACCATAATTATTGTGAATCGACAACCCTCAGAATGGGAGAGAGTTTTTGTTAACTGTGCTTCAGGTAAGGGATTGATAACCAGAATACACAGGAAACTCAAGCAGCTTACCTGGAAGAAAATGATTAACCCAATTAAAAAATGGAAAAATAAGCTGAATAAGCAACTCTCTAAAGAAGACATATGGACAGCCAAAAAACATATGAAAAAATGCTCAATGTCCCTCATTATAAGGGAGATGCAAATCAAAAACACAATGAGATACCACCTAACCCCAGTCAGAATGGCAAAGATTAAAAAACAAATAATGATAAGTGCTGGAGGGGATGTGGTGAAAGGGGAACTCTCCTGCACTGTTGGTGGGAATGTAAATTAGTCCAGCCACTGTGGAGAACAATACGGAGGTTCCTCAAAGACCTTCAAATAGAACTACCATATGATCCAGCAGTTCCACTCCTGGGTATCTACTCAAAGGACAGGAGAACGCTCAGTCTGAAAAGTGCTTGCACAGCTATATTTATTGCAGCATTATTCACCATTGCTAAGACAAGGAACCAACCCAGATGTCCACAAACAGGTGAATGGACTGAAAAATTGTGGCACATATACTCCATGGACTACTATTCAGCCATAAAAAAACAACAAGGCCCTGGAATTTGATAGAAAGTGGACAAATATGGAAGATTTGTTGCTGAGTGAATCAAATCAGGCTATGAAAGAGAGACATTGTATGTCTCCACTTAACATATACCGACTGTCCACATTCTAAGGTAGAGACTGAAAGACTGGAGAACATAAAAGTATTAAAAATTGTAATGGACACTAGAGACAAAGTGGAAAGAGAGTGTGGAAGTGGAAGAGCGTAGGAGAGGAAATTTGGGAAAAAATAGGTAAGACACTTGTGGGACACAGATATTATCTGTTGATGAGGATGTGTATAGTATCCTAACTGGGCTGGACTGAGTTGTACATCATGCTTGGTAAAGTCTCTTTACAATCTAAATGATGTATAGCAATTGAATGTATGAACAATAATAAATAAATGTATGTATGTATGTATGTGTGATCCAGAGATGAAAGTGCTTGATCAAGGCCATAAAAACTCATCTCTGGCATTACCAGCGCTAGGCCCACCAAGCTCTCTGATTTCTGGCCAGGATTCTTATTGCAAGTTGAGCATAGAAACTATTGTTTTACAGGACTATACACGGGTGGTATGCCCTGTGATTGATATTATTAACCTGGACACCTTCAACTACATTGAGTCTGCCTCAGAGCTCAGAGGGGGTAAGTAGAGATAATGTTTTCCATCAATAAGGACTTTCATTTCCTCCTACTTGTTGCTTTAAAGGTTGGCTGTGGGAGAGTAAGGGAGATCTTTCAGTGGTGTGTCTGCAATGCCCAACCCTGCATCCTGTAATATAATTAACTCCATCTTGGTCCTTACTGCTGGGACTGTGAATGGGAAGTCTGGGAGCTTGGGCAGGATACTCTCAACCTCAGGGCCCCAGACCCCAAAGGCCTGAGTGTGTGATAGAAACAAGGACTCCCCCAGCCATGAGGGGGCCCTGAATTTTCCTGCTGCCTCAGGGATGGGTACCCTGTTTTCTACTCAGGACCCAGTGCTGCCTATACCACAACACCAACTTTCAGGTAATTCAGGTAGTCTAGAGGCCTCTCACAAACCTCCTGCTTTCGATTCCCAAGACTCAGGACCAAAAGTCACATTTCATAACCGTCCATCTTGCCACCCTTGGACCCTACCCTTGGACCTTTATCTTTTGCCCTTTCTTCCCTAACCCCACCCAGCCTAGAAGTTTAGAGAAGCAGTAGAAGGTAAAGACAGGAGACATTGGCAGACAAGTTGCTGATCAGCCTAGATGAGACTGGTTATCCCTGGAACCAGCTTCCCCCTGAGTTCATGAGCTGGAAAAGGTACAATAAGCAAGCTCTGTAGGTTCTTCTGAAAGATCAAGTCAACTGGGTCAGCTCTGTGTTTTAGGATTTGACTGGAGCCTCCACTTCCAATGGGAGCAGCTCTCCTCAGAACAGAAAGCTCGGCGCCTGGACCCCACTGAGCCCATTAGGTAAGCAGGAAGGGTCAGGGAAAGGGTGAGTGGGCAGAACCATCACCACATGGTCCTTTCCACTGCTGCATGATGGGAAGCAATCCACATGAGATGCCACAAGGACTGGGCAGAGATGCAGAGAGCCCTTGCCAGGCCACCTCTCCTTTTGCCTTTATTTTAGGACATTTTCATCTTCACAAAGACTTCTGGGATAAGAGGGACCTGTTTGAGAGCTGTGTTGAGGAGCAGGCACCCAGTGTTGTCAGCCCTCATGCATAGTAGGATATATGTGTGCCTCGTGCTGACATTAGAGGAGCAGGACAGTCCTGATAAAGAATCTGGTGAGAAAAAAGATGGTCCCATAGAGCCAAGAGCAAAGCTGATCTTGGGTGTCAGGATCCAGTCCAGGAAGGCTGACTATGTGGAGGCCATAAGTGCTGGAAGTGGAGGTTGGTATCCAGGTGTGGCCACGGCTGTATATAAGTAAGCACATCTGCTGTATCCTGTGTGAGAACAGGACTGGCATTGACTCTGGGTTGCTTTTGCCATGCTCTGGATGGCCTTGTCCCAAACCATGTTCTCTCTTCTAGGTCCTATAGCACATGGTGGAAAGGTGTTTGGGGCCCATATAATAGCCAGTCATAGACTAGAGCATAGTGGTCCAACATAGGGGAGCCCATGGTCTCAGGGTTAGGAGTGTATGGCCTTGATGTCCTTCCTCAGACTGGATGGTAAACTTGTTCCAGATCTCTTGAGAATCTCTGAGTTAAAGTGTGTGTACTTCAGGTGGTATGTCAGAAGGATAGGAAGTGCTTTAAGAATTGCAGAGAAGGTTACTGGACTGGAATTTCTCCATCCAGTGACTTAGAGATACCCAGGGTTATTCAAGGGCATCTCTGTATCTCTGGTGCCAGCCACAAAGTAAATGATCATTTTCACTGAATTGACTTAAGTCAAATTGAAGGCCAAAAAGGCTGTAAAGAGCTAAATGGTAACACTCTGGACAGGTGAGTGGGCTCTGAGAACTCTGCCTGTCCTTCCTCCTCTAGTCTTCACTAGCTGGAGTGATGCCAAGAGGGAGATTGAAGCCTAAAGGCACCTGTACACTGCTCTTTATTTCATTTTGTTTAACTTATCTATTTATTTAGTCATTCACTGTACATCAATACAGTATACAAAATAAGATTTTCCCATCCAGTATATATTGTATATTGACTCAATCAAGGATTGTACCATACATGTTATCATCAACAAATAATTTTCTATTTCTTGTTTCTTATACATTTTGCTTCCCCCCCCACACACTTGATTCCCTACCTTTGTCACCCTCTGCCAACTACCCCCCTTCTCCCACACTGCCTCTGGTATGTACAATTGTTTTCCATACCTTTTTTTCACATTTTATTGATTCACTAAAGATCTTAATTAAAGATTTTCAATAGCAAGCAGAGCTGATATATACATATTTTTGAATGCATATCTGACTTTAGGTGTAAACCTCAGTGAGTAAAGAGAACATGCTATAAAGTAGCACCTTACTGGGGCTGTATAGCTTACTGCAGTCATTAAATAAGTATTAATAGGTATTTTTTATACTTTTTTCATTTAAAAGAGTTTCAGTTTTAATAGATAAAAATTAAAAAATGTTAAGGGAAATTTGCTTAAAACTTAAAGCCAGGAGGAAGGTTACGATTCAGTTCAAATAGTATGTAGATAAACCTATCAACAGTTCAAGAGAAGACAAAAATCCTTAAATATGGAAATCAAAGCAACTAAGAAAATCAGTAATGTTTTAATCTAAAGTAAAAAAAAAAATCTATTTCACTAGTTCAGACTCATGTAACTAATCTCTCTTCTATTGAATTTGCAGTGTTACTGGGGTCTGATCTTTCCATTTAAACTCTGGAAGTTAACATTGAACTCCAGACTTGTCCCAAGCATTAGGAGGGCCATTCTCTTGTTTGTTTATTGTATTTTTATTTCTGTGTGTTCGATTATAGTTTTCCTGGTATAGCACTCCCGTCAGTACTTCTTAGAGAGCTGGTCTAGTGTTGGTAAATTCTTTCAGGTCTCATTTATCTGAGAATGTTTTTGTCTTTTTTTCCCGCATGAAAGATGATCTTGCAGGGTATAGTATTCTTGTTTGAAATTGTTTTTCACTTAATACTTTGAATATATTTTTCCACTCTTTTCTTGTTTGCATTGTTTCTGATGAGAGGTCTGATGTTAGCTTTATGGGATAACCTTTGAAAGTAACTTGAAAGTAACTTGATGTTTCTCTCTTGCCAATTTTAGTATCTTGTTTCTGTCTGTGGTTTTGGTCAACTTGGCTGCGATGTCCCTTGAGGAAGATCTTCTTGGGTCGATTCTATGTGGGTCCTTTATATTTCTTGGGTTTGGATAGTTCAGTGCCTTTCTAGATTTATAAAGTTTTCTTCCAGGATTTCATGAAATAGATTATCTATGTCCTTATTAGTGTCTTCACCTTCTGGGATACCAATGACCTGAATGTTTGTGCGTTTAATGGTATCTAATGTTACTTGTATGGTATTCTCACTTTTTTGGGTTATCTTCTCAGTCTTTTTGGTGAATTTTTCTAGGTCAGAGGTTCTGTCTTTACATCTGAGATTTGCCCTTCTGCATGATCTAATCTGCTTTTGATATTTTCAATGGAAGTTTTGATTTCCTGTATTATAGCCTTCATCTCTAACAGTTCCATTTGATTCTTTTTTATGATGTGTATCTCCTTTTTCAAATCATGCGAGAACTTTCTCACCTCCTGGAACTCAGAGTCTCTTTTCTTGTACATCCTCTGGAGTCCGTTGTCTCTATTCTCTTGCATCTCTATTAGCTTTGTCACTATGAATATTTTAAATTTTTTATCTGACATTTCCATGAGTTCCCTTGTATTCTTCATGGAGGAAGAGGAGTTATTCTTTTCCATCAGAGGAGAGATATTTTCCTCGTTTCTCATATTTCTTGTGCCTCTGCAGTGGTTTCTGGTCATCTGATGAATTATACATTTTTTCCTGACTCCTGGCTAGACTGGAGAGCAGGAGGGTGAAATCTGGGCAGAGGGTCTCTGGTGGTTGAAATCCCTGAATGGGACCATTTAGAGCTCAAATATAAATGGCCACTGATTGGCTTATCCTAACTCCTGGCTACACTGGGGAGCAGGGAGGGTAAAGTTTGGGCAGAGGGCCTTTGGTGGTCTAAATCCCACTGCTCTTTATTTCTCATGGTAGAGGAAAAGGCCCTTTTTCTGCTGAGCATCATGCTGTGCACACCAGCTCCTAATGTGTGTGATTTAGGTGGGGTCATGGGCAGACTCTGACCTTTCTGGACACCTCAGAGGGGTGGCCCAAGTCAAGGGCAAGGATCGTGCTACAGCTATCTCTGGGTTTTCCTGTCTCTGTCTCAGTGGTGAGTTCTCTGGCAGGTTTTCTTCTTGAGAGATGTCTGCTCATCAGAGAACAAGTGTGCCCAGAATTAAGCCAGTTCTCAGGGAATAGCAGGGTCTCATGGAAACTGTCTAGTTTTCCATCAGCTAACTAATATGGGACAAAACTCACTTCAGCTTTCAGACCCACTGAGTGAGAACCAGATCCTTGAGGGCTAACCCACCTACCCCAGCTGTGGATTCTTACCAACATCCATCCTTGTGCTTACTGGATTATTTGCTCAGACTCTGCTACCATTGCCTGTCTTCTTTTTCAACTCCTTTCATTTTTAAGAGACTTCTCAAACAACTTCCAGTCATCAAGAACCAAGGAGCTGGGATGGAGCCCCAAGAAGAGGAATTGAAAATGAGGGGTATTAGTCTGCTAGAGCTTCTGTACCAAAGAGTCACAGACTGAGTGGCCTAAACAACTATCTCATGGTTCTAGAGTCCAGAAGTCTAAGGTCAAGGTGTCTATGAGGCTGAATCTTTCTGAAGGCTGTTTCAGGCCTCTGTCCTTGGCCTATAGATTGTCATCTCCTCCTTGAGTCTCCACATTGTCTGTTTTCTATCTGTGTCTGTTTTTGTGTCCAAATTTCATTTTTTATAAGGCTATCAGTCATATTGGACAAGGGCCCACCCTCCTGACCTCATTTTAACTTGATTACCTCTATAAAGATCCTCTTTTCAGGGCCAGCATCATAGTTCAGTGGTCAAGCACAGTGCATCAGTATAGGATCTCACATGGCTGACTGTGATTTGAATCCCAACTGTTGCAACTTGAAAAACATGCAGAGCACATGTGTATGCATGCCCCAAATCCTGATGAGACGAAAGAAAAAAGAATATATTATGACCACACCTCATTGGGGGATCCTTTCTTTCTCTCTGTCTCATAAGCACACATACCCTTCAGCAATTAAAGATTAAAAAAAAAAAAATCTTGTTTCCAAATAAAGTCATATTCTGATATTCTGAGACATAGGAGGAAAGAGGGGGTCAGAAGTCCAACATCTTTTGCTGGGGTGGAGAACACTCTTCAGCCAGGGGTAATGAGCAAAAAAGGGAGACAGAATCCAATTTTCAAAAGTCAATATGCTGCTAACAGGTGTGGCCTCTGTCCTTCTCTGCCCAGGACAGGGCCTTGGGGACAGGCTGGTGGAGGCTCCCCAGGTCATTAGATTAACTGAGGTTCAGAGTCTGTCCTGACCCCACACAGGAAGTATGCTAATGAATAAATTTGCCTGTCAACACTGTCAGGAGATTTATGATCAAAGACAAAAATCCAGGAGCATGTACTGGTTTTAGGTAACTGGCCAATGTACTGGCCTTTATGAAGACGTACAGAAATGGGAAGAAACTGACCCAGGACTCCTAGGGCAGAAGAGGTTGAGAGTGGTTTCCCTCCTATTAATGACTCCCCTGTCTTCCTCCCAAATGTGCAGGACACCAATCATAGCTGGAGGGCTCTTCGTGATCGACAAAGCCTGGTTCGATTACCTGGGGAGATATGACGAGGACATGGACATCTGGGGTGGGGAGAACTTTGGTGAGTCCCTGTCCTGTACATCCTGACCTATATATTCTAGACCTTTAACCTGGAGGTTGGGGTGAGGCTCTCTGTGTCCTGGGATCTAGTACTGAGTTGGCAGAGAGGCACAGATATCTGGGATGAGGGCCTGTGAGATTGAGAATAAGTCACTACTCTGGAGAAGGCTGGTGGAAGGGCAAGAAAAGTAGTTGTTGGGAGGGTGGTGATAATAGGGAGTTACTCTGTGGGCCCACATGGATGCTGAGGACCAAAGAAACATGGCCATGCAATCTACTAGGGGAAAACTGAAATATCAAATCCAGAAGGGCCAAGGAGGAACAAGAAGCTCTAAACTTAGGAGCTTGGAGTTGGAAGACTAGAGAGGAAGAGAATGAGGAACAGGAAGGACAGTGATGTCATTAACCTCCACTAATGGTTCCTTGGCTGCTGTTGTGTAGCACTCAACACAGGTTAATGAAAAAGGTCTAGGTTTATTGCTACAGAAACCCTGGGAGTATCTTGTCCTTAACTTTTATGGGAAAGGAAGAGTGAGGGAGATGAGCTGATTATAGGCCCCAGAACTGTGCAGAGAAGGGGCCAGATCTAGCCATAGCAGGGCTCTAAGGCTCACAGCTCTAGGAGAAACAGCAGTCAGAAGACCCATCCCATCTAACTAGTGAGCACTTCCCTCATGATCATATTGGAAGTATAACTTCAGAATAAAACCCCTACTTCTTGGGGATATTGTGAATGTCCATCAAGGTATATAAAAACTGGGCACTGTACAGGCAAAAAAAGTGTTAATTTCTTTCCAAGCAGGTGAGACCTAGGAGATCACTAGGATATAAGCTGCACAGGTCAGCGATTTTAGTCTGTTTTGTTCATGGCTATTTACAAGCTTCAGTAGATTGCCTTCTGTATGCAAGGGTGCCCTCAGTAACAATTTGTGGAATAAACAAATCATAGTAGAATAAGAGAGAGAATCTCGAGATATCTGGGCCCTTCTATTCTCTGGGTACAGCGGAGCGTGTTTGGCAAAGGTTTTCTAAGCAGCGGTACAAGCCAAGAGAATGATCCATGGGGCTCATCCTGGCATTTAGCAGTAATTCGCGCATTGTCCGCTGCCATTGTTTTTGCCTGTCCCTGCCTCCCAAGTGTTTTATGACTTTCTTCTCAGTCACTAAGAGTTATTTCCTGGAAATTTATGACTTCTGGCCTGACCCACAGCATCTGTTCTCCCAAACTGGGCAGTGTAGAGAAATTCATCAGAAAAGTCAGCCTCCTGCCTTATAGGGGTCATACTGGAAGCTCAACAAAGAAAACAGAAAAAACCCTCTAACCACACCAAGTCCCCTTCCTGGGACCCAGTCCACAAAGGTATCTGCAACATGATTGTTGGTATGGGATTCAAGCTGGGTCTGCCTACATGAGCCCCTGAGAACTTGGAACTAGGTAGACCCTTGGTGTTTTCAATGGAATCTCTCCCTTACTGGGATGGGCTAGATTCTAAATCCTGAAGATTGAGCACATTACTTCTTACTAAGTAATGCGTTCCAATAAATGAGTCCTCTCTATAGCACTTTGATAGACAGCAGTCATGCACTCTGCTACTTATAATGATGCATTCACTATTTCACAGTTCAGCACATTCTGTTGTTGAGAAATTTTTTTGTTGAACTGTTAGAAAATTCTTCTAAGTCATAGCTCAGCTCTCCATAGCTTCGGTCCATTGGGGCTTGTTCTGTGTCCTCATTCCACACAAAGTAAGATCTTTCTTCCAAGCGAAAGTCCCATTTGGTTTCAGGTAGTGTTTTGTTTTCAATAATGGCACATTTTGGCCCAGCCTACCTATACCTTTCCTTTATAGCAACATTAACACACATCTGCTCATATCAAATAGCAATCTTACCTAGCTGGCTTCCAAGTTGTTTGGCATCAACAAGGGCCGCTTCAAATAGAGACATAGGGAAGGGGTACTGGGGAGGTATGGGAGAGAAATTTACAATTCACAAAATGTTTTAAACTGCAAAAAAAGCACCACTGACAGTTCTTATAGGAGACACTCTGTTCCCCCACCCCAGCATTCCATTATGTTATAGTCAGCTAACAGCACTTTCAAAGCCATTTCTGGATTTATTTATTTAATTATTTCATGGCATTTGATATGTCAGAAAATGCAGGGCTTTTTTCAATGGAGGGTATATCATGTGCCTAGGACCAGATCTGCAGTGGGAATAGTGAGCCACTTGCATACATAAAGGTGGGAATTTGGAAGAGAGTCCAAATGATGACCAGGAATTTGGATGGGGCATGAGTGACATTTCAGTTGCAGAAGAGAGTGGTGTGAGAGGGTGAAGGCAGCGGCCTGTCTAGTGAAGGACTCCTGGCTCCAGGGTATTGGTAGGAAAGAACTCCCTACCCACATGTTACCAAGTCCTGAAGATCTGCTCCTTTCAGTGTCACTCACATTCATTCCTTCTCTCCATCACACCACACTCTCCTAAATGGTCCTCTGTTTACTCCTATCAAATCCATCCTCCCACAACTCCTGCCTAGATACTCTTTCTGAAATCCTTCCTGCTGATTCTACTCCCCCACTCAAACCCGAGACCAGGCATCCAAAGTGGCTCCCTTGTGTCCTAGGGATGAATCTCGAAGTATCGGGACCCTCGTGTTCTATGGGCACTGGGGACCGAGTTTGGCAAAGAGTTTATGAGTAGTGCAAGCAAGCAAAGAGGCCCACATGCCTCAGCTGGGCTCCTCACATGACCTTCCTACCTCTTTAGCCTCATCAACCTGTCTCTCCCTCCAGTCTTCAGTACAGGGGGACTAACTCCCAGAATATCCCATACCTTCCAGAATGTGCCAACCCTCTGTCATGACTGAGCCTCCCTGTGCACCAAAGCTGATTCTGCTGCAGTAGCTGATTCTCCAGTATAACACAACTCTGGAAGCAGTTCCCCTAGGATGAATGCTCCTTTATTACCTCCTTCTCATCCATCCTCTCCATGGTTCGATGCCCTTGAGCACCCAGTTCCCCTCTCCATCATTACATTGAGCCCTCTTACATATAAGGTACCTCCAAAAGGTTTTTTTTTTTTTTTTTTTTTGAGAGGTTTTTCGCTATAGGGCGCGTGCGCTCGCCAGACAGACAGAGAGAGACAGAGAGACAGAAAGCGAGAAATTTTATGGAAAATGGAATCCAAGTTTATTTTGGTACAAAAGCATTTTGAAATGCATGCATAGATTATTTTTTATAATATGCATTTTCTAATAACTTTGTGAAGCCCTCGGTTTTGTCCATTTAGTCATCCGAGCCTGCCACCTTGCCTTCTGCTAAACCTGGGGCTTCTTAAGAGCTTCTTAAGGGCTTCTTAAGAGGAACTGCTCCCAGAGTTGTGTTCTCTAGCTTTTTGTTCTTGAGAACCATAGAAAGTACTGACCAAAGTATGTTTGAAAAGGGAGAGACTGAACATAGATGGGAAGAGAGTTCAGGGTGGGAGGAGCAACATATATACAATATATGAGATTCCATTTAAAGTATATGTTGGTGCCAGACAGTGGTATAGTGGTAATGCAAGTAGAACCACTGGGACAGGAACCCAGTATCTCCCTATGCCTGTGATCCAGGCTGGCTGAGACTGTGAGTAGATCATAGCATGAAGACTTCAGTGGGGGTTCTCTGTCTCTCTTTCCTTCCTCCCTCTCTCTAAACAAATAAGTAAACTTTAAAAAAAAATTAAGCCTCATTGTATGAAATGAGCCCATGTCCAAGGGTTCCCTTTAAATATGAGACAATGAATAACAACAGCAGGTAGAGATGCCTTTCCTGTCTGTGTGTTCTCGATAAGTTTGCATGCCTTGTGTTGACTTTCTTTTACAGCAGAAAAATATATGTGCTTATTGACCAGGGCTCATGGCTAGGCTCAATCTCAGCTACCCCTTCCCAGCCCCCTCGCACTGGGCATCTGTTGGAAGCAGCTCTTGGTTTGATTGGTTGTAGCAGCCATGTGACAGTCATGTCTTGTCTTAGCCCACCCCCAACCACGCAGTCACACATGAGACCCCAGTGCCATCATTCCCATTAAGTGTTTCTAAGATGAGCTGAATAGTTTTGATAATTACATCTACAGTTTAGCATGTGAGCAGACTTTAAGGAAATGTGGCTTTTAGACGTTTTTTTTTAGAAGTTGATTTGCATTAAAATTGGATGCTTAAACTTCAATTTACATAACACAGAGTACGTGTAATGTATCTGCTTACTTTGAGCTGCATCTTTTAGCTTTTGGTCTTTGAAAAGATCAAAGGAATCTATTGCCTGGTAAAAAGTGTGTGTGTGTGTGTGTGTGTGTGTGTGTGTGTGTGTGTGTGTAGGGGGAGCATTCTTCTAATAAGGAGGTCTTGGCATATATATGGAGAAAGAATTTGGGATTCCTGAATTTAGAATAGGGAATTTCCAAAGCACAGCAGGCACAAAAGATGGTGCTGAGAAGAGAGAAGAGCTAGTCTCAAAGAGGAATCACCACCACCCACCATCCACAAAATGCAGTCGGGGACACCAGGTTGTGTCTGGCTTGGTAAGTGTGTGTGTGTGAAAGAGAGAGAGAGAGGAAGAACATAAGCTGTGGAATCAGGCCTTAATTTAAATATACTTGGAAAGTTACTTCACCTCCCTAAGCCTATTTTCAGGTCTTTAAAATGGAACCTATGATCCCTTTTGGTAAAGAGAGCTTAGGGAGAATGGCCCAAGAAAGATGTCCATACCCTAGTCCCTAGAATCTGTCAGAAATTACCTTACATGGCAAAAGGGATATTACAGGGATGATTAAGGTCACTAATCAATACCAGAAGTTAGGATGTTAACCTGGATTACCCAGGTGGGGCCAGTCCATTCACATGAGTCTTTCAAAGCAGAGAGCTTTCTCAGGCCAGAGGCAGAAGAGAAGTAGAAGGAGAGATCAGAGAACTTTGGAGCATGAGAAGGACTTGACCAGCTATTGGTGGCTTACAGATTGGGGGGTGGGAGGGAGGTAGCATGAAAGTAACAGAGATGCCTCTGGCTAGCAGCCAGCAGGACTAAAGGAACCTCAGTCCTACAACTCCAAGGATAGAGCTCTGCATTGATTTCTGCATATAACCTGAATAAGCTCAGGAAGAGGGTTCTTCTTCAGAGCCTCCAGAAAGGAACAGAATCCTGATCAAACGTTGATTTAAGCATTGTGAGGCCCTAAGCAGAGGACCCTACCAAACTCACCTGCTAAATTTGTGGTAATTTTTTAGGGCAGCAGTAGAAAACTGTTCATGCTCCTCACATCACAGGTGTATTATGAAAGTTAAGTAGATAATGCAAATTCCTCTGCTCCACCTAGGTTGGCCACTGTCCCCTTTAGGCTACACATGAGCAGCATTTGTTAAAGGGGGATTGTGTCTGATGTGCTGAAATAAGTTATTCTTCATATTTTCTCTTTTGGCTTCACCTTCCTAGTCTTGGTGGTTTGAGATTAGAAATGGCCTCATCTGAGGATTAACCAAGGCTGATGAAAAGTCATCTTTTCTCTAGATGGAGAATAAAGCTAAAGCAGCTGACTACTCTGTTCCTTAGCTGTACCACTTTGTCAAAGCCCCAAACTCTCAAGACCAATCTTTGCTACTGTTCCTGAGTCTCCCTAAGTCTAATTGAGTTCCATTGGAGAGGGCACTGGTTTTCCATTGGGCATATGGAAGGGTTAATGGTGCCTCCCTGACATTTACAGTTGAATGGCCCTTGGTGACCATTATGTGTCTGTTTGTTACTTAACCAGAAGCAGGGTTCTGCACGTAGCCTTGACTGACCCAGTTGTGAATAAAGGGCAGCCATGCTCACAAATTCAAGGCTGTTTTCTGTGGACTTAGAAGATTATCTTCACTTAGATTTATGTATTTGTTAAAGAATAAAAACAGAGCTTGCTTCTTGACGTAAAAGGCCTTGAGAACTTAAAGATTACTGGAAAGCAAGGTCCCTGTTGCACATATGTACGTATGGACTTGAAATGACAGTAGCTAAGTGAATGTTTGTCACTTTCTGTCCACAACTGGCCTTTCTACACCCATCATCCTCAACAAATGTAAGCTTAGATAAAGGTAGGATAACGCTACTAGGTATACAGTATATGTACATATATAATTTATGAGGCTCCATTTAAAAGAGTGCATTAAGTAGTACCCATGGGTAATGGTTCCTTTGCCTTTGTTTAAAAACCAGACTATAAAATGAAATTAGAACCTTGACTAGTATGGGCAAGCGATTCCATGTGAATAGCTGTGGTTTGCTTCCTGGAGGCAAAGCTGACCTTCTCTGCATTTCTACCCACCACTCATGTGCTCATCAAGGTTGTTGACTCTGGTGAAGGAGTAGGGCCCCAAGAGAACTGGTGGGTTGATGAAGAGATAGAAAGAAAGAGATGAGAACAGAGAATGGGAGGGCAATTTGCTCTCAAATATTAACCTGAAGTTCAAAGAAAGTAAGACAATAATAAGACACTCAATGAGCATGGAATAATTACATGTCTTCCTGCCTGGAATTCAAAGTGGATTTGGGTCTGCATGACATTCATCACCAGGGAGATTATGTGGGTGCTGACTCAGCGAGAATCCCCGACAAAATCCCTACATAAAGTCTTTTGCTCTCTCTTCCCTCACTGGAAAAACAATGAGTCTGCAAAACTGCAGACTTGGAGAGCAGAAGCTCTAGGCTGTACCAGGAAGGTCCACCACCTCAGACCATCGTTTACAGCCATTCAAATGAAGTTTGTACAAGCCTCACTGCAGAACTGCAAGACTTTCCCAAAGTCTTGAGCAGATATCTGCAACCACTGAGCCTGGCTTGCAATTCTCACAGGATAAATATCACTATCTCAAAGTCAGTGGTATAGATGAAGGTAGGGCAACTCTATGTTCTGGGTTTTAAATATTCTACACTCTGGTACCTATTAATCATTACACTAATCAGAAAACTCCAAGTTGCATTCCCCAGACTGTTTCTTGATCTGGCAGAAGCACAGTGATCCGTGTCAGGCCATGTGCCTCCAATCATTTCAGTCATGACAACCCAGACTCCAGCATCAAGAAACTCTCAACCCATCTCAGGCTGTAGGTTCCTCTGGGCGGCAGCAGCTGGCCTGAAGCAGAACTAAGGCAGACATTTTTCAGCGCTGGATGAGTGAGTTGATAAGGTAGAAATGTGACAGCTAGTTATATATTTGTCACTCTTGTTAGTTTGTGAGTGCCTTGAAGTCAGTATGTTTGTATCCACAGCTGTATTGGACAGTGGTGGATGTTCAGTTTTGAGGCAGGGAGGTGTCAAGGCAAGAGCATGAATTTTGGAGTTTGGGGAAATGTACTTTAATTCCCATCTACGAGCTGTCAGTGGTCCCACAGAGCTGCTTCTGCATTGTAAAATAAGGACGTCAATAACCACTGAGCAGTGTTGTTAGGAGGACTAATAAGCTACCGCCTGAGGGAGAACCTAACAGAGCCTGGCCCAGGAGTAAATGAAGGGGTCACTTTCTTCCCTTGGCTAATGTTTGTGGAATTGTGTTGCTCTAAATGTTTGCACTAAAGCAACAGACACCAGAAAATGAGGAAGAGGAAGAATGGCTTTAGAAAAGAGGGTAAGGATATGGGGTTGCAGTGGGCTGTGGGAAGATGCTGGGAGGGGTAAAAGATGTATTGGGTGTGATAGGGTCTGGTGCACGTCAATGCAGACTCCGGCCAGTCTCTGGAAGCTAGGTCTGTGGGATAGACACGAGCCCTTGGCATCAAGTCAACTCTGGGGTCAGATAAGGAAGCAGTATCCAGAAGACATGAAGACAGAGCCATGGGATAAGGTAGGAGAAGACCACCAGGAGACCAGAAGAAGGTGGAAAAGGACCAGGGCCCTTTCCAAGATTGAAAAGAAAATGGGGGTTCCTAATTCAAAGAAACAAAATACTGGGCAAAGGGAACCCAGGGAAAGAAACAGCCTCCAGGGGCCTGGGGTGGGGAGGATGGAGCGGAGGCACAGGTTGGAGGGATTTGCTTTGCAAATGAGGAGGGACATATGTCTCATTTGAATACATGGAAGGGAAGAGACCATAGCTGAAACACATGCATATCTTTAGAAGAAAGCTGGCACAAAATTGGTAGGTTATATCTGTAGTAAGCAAGGACACTGTCTCTGATTTTGAGAGATTAGATGGTTTTCCTTTTTTGGGAACTGGAACAGACTCTGTTGGAGTCCCTGGAGAGGAGTTGATAGGAACTCAGTAGACCTTAGATGTGTTAAGAAAGTCACCCTGAGACTCACATGTACATGTACCAGCATAATTTTACACACTAACCCCATTCATTCCCCAGAGTATTCTCTGCAAGATGGAGAGGTAGCTGTCAGGCAGTGGGCTGAGCTTAGTCCTTGCTTGGTGACTCACATGAACACCACGGTGTGGGGCACACAATTCAGACAGATCCCCAGCCAAATGCCGGCTTGCTCCATACCGTGGCACTTTATGGCGAGTCAAAACCTCAAATGTTAAGTCCATGAATTCCAAGTGTCTCCTGCAGTGTGGCAGAAGATCAGAGGAAGAAGCTGTAAATTGTTTAAGGAGTTTGAAGCAGGTGCAGGTGGGCGATGCACATCAGTGTCCCTGTTTTAAAGAGACTGGCTTCAGTGGGGTGTCTCTTGATCACTGCCACTGATCTTTCAATCACACTTAAGAGTTGACACAGTTATTCTCAAAGTCATATTTTATTTGATGCTGACAGCAGTCTTCCAGGGTATTTTTATTTTCTTTGTTTGACATGTGAGGAAATCAAGTTTCCGTGAGCTGAAGCAGGTTTCCTAGGGATGCAGCGAGTAGATCACTGCAGACTCCAAAGCTTAGCTCTTCTCATCTCTTCCCCATACCCCATGTGCTTGCCATCATTCAGTGGCCATCTTGAGAAGTCCTTCATCCCAGGTCCATGTTGTCCCCACCCTGAAGGAAATCCGAGCTTCCTAAGGTTGAGCTACAGTAGGCAGAGGGGCGGGTGTGACGATGTGGGAACAGGGTTGGTGTGAAGGAGGTCTTCCTGAAACTCAGGGGCCTTTCCAAGGAAACACGTGAGGAGACAGTAGGGGACAGGTAAGGGTGGCTAAGGACAGGTGAGTGAGAGCAGGTGAGGATCAGGATGAAAAATCTGAGCTTAAGAACCTGCTTGGAGAGCTGGAATAAGAGACCAAAAGCAGGAAGTGGAAGGGACAGTGAGAGAGAGGACCCATGGCAAAGAAACCTGGGGCAGCCTGGAGGTGTGGGCAGGGTGCTGGAGGGTTCAGGGTATGCATGGGGCTGGAATACCCTGGGATACCTACCTACACCATGTTCCCTGCCACTGAACACCTGGCTTGCATTCACACAGCCCTTCATAGGAGCAGCCACTGTCGGGCATGGATTTGTCATGAGCCTGTCTCCACCCTCCAGCTTAACTGCAGAAGCATGGGCCAGGTGGGAATTCCCACAGATCAGAAGCTGGCTTTCCCACCAGTGACATACCCAGGGGGTGCAGGGGCAGCCTGCCCTGGGGTGCATTGTCTGTAGAGAATTTAAAAGCAATCATCATACTAACAGTCATCCTGCTTTTTAATATCACCATGCACTAAAGAATGACAGTGACAAAACACTCTGCCAGCCCCCTTGGTATGCTGCTGCCTCCTTCTGGGGCAGAAGCCCTGCTTTAAGCCTGCTAGTGAGCAGTCCCAGGGGAGAGAGACACTAATCACAGCCGCCTCTGCTAACTCTACCCACCCTCCTCTCTGAGGGCCGCACAGCAGCAGCCAAGCAGGAGGAAATGAGTATGTGTGCAAAATCCCACCCTGGGGAACATCCTCAACAACAGCTTTGAGGCTTCCAGCATTTTCTACAGCTGCTCTCAGCACTCGGGAACTGCTCAAACTCCTTCTCCTCCTGGGCTATGATTCAGGTGGCTCCTATCCAAAGGTAGATTTGTAGGCTTGGTGTAGAAGCTTTCATGGATACCTGTCCAGTTGCCTTCTGGGAGCTTGGTCTTCCCAGTTGCATGCATGCCATGGAGTTTTCTACCTGTCCCTTCTTATGACAGTCATCTGGGCCCTGATGGTTAGAAAATGCCCCTATATTCTCAAATGGAATTCCTTTCTCCTGAGTCCTGGTTCTAATCGTCTGAGGTTGCAGGGAGTGTATCTCATCCATCTTCCACTCTGAAACCTTCCACATATTCAAAAGCAACTCCCCTGTTGCCTCCAGGGCTCCTCTTTTCCAGACTAAAATATCCCAGCAGAGCCTTACCCACCATGCAGGCTGCTAAATGTTTTCCAGGGACTAGTGTGCCTAGGAACTGTTCCTATATTAATTCATACCACCCTCCAAAGTGTTAGGGTTATCATCACCACTTACACGTAGGAAAACTGAGGTTGCCCGGCTTGGGGAACACAGTCTGGCTGCAGAGTCTGCTCTTAGTCACTGTGTGCTAGTCTAGGTGCAATGAGCCTTCTCTGTTTCATTAGACCTGGGACTCCCTTGAGCTGGAGGAGCAGTAAAAGGAGGTAATAGGAGGGGCATGACTGTCTTGCAGAAATCTCCTTCCGAGTGTGGATGTGCGGGGGCAGCCTAGAAATCATCCCCTGCAGCCGGGTGGGGCACGTCTTCCGGAAGAAGCACCCGTACGTTTTCCCTGATGGAAACGCCAACACCTATATAAAGTAAGTGTATAGCCCAGGGGATTGGCATGTTGGTGATGAGTCATAGCCACCCCTGGTGCTGTTACATTGCCTGAAGAATGGGAGTCACAAGTCATGCTCCCTGGACCTGCCTGGGCAGGGGAGGTCAGGCTGGACACATCCAGTATTACAGTCGGAGAACCCCTGGGTGTGCTCCACCATCAACCTCCCTGAGGCTTGACAGGGCCCTTCACGTGGCCTCAGGGACTTCATGCCACTGGTCATTGCCATCCTGCAGGGGTCTGGCTCCAGCTATTTGGGGTTAGGTGGGGTGGGGAAGGGGCAACACTCTTTACCTGTCAGATCTACAGGATTCCCTGTTCCCACCTTCAGGCTGGGTCACTAGGGGAAGATTCAGGGAGTGGGGAGGTGTAAGTGGATGCAGCTTGGTGCCTGTTCCAGAGTCTTCCCAGTGCACAAAAGGGATCCAGGCTGGAGTGGGCCCTGAGACCTGGGCTTTCTGTGCCAATGTGTCCATACATACTGGGAACTCAGCAACCCAGAGAAGTCCACTTGCCCATTCTCTGCTTCCTCCCCTCATGCACTCTTCTTCTGTCTTTGCTTTCTCTCCTTTAAATATTTCTCTTCTCCTTTAAAAATAATTGAGGCCAGCAGTTAGCGTAATGGCTATGTCACTGGACTCCCATGTAGTCGACCACAGTTCCAGTCCCGGACCCGGTGGCTTAAACTCACGCCGGGCGTGTGTGCGTGCATGCCCAAGAGCCCGAGAGGAGAATGGAGAAGGGACTGCAGTGTGGCCATCCCCCCTGGGGGATGTTCTCGCTTTCTGTCTCTCTCCCTCTGTCTTTCTGGTGAGCGCATGCACCCTATAGCAAAAACCTCTCCAAAAAAAAAAAAAAAAGAAAAAATAGTCATGTACCTGCCTTTTGAATCTTTTCCTCTTACTTCTCCTTCTTCTGATTCTGTCTCTTGTCTTCTGATAACTTCATTCATCCACTTAATCCCCTCTGCTTTCTTGTTTTTCCATCATTTCATCTCCTTGGGGGAGGGGAGTTGCATACCCCTTTTGCCATCACCCTGGTTTGGGGTCCTTGTCCTAGCCTATGTGCTTCCTTTATTGGTTTCACCAGCATACCTCACTTCCTGACACAGCCTTCTCAGGAGGCATGGATTTTAGCAATGCGAAAATTAACAGCACCTTTTGCAAAACTCTGGCAGGCAAGTGTGGGGCAATGAAAACATCAGCTGGCTAGGGAGCAGGGAGGGAAACAGGCAGGGCTAGCTCAGCTCTTGAGTTTTTAAGAAGTAAAGGGATACTAGGACATCTGGTGCAAGCAAGTGGTGTGGCTGTGCAGGAGCCCTGTGGCCACCTGGAAGAGGGCCAGCCTGGGAAGGAGGAGCAAGGGTTGGGCTCCAGATGCTTGTTGTCTTTGAGACTGGACCCTGGCCAGTGGACATCTTGCCAGCCACTGTTGAGCCATTAAGTGGTTGGAGAAACATAGCATAGGTGACTGCTGAGCTGCTGCCAGTCGCTAAGGGTTAGGCAGGGGAAGAGGCCAATGAGACAGCAGTAACTAACTGCCTCTGGTGCCCCAAGAACTGGGCTCTGGGCAGGACTCATTTCAGGTCCCAGCTTAAAGGGCTTGTCGTGTTCCACCATTGAAGGTCTGCTCCAAAACTAGAACTAGCAGCTGTAGGACTTTCCCTTTTAAGTCACAGCCCAAGCTCCTTTCCTCAGTCCTTGGCAGGTGCTGCTGCTGCTCAGGTCTTCAGCCACCTGACTATGTTCTGATATCTTTCCTCTCTACCCTGGGGCCCTTTCTGTGGCCCCTGCATCCCTGACAGCTGCACACTGGCATCCTCAGTGACTGCCTCCGTTTCCTTTTCTATGACCTTTGTGGTCGATTCAGAGCAAGTACTTGACTTAGAAAGCTATAGATTGCTGGCAAAATATCTGAAAGAGATGACTTTATTGCTTAATTCTGTCCACCTGCACCAAGTTAATTGCATGAGCCTGTAGGTTCTGCGTGCTCACTTCTCCTTTGGAGAGGTGGGGACTCAGCACTTCCCCTCTGGCAGGGAAGAGAAGCTGTGAGCCAGAGTCCGAGGATGGCCAGAGGTGAGATGATCAGCAAAGGCCCTGCCTTTGTACTTGGGCAGCAAAGAGATGCATCTAGTTCTCCTGGCCCTTTTCTTTGTGTCTTTGAAAGCCACAGAAGTTTGGTCTCTGATGTGATTTTTCTGGTCTGTACCTTTGGGAGAAAGGCTTGCTGTTATTACTAAAATCCTGTGTCTTGGGGTTAAGGCCCTTTGGAAATCAGATGGGGCTTGGCCGGGCTTGGTGGGGCTTGCCAGTAACACCAGGGCTCTGCTGTGGAATTCCCCCTCTTGGGTGTTGGGGCTAGCCCAACCTGCATGTATGTACTGGATACATTACAGGTCCTCTGAGCCCCTTCCTGACATGCCCTGTTCCCCCAGGAACACCAAGCGGACAGCTGAAGTGTGGATGGATGAATACAAGCAATATTATTATGCTGCCCGGCCTTTTGCCCTGGAGAGGCCCTTTGGGAAGTAAGTATCCCTTCAGGTTTGAAGAGGGCAGAGAGTCAAGCAGTACCCAATTCAGCTTATGGGCCTTAGATAGACAGACAGGTCCTTATAGGACTGTCAGCTGACTGGTCTCCCAGAGCCTACAGGATACCCCAGGGCCCAGGGTCTTCTTTCACATCCCTTAGATGTGCTGGGTGTGCAGAGCTTTAGGTGGCTATTGCGGGATGACTGTGCGGCAGCCCGGGCCACGCACTCAGTAGGGGAAGCTGAGCTGTGTTTCATACAATGGACCGAGATTTCCAGCTTTGTACAGAAAGGTTGGCTGCTGGACTAGTCAGCCTGGGTCCTACTGGGTTGGAGTTTCTTCCTCCTAGTTCCCAGTCAGCAGTGCTTGAGCTTCATGGGAGAAGAGGACAGGGGAAGGGATGATTGTTAAGAGCTAGATACCATTGTCTAAGGTATCTCATGAGTTTTCCCCAGCATCTGAGAAGTGAGCATTTTTGCCCATATTTTATACATGAGGAAACTGAGACTGATACAAGTGAAGGTACTTGCCCTAGCTCTCCGGACTCTAAGAGAGGGGATGGAAGCTCAACCCACATACCTCTCTGGTTCCAAAACTGTATGACTTTACATTCCTCAACCCAGAGCTGAGTGAAGTAGAGAATAATTGTGATTTCTTTTATATTATCATTTGTGGTTTTTTGGAGGGCACCCAATGGCTTTTTGTCATACTAATGCCTCTCACTTGTCATATGAAGGCTGTTGAGCAGATGAGGTGGGTTTTTTTTAGCCTAAACTTTATAGGTCAAAGCCATCACTCCCTTGGAGAACTAAATCAGAACCCACCAACATTATTTTCACTTCTGAAACCATAAATCCATGATGTCCCCACTGTTTCCTTACTCTGAACCTCCCAAGCATTGTTTCTAGGTCTCCTCTCTTTCCCTTACCTCCCACTCTCGCTCCAGTTCTACCTTCAAGCAAAGACAGAACTCAGGAGGTCTTGTTCTCAGACCTTCACCCCTCCTGTCTATCAGGAACTGCCTTTCCCTGCTTCCTTACAAAGTTTTCTCAACCTGGAGGAGGCTGGCTTTGTACCTCTCCGTCCCTTGCACACAGGCTGCTGACAGGACCAGGAAATACCAGCTGGTGCCACTAGTAATATTCTGTGACCATGGTCTCAGTGAGGCAGCAAGCTGCCCCTTGGCCCTGCTGTCTTGCCTAGCCAGCGTTTTCCCTCAATCTTCATTAAACCTTCTCCCCTCTCCCTACTCCCAAGTACATCCCCCTGTTTTCAATGGCAGCAAATGACTCCTGTTTTACAGACAACATAGACACCATCAACTTCCTAAGACACCCCAGCCCATTAACCTCACTGAATCTGCACTGTCCTTCTCTGTCTCTCTTGCCTCCAAGGACAGGGTGTGCTTCCCACTGTGCCAGGCCAGCCCTTCACCTGTACTCAGATGCACCATTCGCTTCTGCATTCATTCATAAATCAACATTTATCGAGTTCCCACTGCTGGGCTTCATCTCCTCCTGTCTCCTCGCGCAGGGCCTCTCAAATTTTAATGTGCACTGAGATCTCCTGGGGATCTTGTTAAAATGCGGATTCTGATTCCAGAGGCCTGAATTTCTAATAAGTTCCCAGGTGATGTGATGCCGATGCTGCTGGTCTGAGGTCCACAGTTAGAGGACAAGGTTCTAGGGGAGAGGGGTTCCCAAACTAGTTCCCAAGTTTCTAGGGGAGAAAGATACCCACACCTGTTTGCACACTGGAACCACCTAGGGGTCTTCAAAACTGCTGTCATTTAAGAAAAGACCCCCAGTGCTTCTAATGTGCAATCAGGTGGGGGACCCTCTCCCCTAGGAGCCTTTGCCCTCCAGGTGCTTCTACTCCCTCCCTGTTCTCTATTCTCTACTCATCATTCTCTTCTCCATTTAAATGTAGACAGGGTTTTACATCTTATTTTTTAAGAATTATTTTATTTAACTTTATTTCTTTTAATTTGACCAGAGAGCAGGAGGAGAGAAAAACTACAAAAACTCTCCTTTAATGAAACATTGTCACCTACAGCCCTGTCTTTTTCCACCCACTCTGAGCCCAGCTTTGTGAAACAGTGGTCTGTCTTCATCCCTATCCTCAGGGACTCCTCCCACCTGGCTCCCTGGACTCCCTTGCATCCACTACTGTCCTCTTCTGCTGCCCATTCGTATGAGGCTTCTCTCAACCCTATACCCCTCTTGTGTGCCTCGGGTGCCTAGGCTTCCAGAACACTGCAGCCTTGGCTTTTCTTCTGTGGCTAGTCTTGGCCTTCTTGGTCCCATTTGGAAGCTTAGTTTCCTATTCCCACTCCTTCTATCTTGTTTTATCCTGAGAGTCTGTCATAAGTCCACTTCTTACTATCTATTCCCCCTGGCCTCCACTCCTCTCTTTTTAACCTGGATCTCTCCTCTGGGCTCCAGTCGCTTATCTCCAAGTATTAACTGGACATCTCCACCTGGGTGTCTCCCAGATGCCTCTAATTCACCACGTCACCAACTAAACTCACGAAGTTGGCTTCTAAACATTCTCATCATCTTATATTCCTCGTCCCCAAGAATAGCCTTTCCTACACCCTGTTCCCCAAGCCAGAAGTCCAGATACCAACCTTGACTTTTCACTCGCCCTCCCCTCCCCATCCACGTGATCACTAAGTCCTGGCGCTGCTGCCTCACTCGGCTGAGCTTCCAGGACTTTGCTAGACATCAAAGATTTACAAAACTTGATGTCCTTCCTATCTCCATAGAACAGAGAGTCCGGGGAAGAGGTGTGGTTAGTGCTTTACTCGTATAAGAAGTTCTGGCACAGTCTTGGGGCTGGAGTGGTTGCTCAGGAAGCACAGGGTGTGAATGGAACTCAGATGGTCACTGGTGGAGGAGATGAGTAGGATAGACCCTGTCACCTTCCATTCCCACCCCACATCCCTATTTGAAAGCATGATCAGTCCCCAGGGTTTCCACAGCCACTTCCTGCTCTTCCTATCCCAGTTCTGCCTCATCAGACTTATCAGGAAGGGGCTCTTAAGGTGCAAACATCATTATATTATGTTCTGCTTAGATCCATCAGTTTCATCCCAATCCCTTAAAAAAAAAAGAAGAAAAAAAAAGTCCAGGCTCTTCAACAGTACCTCCTAGGAGCCTCTATGGTCAGTCTTCACTTTGATCCCAATGCTTCTCCTCCTTGTCATACATTCACATACACAACTAGTTTAAGATCTTGGGACTAGCAGTTGGCGTAATGGCTATGTTGCTGGACTCTCATGTAGTCGACTGCAGTTCGAGTCCCAGACCTGGTGGCTTAAACTCACACCAGGCGCGTGTGCATGCATGCCCAGGTTCCCGAGAGGAAAATGGAGAAGGGATTGTGGCATGGCCATCCCCACTTGGGGGTGATTTCTCGCTTTATATCTCTCTGTCTTCCTCTGTCTTTCTGGCAAGTGCACGTGCCCTGTAGCAAAATCCTCTCCAAAAAAAAAAAAAAAAAAAAAAAAAAAAGATCTTGAAGCCCCGTTCTGCCGACGGAACTTCTCTTATTCTTCACATGCACTAACCTGTCTTTGCTCTCCTCTCACCTACTGCAGGGGCCCCTACCTTGTCCACTGTCTGGTTTGTTTGTGTAATGTCCACATTTCCTTCTAGATACCACTATTAGCACCTTGGCCACCACAGACCCAACAATCAGGGGCATACTTCTGAGCTGTCATTCTGGGGTCCCATTCCCCAAGCCCCTCCATGCTCACCCTTGTCACATAGGGCTATGATGACTTGTTCCACTGTCTTTTATTTACTGCTTCAATCCCACATTGGATACAGCGCCTGACACTTAGTAGCTGCTCAGTGAATATTCGATCTCTAAATACATTACCGGGCCCCAGAACTAGCCAGAGACGAGGATTCTTTGAGGCTGAGGCAGAGAGAAGTGGTCTTTCAATTGCAGAACCCAAACAAAGAATGTAAATAGACTCAGAGCCCCAGCAGTGAATTATTAACAGCACACTGAATGTTCAGTGTGCAGCTTTGTTTTTAATGAAAAGTAAAAACATCCCCAAATTTCATTTTCAAGTAAAAACATGAATCCTCAGTGTCATTTCCGGACCATTTTGAGCTATTGCTGTTTCCATAGCGCTGTCTGGAGCTATAGAAATCTCTCCTTAGTTAATTTCCCCAGCACCCTTTGGAGGGGTGTGGGTGCAGAGCATGGGCATGGGTTACTCACTAGCCTGGGCTGGTACAACTGGTGCCTGTCACTGACAGCTGTGCTTTGTTCTGTCTCTCCCCCTCCCCCTCCTCCCCCCAGCATTGAGAGCAGACTGGACCTGAGGAAGAATCTGCACTGCCAGAGCTTCAAGTGGTACCTGGAGAATGTCTATCCAGAACTCAGGTATCCTCCCTACCTTTTGGAAAGATAGGGCCTCAGCTAGCTTGATCTGAAGGAGACATTCAGTGGCCAACTGGATGAGGATTTTAAAATACAATTTGAGGGGTCAGCAAGTGGCATGGTGGTTAAAATGCTGGACTCCCTCATGCCCAACTGCAGTATAAGTCCTGAACCTGGCAGCTTGTTTTCTCATTCTCTCTCTCTCTATCTCTCTCTCACACACACACACCGTATAGTGAATTAAAAAACAATAATAATGTGGCATAGTGGTTAAGGTCTTGGACTCCCACATGGCTGACTGTGGTTTGAGTCCTGGATCCAAAGGCTTGAAACCATGCCATGCATGTGTGCGTACATGCCCAGAATCCCTAGAGGAGAATGGAGGAGAAGGAAATCCACCATCGGGGGTGATTTCTCACTTTCTCTGTCTTACTGGTGAGTACACATGCCATATAGCAAGTCTCTCTAAAATTACAATAACTGATGATGAATAAAATTAAATAAATATTTATTTTAAAGAATAAATATTAATCAAATACAGGTTGAGAAGCCCTTATCTGAAATGCTTGGGATCAGAAGCATTTTGGATTTTTGTTTTTTGTAGATTTTGTAATACTTGCATATACATAATGAGAGATCTTAGAGATGAGACCCAAGTCTAAATACAAAATATATTTGTTTCATATAGACTGTATCCACCTAGCCTAAAGGTCATTTTATACACATTTTTATATTGCAGTGTTTTGACTGTTACCTGTCACATGAGGTCAGGTGGAATTTTCTTTCTCTTTTTTTTGGGGGGGGGAGAGGTTTTTTATTTTTTGGAGAGGTTTTTGCTATAGGGCGCGTGCGCTCACCAGACAGACAGAGAGAGCCATAGAGACAGAAAGCGAGAAATCACCCCCCAGGGGGGATGGTCACGCCGCAGTCCCTTCTCCTCTATTCTCCTCTCGGGATCTTGGGCACGCACGCACACGCGCCCGGCATGAGTTTTAAGCCACCGGGTCCAGGACGCGAACCGCGGTCGACTATGTGGGAGTCCAGCGACATAGCCATTACGCTAACTGCTGGTTCCCGAGAGGTTTTTGCTATAGGGTGTGTGTGCTCGCCAGAAAGACAGAAAGACAGAGAGATAGAAAGCGAAAAATCACCCCCCAGGGGGGAGAATTTTCTATTTATGGCATCATGTCGGCACTTGAGAAAGTTTCAGATTTTCAGATGAAGGTTGCTCAACCTATAATACATGGAGCTACCAGCAGACTAGGTGGATCCTCTTATCCCCGAAGCCACAGAGAGGGTTATTTTGAGTTGGCAGCACGAGAGACTGAGTTTAGCTAGTAGCCATGTTTCTCCACTGCTGAAGTGGAGCCCTGGCTTGTACCTTGAAAGCAGAGACTCAGGGGTGCTGGACCATTCAGGGGCCCATGCATGTGGCTCTGAGTCTTTCCCTGCTGCCCCTTCCTCACTTCTTACAGCAGTGCAAACGGTTCTTTGTACCAGTCCTGGGTAAGACGGTATTGCCGTTTCAACTCACTACCTCTGCTTCTCCAGCTGCTGTGCTGCTAATCCAAAGAGCAGCGGATTCTCATCTCTCCTGTGGCTTTCCTCTAGAGTCCCCAAGGAGTCTTCCATCCAGAAGGGCAACATCCGACAGAGGCAGAAGTGCCTAGAATCTCAAAAGCAGAACAACCCAGAGATGCCGAATGTAAGGTTGAATCCCTGTATCAAGTTCAAAGGCGAGGAAGCAAAGTCCCAGGTAACGTCACTGGGGTAACCATAGGGCAGAGGAGGGACGTGGTCAGATTGGCCTCTGTCGCCGTCATTTGCTCTTACCTGACATTAGGAACCCAGTTATTCCCAGAGATTAGCAGCACAGCAGAAGTCTGATTCTCCTCACTCACCACTGTATTGGTTTCGCTGGCTTTCCAAACATGGAGAATTCCTCTGGAAGAGGGCTTGACAGCCGGCATCTACCTGCAGGAAATTGCCCATTAAATTAGCAGGAGCTTAATGAGTCCCTCCTTGGTATTCTACCTGCTGGCTGTAAACCTGGGCTGGGTCAGCCAGGGCTGGTGGCACAGCTGTCTCACACACGTGTGATGCACAGGAAGAAAGCCTGCTGCTGGGTGAACGTCACCTCCAGAGTGAATACCTGCTCTGTGAGTCTCCCAGCTGATTTAAGTCTGACTTGCAGGGAGACACAACAGATTTGGTAAAAAAAAAAAAAAAAAAACATCACTATCCACTACCCCACTTCTGGGATAGTCCCCTCCACCCCTCAGCAAGCCCCGGGCTTCACCTCTGCATCTCCTGCTTCCCCAAGTTCATAGGGCCACTGTGGCTCCTTCTCAGAAAGGTTTCCTTGGACCTTATTTGAACAACAAAACATTCCTCCCCAAACCCCTCCCCACCCCACACACAATGTTTAGCAGGACATGCTCTCCCATCTGAGGGTGGAGCTGATTTTTTAAAGGTCACTGACAAATCCACAGCGTGTTTCAACCTCCGTAGCACTTGGCCTGCTGAGTGTGCGAAAGCACATACGTGGCATATCTTCCCTCCTTGCTCTTGTGCCCGGCATGATCCCCAGTCTCTTACACTCCCGTTCTTTCCTTCTTTCTATTTTCTTGGCTCACTGCTCTCCCCAGACTCATATACTGTAGTGAGTATTCACCAAGATTCTCATTTTATTGTTCTTTTCTCTATAGACTGTTTCTTGGAGATTTTATCCATGCTTCCAGCTTTGACAGTCTCCCTTGTTTTTTAATTCAAAATTATGTATCTTCTTCTATCCATGATTTCACTCATTCATTCATTCAACAAACACTTCTCTGCTTAACTGTGAAGGTATAGAGATGAAAGACTGGGTTGCAGGCTTCAAAGGACCTAATGCAGAAAGACAGGAGTAAGCAGTCATCATGATATAACCTCTGTCCTGGACAGAGTTTTGTTCAGGGGGCTGCCAAAGCACCAAGAGTTTGCTTCCAACCTCTGTGAGGATCAGGAAGATTTTTCCCAAAAGACTAGAAAATGAGTTGCATCCTGAAAGACGAGTGGAAACAGGACATGTTGGGGAGGGAAGAAAGGGCAGTCCAGGAAGTACAGCACATGCTAAGACCTGAGGCTGGAACAAGGATGTTTCTTTGAAGGAAGGACTGTAAGGAGACCAGGGTCAGAGGGGTGGAATAGATGTGACAGAGCAAAGGATGGTGGGGCTGGAGAGGAAGCTAGAACTGAATCCTGGCTTCTTTTCCTGTGCCAAGGAGGTTACATGTTATCTCAGGAGCAGGATGCTGTGAGAACCTGGGAGAAGGCTGGGGGATCACAGTTTTCCAGTTAGATCTCCCGCCTGCTCTCAAATACCAGGCCATTGAGTGGCTCCATGGCTGCAGCAATCTTGTTTGGGATTCAGGTAACCGGTAGCCATGGCCCCTAGGCCATCTCCCCATCCCACTCCTTCTCTCCACACGGCCACGTTCTCCCCAGCCTCTGGTTACAGTCCTGGCCAGCTCGTGCAGCCCCTCTTTCTCCTGCATCTCTATCTGCAAGCACTGTTGTGCCTTCCCACAAAGAGCTGTTCTTAACCCCGGTGTTCATTTCTTCATGCCAGATCAGCATCCTCAACCTTGGCACGACTGACCCTTGAGCTGAACCATTCTTAATTGTGGGGGCTGTTCTATGCACTGTATGTTCTCTAGCAGCATCTTGGCCAACTCATGCTCACTCCTGCCTCTCGGTTATCTCCCCTTAAAGAAATATTTCCTCTTTGCTTCTCTACCCAGTGCAACACAGCAAGCCCTGGGCTGGATGCTGGTCCCTTTCCAACCCAGCTTTCACAGCTATAGCCAGACAGGCATTTTCTAGAGAAAATCCACTGTCCCTGCTGTCAGGCCACTCCCTGCGCCCACTAGCAGTGACTGTCTCCAGAGACATCCACTAAGCATAGAAGGTCATAAGGTTGTCCAGCCTGGATCTTCCTCTCCCCCATTTGTCAGGGACCCTTCTCTTCCTCAGCCACCAGCCTGACTGTCTCAGCCTCCAAAACAACCTCTGGGTTTCCTTCTATAGATGAAGCTGGTGTGTGAATGAGAGGTAGGGAGAAACATCAGTAATGGTTGGTGCTTTTGCCAGTCCCTCCCCATCCACCACCCAATGGAGCCATCAGCACAGAGCCCAGCACTCACTGATCAAGGCCAGATCCATCTGAGCAACTACGGCTGCCTTTCTGGAGTCCATTTCTGATTCTGGGATTTGTTAAATAAACTCATACATCATGGGCCATTCTTGAAAGTATGATGGGCGGAGAATGGGAAATGAAAATCTTCCTGCTTCCAAGCCCCTCCTGCTCCTGCTTCCTCTCTCTTCTCTCCTCTCAAAGATGTGGCCAGAGATCAGCCTTCCTCTGGGAAACTGAGAGGCTAAATTATTTAAATGCCAGGAAAGCACCAGCTAATGGAAAGTCCACTTAGTGAAAGGGTTTCAGTTATCTGTGGCCATTCATACGCTCCCTTGGGGGCCTCTGAGATGGTTTCCTCAGAGCTCCCTGCCAGGAATCATATGCCTGTAGACATTCCTTCCCAAAAGGCATTTGTGGACAGGATGTCTCACGAGGTAAGAGAACCCAGCCCCTCCCCCCGCCCCAACCCCAACCCTGGCACTTCTAGCTTTGAGCCCCCTAGGATCTTAAAAAAGAATAATTGTCAAAATGGGCTTTTAGAAACTGCAGTGTATTTTAAGTTCTTAAGTTTAAGCAATTAATGCATTTAACACAAACAATACAATGTCATTGTATAATGGTGATTTTAAGATAATGGCAGGATTTATTTTTAAAATGGTAACTCATTGTTCACTATGGGCTATATGGTCAGGTAATAGGACAAAAGAAGGATCCTCATTTTCTTTCTGTTATCAGTAACTGTCTGTTCAGCCTCATTTCCAGAAAAATGGCAAAAATAAAGTCAGTCATACTGTGGGCCTGGGCAAATGGCTCTCTGGCAGCACTACCTCTAGACCTGGCCTTGGCCTTCTCATCCCTCCCCACAAGTCAAGGAGTATTCTAGGTCAACACCCAGGGACCTGTGTTCTAGGTCATTCTACAGATATCTGAAAAATAAAGGGGCCCGGGACCAGCAGTTAGCATAATAGCTATGTCGCTGGACTCCCATGTAGTCGACCGCGGTTCACGTCCCAGACCCGGTGGCTTAAAACTCACGCCGGGTGCGTGTGCATGCGTGTCCAGGATCCCGAGAGGAGAATGGAGGAGAAGGGATTGCAGCGTGGCCATCCCCCCTGGGGGTGATTTCTCGCTTTCTGTCTCTCTGTCTGTCTGGCGAGCACACGCGCCATATAGCAAAATCCTCTCCAAAAACTAAAAAAAATTTTTAAAAATAAAGGGGCCCTTTTTTTACCTTCTTCAGCCAAGGAGAAGTAGCCCCTGAGTGATCCCAAGTCTAAGGGTCACCTGGTTGGCCGAGACGGGGTGGAGAACAGACACAGTCCTTAACAGAGGCCTCTGCAGTTCCCCACAGGGTCTGATTCAAGACTCTTCTTTGTCCCATGATGAAGGCAAAGGGTAGAGGTTATCCCCTTTTAATATCTGAAAGAGTAAACCTCTGGTCCAGGTTCCCGCCCACTTGGCCCCAGCCTGATTCCAGGACCCGGATATACAGGCCAGGTGGGAAGGAAAGGGGGGCGGGCACAAGCTAGAAGCCATTGTGGCCATGTGTCCCCATGGTCTTGTGTGGAACGCATGCAGAGTGGGCCTCCCTTCATATTCCTACCCCGACTTCTGTTGGTGTATGGGAGAGGACTACTCTCTGGCCTGCCCCCTACTCCAGACCCTGATGTGAGAGTCCAAACTCTGTTCTTCTGTTTATAAGGACTACCATTAGAAACTGGCCAGGAAGAACAATCTCTTGCCAATGTCTTCTGTCAGAGTGGGACTGATTGCTGTTTCGATATTTACAACCTAGAAGAAGAATGGCAGGGGTAGGCGCCTTGTCCCTTCTGGAACCCGTTGTGACGGCTCAGCATCAGCAGTGGCACAGCTGTTCAAGAACATTGGGGCAAGGGCCCTGTGCTCCCATATGACCTTGGTTTCATCCCCCTGTAAAATGGGCGAAATAGTAATGCCTACTGAACAGAAGTCTCATGAAGATTAAACTGTTCTGTGTAAGGCTCTCAGTAAGTGCTCAATACATGTGAGCCATTGTTAGCAGCAGAAATGGCAGCAGCATAGTTATTACATTTCCTCTGTGCATTCAGACATCTTTCCCCTGTCAGCTTCTCCTGGAGGAAGGCAGACAGCCTATGTAGAACAGTGGTGTTCACCAGGCTGGGGAAGAACTTCTCAGTAAGCCCCACGAAAAACCTTTTATGTCTTTTTATTATAGAAAAATTCAAATAGAAGTATTGTAGAATAGTAAAGGAACTCCTGTGTACCTGCTGCCAGGCTACAAGAATGAGCAACTCATGGTCGGTTTTGTTTCATGTGTATTTCCACCCATTCCCCAGGGATAATTCTGATCTAGGTCTTTTACCACCAATAGAAGTTTGGGAAACAAAAACAAACAAACTAAAGAATCCTCAGGCAGGTGCCATCCTTAGGGGACAGCAGCTCCCACTAGCCTGGTGGCCACATTTAAGGATGAGGGAGCAGGAGAAGTCCCAGGTTAGAAGAGCAGAGGTCATTGTCCATGAATCAGGCCAGCTCAAGGTGAAGATAAGTCATTGGTCAGGACAATAGATGGGCTTGAGCCTGTGGGAGAGGAGGAGGCACGAGCCAGGTCTCAAAAGACATTAAAGGTGCTCAGCAGACCGTGGAGGTCAGGAGAGGATCCAGGACCAGGAGGTGACTGGTAAGGCAGGCAGGGAAGATGCATAATGAGAGCCAGATGAATACTGTGTCCTCTGGGGGATGCCTTTTCCCAGAGCAGGGGGCTGGCTTGCTAAGGGGCCCTTTTTCCCTTCATCAGCCAAGGACAAGTAGTCTCTGAGTGGTCTTGAAGCCAAGGGTCAGTGGTAGGCAGGGATGAGGTGGAAAACAGATCATCTTTACCAAAGGTCTCTGCAGCTCCCTTTAGGGGATCCAATTCAGGACCGTTCTCTGCCCCATGATAAAGGCAAAGGGCAGAAGTTATCCTCTTTTACCAGCTGGAAGAGAAACCTCTTGTCTAGGCTCACATTTTGACAACAATTATGCCAGCACTTTCTGTCCCCTCACTTAAAGACGGTTAAGTGCTTCCTGTTTCCTGAACAGCAGTTACTCTATGATCTCTGGCACTTTAGAAGGAAGATATTAGAATCCTTCCTCATAATGGACCTCACAGAATGTATCTTCTATCTTGTAGCATCAGAGCTCTGCTTGTCAATCCAATGTCTTGGCTTCTCTTCCTGCAGAAGTTCCGAGGCCAACTGATGTGTTATACTGGCATGTGGAAGTACCTGCACCCTCTTGAAATAATTATACTGCTAACTTCCTTCTTTCCTTCAGTCCTTCTTCCATCCTTCCCTTGGAACACATCCCCATTTGTCCCCTGACTGCCTCTTGTCATAACCCTGGTGATATTAAGACTAATTTTGGCTCTCTTTAAAAGAACACGGGTCATTCTAAAGATAGCTGGTGCGGGGTGGGTAACTTAACTTGCCAGGTAGCCGGGTGAAATGTCAATGTGGGGATCAGACACCCCCTGGGATGTTTTTTCCAAACAGAAACTGGGTTGGGCTGCTTAGCTTAAATGTCGTCCAGGCTCCTGCCCAAAGCTCAGAATTGTTCAGCTACCCCCAGAGCCAGTCTGCATGGCCCAGACCCTATTATGGGATGTTGGGACGGAGACTTCTGTTGGGTTGTTACATCTGAGTCTCTAGTAGTTGAGTAGCACTTTCCATGGTGACTTCATTGATGAGTGATGCCTGCTAGGACCCCCAGCACTTCCTACCAACTGTACTGATCACCACACCTAGGCATGGTGGTACCCATGAGAGGCGGCGTTCTAAGACTGAGCAAACCTTCCTGTCCTCTCCCCACAGGTGTGGGCCTTCACATACACTCAGCAGATCATCCAGGAGGAGCTGTGCCTGTCAGTTATCACCTTGTTCCCTGGCGCCCCTGTGGTTCTTGTCCTTTGCAAGAATGGAGATGACCGACAGGTAAGTGGTCAGTGGGTCCCTGGGACGTGGCTGCCTTCTATAGATGACTGCCTGTGTAGTTCCAAATCACCTGGAAAAGAGAACCTGTTAGAGGAAGAGAAGTAGTAAAAAGGAGGTCCTTCTCACCAGGAGAAGGAGAGAGTGCTGCCTCGGATACCCTCCACGGTGACAGCAGCAGTGCAGGATTGACTCCTGCTCACTGACTACCCCATGTCTGCTCATCTAGCACTGTCCAGCCTTTGCTCTGTTCCCCACCTGGGATCCCACACGCAGACCTCAGAGACACAAAGAAGGGCAACACCCAACCCTTTGCCTTTAGGGTTCTGGGTTCTGATAATGTGTCCACCAAAGCTCATGGTGCTCTGGGTGCACCATCTGCTGGGTCCTCTAGCAGCAAGCTGTCCATTTGACCCAGTCATTTGCCAACTGGGTAGTGGCATTAGAGGGACCAACATTCAAATGCCTGTTATCTGACTTACTGGCTGTGTGACATAGGGCAGGTTACTGGGCCTCTCTGAGCTTCAGTTTCCTTCTTTGTAAAATGTACTTGATCATGCCCAACACAAAGAGTAGCTATTTAGAGCAGTTAACTGAAAGTCCTTATGAGTACAGAGCTCAGTATCTGGTCAGTGGTGGTTTCTCACCTTGTCATCCCTCCTTCCTGGTCATATGAAGTGACAGTTGGGTAACAGCTCAGGAACCCCACTTCTCTGCTTGGGCCCCTCATGCATTGACATACTGAAGACCCCTCTTGCCATCCCCTCACGGCTGGGTCACCCCAATTCTCCCTAACTTTTTAATTGTGCAGACACTGAATGTAGATCATTGCTTTGGTTGCTCCTGTGACTAGCTTGCTTCACATTTTCTGGCCTACTGCTTGGAAAGTTACTGCCTCCTAATGAATTTTCCTAGCAAACATTATTGATTTTGCTTTTAACTTTCTTTTATCCAATAAAAAAAAAAAGAGAGAGAGAGAGAGAGAACCAACAACAGTACCTGGCACAGCAATTAGCTACAGGTTTATTCCATCATGAGACCATGAAATCAAGTCTCTGGGTGACCTTAGACATGAGGTTTCAATGTCGGACTCCTGACAGTATTGCTAGGACGTGGGCCTTAGCCAGAGGACCTGGTTCAACCTTTCTCCTCTCCGTGTTCTCAGCAATGGACCAGGACTGGGCCCCGCATCGAGCATATTGCATCCCACCTCTGCCTAGACACAGACATGTTCGGCGATGGCACCGAGAATGGCAGGGAAGTCGTTGTCAACCCATGTGAGTCCTCACTTATGAGCCAGCACTGGGAGATGGTGAGCTCTTGAGGACTTTTGTGGAATCCAGTATGCGCTTCAGGGTCGTGTTTCCCTACACCAGAACAGATTGGAAGCCCACCCACAAGGACTCCAGACGCCCTGGCCTGGGAGGCAGAGGCAAAGCCTCCAGGACAAGAGCGCTGTCTCAGGGAGGAAAGAGGAAAAGATGGTGACCCAGCTGGGCTCCGAGACAAATTCTTATGTTCTTAATGTCATTCGGTTCAGTTCTGGCTGGAGCTTCTTCTGATGGATATCTGGATACAGAGATCTAATAGAAGTATGTTTTTTGCCTTTTTTTCAAGAATCACTCTACAGAGAGAAAGTCCTTCCTTGTAACCAGGCCAAGACTAAATTTAGAGCTGAAGAATGAAGGTTGTTTTCAAAACAAATAAAGATTACTTTAGACATTGTCTCTGGGTGTCTTTTACTCTGTTTCTTCTTACACTGACTCAGGGCTAAGATGAGTTCTACATTGATTGGGGTGTGGAGTGAAGGGCATCTTGTGAAAGAGTGGGTAAGGAAGAAGACAGGTGAGAAATCTGCACCCTTATCCTGAGCTGTGTGATCTTAAAGACACATAGCTGCTCCAGCCATGGTGGTCCAGATGGCAGGGTGCTGCTATACAATGCTAGAGCCATATGGGAGGCTCAAGTTCAGATCCCTGGTTGACATGACCACATGGGACATGTCCCACTTGGATCCTGGATGGTGGGGGTGTGGATCATGGCATGGTGAGACTTTGTAAGGAGTACCTGTCTTTCCCAGCATCCCTCAAGAAGTTAATAAAAACAAAAGATGTCTAACTTCTTTGTCTTGCCATTTTCTGTTACATCACATTAAGAGGAGTGGGACCAGATCAGTGATTTTTACAGTTGATCTATATCTGCCTCATTTGAGGACATTGTCTCTAATATGGAGACACTAGATTTCCCTGTGGGGATCCTGCTTCAGTAGATCTGGGGCAGGATCCAGGCTTCTCTACTGATTCTGATGCCCCTCATTGTTTAAAAACCCTGCCTTAGATAGTATGTGTGGCCCCTTATGGTCTAAAGCCATTAGCACAGGAGTTTCTGACTCTAATAAATCCCCAGTTTACTAGTGTGCTCTGGGAACTGGCTGTGGTGGTGGTCCATTTGTGCTAACTAATGTTTAAGAGAATACCAGCCCACATTGTCACATAGTGTCCCAAATATACCTGTACGTGTTCTACCAATGTAGGTTTACCACATGGTGTTCAGCAACTATCTTCACTATCTATTGCTGAGTAACAAATTACCCCTACACTGAGCAGCTTCGAGCAACACATCCTCCCTCATTATCACAGGCACAGCTTGGCTGGGTCCTCTACTGTGGGTGCCTTACAAGGCTCCAGTCAGGGTGTCAGTGGGGCTGCAGTCAACTCTGGGTTCAACTGGGATAGGATCTATTCTGAGCTCCCTTAGTGGTCGTTGGCAGGATTCTGTCCCCTGCTGACTGGTGCCTGGGGGCTGTCCTCAGTGCCTTGCCATAGGAGTCTCTCCAAGGAAAGTGAGCCGAGAAGGCAGGGGTACCAACCAGCCAGAAGTCACAATCTTTTATAAGCTCACCTCACAGGTTATCTGCCATATTCATTTTGTCATATTCATTCCCTAGAAGCAATCTCCAGGTCGAGCCCTTATGCAAAGGGTGAAGATTATACAGGAGAGTAAATGCCAGAGGCAGGAATCATGGAATCATTTTTGAATTTGCTACCACAGTGACTATTAATATTCTAAGCAGGTGTTCATGTCTCTTCCATCCAGAAAGCCCTTCCGTAGCAGGATGTTGTTTAAGATCATCATTATAAAATCTCTTACTGCAGACTCCCAAAGACTTGCAAAGTAAAGAGCTGAGTGTATGCAGACCAGAATCTCCCTGGTGGTTGTGTTTGTGCAATCCTCCTACTGCCTTCTAGAATTATGACTTGGTTCTCTTACTGGGGCTGTTTCACTCCACACTGGGAGAACAGAGGAGTTCATAGGTAGATAAAACCCTCTGTAGAAGACATTGTGATGGTTTCTTAAGCTATGTGTTCACAGGGTTCAAACCTGCCTTGCAGAGAAGGAGATCAAGCACATTCCCCTAAGTGGGTGAAATAGGTGCTGTACTAGAATAAATACAAGCAGAGCCTGGTATTGTCTTCATGTGTTTATTTATTACTCTCTTCATACCCATCTTTGAGTTCCCTGTGACAAGAAAGGTATCTCTCATTTTTCTTTATCCCCAGAACTGGATGGGGCACATCAAGTTTTCTGTGGATATTTTCCTAAATAGATGATTGAAAAATTATTCCTTATCCAAGAAGTAACTTTACTTACATTTTACTACTGCTGTAAAGTCATACAATGCAGGTGACCTTAAGTTTCTTTCAAACACTCAAGAGAATGGAGCAAGAGGAGTGGAGAACTCTGCTCCAATAAAGCAAGAACTGCTCATCTCAACCTCTTTTGGTATGGCCGAGGTGCTAAGGCTTGGCTATACCATTGACCCTCTCACCAGCAAATGACCTCAGGATAATAATGAAGAATGTAGAGGATCATCTGCTAATGGAGATGTGGATGGATCTTTTGGCCATAGGGCATGTGTCTTCAGACCTCATTAGTAGAAATAGAGGTTAAAAACCCTGATGATGAAATAAGAATCACTACAACTGGATAGAATTATTCACACCCCCTCTATCCATGATCCTCTTGGTGATGCAGCCAAAGCAAGAGTAATTTGTAATTTAAAATCATGCATAGCAGCAATTCCTACCTTCACCAATTCAAGACAAAGCCAGCTGTGGAAGAAATTTCCCTCACTTACTATTATATCTGACTACTGGGAACAGAGGAGAACAATATGGGCTTCTGGTTATCAGTACAGTATGCA